>WOVY01009349.1:0-623963 GCA_013436015.1 Rhipicephalus annulatus
CGAACACGGTGCTGCCAGCCCACTGAAAGACTGCTGAAGATGGCTCCGGGTTTTATGCTGAAGCTCAAGCGTGTCCGCTGACGTCACTCGGTTGACCACATGGTAGGAAAGGGCACTTGAGGCGTTGCTTTCCATGATGGTTCTTCGTGGACGGGCTGTCCGGCGCAGGCGCGGCGATGTTTCCCGTGATAGGAAGAGTTCCGCCGGGCCAACGACGGAATCCACCCGCAGCAGGGCGATCTGGACGAAAAAGTAGAAATTCATGAGCAACCGCCCGAACACGGTGCTGCCAAGCCACTGAAAGACTGCTGAAGATGGCTCCGGGTTTTATGCTGAAGCTCAAGCGTGTCCGCTGACGTCACTCGGTTGACCACATGGTAGGAAAGGGGCACTTGAGGCGTTGCTTTCCATGATGGTTCTTCGTGGACGGGGCTGTCCGGCGCAGGCGCGGCGATGTTTCCCCGTGATAGGAAGAGTTCCGCCGGGCCAACGACGGAATCCACCCGCAGCAGGGCGATCTGGACGAAAAAGTAGAAATTCATGAGCAACCGCCCGAACACGGTGCTGCCAAGCCCACTGAAAGACTGCTGAAGATGGCTCCGGGTTTTATGCTGAAGCTCAAGCGTGTCCGCTGACGTCACTCGGTTGACCACATGGTAGGAAAGGGGCACTTGAGGCGTTGCTTTCCATGATGGTTCTTCGTGGACGGGGCTGTCCGGCGCAGGCGCGGCGATGTTTCCGTGATAGGAAGAGTTCCGCCGGGCCAACGACGGAATCCACCCGCAGCAGGGCGATCTGGACGAAAAAGTAGAAATTCATGAGCAACCGCCCGAACACGGTGCTGCCAAGCCCACTGAAAGACTGCTGAAGATGGCTCCGGGTTTTATGCTGAAGCTCAAGCGTGTCCGCTGACGTCACTCGGTTGACCACATGGTAGGAAAGGGGCACTTGAGGCGTTGCTTTCCATGATGGTTCTTCGTGGACGGGGCTGTCCGGCGCAGGCGCGGCGATGTTTCCCCGTGATAGGAAGAGTTCCGCCGGGCCAACGACGGAATCTACCCGCAGCAGGGCGATCTGGACGAAAAAGTAGAAATTCATGAGCAACCGCCCGAACACGGTGCTGCAAGCCCACTGAAAGACTGCTGAAGATGGCTCCGGGTTTTATGGAAGCTCAAGCTGTGTCCGCTGACGTCACTCGGTTGACCACATGGTAGGAAAGGGGCACTTGAGGCGTTGCTTTCCATGATGGTTCTTCGTGGACGGGGCTGTCGGCGCAGGCGCGGCGATGTTTCCCCGTGATAGGAAGAGTTCCGCCGGGCCAACGACGGAATCTACCCGCAGCAGGGCGATCTGGACGAAAAAGTAGAAATTCATGAGCAACCGCCCGAACACGGTGCTGCCAAGCCCACTGAAAGACTGCTGAAGATGGCTCCGGGTTTTATGCTGAAGCTCAAGCGTGTCTGCTGACGTCACTCGGTTGACCACATGGTAGGAAAGGGGGCACTTGAGGCGTGCTTTCCATGATGGTTCTTCGTGGACGGGGCTGTCCGGCGCAGGCGCGGCGATGTTTCCCCGTGATAGGAAGAGTTCCGCCGGGCCAACGACGGAATCTACCCGCAGCAGGGCGATCTGGACGAAAAAGTAGAAATTCATGAGCAACCGCCCGAACACGGTGCTGCCAAGCCCACTGAAAGACTGCTGAAGATGGCTCCGGGTTTTATGCTGAAGCTCAAGCGTGTCCGCTGACGTCACTCGGTTGACCACATGGTAGGAAGGGGCACTTGAGGCGTTGCTTTCCATGATGGTTCTTCGTGGACGGGGCTGTCCGGCGCAGGCGCGGCGATGTTTCCCCGTGATAGGAAGAGTTCCGCCGGGCCAACGACGGAATCCACCCGCAGCAGGGCGATCTGGACGAAAAAGTAGAAATTCATGAGCAACCGCCCGAACACGGTGCTGCCAAGCCCACTGGTGGTGGGGTTCTGTGATCGACTCAACGGCTCACTAAGTACACCTCGAACGTGGCGTATACCGTGCTCTTTTAAATCCCACGCAGACAAATCACACACTGCTAACGCAATCCGCACCATTCTCCACAAATCAGGGCTCGACGATAACACTCTGCTGCACACCTTAAAGCAACACTATGTATCCACGGGCCCCCGTCCCGCCTACCGTGATTATCCACACGTACACGATACGCCTCTAGATGAGGACATTACAGAAGCAGAGGTTAGGGCAGCTTTGCAAAGCATTAAGCGCAACACAGCAGCACCCGGTACAGACGGGATTACGCACACACTTCTGCGTAATTTAGATGACCAGTCCATCGAATATTTAACCGCTTTTTACAACGAACATTGGAAAAACGGCACGCTACCACAGGAGTGGCAACACGCAGAAATCATACTTATTCCAAAGCCTGGCAAGCCGCTATCCCTCCAGAATCTTCGCCCTATATCCTTAACCTCATGTGTAGCTAAACTCTTGAACGCGTTGTTCTCTCTCGACTACAACCATTTCTAGAAGAATAACTTTTTTCCTGATACACTATTCGGCTACCGTCCTGGTATCTCTACACAGGACGTATTATTACAGCTAAGGAGGACGTGTTGGATAGCCCCACTTCAAACCAGGTCCGAGCTATTCTGGCCCTGGATCTGAAGGGTGCTTTTGACAACGTCTCCCACGACCTTATTCTTGACAATCTCGCTTCATCTCGGTGTGGCTCACGTATCTACAATTACGTCAGGTCCTTTCTTTCTGACCGCACGGCCACTATTGGGATTGGAGACATCCGTTCGGACGTCATTCATCTCGCAGGCAGAGGAACACCACAGGGCTCGGTTCTCTCGCCCACTTTGTTCAACGTGGCTATGGCTAAACTCCCTTCCCTATTACAACAGGTTCCCAACATCCAGCATGCCATCTATGCAGATGACATTACAATTTGGGCGACCAAAGGATCAGACGGAACCATTCAGGACGCCCTACAGGAAGCTGTGTCTGTGGTACAAGACTATGCTGCTGCCGGCAGCCTTACGTGCTCAGTGGATAAGTCGGAGTTGTTATTAGTATACAAGCGGCGCCGCAAAACCGCTGATTCTCCTGACATTTCGCTGTTTCTTGATGGCCATCCTATCCCTCTGGTACAAAGAATTCGCATTTTAGGCCTCTACTTCAGTCCGACGGCAAGACCTCGTACACTACTCACCTTCTGGCTCAGCAGATAACTCAAATTACACACATGATACAACGCATCACCAATCGCAGGAGAGGCCTCTGTGAGAAAGATGTCCTTCGCTTAGTACAAGCACTCATAGTTAGTCGGCTCACCTATCATCTTCCCTTTCACAATCTCACTCTAGCTCAAATAAAAAAGATGGACATCCTTCTACGGACAGCTGTGAAGGCGGCTATCGGCTTGCCCCCACATGCATCTACACAACGCCTCCTTCAATTAGGAGTCCACAACACCATAACCGAACTCATCGAGGCCCAGCACAATAGTCAGCTCCAACGGCTCAGGCAGACCCGTCAGGGCTGCGCCATCCTGTCTCGTCTTGGCTACCCGATTCCTCAAAAACCCGCTCAAGTACCGCGATATAAACTTGCTTCTACTGTCCGCGAACTCATCAAAGTGCCTCCGATTCCACGCCAATATGAATCCCTCCCGCCACGCGGTCGTCCGACTGCCCGAGTTTCAGGCTATGACACGCGTCTTTGGTGATGGTACATCAGACTTACAAGTACTTTACACTGATGCAGCACGCTACCCAGAGAAGTCAGCCATGTGTTTAGCCGTGACAGATGACACAGACGCCCTTGTGGCGTCTGCCACACTTCGCACTACAGACAGTGGTCTGGCAGAGGAGGGAGCTCTCGCTCTGGCAATTGTTTACGCTACGACACTGTCACATGACTCCCCTGTCACTATTGTAACAGATTCACAAGCTGCTTGCCGTGCTTTCGCTCAAGGACTTGTGGCTGCACATACACACATATCCTCTCTTCTGTCTCACCGTCCGCATTACGTCCTGTGCGTATCGTCTGGACTCCTGGACACGCCTCTCTCCATGGTAATGAACGCGTTCATGCGGTTGCCCGAGAGCTGACCGGCCGGGCTCCATTGGAAGAGCTGTCCAATCCAGACGACGCATCGACAGAACCACTAAACTACAACGCTACGCTGCAGTACTATCGACAGAGCCGTTATACGTATCCTCCCCCTCATCCTTCACTTAACAGAGCAGATGCTGTCGCTTGGCGGCAACTACAGACCAATTCATTTCCTTGCCTTTATATGCTAAATTGCTTTCAACCGACTCTCTACCCCTCCTACTGCCCCTTCTGTGGATCCGTACCGACGGTGTACCACTCCACGTGGGAATGCTCTGCCCCCACAGGGCGTGCCTCCCATTCCCAATCCCACCCCTTCCTCTTGGGAGTCTGCACTGCTCAGCTTACGCCGGCAGGAACAGCAGCAGCTGGTCCAGCGGGCTCGCAGGGTCGCGCAAGGCAATGGAGCCCTGGACTGAGGGCCCCACCCAAAGAAGGCTCAGTTTCCATTTGTTATTAATAAATGTTTATTCTCTCTCTCTCTCCCCGACCGCGCGTAACCGCGAGTCTCACGTTTACCAGTGACTCGATCGGCGCAAGTAACGTTGCAGTCGGGTTTCTTGGTGGTGGTAGGCAGGTGCTTCGTCGGTGGAGTCGGGATGGTTGCTTTGGGGCATCGGTTGTTGCGTGGCCGAGTCTCCTTGCGTCTGTTGGTTGTTGTTACGCGAGCGTCTGCGGTGGTGTCGACGTCGAACGGACGTAAGGGACTTGATAGCGATTTGGGGCATGTGCGGTCGCCCGTAATGTGGGCCTGGCCGCACAACGCGCACTTTGGTGTCACGCACTCATGCTCAGGTCTGGTGGGTTTGATACCACAGTGTTCACAGACTTTCTCAGATGGGTAGAGCAGACGTTCTTGTCGATGCCCGACGCGGCCGCAGTTGCGACAGGTGTCGATCTGTCGCTTGTAGAGCGTGCAACGCAGCAGGAGCATGCCGCAGCGCACATAGTTGGGGACTTTTAAGTCCATCGAAGAGAAAGATGATGGTGGTTGTATCCTTGAATCGTCGTACCCCCATTAACGTGGGGTTATGTGATGAGACGAACAGGCGTTGTAGCTCTGGGTCTAGGAGGTCAGCGTCGACCCCTTGGACTACGCCTCGGCCTGTGGTGCCAGACGCCGCTACGTAAGCGGATACTGGATGTTCTCGCTCCATGAGAACAATTCCTCGCCCCTTTGGCGTACGTTTTGGCCGTTTGTAGGTTCAGCGTGCTAATCACAAAGATATTCTGCATGTCGTTAGTGCAAACAATATCTTCCTCTGCCGCCGTTGGCGGGAGTCGTGCAGCGAGTAGTAGAGCTTGCAAGAACTTAAACTTGTTGCACCTACGTACATCCAGGCCACCTCCGGGGCGAACGATGACACGGTGGTGATCCGTTGGGAGCGGGGGGGGAGTCGGCTGGTGTGTGCAACCCTCGTCACAGCTCCGGTTCGCCGGGCGCCAATGTAGGCGCCGGCTTGCTGCCGGTGGTAGTAGTTGAAGACTTTGCTCGGCGTCAGATTGCGTGGATCTAGCCAGGCGCACAGGCTTTCTCTTCAGTGATCGTTTCTCCAACCACCATGGCGTCGAGCATGATGACGACGCAGGGGCGGGACGCGCCAGCACAGGGGTCTGTAGCAGTGTTGGTCCTACTCAAGGCTGAGCGAGTGAAGGCGAAACGTTGGTTGGAAAGGGAGAAAAGTGGAGTGGCCAGGCCAAAAAATTGGCATCAGGTGTTCCCCTAAAACTTAGCGAAAACGTTGATTGAAAAATTAGGGAAGATTGAAACTCAACAGACAAGCAAGAAGTATAGCAGAAGGTAGAGCCGATGCATCGGCGTCCGCTCATCTCGACCGCATGCTAGACACCACGGGTAAACAGCCGGTCTCTTAACGAACGTGCCCAAGACACAAACGTGATTGCACTCTGACCAAAGCAGGCGTGCTATGTCTAAAGGAAACGTGGAACGCTCATGCAAAACCGGCGATCAGCGGCTACAAAGTAAGCCTGTGTGCTGAGCAAGTGTCTCGTTGCATTGAGAGATGGAAGTAGCGTAGGAGAAGAGAGGGAGGGGTACGCGCATGCGCATTGAGGAGAGCAGACGCGTGGCAAAGGACGGAAACCGCCCCTAGCAAAAGCTGCTTCAAATTCAAATGTTCAACAAATGGGTATCGAACCCAATACCAGTTGGTGCGAGAAGAGAAGTGGCCGGGCGCGCTGCTCACTGTCCACAGCCACATACTTTAAAAGGCGTTAGAAACGCGCCTTTCAAATCTAGTGCCATGTTTCACACGTGGGCTACGAGTGGGTCCTCTATAAGCCCCGTAAAAGCGCGTTCAGTCTGCAATCGCATCTGTCATGAGTGCCGTATCGCGCAACAGGTCTATCGTACGTTTGCGTAGCTAGCGACCACGTTTGTTCACATTGACCTTTTAAGTGCGATATGTATTAGGGGCGAAGCTTCTTTATAAGCCGTGAGTCATGCGTCCGTGATGTATGTAGTAGTAGTTGTAGTCGTCGTCACCATAGTAGTAGGTATAGCCATCTCCACGGCCGGACTAGAGGAGCGGCACACGCGCACTCTTTTGAATTGAAGAGGAAACCCACTCATATTCATCATAAATAAAAAGATTGTTGTTTCTGTTGAAACAGCGTACAGAGACGAGTATTCGTGACGTAATCTGAATTAAAATTCACCTTGAATTTGATGCTTACTGAAAGAACTAGCAAAGAAAGACCCTCTTATCTCACCAGAAAAGGTTGCCATGTTAAACTCACTGGTCGTAACCTCCTTGGTTCTAGAAAGGTTTACAGAGGGTTGAGCCGCAGTGCCATGAACCAGTGGCTGTGACAGGGATGAACTAGACACGAAGCGCAGGCCATAGGATAGTGCGCGCATGCCGCTCCTCTAGTCCTGCCGTGCCACCGCTCGTTAATTCCTTGGAATGTCCGATGGAAGATGGTACTTTTATATGATGAATATATGACGTAAAGATGCGACATGGTGGTACTTAGAGTGTTCCCTAGATGAATACACAGACGCACGGACGCCCGCATGGACGGACAGACCAATGCACGACGGACGGACGGACGGACACAAAGATGGATGCACAAACGGACGCATGAATGGACGGGACACATGGACGAGCGAAGGGACAAACGCATGGAGGGATGGATAGACGCACAGACATATGGACCGAACGTCCAGTTGGGCGGACGCATGCAAGGACGCACGGACGAACGGATGAACGGGTATACGGACAGAGAGATTGACGGACGGACGGATGGAGCGCGGACAGGCTGAAGGATGCTTCACCCCCGGTCATAATGATGCACTCCGCGGATATGTTGTGAATTTTTGCGACGCGTCGGTCACCAATCTGAATGAGCGTTGCATCCTCACTACAAACTGTGGCAACCTAGCAAAGTTCGCGTGTTTGGCCGTGGTTTGGCTGATTTGGCTAAAGGGGAGACGTGATGTGTGCTAGCACTAACGGCCGTCATGTCTGCCCTCTATTCCGGCGAACCAAATTAACAGAAACGCTACTGTATAGCTTTTAGGGACGCTCACAAAGATGCGGAATCTATAGGAGCCCGGAAGCCCCGAGAACGGAAAAGGAAAACCGAAGTTTCTTTGCTCATTGGTTGATTGATTTGTGGGGTTTAACGTCCCATAACCACCATATGATTATGAGAGAAGCCGTAGTGGAAGGCTCCATAAATTTCGACCACCTGAGGTTTTTTTAACGTGCACCCAAATCTGAGTACACGGGCCTACAACATTTCCGCCTCTATCGGAAATGCAGCCGCCAAAGCTCTTGGCTCATTGGTCGTAGAAAATGTTAGTGTCACTAACAGACTCATGGGTCCCCTAAAATATACGCTAAATACCACAAGGTTTGAACAAGTACGTGTGTTTAAAAATGTGTTTAGCGATTTAGGGCACTTGATTCTCTGCTAGAGAAGAGCAGAAAGCCGTCTTAGGCAAATTTAAGTGTGTTTAAATAAAGTGGTTAACAATTTACAGTACTTGGTACTATACTATGGGAGAGCTTAGAGTGGTTTGTGGTTCTCATTGAGTCTGTTAAAAAATTATTGTCGCAAACGTCAATACCATTGATCAGAAAATTTTCTTCCTTGACATACGATAACGATGATGATGAAACACACGTCATTTACGTGAACATGGATATGAGATGACGTTGAAAGAACATGTATATTCTATGGTTCACACAAACACAGCCACAAAAATATTTCAAGGTAAACAAGAGACACAAACGAAACATGAGTATGTACATTTTGCAAATATACAACTTGGCATGCCATTTTTGCTGGCGCATCGACACATCAGCCTACCAATACCAGGCCGGCCCAAAGCCAGGTTTCCCTCGTCCGTCACAGACCAACACAAAAGGGCAAGAGCAGTGCCGAATAAAATCCTCTTCACCGAGGGAGAAGAGCTCCTCCGACAAAACAGACAGCAGCTCCGAGTACAATCGCTCTAGGATGGGGAAGAGTGCACGGCGGTGGCGGCCCGCTGCCAACGCCTCGCAGCGATTGCGCCAGATGCAGAAACAGCCGGCCACAATGCGAAGACAGGCGAAGCGGTCTCGCGAACAACGCCCAGAAGAAACGAAGCGATTTACTTCGAGGCAGCGAAATCCAGCATGTACGGCTCTTCAAAAAAAAAAAAAAACACGAGCATTGGCACAATGCTTCCGAAAATGCTTTGTTTCCCGAAGGAAGCAATTCGGGCATGTTGCTGACTGGACCATTCTCCACCTTTTGAGGTGGTCGAGAGTGGGAAGCACATCCCATCCCAGGCACCACACGAAGTCCCTTAAGTGTCCAGGCAGAAAAGAAGCCGTTAATGTGCTGCAAGACACCCGACTAGAGCGAGCATGGCGGCCTGGCGAAACCAACGGAAGTAACAAAGCAGCAGCTGTCTCAACTATGTGGTTGAGTCAACATATCTATGCCAGCACAGCTGACTGAACATGGATAAAAGCCTAGGCAACAGATGTTGCATAAAACGAAGGAAGTGTTATTGACTGTGGCCCCATGTTAAGGTGCACATTAGGCATCAAATGCCGACGGTGAGTACCCAGAAAGTAATAGGCAAGCGTTCGTGCGGGAGATCCCCCCCCCCCCCTTGCACTAGGCGCAAAAGGAAGCGCAGTCCCAGCAGCCGAGATCGTATGGACACTGAAGGAAAAGCAAAACCTCCCTGAGAACTCTGTTGTCCCAGTGCCGCACGTGAGACCAACTCAGTGCCGCATGACCAGAAAAAAGAACACCAAGCAGACTGTAGTGGTCGCACAATACGTAAAGACGGTTGCACGACGTGAAAAAGGCACCAAATGTGACGTCAAAATACAGTTTCCGAGGGGTACCTCCACTCAAGAAGCGGAAATTTAAAATCCCGTGCATCCTGAATTTTTAGTCTGACTTCTTCGAGAGCGTGCAACCAAACGGACTCGCAAATGCCATTGTGGTAGTATGAAACACTGTGTGTTTAGAACAAGTGTTACATGCTTTAGGACGCTATTGTGTGTTTAGAAAAAAATGGTAGCATATCCACGGGTTGAATGATAGAGAGGGTGGTGAAGCATCCGTCCGTCCTTTCGTTCTTGCTTCCGTCCGTCCATGCGTCCGTCTGTGTAACTGCCTATGCGTCCTTCTGCCCGTCCATGCGTCCTTCCCTGCGTTCGTCCAAGCATCCGCCCCTGCGTCCGTTCATGCATCCATCCGTCCGTGGAGACATCCGTGCATCCGTCCATGCATGTGTCTGTGTGTCCATTCGTCCATGTAGTCCACACTTCAAGTTCCACCATCTCGCATCTTTTCATCGTATATAACTCATAACGAAGCACCGCCATCGAGCGGACATTCCAAGGACTAAACAAGAGGTGGCACACGTACACTATCTTACGGCTTGCGCTTCGTGTCTAGTTCCTACCTTTAACCACCTCGAGTTCACAGTATGTCCTAGTTCACTGTATTCATGGCACTGCGGCGTAACGCTCGCTAAGCCTTTATAAAACCAAGGAGGTTACGCCCAGCGAGTATAACGTAGCAACCCTTTCTTGCCAGAAAGTGCTCAATATACACGCCAATGGCTGCTAATTGGGAATGAGAGACAGCAGAATTTGAATTTTAGTTAACGCGCACGCTACGAATTTTTCATTGTTCAACAACGCACAGGAGAAATGTCATTTATATTAGAGCAAATGTTTTCACTGCAACGTAGTGATTTTAGTCGTGAAATATAGATGTGCCGAAGTGTATATGCCCTGTTACGGGAATGGTATGAAGCCTTTGTCTTCCGTACATGCTGGAAATAAATTTTTTCTAAATAACAATTCAGAGTACTTGGTACTTTACTATGAAAGAGCATAAAGCCGTCCCGTGGGCCTCAAATGAGGCACTTGCGGGTGAAGGGGAGAGGTGCAAAAAGTGGTTAATGATTTAGAGTAGTAGCTACACTACTAAGGGAGAGCATGAAGCCGTCCCACGAAAAGCAGCCGATTCTTCAAGCATTAAATTAAGAGAATTTTATTTCCATATATATCTTACATAGCTTATGTGCACACAGAAAGCTGGATAATGATGCTCATGCTCATGTACAGTGCAAACTGTTATATACAGTGAAAATAACTTATTTGCGTTAGCAGTGATGTACAATGCAAAAAATTGTACCAAGACAAGACATTCATGAACATCGAGATGATTAAGCCTATAAAAACAGTCAGGCTATATAAAGAAACAAGGAGGTCATTCACTGCGTAAGGTGATGTTTTTGCATTCACCTCTAAGAACAGTTTGCTCTCGTGCTCCAGAACAATATTGCACAACATATATATTTCTAATGAAGAAAAGGAAAGTACGCACTGTAATTACTGTTTAGAAAAAAATTGGAAGATCCCACGTACAGTAGAAATCGATGATACGCGAATCACGAATGATAAAAGAAGATATGTCACTTTCAAATCAGCACAATTTTACGAGGCTGAGGTAAAAGATGCTGTACATGACTTGCGTATCACGTTTATTATGCATGTTTGGATGTGTCGTTTGCATTCGCCATCTATTCACGTCACGTGATACCAAATTCAGTGTATCTGAAGCTAGCTAAACGGCCGCGAGCACGCTATGAGCGTGGTGTGTTGTCATGTTCTTACATGAACGCTTGTCAGGATTATCATGTTTGCACAAGCCATGTACTTTCGCCATTCATTGACGTCAATAACACCGAATTTCGTGTATGTGAAGCTAGCAAAACGACCGCGACCGATTCATGAAAGGCTCATTGGGGGAATTCCCATGTAGCGTTTACGCACGCGCAGGCTGGGCATAGCGACGGTATACGGTAATAAAACGCGAGCACACTATAGTCGGACGCCGGGCGGGACCAGCGTTCGTCGACGCAGCCCGACCGCGGGAAATGCCACATCCTGCACTTCGTGCTGATGCGCTACCCAAACAACACTACGTCTCCCTCTTTTCATGGCGGAGGGACACCGGACGCGCTGAAACGCACATGCGTCAAAGGAACGAAGCACGGCACGCGCCTGCTAGTATATGGCAGGACCGTAGCCTGGCGCGGCAACGCCGGCGTGACGCGACGAAATGAACACCGGCGAGCATGGACACTGCGTCACGCAGAAAAGTATTCGTGCCTTGACTGTGGCATGTAGTCATGTTCTTACAAGACATGCATCTAATGATTACCATACTTGCACCAGTGACATACTTCTTCATCCGTTGACTTCACGTAACACAAAATTTGGCATATGTGAAGCTAGCGAAACGGTCGCAAGCGCATCATAAGCGTAGCATGTAGTCTTGTTTTACAGGACACGCATCTCATGATTATCATGTTTGCACCACTTTCATACCTTCATCATCCATTCACGTCCCGTAATAGCAAACTTGGTAGAGGTGAAGCTCGCGAAACGGCCGCCAGCGCATCATGGGCGTGGCATGTAGTCATGTCGTTACATGACATGCATCTCATGATTATCATGTTTGTACCAGTCACATACCTTCGTCATCCATTCAGGTACCGTAATACCAAATTCGGTATATGTGACACTAGCGAAACGGCCGCAAGCACATCATGAACGTGCCATGTAGTCATGTTGTTACATGACACGCATGTCTTGACTTTCATGTTAGGGTTGTCACTTGTGTTCGCCATGCAACCATGTCATACCATACCATTTTTGCAATATGTCATGTGAACGAAATCACCTCAAAAGCGGCAGGACCATCATATGTAAATCATGACCTCTATGACACATAGGTCATGATTTTCATGTTATGACTTGTCAAATATGTTCTTCATACACACATTATATGTAATACCAAGTTTGGTATCGATACCATAAGTGAGAAGGCCAGGAGAGCTAAAAGTCGTAGGCGCATAGATAGATAGATAGATAGATAGATAGATAGATAGATAGATAGATAGATAGATAGATAGATAGATAGATACATAGATAAATAGATAGATAGATACGCTCACAGTCGGCGAAGTTCGCTAAGAAATGCTTCGCATTGAAAAGTTTATTTGCACTATGTAAAAAAAAGTTTCATAACATTCCAGTAATAGGAACATATACCTCGACAGATCTATGTAGCACGACCAACGTCACTACGTTAAAAAAAAGACATCGTTGCTATATTATCCATGACAATGTTCGCATACCTGTACACAAGAACTCTTACGATATCATGATACAATGAACAGTATAACGATACTGCGTTTAGAATATTGGTTAACGACTTAGAGCACTTCGTACTGTACTCTGGGAGAGCTTTTAAGCCGTCCCGTGGGCCTCAGCACCAGAGCTGATAATACGATACGGTGTTGAGAAAAAGTGTGTGTTTATAAAAAGTGGTTAACGATTTAGAGTACTCGGTGCTCTACTATGGGAGAGCTTGAATCCGTCCCGTAAACGTTGAGAAAAGATTTATTTTCTGCAAAACCGTAATGCAAAAGCGCAATGCTAACATACCAACCGATGTAATGATGGTGCGGTTAACCAATCTGATCCTCGAAAGCTACTGTTGTTGCACAGGCAATACCACTGGTTATGTCGTCATGTTTTTTTAAGCTCCCAAGTAAACTTCACTCTAGTGGCACTTCGCACAGAAGTTTGCAGCTGCTTTATGACTTTTATGGCACCATATTTCATCGCAGGAGATATACCCGCGACATTAGGTATTATGAGTCATGTTGGAACGTCTGCTAGTCATTTCTAAACACCACCTGGCAAGCTTGATGACTCAAATGAATTAAAAAATTGGCAGATTCCACGCACAGTGGCAATCGATGATTTGCGAAGCACGAATAAGAAATGTTGATATGTCACTTTAAAACGAGCGCAACGTTATGAGCTGGAGTTAAATGATGCCGTATATGACTTCTGTGTCATGATTATCATGGTTGGATGTGTCGTTTATCTGTCATTTATTCACGTCACGTGATACTAAATTTAGTATATGTGGAGCTAGCGAAGAGAACGTGAGCATGCTATGAGCGTGGTATGTTGTCATGTTCTCACATGACATCTTGTCAGGATTATCATGTTTGCACCAGTAATAGATTTCGGCCTCCTTTGACGTCACGTAACACCAAATTTGGTATATGTGGAGCTAGCTAAACGGCTGCGAGCGCATCATGAAGGGCCCAATATACTCCAATGTAGCGTTGACGTGCGCGCACGCTGGACACAGTAGCGCTACGTTAGCAGAACGCGAGCATTCTATAGTCTGACGCGTGGCGCGAACAGCATCTCGGCGCGGCCCGACAGCAACCGGCGTGAAATGCGACATGCTGCATTCCGCGCCGATGGATGGATCCCGGACGGAAAAAAACTTTGTTGAAAAAAAAAGAGACCCTGCAGTGCGTCGGCCTGGGCTCAGGCCACCCCGACGTTTTGTGCTGTTAGGCGTAGACTCTCCACCGCTGTTTGGGCCCGCTGGATAGCCCAATGTTGGTTGGTGCAGATCTGAGCTAGTCAGCACACTTAGCCAATGCTCCTCGAGAAGGTCCGGTTTATATTGTCCTCTCGTTATATAACTGTAACCTGTGTGCATTGCCATAGAATATGTGCCATATCTGCGTGTTCGTGCTTACAAAGGGTACAGCTTGTTTGTGGGTATTGTCTTGAATTTACTCTGTTCAGGTGTACTGGATTTGGAAAAGTTCGGGTTTGCAATCTTTGCCAATCTGTTTCTTGAGATCTGTCTGTGTGTTTGTGTGCTGGCGGACATTCTTTTCGTTGTCGCTTAGAGTGTGCCAATGTGTCATGATATGTGACCAGTCTGTCTCTGTCGTCTTGTATCGCATTTTCATTATTCTCAACACCTCCATCGTCCCCATCGCCTACACCGGAGTCGTCCCTCCTTCTGTGGTCGGTGCGGAGGACCGGGCCGTCGCTTTCCGAGCCGTGGTGGGTTAGTTCTCGCACAGTTCGGTGGGCCTTCTCGTTGAGGTTTTGAGGGACGCGTTACCCAGACAACACTGCGTCTCCCTCTTTTCTGGACGAAGGGACGCCGGATGTCCTAGAACGCGCACGCGTCAAAGCCTAGTAGATGGCAGGACCGGCAGATGGCGTGGCAACGCCGGCGTGACGCGACGAAATGAACGCGGCCGAGCACGCGCACCGCGTCACGTCTAAATGCATTGGTGCCTTGACTGTGGCATGTAGTCATGTTTTCACATGGCACGCATCTTATGATTATCATGTTAGCACCAGTCACATACCTTCGTGATCCATCGGCGTCACGTAATACCGAATTTGGCACATGTGAAGTTAGCGAAACGGTCGCGAGCGCATCATGAGCGTAGCATGTAGTCAGGTTGTTACGTGAGACGCATCTCATGTTTATCACGTTTGCACCAGGATCATACCTTCGTCAACCACTCGCGTCCCGTAATACAAAATTTTGTATAAGTGTAGCTAGCGAAACGGCCGCGAGCGCATCATCAGCGTGGCATGTAGTAACGTTGTTACATGACACGCACTTGATGATTTCCATGGGTCTGTCGCTTGTGTTCGCCATGCAATCTTGTCATACCATACAAGTTTAGCAACATGCCATGTGAATAAAACCACCGCGAGAGCTGCAGGTCCATGAATTATGAATCCTGGCATTCATGACATGTCATGAATTTCATGTTATGACTGGTCAAATATGTTCTTCGTACAGTCATGTTTTACCATACCAAGTTTGGCATCGTACCATTATTTAAACGGCCAGGAGAGCTAAATGTCGTAGGCAGCTAGCTAGCTAGATAGATAGATAGATAGATAGATAGATTGATTGATAGATAGATAGATAGATAGATAATATCATCGGTAAACAGTGAATTAATTTGTTTGTCCATCCATCCATCTGTCCGTCCCTCCATCTTTCTGTCTGTCTGTCTGTCTGTCTGTCTGTCTGTTTGTCGAAACATTTTGAACAATGCGAGCGCTTCCTAGTGAATGATTCGCATACTAAGGCTGGCTACAAAATACAAGTACAGCAGACAAGCCAACGCCTTAAGGTTTTTTGACCCTAAAAATCAGTCTCTTTTAGCTGTAGTCGGTTACACTATGATAATAAAAACTTGGTGGCACATCTGCATGCTTCAATGGCAATGATTGTCGAACGACGATAGTCTTCTGTCTGGAGTGAGAGAATAGAACGTTCATTTGATGTTCTACTCAAGAAGAAAAGTGAGTAGTGTAGCGATCAGGCTATGCCTTGACACAGCGAGTCATTTGCCACGCCGGATTAGTGCAAAAAGGACAGTCTCGCCACGTCTGGACGGAGGAAGCAACAGAGGCCGGCCCCACGAGACGTCGCCTACTGATTGACAGCGGCGCCAACGGGGTGGAATGTCGCCAAAGAGGGTTTTGGAGCCGCCACTCTATCTCCCGCCTGGGCCAGTCACGCATCGTTAGCGCGTTAACCGGCAGACGACGACGGCGCTGGTCAAAGGGCTCTCCCCAGAGAATTCCACGAACCTGGCACCTCTCAAAAGGCCGCTCTAAGATCTCCTCGTGGGAACGCAGCCCGCGGCCGGCATCAAAGGGGTCGAGGCGCCCGTGCGTCTTCCGCCCTCCCCCTCCCTGTTCTACGGCAGCGCTGCGACTAGTGGCAAGAGTGTGTGTGTATGTGCAAGCCTGTGTTGTGCCTCTATGAACAGACATGATGGGCGGTACTTCATTGAGAGGAACTGCCACATCACCATTGGTCCGCATTGTTTTTTATAGTGATCCCCAACCTAGGGACCTAGGGAATGGGGGTCAACAAAAAGGGCGTGGAGTGCCTCGCCCAACGTTCTTCTCTTCTCTTCTGTCATCTCGACAACTCCCTGTAAAGATGTAAATAAATCCGTTAAGTTTGCTCAAAGCTCTCCCCTAGTCCTTGGCACGACGGAGCGACGGCGAGCGGCCCCGCTACCCGCAGACTGGGGTCGCCGCGACGCGCAACAACTGGTTGGCAGCGGTGGGATGCCATCAGCAGCGACCTTCCTTTCCATCCCTAACGACTGGATGGCAAGCGGTTGAATGTGAGCCTGGAGGACGGAGAATGAACAACACGCCGAGATCATGGAGACTGGCAGCTGTGGACTGGTGAGTGCTGGCTTTGGTTTTTGGTTGCCAGGCTGATAAGATAGAAGTGCAATCTTTTCGCTGGTAGAGGCTACCACAGAAGCAGTTGTTTACGGAACTTCTGGGTAGAGAGTGAGCTGCACCACACTAGTTCTCTGTCATGGATTGGAAGCGTTTGTTGAAGAATCAGCTCCTGATTCTCGGGGAGGAGCTGGGAGCAGAAGTCAATGCGGGGATGAAGAAAGACGCAATTGTTAGCGCTATCGATAGCTTGAATCTGAGCAGTGAAGAGATTAAAGAAACATGGAGCGAGCTTCAAAAGCGCGAGGAACAGGAGCGTCAGGATAGACGACAGGAACAGGAACGCCAAGAAAAGCGTGAGGAACAAGAGCGTCAGGATAGACAACAGGAACGCCAAGAAAAGCGTGAGGAACAGGAGCGTCAGCTAAGGCAAAAAGAACTGGATATAGAACAGTTGCGACTCGAAGTGGAAATGAGGAAGATGGCAGGGGTCCAAGGAGTGGAGGTAGAAGGCAGACAAAATCTTTGTGATTTATCTAAACAACTGCAACCCTTCAAAACAGGGCAAGATGTGGGCCTCTTTCTTGTGAACTTTGAGAGAACCTGTGAAAAATCGAAGCTTGGTCGTAGCACATGGGCTCGAAATTTGTTAAGTTTGCTGCCATGTGAAGCAGCGGATGTAATCGCGCGGCTTCCGGTGGAGGATGCGGACAACTACGACAAAGTGAAGGATAGCCTTCTAAAGAGGTTCCGACTTTCGCCAGACGCGTTCCGCCAGCGGTTTCGCAATCTGACAAAGAAGCAGGGCAGCACGTATTCTGATTTTGCCTATGAGTTGAAGGTCAACTTAATAGAATTGCTGAAAGGAACCAACGCTTTTGGGAACTTCGAATTGGCTCTTGAAGAAGTGGCTCTCGAACAGTTTTTTTTCAAAACTTTCCGAGCCAATGAAGCTCTGGATCCAAGATAGAACCGGCAGACGACGACGGCGCTGGTCAAAGGGCTCTCCCCAGAGAATTCCACGAACCTGGCACCTCTCAAAAGGCCGCTCTAAGATCTCCTCGTGGGAACGCAGCCCGCGGCCGGCATCAAAGGGGTCGAGGCGCCCGTGCGTCTTCCGCCCTCCCCCTCCCTGTTCTACGGCAGCGCTGCGACTAGTGGCAAGAGTGTGTGTGTATGTGCAAGCCTGTGTTGTGCCTCTATGAGCAGACATGATGGGCGGTACTTCATTGAGAGGAACTGCCACATCACCATTGGTCCGCATTGTTTTATATAGTGATCCCCAACCTAGGGACCTAGGGAACGGGGGTCAACAAAAAGGGCGTGGAGTGCCTCGCCCAACGTTCTTCTCTTCTCTTCTGTCATCTCGACAACTCCCTGTAAAGATGTAAATAAATCCGTTAAGTTTGCTCAAAGCTCTCCTCTAGTCCTTGGCTCGACGGAGCGACGGCGATCGGCCCCACTACCCACAGACTGCGGTCGCCGCGATGCGCAACAACTGCTTGGCAGCGGTGGGATGCCATCAGCAGCGACCTTCCTTCTCATCCCTAACAACTGTTTGCGCTGAGATCGGTCACTCATGAAGCGACGGGTTTCAGCCCCGCGGAGCTGGTTTACGGACGGACGCTCAGGTCTCCACTGCGACTTTTGCGCGAAACCTGGGAGTCGAAGAGTACCGACCCTACGGTGGTCGAGTACATTCTGGAATTGCTGGAAAGACTGTGGTGTGCTCGCGACATTGCTGAGGCGAACATGAGAGAGGCGCAAAATAGAGCCAAGAGCTACTACGATCGAAACGCGAAACTGAGAGCTTATCAGGAAGGCGATCAGGTAATGGTCTTGCGCCCCTCGCGAGCAAATAAGCTGGAGATTCAATGGGAGGGGCCCTTTCGGGTTGTGAAAAAGCTCTCGGACACAAATTACGCACTGGAACGTAAAGGAAGACGCCGAGAGGTTGTCATTTACCACCACAATTTAATGAAGAGTTATGTGGGAGAAGTGCAGAAAGTGAACTTGGCTCTTAACAGCACGGAGGAGCTAGCACCTGAAATTCCAGGCTTGGTGGGGGTTGAAAGATCAATGGATGTTACCGATGTCATGAAAGCCGTAGCACCGGCCGAGGGCTTGACTGAGAGGCAGAAAGTCGACCTACGCAACTTATTGTCAGAACACATCACTGTTTTCTCGGAAAGGCCAGGGCGAACTGAGGTTATCACTCATGACATTGAGCTAACTTCTGACACCACTGTGAAGTCGAGGCCGTATAGACTAGCCCCGCGACAGCAGGAGATCTTGAAAAAAGAAGTAGATCGAATGCTCGAGCTTAAGCTTATCGAACCTCGCGAAAGCACCTGCACGTCTCCTATGATTCTCGTTGAGGTTCCGGGAAAGGATCCACGGCCTTGCGTGAATTACCGCAAACTTAACGCGATCACGAAGGACCAAACCTATCCTATACCCAACGTAGAGGAGCTGGTGGAAAAAGTGAGCGCCGCTAAATACGTCTCGACTTTGGACTTGGTAAGAGGCTATTGGCAAGTTCCAATGACTAAACGAGCTAGTGAGTATGCGGCCTTTGTGGCGCCAACGGGCACATTTAGGCCCCTAGTTCTGAGCTTTGGCCTTAAGAACGCCCCTTTTTGCTTTTCAAGGCTAATGAACCGAGTTCTGCAGGGGGCTGAAGGCTACGCTGTTCCCTACTTAGACGACATCGCTATTTATTCCAATACATGGGAAGATCACCTGTACCATCTTAGCGATGTCCTTAGACGTTTGACGCACGCTGGACTGACAGTGAAGCCTGCTAAGTGCCAGCTAGCTCGCGCCGAAGTACGGTACCTAGGGCACGTGGTAGGGCAGGGCAGGAGGCGACCTGATGAATTGAAAGTAGAGGCGGTTAGCGAGCTCCCGCAACGAGAAAGCAAGACGGCTATCCGCCCCTTTTAAGGCCTGACAGGGTATTATCAGCGCTACATCCCTCAGTACTCAGAGGTAGCCGCTCCGTTAACGAATGCACTGCGCAAGAATGCTCCAGAAAAGGTAGTTTGGAGTGCGGAAATGGAGGGCGCCTTCCAGGGGCTCAAAGCGGCTCTTGTTAGCTCACCCGTACTGCATGCACCGAACTATGATCGTCCCTTTATTGTGCAGTGCGATGCCAGTAACAGAGGCTTAGGAGTAATACTGTGCCAGGAGGATGAGAACGGGAACGAGCACCCTGTGTTGTACGCCAGCAGGAAACTCTCTGTTCGTGAGGAGGCCTACAGTGCTTCGGAAAAAGAATGTGCCTGCATTGTGTGGGCTACCCAAAAATTAGCCTGCTACCTCTACGGAACTTCTTTTGTCTTCGTCACTGACCACTGCCCACTGACATGGCTATCGCAAATGTCGGGAAAGAATCCACGGCTACTACGTTGGAGCCTTGCGCTTCAGGAGCTTAACTTCACTGTGAAGTATAAGAAAGGTTCCGCAAACGCCAATGTTGACACATTAAGCAGAGCTTTCCAGCTTTTTTTTTGCTTTTGCTTTCTTTTGTGTTCAGTTGAGGGGCGTTTTTCCGTAATGATTTAAGGGGTAATTGGAGTAATCGAAATTTTTAGCTATGGGCAAGAGTATTAGTGTGGTTGCCATTTAAAAGAAAAAAAAAGCGTAGGTGCATTGTGGCACATTTGAAAGACCGGCCTGGTTGCCGAAAACTCATTGCCGGCGCTTGCTGGTTCTAGCGGTGGGTCTTTGTGGTTTAAATAGTGTTGGGAGACTGCGGTTACTGTGGTCTCTCCCGTCGAGCAGCTGATACTACCCGACGTCCGAGATCTTCCCGTCGGCGGAGGAGCTGTAGCGATCGGGCTATGCCTTGACCCAGCGAGTCATTTGCCACGCCGGATTAGTGCAAAAAGGACCGTCTCGCCACGTCTGGACGAAGGAAGCAACAGAGGCCGGCCCCACGAGACGTCGCCTACTGATTGACAGCGGCGCCAACGGGGTGGAATGTCGCCAAAAAGGGTTTTGGAGCCGCCACTCTATCTCCCGCCTGGGCCAGTCACGCATCGTTAGCGCGTTAACCGGCCGACGACGACGGCGCTGGTCAAAGGGCTCTCCCCAGAGAATTCCACGAACCTGGCACCTCTCAAAAGGCCGCTCTAAGATCTCTTCGTGGGAACGCAGCCCGCGGCCGGCATCAAAGGGGTCGAGGCGCCCGTGCGTCTTCCGCCCTCCCCCTCCCTGTTCTACGGCAGCGCTGCGACTAGTGGCAAGAGTGTGTGTGTATGTGCAAGCCTGTGTTGTGCCTCTATGAACAGACATGATGGGCGGTACTTCATTGAGAGGAACTGCCACATCACCATTGGTCCGCATTGTTTTATATAGTGATCCCCAACCTAGGGACCTAGGGAACGGGGGTCAACAAAAAGGGCGTGGAGTGCCTCGCCCAACGTTCTTCTCTTCTCTTCTGTCATCTCGACAACTTCCTGTAAAGATGTAAATAAATCCGTTAAGTTTGCTCAAAGCTCTACCCTAGTCCTTGGCTCGACGGACCGACGGCGATCTCGGCCCCGCTACCCGCAGACTGCGGTCGCCGCGACGCGCAACAGTAGGCACTGCCTGACATATGGACGCTTACTGACTAACTGACTGACTGACTGACTGACTGACTGACTTTATTTGGTCCTCAGGAGACAATGACCTCCTAAGACCTCCTAAGTCAGCGGGCCACACCCATGACGGGACCAGGGGGTTAAAATCGATGGCCATATCATGAGCCCTCTCGAGGGCGTGGAGGTGGTCGTCTTCGTGGGGACTTGTGAGGAGAGCATTCAAGTCCTTTACTGTGATTGGAGATCCGTCGTCGATGCGCCACTCGGGACATTAGCAAAGCATATGTTGTAAGTTACATCGCGACATGCCGCATCGGGGGCATCCCGGCCTTACTTGGCTCACGAATCTCGCATAAACTGCCGCTGAGGTATATGCTTCTAATTGTAGGAGACGGAAGGATAGTTCTTGCGGTCGTTTGAGTTGAGGGTGCGGTAATGGAAACGCTCGCCGTTCGAGAAGACAGTGCTGACAGATTTCGTTGTAGGTCTGCAGTTGGTTCCGGAGCGATTTTTCGCCCTTAGGCTGTGAGTCACTCTCTCTCCAAACGCGCCGAGTAAGGTCTCACGCCTGGGACTGGGCAGGTTCGTTGGCGTTCGGGAAGTGGGGGGCGTCGGAGCCCATATGGGTCGGGAACCAAAGTAAATGCTTGGTGTCAGTCCAAGTGGTACACAAGAAAACGCGGGCTGCGTTTTACAGAACGAGCCCACACGGAAGGCATGTGCCGCGGCTCTGGAATCGGTGTAAACTGTAGTGGGGGTTGTGTTCGCCATTGCTAAAGCGATTGCTACCTGTCCTGCGCGGTCAGAATCCGAGTTTAGGAGCGTAAGTGCAGTGAGCAGTTCTCCTTGTAGCATGGTTGCAGCTGCCACATAGGGCTGGGTATGAACGCTATCTAGGAGTAATTTGAAGAAACTGGATGCTATGTAGGCGTAATTTGAAAAAAAAAAACCGAGTTGTACAGAATACAAAGCCAACGGTAGGTGGCAGCACCATGTAGTTTTTTTTGAAGCATAGGAAACGCCCACTTTCTCGTTCACAATGCCGCATTGAGAGGGCAGCTTAACAAGCACTGCGGTCTGTAGAATCAGGTATCTGCATTTTAAAAATAAAGTAACACACTACATATTACTCACATGTTGGTATCGCTGCAAATATGCGTAAATTTTGAGATTTTATATGCAATGTTAACTAGTATGAATGAGCGTTCATACTAGTTAGGAGATCAAGATGGGTGGTCGCTCATCAAGGGGTTAAACTTTCGCTCCGCTGGCTGAATCGAGTGACAGAAAGGAACAAACACACAGACCGAAATTTCCGCGTCGAGGTAACACAGGAAAGAATACCGTCGTTGAAAAGGCTCTAAAAGGCTGTTCTCCCAGGTTTTGCTGAGACCGTGCGACACACTCTCTTCGTGGGATTCGCCATTTTTTAAATGCGGAGAATTTCTTAGTCATGCGATGTCGTGCTTTGACGTCCACAACCCACTGCGGTTGCTCTCGTCTCCTGCCGGCCCAGGAAGACAACCGCGAAACTGCCCCTCCAGGAGCCTTTAAAGGATAAGGCACCATCAGGCGCTCAGCAAGCCGAGCATGCGCAGTGGGGGTCCGGACCTCTTCCCCTACTTCTCTCCCTGTAACACTGGTGGAGCGTATATAAGCGGTGGAGTTCGCATTCGAATTCAGGCAAGGGCTTCTCAGCTTTCGCTTGCCTTGACGCTTTGCTTGTCTCAAGTAGATGTCATGGAAGCAACACTATCTTGAGCCACTAGCGGGGCACAGCCCGTCATCAGCGTCCCAATCCTCATTGAAAGTAACGCTTCTCCTTCATTCAATAAACAGAAATAGTTAAGACGAAGTAACAATTAGGCATTCCCAAACCATGCCCTATTACACAACATTCCCGCGATACGTCCGCCACTCTGTGACTTTATTTACTTAGTTCCTCCGTGCGAAAATGCGGGCGGTATTTTTCCAATAATGTCTTAACTATTTCTTAATAATACATTTTAATAATTGTTGGACATTGGTAGCAGATTCAATTTTTCGAAAAGAGGACTGGTTGGCGGTAAGTAAGGAACGCTTAGAATACAACGCATTGCTTTTTCTGCACTTTATGGAGGGCATTAGTGTTAGTGCGTGTCTTATTGCCCCAGACAAAATGACAGTAATTTATATATTATAGAAACACGAATTTATGCAACATAAGTAACACTTTGTAGAAAAAAAACAGAACTTACTTAGTATTGCAGTGACCTGTGAGAGTTTGCCCACCACAATTTTCATGTAAGCTTTTCATAATAAGTGTTACTCAAACGTGACAACAAAGCATTTATAAGAGGGTATATTTGGCAGAATAGAGTTGTTGGGATTTAAACTTGTAGAAGCGTGAATGCTTAGATTTTTTTGTTTCCTGTGCGTTTCCTGTGCTCCAAGATGACAATTTTAAAAACACTACGTTAGCTTCGCCATGGACATCACCAAGAATATATTCTTTTACACGAATTTCGCATAACATTACTGCTCATCATCCTCATCCTCGACGCTTAGAAGTAACTGCCTCAGCGTCACAATTCTATTTGGTAACTTGCCAGGAGAAAGCTATGCACTATACTTAAAAATTTCCGAGCCATTTAATCGACTGCTAATGATGTTTGGCCTAGGTATACAATTAGCGATGGGCACGGTGCTTATATCTGAAGCGTTCGAAATTGTCAAGGCGAAACCATATTATGATTCATGAGGCGTACGATGCACGTATTTCATATAGCCCAGCATTATAAAGTTGTTTATCTGCCGATCTACGTGCGACGCACAAGAATCATTGCTAAATCTCTCTAACTCGAAATTCACCGTCATTGCTAGCCATTTAGACAGCCTTGTGGACAAGCGAAGTAGCGCAATAACGTCCACAACAATTTCTTACATTGCCGAAAACAAATCATCACTGACGAGAGCGAGTTATTGGCAGAAACAAAGCACGGAGGGCCAAAATACGTGCGTAAGAACAACCACGAGGTTGAGGTTGAGTCAAGGGGAAGAAGGTTTCCTTGTGAAGAAGGCCACGCAGTGGGACGGATCATCAGAGGGCTTTCACCTCTTGAGACTGCCGAATTTTCCTTGCCAGGCGACAAGATCCAGGTGCGAAGGACACGTTCGCATCGGGGCGAATATGATAGATGGAAGGAGATATGAGAAAAAGCCTTCGAGGGAGGACGTCCACCCCAAAACTTTCTCTGAGAAGTCTCATGGAGACGTACTTTGGTTCCTTCCTCTTTCATCCACTAACGATAACTGTCAATGAAGCTTATGTAGGGTCGAGGAGAGGTTCGTTAGGCGTTCTCCGCCATCGGCGATCTCGATCGCGAAAGACAACATCAAGCATCTGGTGCCGCTACCTCGGGCAGATTACCTCCCGATATTGAATCTAATTTCTGTAGCGAGAGGTAAGCTTCATCATTACGTATTTGCTTGCTTTCTATGAGTGACTTTGAAACCCCTTCGATCCTCTCAGTGAGAGGTATATTAGTACACAAAGAGCGCACATTTAATGTGACCAGTAGAGACTGATGCGATACGTTTTGTGTTTTCCTAAGTGAAGCTATTAGTCTGAGAAAAATGAGACGCCGTTTTAAGTGCGAACTGTTCGCATTGGACCGCAGACCATTTAGCATCAAAAAACTTCTGGGCCCATGGACAACTGTAGTTTTACAGTCCCACGCTTTAAAAGCATTAACACGTTCTTTACAAGACAGCAGGATTGCTGGCAAGTATTAACAAAGAACAAACTTTCATTTGTAACACATGTACTTATTACTGACAGTATCATGTGACATGCATCACGTGTGTGTTGTGAAATGAATGACGTGTCGACTATTATGTACATACGAGCGAATGCATCGTTATAAGGACCAGACGTGTGCTTTGCTGTTTTGTGCTGGTGGGCCGAATAATAACGAGGGACATTTCCAGAGACTTCTTACATTGACTTTCGAACATTTACTTACCATTGTGATATGTGCGTATAAGTGTGTCTTTGCATATCTGTGCCCGAGTTTTCTATTTTTCATGCACTGCTTTGTATGTTTTGCTTCAAGATACGTGTTCAAGTTTCAATCAAAGGCGAATGAGTAGCCGGAGCCATAATAATGTGCCAACATCTCCTTTTATATCATATCAATAAAAAAAGAGGTGTATCTTGAACGAAAAGCGGCAGGGTAGATAGTATATTAAGGAAATGATTATTTAGATATTTGGTAACAATTCAGTAGGTGCATTGTTCTTACATAATATAAGCTTGCTTGAGACTTGCGTGATAAATAATTGATCTATAGCAACCTTGTGAATTTTCAGAAGGTAGGAAGAGCCTGTTCACTTGTTTTTGGCTATGAAGAATCAGTGCTCACGGGTGCGGTTATTTCTCTTGCTAGAAACACCGGTATTATGTATTGTAAGCGTTCACTAAACTCTTGAATCGGGTCGGAGACTAATATTAGACAGTGGGTGTTGCTGTGTAGCTTTGTGATAGCTTGATTTTAATGCCATGTGATGGTCAGATTACTACTATATTTGTGCGAAGGTGTTTTACAACAATGCGTTTTCTGTTTGACAGTTGTTTTAACACATCATATTTTGCATAAGCCAAGTTTTAGATTTCGAAATTGTTTAGTTGGAGCGCCAATTCTCCTTGAAACTATCACTTTGTTCAATAACTCGCGCCAAGTGTTCGGCAGCTGCGAATAGTAAATGCTAAGGCCTTTTGTATGTAGCCTATCGAAAAAGAACTACTTCACGCTAAAACGTTATGAAAACTTTTGTGGGGGTCGTATTATTTGACTGAGTTGTTTGTGGACAGAATAAATCGTTTCCATGCTTAAGCCAATCCATATCCACCGGACATAAGCTTTATGATATCTATACTGATTCGCTACTGCGCTCTTGGTGTTAGACAGGGGCTGCGGAGTTTCCTGCTTTGTTCATGGAATTACTCAGAACTGATTTCGTAGCAGAACTTTCTTTGACTTTCCCCTACATTTCTTTTACGGAAATTATATTATTGGCGTCTCCCCAAAGTCTAACGCTATTTCTTGATTGGCTAATGATGAAAGCTGCTTTCAGCACATCTTACCCCAAAACTATAGGCCCCACAAGTAAGTAGATGTCCTTAAGCTAATGAATAATTAACGGGTGTAAAAGAGAGAAAAATATTTATGACAACATGGCAGATACTGTGGAATCACAACCTTCTAGTTTCGGTTTGAAGTACGTCTGAAAGGGTTTGTACAAATGTTGGTATCTTTTGAACAGCTAAATATAACTACAAATTTTAGAAATAATTTTGTGCAGACAGCGAGCTTGAAAACGTCCAACTCCCCGCAAAAACCTTTTTTATGCGCTCTTGAAAATGATTACCTAAGTTTAAAATATTTAGCGTTTAAACAGAACCATGTTACCACTTGCGGAATACGTAATCGATGAAGTTTGGCAGAAGTTTTCGACTTGAAAGCTGCGGCGGCCCCATTGAATATCAGCGACCGTTTCAAACTTTGATTTTTTGATTTTTTTGCTTGTCTCTACTTCATTCTTTTATTGAGTGTGTTAATACGTTTGTCCAGGCTCAAAATTACAATCCATTCCTAGGTCACACGTCCCCCTACCTGTGTTTTGAGGTCATGTGGTTCTGGTAAATACCTGGCAGCACATTATCAGATGAAGAACAAAAAAATTGGAATTCTGGGAATGTATGATATGCGAAGTAGGAATGGGGGAAGAATGATATGTCACTTTAAAATCAGCAGAACGTTACGACGCGGAGGTAAACTATGACGTACAGGACTTCCATGTTATGATTATCATACTTGGACGCGTCATTAAATTTCGTCACCTATTCACGTCACCTGATAGTGAATTTCGTATATGTGAAGCTAGTGAAACTGCTGCAAGCATGCTATGAGCGTAGCATGTAGTCATTTTTACAGGACACGCATGTCAAGTTCGGACGTGTCATTTACCTTCGTCGAATATTCATGAACGTCATGCAATACCCAGTTTGATATATGTGGAGCTAGCTAAACGGCCACGAGCACATCATGAGCGTGGCTTGTGGCCATGTCGTTACTTGACACGCGTCTCATGGTTATTATGTTTGTACCAGTCACATACATTTGTCGTTCAGTCACGTCCCGTAATGCCAAACTTGGTATATGTGAAGCTAGCGAAACGGTGGCGAGGTCACATAACGTTGACGCGCGCACATGCTCGGCGCAGCATTGCTACACTACCAAAATGTGAGTACTCTTTATTCTGACGTTAGGTGCGACCAGCGTCTGTCGGCGAGGCCCGACGGCAACTAGCGTGAAACGCGACATGCACTATTTCGCGCCGATGACGTTACCTAGACAGCAGCGCGTGTGCCCAACTTCGTGACGAACGGATGCCTGGCACGCTTGAACACGCATGCGTCAAAGCAACGCAGCGCAGCGTGCACCTGCGAGCATATGCCGGGCAGATCAGTGCCGTGAGTGGCATCGCCGGCGTGACGCAACGAAACGAACACCAGCGCGCACGCGCGCAAGGTCACGCCGAAGTGTATTGACGCCTTGAGTGTGGCATGTAGCCATGTTCCTACATCACACGCATCTCAGGATTATCATGTTTGCACCATTCAGATACCTTCGTCATCCATGTACGGCACGTAATACCAAATGCCGCAGATGTCAGAGCGACCCCGCCATGAGGGCATCACGAGTGTGGCATGTAGTCATGTTACGTGAAACACATGTTGTGATTATCATTTTTGGGTGTGTCATTTACATACGTGATCCGTTCGCGTCTCGTAATACTGAATTTGGTAGATGTGAAGCCAGAGAAAAGGCCGGGAGCGCATCATGAGCGTGGCATGCAGTCGTGACCTAACATGACACGCATCTCATGACGATCATGTTTGCACCAGCCATACACCTTCGTCATGTATTCACGTCTCGTAACCCAAAATTTGGTATATGTGAAGATAGCCAAATTACGACGAACGTAGCCTGAGAGTGACATGTAGTCATGACTGATGACTTACATGACTTGCATGTCACGATTTCCGCGTTACGGTCTGTGACTTGTGTTCGCCGTGCAGTCTTGCCATACAATGTCAACATTGGAACATCTCATGTGAACAGATCCACCGCAGGAGCAGCAAGACCATGAAATGTAATTTATGACATTCATAATGTACATGTCGCGATAGTCATGTTGTGACTAGTCAGTTATGCTCGCAATACAGTCATATTGTACCATACCAAGTTTGGTGTCAATACCAATACTGAAACGGCCAGGAGAACTAAAAGTCGTTGGCGGATAGATAGATAGATAGATAGATAGATAGATAGATAGATAGATAGATAGATAGATAGACAGACAGACAGACAGACAGACAGACAGACAGACAGACAGATAAATGGATAGATAGATAGATAGATAGATAGATAGATAGATAGATAGATAGATAGATAGAAAACACCACTAAGTAATTTTTCTTTCTCTTCTAGACTTACCTAACAGCACTCGCACAATCCTGTAATGAAGTCCGCCCGGCTGCTACTCGATACATTGGTAGCAGTGGAAAGCTGCTCTGAAGACAACATGCACCACACTATCATGTCTGATATTGGGGCTAGTTCTTACCCGTGGCACACTTCTGACCTTCCTTTTACAATATATGAGATAAAGTGGGCGATGAAACAGGGCAATTCACACTCTGCTCCTGGACACGACGGATCAACCTACCCGTTCTTTAAAGGATTATTTGAATATTATCCCCAATTTTTCTATTTTATATTCAATACCACTTTAAGAATCGGACACTTCCCGCAGGCTAGGAGAAGAGAAAAGTAATATTCATACCGAAGGGAGGTCGTCCGCTTCATTCACCAAAGGCATATAGACCAATAGTAATGAACTCAGTCTTCAGTAAAGTATTACAAAGACTCCTAAATGCTCGTCTGTATTATTTCCGGCCCAATACATATCTTCTTCAATTTAATCAATACAATTTTACACACAATAAAAGTGCTACCTTAGCAATGTACACACTCCGAAGCAAATTAGCTGCGTGCAAAGCATCCAAACTTCCTACCATACTCATATTCCTTGATTTTGTAGGAGCATTCGATAGCGTTTGGCATCCTGCAGTCTTAAACTTTTTACGCAAGCACAGGTGTCCACAAAACTTGTTCTGCCTGCACAAATCCTTTTTATCGAACCGAACTGTAAGTTTTTCAACCAACGTCACACAAGAAACAGTTCATACAACCATTGTCAGAGAGATAAAGATGCAAGGAAAGGCAGGGAGGTTAACCAGACGCAAATCCGGTTTGCTACCCTGCACTGGGGAGGGGATAAAGGGGAGAAAAGAGGTTGCAGAAAGATGAGAAGGTACACACAATCACGAGCACACTCGGGGAGCACACACAGTTTACAGGCGGTCGCTCAAGTTTGTTGACTTAAGGTAAAGTAGCAGTGCTTTAGTTGCTTTCTGCGCAACTGAGGCAGATGCCCAAGGTCCTAGTATCTTCTGCACACCAAATGGTCCGGGGTCAAGTCGATTCAAAACCATCCGTAGCTGGCATCGCTGTGTGTCGTAGCAAGCGCAGCTGCACAGGACGTGTTCGATGGTCTCTTCATCTCCGCAGTAGTCACATGTAGGAGTGTCTGCCATACCAATGCGAAAGGAGTACGCCTTTGTGAATGCAACACCCAACCAAAGGCGGCATAACAGTGTCGCATCGGAGCGGGAAAGTTGTGATGGTAGCTTTAGCTTGAGCGAAGGATCCAGTTCATAAAATTGACACCTTTGGAAGCTGGTAGACGACCAGAACGTGCGTGTGAGATCTCGAGCCAGCAGGTAAAGTTGTCTTGCTGCATCATTCCTTGATAGAGGAATCGGGACTACACGGGTTTCTTCATGGGCTGAGCGGGCTGCATCATCGGCTAATTGATTTCCGGTAATACCGATATGTCCAGGCAGCCATTGATATATAATATCATGCCCTCGTGCTAGAGCTTCATGATGGCAATGTCTTATTTCTTGTACCAGTTGGTCATGGCTCTTCCTACGCATGGCAGACTGCAAACTCTTAAGCGCTGCCTTCGAATCACAGAATATGACCCATTTTCCTGGACGTTCTTGAACGAGATATTGTAAAGCAGCCCTTATAGCAGCAAGCTCTGATGCCGTAGATGTAGTCATATGCGACAACTTAAACGTGATTGTCATTTCTGCAGCCGGAATTACAGCGGCACCTGATGAGCTGCTGGATGAGACGGACCCATCAGTGTATATCTGCATTCGGTCTAAGTACAACCCATGTAATAATAGCAGTGTTGCTTGATTCAATGCTACTGTGGAGTGACTGCTTTTCTTTTTGATTCCCGGAATTTCTAGACGTACTTGTGGCTGGTCGAGGCACCACAAAGGGCATGCCGTTCTCGCAGCTGGCGTATATCCTGATGGATTGCTGTTTAGGTGCTTGGCTATGACGTCTGAAAACGTAGCACGTGGTCTTCCGGAAGGTAGAAGGGCCATGTGGTGGTCGGGGACACGGCTAGCATGTCAAATGTGTGCTCTGAGGCAATCCACAACTATATATGTCCTGACCGGATGGTCTTTGGCAAGCATGATTGTGGCATAAGTAGAAGCGCATCGGGGCAGTCCTAGGCAGATACGCAGTGCCTGACCCTGTAAACTCTCCAATGAAAGAGTATTCGATTTGCAAGTGTTAGTCAGTACCGGCAAGCTGTAGCGCAATAGACCCAGAAATAGGGCCCTGTACAGCTGTAGCTTGGAGGCCACAGAAGTTCCCCATGCTTTACCGCACAAGAATTTCATGATATGCACAATCGATAGCAGTCTCTTCTTCAAGTACGCACAATGTGGGCTCCACGAAAGACTTCTGTCGATTATTATGCCCAGGAAACGATGCGTCCGTGCATATTTGACACTCTGCCCATTGATGTAAACAGGATACGGCGTCATTGGTTTGCGTGTAAACGCCATCAACGCGCACTTCACAGTTGATATATTTAGGCCTTGTTTCTGAAGGTAGGCTGTTGTGAGGGTTGCTGCCCGCTGTATTCGTGCACGCACCTGAGAGCGACTAACTGCAGCACTCCAGAGGCAAATATCATCGGCGTATATGGATAGGCACACCGACTTTGGCAGAACCTTCACAAGACCAATGAGGGCCACATTGAACAATGTGGGGCTCAAAACACCTCCTTGAGGTACTCCGCAGTAGGTGTAATGTTGGGCAGTTGTACCCTCATATGTTTGTACAAAGAAACCCCTGCCAGTTATACAATCTTTTATCCATTGAAAAATTCGTCCACCAATGCCCATTGCTGCGAGAGAAGTGAGGATGGCATCGTGAGCTACATTATCATATGCACCCTTCACGTCAAGAAAGAGTGCCACTGATATGCGCTTGCGACTTTTTTCTTGTTGAACAAATGTCAATAAATCAAGGGCACAGTCAATGGAGGAGCGGCCCCGACGAAAGCCTGCCATGCAAGAAGGGTATTTGGTATATCGTTCCAAGTACCACTCAAGACGAAATAGAACCATTCTTTCCATCACTTTTCCGAGGCAGCTTGCGAGGGCAATAGGGCGATACGCTGTCAAGTCCAATGGTGATTTTCCCGATTTCAAAAGTGGTATTAATCGACTTATTTTCCATTCTCGGGGAACACTGCCGCTGAGCCAGGAGTTGTTGAAGCATATTAGAAGTTCTTTTCTAGCTTTTTGTCCAAGGTGTCCCAACGCACTATAAGTAATACCATCAGGACCTGGCGACGACATGCGCTTAGAGGCGACTAACGCACCTTCCAGTTCTTCCATGGTGAACGGAGTGTCCATTTCTGGTAATCGCGTCCCAGGAACGATCACGGCGTCGATGCTCTCGTTCATAATATTCCCGGCAACTCTCGTGCAAAATTCTTCAGCCACCTCGAGTTCTGTTTTTCTATGATGGAGTGCCAAAGCTTTAAAAGGGTGCCGTTGTTGTGGAGAGGAGCGAAGACCACGAACTGTTCTCCAGATATATGACAGCGGTTTATGAGGGTCTAGAGATTCGCAGAATGCTTTCCAGCGTTCGCTCTCCATTTTGTAAATGCGTCGTTGAATCTTTTTCTGGAGCCGCCTTGCTTCCTTCAGATCGTAAATTGATCTTGTGCGTCTGTATCGTCGTTCAGCACGCCTTCGTATAGCTCGTAATTTTTCCAGTTCGATGTCAAACTGTGTTACTTTAGACGAAAATGGTAATTTACATTTGGACGCTTGCATAGCTTCCACTATGGTATTTTCCAGGCTGCAAGCGAGGCCTTCTTCGCAAGCGTTCTCAACACGCGATGCAAACATCGACCAGTCAGTGCCAATTGCAACACCGGAAGAGAAATTTTTTATGATACCATCGATCGTCACGTAGGTGGGTATGTGATCACTCCCATGAGTCTCAATATCGCAAAACCACTTAACTTTGTGAGAGAAGCACCGTGACACCAATTTCAGGTCAAGGCAACTGCCATACGTGAGACCCCGCAGATATGTGGGGGTACCATCGTTCATGATGGAAAGGTCGTAATCGGAAGCGATGGTAACAATGTTCCGGCCCCTGGCATTCATCCTAGTGCTCCCCCAAAGTATGTGATGGGCGTTGAAGTCACCGGTGATGATCCAAGGCCCATCGGTTCTCATTAGGATATCTTTTAATCTGTCGCAGTCAAATCGCGATGACGGGGATATATATCCACCAATAAGTGTGAACGAAACTGCATTCTTCTTCACACGAAGGCACACGTACTGATTGCCGTCATTTGAACCTATTGGGTGCGAAAGATAAGTCAAGTCTGTGCGAATGTAAACAATTACTTTGCTTCGTTCTTCGCAAGCGGCTGAACAAAAAGCTTCATAACAGGACAATCTATAAGGCGTTTATACGTTTGGTTCGCATATGACAAGTATAGGGAATTGATTGGCCCGAACAAATTGGCGAAAGTCCGAGATACGGGACTTCATGCCTCTGGCATTCCACTGAAAAATGATTGATTGATATGTGGGGTTTAACGTCCCAAAACCACTATATGATTATGAGAGACGGCGTAGTGGAGGGCTCCGGAAATTTAGACCACCTGGGGTTCTTTAACGTGCACCCAAATCTGAGCACACGGGCCTACAACATTTCCGCCTCCATCGGAAATGCAGCCGCCGCAGCCGAGATTCGAACCCGCGCCCTGCGGGTCAGCAGCCGAGTACCTTAGCCACTAGACCACCGCGGCGGGGCACCACTGAAAAATCGACGTACTTTTAACTTCAGTGCGGAAGATGAGAATTTGTTGAGCCATTGTGCTTATACGAAGTTAGCAAGAACTGGATTCAGTGCATCTAGTATTTGCAGTGCACTCTTAGCAGACGGAGATTGTATGCTGCTCAGTAGCGTGCGAATCGTGGCAATTAATGATGGCACGATTGCAGCCACTTGCCTGTCTTGGTTGGAAAGATCTCAAACCGGCACGATTGCAGTCACTTGCCTGTCTTGGTTGGAAAGATCTCGAACCGGGAGCGCGGTCTGGCCGTCATGAAGCTCCTTCGGTTCGCTTGATGCTGCTTCCCTATGAAGTGCAGGCCACTCTGTCGCGGTTAGGGTATGCTCACTGGCTTTGTCCTTTACAGCCTTTCCCACGGCATGTGGTCTGGGAGGCAAAGGAGGTGGTACTGATGAGGGATCACGCAAACGTGTCGAGGAGGTAGCGGGCGTCCTCGAAGACCGACGTCGACGTGAACGACGCCTTCTGACTTTAGCTGCGGCTTCTCGATGAGATGAGTGATCGCGCACCATCTCCTTCAAGATGGCAATTTCCTTCTGAATCCGCGGGCAGTCCTTCGATGTGGCTTCATGGGATCCATTGCAATTGGAGCATTTCTTGACAGTTGCGACGCACTTATCAGCTTCATGGTGCTCGGCGCAGCGGTGGCATACCACCGAATTCTCGCAGACGCTGCTCACATGTCCAAGTTTCATGCATTTACGGCACTGTAGAGGCTTCGGAATGAAAGGCCGCACAGCATGTCTGAAGTACCCCACCTTCACATGAGAGGGGAGTGATGTGCTCTTAAACGCAATCTTCACACAGCGAGACTTGCCTAGCCGGGTGACATCAACAATTGGAGTATCAGTTGTTGACTTGACAAGAAGTTGTAAGTCCTTATTGGAAATCGCGACATCAATGTCGTAGATCACGCCGGTTACTACATCATATCCCAAGAGAATATGAGAGCGCACCTGGTTGCCGTCCAAATCAGTTACGCTGCGCAGAACGCCCAACGCACTTGCGTGCAAAACGTCCACAGCCAGTATATTCTTTCTGGCGTTCACTCTTATGTCCGTGATCTCTTTTGGCACGAGCGTTTCTAGAGACCTCGACACAGACTGTCTGTTAAGGCGTTTCATGCTGACGGTAGGAAGTGCAGGCAGAAACAGGATGGTATAAGTGTTCGATTTTGGCGTTTCACTTACAGTTTGAATAGTTGAGGATGAGGATGTCCTCATGTTCCTTCTCTTCGCCTTGCGGCTCAGCACAGGTTGGAAACCGTCATCTGAGAAGTCCTCACTGCTGAGATAGTAAGCATGAGTATCTTCACTGTCGCTGTCGCTCGCTTGTCCCATCCGCTTCCTGGAGGCGGTCGCCGCTGACGCCGCTGGTGCCGGCAGGCGCCCGGGGTGGTCTACTTCCATCCCCTCCAAGGGAGCAGCGGAAACTGATCAACAGACTTAAATTACAACTGAAATACGCCGGAGTTAGCAGAAGTAGCTCCTATTCAAAACACACTTCTTCGTCTTCCACAACAACCATTGTCAACTCGCAGGGATCCTCTAGCACTCCGCTACTGTGGAACATAATAATACACAGCTTACTCAAACTTCCCGTGCCACCCGACGTACACGTACAGGCATACGCTGACGATACTATCATTGCCATCAGAAATACTTCAAGACTCCGATTACAAGCAAAAGCTGAGCATGTCCTGGCTTTAGTATCCTGGTGGGCACGAGAAAAAAAGTTACGGTAAGCGCCGAGAAGTCCTTCTTTGTGTTCTTCAACAACGAAAACATGGGTACATCAAAACGCCACCCTTCTATCCGCATGGATGGCGTTTTTCTCAAACACAACAAAGAAATTAAGATTCAAGGTGTATTATTTGACCCCTCTTCAAACTTCCAAGCCCACATTGATTCCTTTGAAGAAAAAGCTGGAGTGCCCACGTTCCGCTTTCTCGCATTTGTTAAATCACACCGTTCAATAAACAGTATACTCATTAGACGACTCTACCGTCAAGTGATACTGCCCTCTCTCACACATGCATCAGTGTGGTGGCCTATGTTGCCATTAAAATTCATTAGGGCACGAGTTTTATCAGTTCAGCGAACCGTCCTCATTTTTTAACAGGCGGATTTTACACCACACGTACATCATACCCACAGATTCTCACTATCGCGCGTCCGTTAACATTAGAGTTGGACAGACTATCTGCAGAATTTTCCTTATTCATACTCCGGAACACAACTTACTATGCCGTAAAAACATGCAAACCGGCTGACATACTATATCCATGCAGTCTGTGGACTCGTCACCCCAGTAAAAAATATAATTTATGTTTCACTAAACTCTTACCATCACAAGAAGTGGTTACTTGAAAAACAAAAGCCATTCACGTATACGTTGACTGCTCATACACGTCATACGTGGCTGGAGAGGCATACATTGCTTTGACAAAAGATGAAAAAAAATCATAACTGCCAGGAATTTTCAGATACGCAACGCTTCAAGCGCAACGCTTCAAACGTAGAAGCTAACACTAAAAATCCCTCCTCGCAAAGGTGTTTATTTCATAGTTTGAGCTATATCTCTGATGCGTTCTGTTCGAAACTAACGGCACACAAAGTATCCCTGCTTAACCTTAATCGCCGCACAGTGTGCGCCACAGTGTCCACGTTTTGTTGTCACTGCGTTTGATTTTTTAGAAGATGATGTCGGCGAGTCGGCTCTCATATGTACGAGCAAATGACTCATCGTCTGTATTTCTGCCACTAATGAACATCGCCGCATTGAAGCTCATTTATCTTTTGGGTGTCGGAAGATGAACTGCATGCCGGCTTAGGTAGTTCAACATGAAAATTTGGTTCATGAATAGCTTACTCGTGAGTGAAACATAATAGTTCGCCTGATCGTGCCGCCAAAGCTTACGTCAACACATCAGTAAATTTTAATATTTCTCAGTCACACGAACACTTCAGATTGTGAGCGATTCCGATCGCCGCCGCTGATCTTGTGCCCGGTGTGACACAGGTGCGGAAATAGGCCTTTTATCCTGAGGTTGTGTGCTTAGACGAAAATACAAATATGTTCGGTGTTCAACAGGAGGATGGTTTTCAGTTGTAGTCGAAAAGCTGAATTGAACAAATTCACTTTTCTTCTGCACATCGACGATGTAGGTGTGCTTTGAAGACGTGGACAGGGAAAAGACAGGTGTGCGCTGTCCATTCCCGGTCCGCGTCTCAAAGCGCATCCACATCGTCGACATGCAGAACCAACTGGCCCTATTAAGTTCGATGACAAACTTCTCCTGATATTTATGTATTTTGTGTTTGTATAGGCACGGCCACCATCAAAGGTAAAATTCAGCAGGGGGCCGCGCTCTTCGGAAGGCTACGACGGATAACTTGCGCGGCGCCCGTCGGCCGCGCCTGTGCCTGCCGTGTGCTACGTCGAGCCCCTTCATGTAGCCGCTAGACAATGCTCCAAACACATCCTAAGCAATGCGCTAGAAATAATAAAGCAGAAAATTTTAACACAACACGAATAGACCGCCGGAACCATTGAGAAAACATTTCCGGAAGTGCCACACCGGAAGTCTAGCGGGGTAGGCCATTCGGCGCGAGCCGGTTTGTTGTTGCAACACCGAAACCACCTATAGGACGGTAGTTGTTTATATCGGCTTTGTCCTCCTTTCCTTAATAGATCATGCTCATTCTGCTTAGTTTACACCAATGGGGAGCTTCACCATTCATTATTGCTTTGCTCGTTGCCTCTCCTAATATTTGCAAAGAGTTTGGCCCCAATTTATTTATTAGTAAGATTGGGATGCTGTCAGGGCCTGTTGATGAGCTATTAAGAACTATTTTTCTGCCCTTTCCCACTCTCGTTGTCCCGTGGAGCCACTGAGCTAACCAATCCATCCTCATCTGGTACGGTGCATGCAGCGCTTTCTTGGTGTTTAAACTTTTGTCATCGTTGTTTTCATATATTTCATTGCCTCATCCACGCCTAGCCTAACCCCTTGAACTGTAGTTATAAACCTCTGCTTCATGCTTGTCTTATTACTCAGAGAATTGAGATGGTTCTTAAACTTTGCAACTCCCTTTATATCATTTTTGTTTACTTCCGCCATTCATTGAGCCCCATTTCTTCTAATCTTTTCACTGAACAAATCGCACGCTCCTCTTCTGCGGCTCAAAAAGTTATCTCATTTTCTTTTGACATCATCTTCCGGTTCACCCCTATGTTTAACACACCCGTGTTTCCTGGAGGCTTCCTGACATCTTACTATAGCTCCCTTGACTTCCTCTTCCCAGCACCTTTTATGTTTGTGTCTGCTTGTCTCGGTTGATTTGACTCGTACCTTAGCAAGCTCTAACTCAAACAATCCAGACAGATCTGTGTGCACCCACTCTATTTTAGTATCCTCGGTGATTATTTTCTCAATCTCTTAAATTGCTATTTTTATTTGCCTTTCTGAATAATTGTTACCGTGTGGTTGCTCGTGATGCCGCCTTTCCAATTTCATTTCTCTTCCAAAACTCAGGTTGACACGTTTGTGATCACTACCTAAGTTTCTTGACCCGTACTCATCTACGTTCGTCACCCTTAGCCGATCATACATCTGTGACATTATTGCGTAATCTATTGTCAGCTGCAGCCTTCCCACCTCCTGTGTTATCTGAGCTTCGCATTTCTTGGGACTGTTACAGATGATTAAATTATGCCTTTCGCACATATCTATTAGCATTCTGCATGTTGGGTCAGTATATCCATCCATATCTTCTCTGTGCGCATTCATATCTCCTAATATAGTTACCTCGCACTCTTCTCCTAGTTCGTCAATGTCATTTCCCACACACTGCACCATTTGTTGATTTCCCTCTCTAGCCTTTTCCTCTGTTCACAAGTATACAAAACCCAGGAGCGTCATTTCCCTGCCACTTTCCCTTTTAGCCATAAATGTTCCTTGCACTCCTGCTTAACCCTTTGTCAGTCTTCATTTATGAATAAATGCCCCAATACCACCCACCTTTTTGCTGCCTCCTGTTCTACTACAATATTTCCACGTGTAGTCCGGAAAGTTAGGAGGTTGTTTCGTGTCCTTAAGATGTGTCTCTACAAAACCATATCATCGGTCTCTCCTCTCTTAGCTGTTCTTCTATCTCTTCTCTCTTCAGCCTATTTCTGCCACCCTGCATGTAAATATACGTCTACATTGGCTTGGCCCTCGTGGCTACGTCGATTCTGCACCGGACTTTGTGTGTTTTAGATATTGGTGCCACTTTGGAATCATATCTGTCTATACCACCAGTCAAATAGTCTCCCTGGTTGTTTTCCTCGTTACTAGCTATACTGCATCCCGAAGGGCCCGCGTGCCCCGCAAAAAAGCTACTGCGCCTCCTGCAAGTCGCCAACCCACGTCATGACCTAGCCTTCCACCGAAGTGAATTTTGTTTCGTTGAAAACCAAGCCACCCATGCACCTCTCGATTTATTTCCACCAGCTCAAAGCCTTTCTCTCGACTCATCCGTCGTATCTCTTGGTTCGCGTTGACAACCGCTCTTTTCAGGTTGCTGTCGTGCACCGGTACCTCCGGTATCGTGCATATTGGGAGCGCGACAAGCGAATGACTCTTTATTCTGTTTGATATCATCATCTCCTGTACATATTCTTCATCTAAAAATATCATCACCAGCGTGATTTAGCTCGAGCCTGGCTGAATAAACCGGTTCCTCACAAGTGGTGGACTGTGCTTTTCGTTCCCTCAAGTCCTCTCACCCGTTCTCGCCGGAGCTCCGCTCGGGTAGTCGCATACAACCCCCTGCCATGGCGGCCCAAGAAAACCCTGGCCCATCCAACGTCACCGTCCTACTGCAGCCACCGCCAACCGGTCCGCCCAACAACAATCGCCTGCGTGATACACCTGTGTTTTTCGGTCTCCGAGGTGATGATGTCGAAGACTGGATCAAGAACTACGACCTCGTAAGCGATTTGAACAGGTGGGACAATCCACAGAAGTTGCGCAGCGTCCCATTTTACTTGTCCGATGTTGCGAAAACTTGGTTCTGGAACCACCACCCGGATCTTCCCGACAAGGACACTTTCGAGCAGCAAATTCGTCAGGTATTTGGTGCCCCTGCAGTTCGCACTGAGGCAGCAAAGAATAAACTCGCTGAACGCACGCAGCTGCTGGGTGAATCTTACACCTTATATATTGAGGATGTCCATGCACTGTGCAAGCGCGTAAACACCGGCATGTCTCAGAACGACCAAATACGCCACATTATTAAAGGCATTAACGCAGTCGCCTTTAACGCCCTCGCCACGCAAAGTCCTGCCACCACCCAGGACGTGATAACCATCTGTGAGCGACAGGACGAGCTTCAGTCTCTTCGCCTTTGCTACGATGCCACCGACGTTCGTTTGCCTGCACCCCTCGACTTGCGTGCGCTTATTCGCGACATCGTTCGTGAAGAACTGCACCGGCGCTGCTCTTCCTGTGCTGCGGAAGTTACCTTCCCTTCTGAAAAAGATAGCTTGCGAGATCTGATTAAACAAGAGATCGCCTCCGCATCGCGTGCGACGTGTTCCAACAGTCCCTGCGTGCGCCAGACGCGCACGTACGCCGATGTTGCCACGGTCTCTGCCGCACCGACCGTTTCTGTGCCTACAACAGCAGACCATACGCGTGTGGCTTCGTTATCACCGCCAGCGCGTGCACCACCTTACTACGCACCTCAGCGCCCACCTCGACCATTCTGTTACTACTGCGGCTATCGAGGACATATCGCTCGGTTTCGTCGAAGGCGCCAACAAGACAGCAACGCGGCTACGCTCCCGAAGAACAGCGAAGCTTCCGTCCGACCATGAACTACCTACGACCGCCCTTCCGGTCGTCCTATTACCGTTCACCGTCACCTACTTACCATACGGACATGCCTGGGAATTCCCGTACGTCTCACCGCAGGTCGCCTTCGCCAGGTCGCCGTTCAGTGTCGCCTCTACGGCCCGCCGTCCATTCCATGAACGCCCACGCGGAAAACTCCCCAATGCAGTTTTAGGAGGGGAAACTGCATCCATTGGACAGCTAACAATTCCTCCAGAGCGGCCATTGAATTTGATAGTAGTGTTTGTAGAAGGTGTACGTGTTGAGGCTTTTGTAGACACTGGCGCTGCCGTTTCGATTATTCGTGCTGATTTTTGTTTCCGCCTTCGAAAAGTCACCACACCTTATGGCGGCCCAGCTCTACGTGCAGCGACCAACGCTCTCATTCGTCCACTTGCACAGTGTACTGTTCGTGTCTGCATAGAAGGCATTCGTCATCACATTGTTTTCGCGGTATTTCGTGAGTGCACCCACGCTCTCCTTCTTGGGTGGCATTTCTTGTCTTCTGCGTCCGCTTTTATATCATGTCATCAGCGCCTCCTCCATCTAAAGGCCACTAACTCTTCTTCGGTTGAACACGATGGACGCATCCGCCTTGTCACCAAGTCAGACTATGTACTTCGACCATACATCGAAGAAATTATAAGTGTTAATTGCACCGACATTGTGGATGGCGACGTACTAATTCTTCCTTACGGTCATACCCTACGTAGTGGCATTGTGATCACACCAGGGCTTATTCGCTTCTTCGATGGGTCTACGTACCCAACCGCCGTAAATCAAACGCCCGAGTGTGTACTGTTCCCCTGTGGCTCAACAGTATCTTGCGCGGTCGACAGTGAGCCTGTTGCGATTGTTACTCCTCCGAACAACAACCACAACGATGTTCCGAAGTCACAATCACTGCCATTCAATGCCTCTGCCTCACCTGTGTCCGCAACAATAAGCAATGACTTAACACCTGATCAAACTGAAGATTTGCTCGCCCTGTTAAGTAGAAACCATTCTCTATTTGACGTGAACTCGCCCGCCCTCAGCATGACTACCACCGCTACTCACAGCATCCAGACTGAAGGCTCTCGTATTGTACATCGGCACCCATATCGCGTGTCTCAGGCAGAACGTAAGATAATCGAGAAAAACGTCTCCGACATGCTACGACGCAACTTCATACGTCCTTTCTTGAGTCCCTGGTCATCCCCAGTTGTTCTCGTTCAAAAGAAAGATGGGACAGTGCGTTTCTGCGTCGATTACCATGCGCTAAACAAAATAATGCGCAAGGATTTTTATCCCCACCCTCGGATCGACGATGCACTGGATTCATTACAGCGCGCAGAGTATTTTTCTAGCCTCGACCTTAGGTCAGGCTACTGGCAGATACCAATGTCGGAGTCTGATAATGAAAAGACCGCCTTTTAAACGCCAGATGGGTTGTACGAGTTCAATGTGATGCCTTTTGGACTCTGTAATGCGCCCGCCACCTTCGAACGCATGATAGACGGCGTATTGCGTGGTTTGAAATGGAAAACATGTCTGTGCTATCTCGATGACATAGTAGTGTTTTCATCCACGTTCTCGCAGCACCTACAACGTCTTGACGAAGTCCTCACATGCCTTGCAAAAGCCGGTCTACAGCTTAACACCAAGAAACGTACCTTTGCTAGCAAGACAATCAAGGTTCTCGGCCACCTTGTCAGCAAAAAAGGAAGTCGGCCTGACCCCGAGAAGCTTGCCGCTGTCCTCGATTTTCCTCGTCCTCTACTTCAAAAGGACCTGCGCAGCTTTCTTGGGTTATCGTCTTACTTCCGGCGCTTCATACGTGGTTTCGCGGAACTTGCGTCTCCGCTCCATCAACTCCTCGCAACGAACGTCCCCTTCATTTGGTCTGAAGACTGCGAAAGCGCTTTCACGACATTAAAGCAAGCCCTCACGTCGGATCCGGTACTGTGCCACTTCGATTCCACCGCACCCACTATCCTTCACACCGACGCAAGTAGTCATGGTCTTGGTGCTGTACTCTTGCATCGTCACAAACACTCACGCGAACGCGCCGTTGCTTACGCAAGTCGTGCTCTTACCGCTCAAGAAAAGAACTACACTATCACCGAGCAGGAGTGCCTTGCTATTGTTTGGGCAGTGCAAAGATTCCGACCATATCTTCACGGCCGTCATTTTACCGCCATGACCGACCATAATGCCCTATGCTGGCTTTCATCGCTGAAAAACTTAACGGGTCACCTGGGTCGCTGGGCGCTTCGCTTGCAGGAGTATTTATTTATTTACATATACTGCCAATCCCAATTAGGGATTATTGCAGGAAGGGCACATACATTGTGAAAGGGCAAGATTATACAGAGGGTACTCACTGAAATATTATAATAACGAGTGAGACAAAGCCGACAGAAATACATTTGATGACTACATCTGTACCACTAAAATACATTCAGTAGCATAGGACATCAATTCCAACTAGTACTGAAAAAAGAAAAGTGAACACTTCAAACAGTGGACAAGAAAAAAACAGGGTTCGTCAGTTTTGAAGACAATAAATAACATTCGAGCAGAGATGAAAATGTTTCTAATGATTGACTGTTTGTTATACTGATTGGCAAGTTGTTCCACTCGCGAATTGCTAGTGGAAAAAAAGAATATTTCAGACAGTCCGTCCGGCACTGATATTCATTCAGTGTCTGAGAATGCTTTTGTCGTGTTGGCCTTGTTTCTTTAAATGACATGTACTTTGAACTGTCTATGTTTAGCTGTTAGTGAACTAACTGATATAGGAATTTCTGACGTGCCAGTTTAGCGCGGTTTTTTATTGTTAAAATACCTGCTTTTTTTAAAAGCTCTCTGGGTGAGTCATTAATCTGTACTTGTTATAGACAAATCTTATCGCTTTTCGTTGTATTTGTTCTAGGGCATTTATGAGATTGTTTGTAAAGGGAAACCACGCGACGTTTGCATATTCTAAGACAGGTCTGACGAATGCTTTGTAGGCTAGAAGTTTCGTATCAGGTGGCGTGGAAGCGAGACTTCTACGAAGGAAAAACAGCTGTTTTAATGCAGCTGATGTGACATGACTAACGTGGATATCCCACCTAAAATCTTGCGTTAATGTTAAACCTAGATATTTGTGGTCAGTCACTACCGGAAGTGGAGAGTTTTTTATAACGTAAACAAATTGAGATACTTGCTTTTTTCTTGTTATCCTCAAGAGAGCAGATTTTTTAACATTCAGGGTCATTGCCAAAGAGCACACCACTTAGATATAAACTGCAAGGCATTGTTTAGTTTTACATGATCTTCTGGGGCGTTTATTTCCTGGTAAAGTATACAATCATCGGCAAAAAGCCTCACATTAACACCAATGCCAGCAGGTAAACCATTAATGAAGATCAAAAATAAAATAGGGGCCAAAACACTGCCCTGCGGTACACCTGACGTAACGTTGGCTATGGAAGAACTTTCGCGATTGACTTGCACATACTGTGTTCGGTTACTCAGATAATTGTCGATCCAGTCAGTAAGTGGGCCTGCGCCTATCGTTGCTTCTAATTTTTTTATAAGTTTTTTGTGTAGCACCCGATCAAACGCCTTTGAGAAATCTAATAGAATTAAATCGGTTTATTTTGTACAGTTTACATTAAGGGAGATGTCGTGAATTAGTTCAACCAGTTGGGTAACTGTAGATAGTCCGTTGCGAAAACCAAGTTGTTGTGGCGATAAGATGTGATTCTGGTCAAGGTACAACGTTAGATGTTTAAGAATAATGTGTTCCAGTAGTTTGCAAGTTGTGCTGGTTAGTGAGATGGGTCTGAAGATTGAAGGGTCAGCTTCACTATCAGATTTATGAACAGCAGCAACTTTTGCGATTTTCCACTCTTGGGGGAGGGAACAGGTTGATAGGGACTTATTAAAAAGTATACACAAGTATTTGGCTACCCATTCAGCATATCGCCTAAGAAATTCATTTGGCAAGTTATCGGGACCGGCACCCTTCTTAGTATCTAATTTTAACAACAAATAAAGCACCCCGGCCTCTGTCACAACAAGTGGTTCAATATGTCGGGTGTTGCAAATGTCAACATCAGGCACATTTTCATCATCAATCGTGAAAACAGATTGGAAATAGTTATTTAGCGAGTTTGCTTTATCTTTGCTTTCTTCCGGGGCCGTGGGCCTAATACGGTTTTTGGGATTAAGGTAGTTCCAGAACTTCTGGGGAGACGTTTTCAAAAAGTTTGGTAGCGTACTTGTGAAGTAGTTTGATTTGGACATTTTTATTTGGGATTTCATCTTAGTAATAACTTGACTCAACTTGTTCCGAATTTGTGGAGTAGGTTTTGCCTTCAAAGTTTTTCTGAGGCGCTTAACTTTACGCTTGCAATGAATAATTTCACGCGTTATCCAGGGATTATGTTTTCGTCTTTTCTTTGTTTTAGATGGCACAAAGCTAAGAACAGAATGTGTTACGACTGATTTGAAGCTTTCCCATTGTATTTAAACATTTGTGTTTAAATCATTCGCAAGTAGTTTAAATGAAGCAAGTTCATGGAAAAGATGATCAAGTATACTGGTGTCATCGGCATGGTTAAAGTCAAGATAGACAGAAAACGAGTTGGACGGTATAGGGATGTCAACTATAGAAACGGAGCCCTGAATAACTTCGTGGTCTGATATGCCCTTAAGAATTTCAACCTGTGCATTATCTGTGGGAAAATGATCGCTTAAGAACACCAAGTCGAGTATATTAGAACAGCACTCTTGGATACGGGTAGCTGTTTAACGATTTGGGACACATTAAATGTCAACATGATGTCAATAAGTGGATCCGCGCATGCGCTGTTGTGTTGCATTGTTCGGCAGTTTATATCGGGTAAGTTAAAGTCGCCGAGCAAAATTAGCCTGGCTCCGAGAACATACCGATGCATATACGTGTGCAATGCCTGCTAGCTATCCTTGTCTGAAGATGGGCTGCGATAAACGCAGCCAACAAATACTGGGCGAGAAGTGAAGAGAAGCTTGCAAAATACTGCCTCGACTCCGATAACCTCAGGAAGTATTTCAAAGGAAAGCTCTTTTTTAAGTAGGATGGCCACACCTCCCCCGCGGGTCTGCCTATCTTTACGAATGATGACGTAGTTGGGGGATGTTACCTCAAAATCCTTTATCTCATTTGTCAGCCATGTTTCTGTCAAAGCTACGAAGTCAGGTTCAATTCCAAGAAGTAAGGATTCAAGCGGTACTAATTTTTGAAGCATGCTGCGAGTGTTTATGGTAAGAAATGTTATTTCTTTCGTTGGCTGCGGCGTTGTGGCTCGCCTGATGCTTCCGCTTCGTCGTTTTTTTCATGGTTAATGATGTGACGGCAAGCGCTTACGAGCACAATATCATTTGTATCGTCATCCCATTGGTACAGATCTTCACTCACTTTTAACTTGTCATAGACCAGAAATACATTGTCTCCGGCTTCTTTTTTGGCTTTTTCAATTTGCCAAAGCATTTTTCTGATGTATCTTACTCTATTTGAGAAGTCCTCTCCAACAGAGAAAGTGGTGCTCTTTAGTTTTGTGCAGTTTCTAAGAATGGTTACTTTGTCTCGGAAGTCGAGGAGTTTCAGCATCACTGGTCTAGGTTTTTGAGCGTTTTGTTTTCCTATCCTGTGGATTTTTTCTATTGGAACGGGTTTCATCTTTAGTATGTTCTTAAGTATCTGCTCACTTATGGTTTGTTCGAGGGTTTCGACGTGTTCGTCTGCCTCCTCCGGTACGCCATACACAAGTAAGTTTGACCTTCTAGACCGGTTTTCTAAGTCGTCTATTTTCAACTCCAAGTATTGAACGGTTTTTTGAAGGTTGGTTACTTGGGAGACACAGGACGTGATCTTGTTTTCCAGTAACGTTACTTGTTCAAGTTTTGCTTCAATAGATTTTAAACGTTCTTCTTTTATTTCTTTTATGTCATCTGCTATTACTTGAAGCTGTTTCATGATCTTGTTCATATCGGGTCCCGGGTTTGTTTCAATGTCACCACTGAGCAACAGTAATTCCTTGATACAGGTACACATGTCACTCCATAGGGCACAAATCTGCTTAGGGCACGGCAGCACTATTAGGCATAGGTAATTTGAACGAATATATTTGTCATAACGCCTGCTCACCTGCGGTAGATAAACAAACGGGTTGAGATGTTGCATCCTGGCAGTGCCGCCGTGCCCTATGGCTTGAGTCAAGGGGTGTCCAGTCTTTATACCACTCCAGTCTGCCAGCAGCGCCGTCTTCACGTTGTGGCGATCAGCGTTGGCGCATGAAGTCACCGAGGCAGGCCTGTTTCCAGGCAAATCGTCGAGCGTAGATTCCAAGTGCGCAATGCGCACATGATGCGCTTGATGACTTGGAAGTGGTGCGCCGTCGTATCCAGATAGCAGAGCCGGTACTTCGCCTCCTGCTTGTGCGAGCAGCAGGACGCCAAATATCTGCAGTAGATAAACAAACGGGTTGAGATGTTGCATCCTGGCAGTGCCGCCGTCCCCTATATGATGAGTATGATTTCAATGTCACCTACAGATCTGGGAAGAAGCATCAAGATGCTGATGCTCTATGGCGCTGTCCTTTGCCCAGCGGAAGCCACTCACCATCGATACTCCAAAACGACAGCACCTCTCCAATCGCAGCGCTAAGTTCATCACCTGCCACCCTATTCGTCCTTGTTTCATAACAACGTGTCGACCCATACTGCCGCACCATTGTTGACCGCTTGACCGGCTCTACTACACCTCCAAACGCCAGATTCCGTCGACAACTTTAACAATTTAAGCTTGTCGACGATGCTTTATGTCGCTACAGTTACCACATCGATGGCAACAAGTGGGTACCCGTCATCCCACGTTCTCTGCAACGTGAAGTTCTGGAAGCATTTCATGATGATCCAACCGCCGCTAACCTAGGCTATCACAAGACTTACGACAAAATACGAAGTCGTTGTTTTCGGCCAGGCCTCTCTTAAGCCGTCGCTAAGTACGTCGCCTCCAGTGTCCATTGCCAAAGGCGAAAACGACCGACAACTGCTCCGGCTGGCTTAATGCAACTTCTTCTTTGTCCCGCCTCGCCTTTAGAAGTCATTGGAACCGACTTGTATGGCCCTCTTCCTATATCATCCAATGGGAATCGCTGGATTGTCACGGCCGTCGACCACCTTACCCCCTACGCAGAAACAGCTTCTATGCCATCTGGGACTGCCACCGAGATCGCCGGTTTCTTTCTTCGCCACATCATTTTGCGTCATAGAGCGCCACGCATTCTCCTCAGTGATCGTGGCAAAGTCTTCCTATCTTCCATTGTCGAGCAAGTTTTGCGTGCCTCGAACGCTGTTCACAAGACCACTTCTAGCTACCACCCGCAGACCAACGGATTGACTGAGCGATTTCATCGGACCCTATCGGACATGATCGCCATGTACATTCACCCCAACCACACGAACTGGGATGCAATTCTACCCTTCGTGACATTCGCCTATAATACGGCTCCTTAACGCACTACCGGTTTTTCTCCATTTTTTGTCGTCCATGATCGCTCGCCGAGTTCAGCTCTGGATGTCTCTTTCCTTTCGGCCCCTGCACCCTCGACGGCTCCTTTCTCTGAAGAATTCATTTCTCGTCTCGCACACTGCCGTCACCAGGCCCGTGTTAACACCGGCCCCTCTCAAGACACTCGAAAATCTCGCTGCGAGTCGTCTCGCCGTGTTGTGAGTTTTTCCCCTGGTGACGAAGTTCTTCTATGGACCCCACTACGCGTCACCGGCCTATGCGACACATTCATCAGTCGCTTCATTGGGCCGTACACGGTGGTCGAACAGACATCTCCTGTCAATTACCGCGTTTCTCCTCTTAGCGCTAGTCCTGATCATCGTTGCCGAGGAACAGAGATAGTGCACGTTTCTCGTTTAGAGCCTTATGCGCGACGCATTTCATAGTACTGTTAAGTGACCAGCGGGCCGCTTTCACCGCGCGGGGGAATTAGTGTGAGCGCGACAAGCGAATGACTCTTTATTCTCTTTGATATCATACTCACCTGTACATATTATTCATCTAAAAATATCATCACCAGCGTGATTTAGCTCGAGCCTGGCTGAATAAACCGGTTCCTTACATTATAACTACCTGTACCTGAGGAGAAATGGGGCGCATGCCATCAACCCCTTTGGCCAGAGTGATTGCTAGTCCTGCTGTATCTTCATTTAAGACATCATTTATACCACCTGAAATTATCACGAAGTTTCGTCTATCAGCTGTAGTTTTGAGTTTTGCGCTCGCTCGCCTCATGACTGTTTCCAGCTTGCGTCTTGGGAACGCCCCTACTGCAACCCTCTTGTGACCTCTTACCCTCTCTTTGATGGATTCTGTGCATCAATTTAAATTCGAGTCCCCGGCGAATATCACATGCTGTGAATTTTCAGCTGGAGCATCCTCCACCTAGGGGTTACTTGCACCTGTGACGCCAGCTGCTTTGTCCCCTACAGCCCCACCACTACTTCACTGAAGCTGGGCCTTGCGACAATTGAAGCTGCTGAACCTGTTTTTTTCCAAACTTGCTTGCTCTTTCTTCTCCGCCGTTCTGGTTGCCGGTTCCCTACTGTGATTTCGTAGGCCGCTTCTCTGTTCACCTTGGCTAGTGATTCCTCGGCGGACATGAGCCTTTTTCCCATAGCCCTTGTTTTCTCTTGCTCTGTCGCCAACGCATCTCCAGCTCGGTTATTCTCATTAGCTGTTCATTCTGGGCAACTGTTAATTTCTCCGTTTTTTCTCGACCAAATATTGCCTACAATTGGGGTCAGCCTCTCACAATTCGCGTTTGCTTTGGGTCTATATTCGAACCCACCCCGCATTCTGAACATTTTACTGTTTTTGTAATTATGTCTTTTTGACACCAATTGTCCTTATGAATTGTTCCAATCGATAATTACAAAACACGGCATGCGACGAACCCTGCCCTACGAAAACAAGAAAGTCTGTTCTCTACTACACAAATTTGCGTGTTAGGTGTACGTGCACCTCCCCCACGGCGTGGCTAGGAAAAAAAACATACACACACAAACACAAAGTAGTAAATACCTGGTGACGGACCCCCCAAAAGTCGTACAATGTAATAAGTGCCACAAAAGTTTTAACTGCTGCCTTATTAACTATAAAAGCAAGCTCGAAACATGCAAAACAATTTATCTTCGCAGTCGATCGGGAGCGCTAAAAAACACGTTCATCCACCGTGCCAGTCCCAACTGCCAATTGGAGCAAAGGGAACACGCGTCATCTACATCAGCGATTTCTACTTTTTTACCAAAGATGGCGCTGCCTTTCCAGATTCGCAGTGCCACCCTGCGTCGTTTTGACTTCCTATTACATTGTGACGCGTTTTCAAACAAGTGAAATGCAAACCGAAGGCTGCCAGCTGAAGCAGCGATAATGTTTAGCTTTTTTTAGGTTTTGTTGTCGACAAACATTTGATGCTGACTTCACGTTTCCTTTATTACTTTTTGGTCATTAGATACGAAAAAAACTCGAAAAAAGGTGATACAGTGTGTTTCTGTCTTATTCCAAGAACTACAAGATTCACGTCCCTATTCGAAGTTCCTATTTTTGATACATACTTTTCTGCGACACACAAGTGAGAAAACAAAGTGACGTACTGTACATAAAGAATTATCTAAGCCGATATGTCGGCCGGGGTTTAAGCACAGATGGCATGGTGCCAGGCTAGAAATTTTTAAAATATTTGACGGGAACTATACCCTATGGTTTTGGAATGACAATGACATTGTGAATCTTGCTTTCCACTTAACAATGGTCCTTGTGAACAGTGATGTGTACGCTTGGTGCAGATTGTAAGGTCTTGTTTAGTCGGCCTTTGCAGAAGAAAATAAAATTTCTTTTGGTGACACACTTCACTTGGTATTGCGTTTTAAATGAGAAGTATTTCTTAGCGAAATTCGGCAACTTTGAGCGTATCTAGCTATCTATTCATCTATTCATCTATCCGTCTGTCCGTCGGTCCGTCCGTCCGTCTATCTATCTATCTATCTATCTAACTATCAACTCATCTATCAATCTATCAATCTATCAATTAATCTATCTATCTATTTACCTATCAAATTATCTATCAATCTATCAATTTATTTATCTATCTATCTATCTATCTAGCCGCCTAAGTCTTTTAGCTCTCCTGGCCTTTTCGATAATGGTATCGATAGCAAACTTGGTATGGCATAAGATGACTGTGTTAAGAACATATTTGACTTGTAGCATGAAAATCATGACATGAATGTCATGAACGTCATAATTTAGATTTAACGGTCCTTCAGGTCTTGAGGTGGTTTCGTTTGCATGGCATGTTGCAAAACTGGTATGATATGACATGATTGCAAGGCGAACACAAGCGACAGACCCTTACATGAAATAATGATAATCTTGTCATGTTACAACATGACTGCATGGCAAGCTGATGATGCAGTCACAGCCGTTGTACTAACGTCCCGTATACCAATTTTGGTATGAGAGTACGCGAATGGATGACGAAGGTATGTAACTGGTGCAATCATGATATTTATGAGATGTGTGTCAGTTAACAACACCAATACATGCCACGCTTATGATGTGCTGGCGGCCGTTTCGCCAGCTTCACTTATACCAAATTTGGTATTACGGGACGTGAATGGATGATGAAGGTATGATACTAGTGCAAACATGATAAACATCAGAAGCGTGTGTTATGACAAAATGACTATATGCTACGCTCTTGATGCGCTCGCGGCCGTTTCGCTAGCTTCAGATATGCCAAATTTGGAATTACGTGACGCCAATGAATGACGAAGGTATGTGACTGGTGCAAACATGCTAATCGTGAGATGCATGTTGTGTGAGAAGACGATTACATGCCACAGTCAAAGCGCCAATATAATTCGACGTGACGGGGTGCGCGTCCTCACCGGCGTTCATTACGTCACTTCAAGCTGGCGTTGCCATAATAGGCGCTGGTCCGACCTTATACTCGCAGGTGCGCGCCTTGATGCGTGCATTGACGCATGCGCGTTTCAGCGCGTCCGGCGTTTCTCCATCACGAAAAGAGGGAGGTGCATTGTTGTCTGGGCAGCGCATCGGTGCGAAATGCAGCATGTCACATTTCGCGCAAGTTGCCGTTGGGCCGCCCCGACGGACCCTGGTCGCGCCTGGCGTCAGGCATAGAGTGTTCGCATTTTGCTAACGTAGCGTCGCTGTTCCCAGCGTGCGCGCACGTCAGCGCTTGATTGGCGTATATTGGGCCCTTCATGATGCGCTCACGGCCGTTTTGCTAGCTCCACATGTACCAATTGTGGCGTTACGTAGCGTCAATGAAGGACGAAATATATGACTGGTGCAAACATGATATGCCTGACACGCGCGTAGTGTAAAAACTTGACAACATACCACGCTTATAGTATGCTCGTGGCCGTTTCGCTTGCTCAACATATACTAAATTTTGTATCACGTGACGTGAATAGAGGATGAAGGTAAACGACAAATCCAAACATGTTAATCATGACACGGAAGACATATACAGCATCAATTACCTTCACCTCGTAACGTTGTGCTGATTTTAATGTGACATATCAACATTTCTCAATCGTGCTTCGCATATCATCGATTCCCATAGTACGTGGGATCTGCCAATTTTTTTCTCCCTCTCTATACTGCAATGGTTTTAACACCAGCGTGCGTGTTACGTCTGACAATTCAGCCTACACGTTCCTATTATCCTCTGCGTTTAGCGTGTTCCGCGATGTTGCAACTTGATTTGGTTCTACTGCCAGCTGTGACACGGTGTCATGCGAAGTAGTACTGATGCTAACTTCACGGTATTGCAATAGTTTGGAATGCTCTCGTCCATGTGCTTCATGTTGTCAATGAATTCACCCTGGCACAGTAAATTGCTAGCATCCTGGTTAGCTGGAATGCTCGAGCGACCACCCGGGATAGGCGTTGAGAGAATGTAAATTATGACATTCATGACGTACATGTCATAATTTTCATGTTATGACTAGTCAAATATGCTCTTCATACAGTCATGGCATGCCATACGAAGTTTCGTGTCGATGTCTTTATTGAAACGGCCAGGAAAGCTAAAAGTCATAGGCGGCTAGATAGATAGTTATGCTCCAAGTCGCCGTAATTAGCTAAAACCTGCTTCGCAATTAGAAGTATATAATGCTTTAGAGTACTAGGTACTCTACTATGGAAGAGCATAAAACAATCCTGGGGGTGTCAAACTTGATGAAGAACCCACGTCCTGAAGCTGTGTTTAAAACAGATGTTGTAGATTCAGAGCAGGAGGCAGTCTGTGTTTAGAAAAAGTGCATAACGTTCTTGAGTATTTTGCACTCAACTATAGGGTAACAGTGAGCTGTCCTTAAAACAATGAGATTGTACTTTTTATTTATTTATTTATTTATTTATTACGAGTACCTACATCGCCCATTGAGCATTGCTGTAGGGGGGTTACAGTAGAAAATAGAATACAAAACAGCAAAATTAAAGGCAAATAAATCATGCCTTACAGTATACAGGAGAAATCAACATTTGTAGTACAGCATTAGAACAAAAGTACAAAACACAGGATTATACAACGAAAGCAGTAATTATACTTATAAAAATCAACAACCAAGAGAAGTACAAAGCCAACGTTAAATATATGGGTTATTTCAGCAGCTCAAAATGCTGTTTCAATGGCTGTTAGGAAATTAGAATCAGAGATGATTGGTATTTTTAGCGCAATCCAGTCACTAATAAAATTTGGAAAGAAAGAGTATTTAAAGACATTCAATCGACAGGTATATTCTCTAATTTTATATAAGTGATCTTTCCGTTCGGACATATATCTAGGCGTCTTTAAATACCGCTATTTATTTAGCCCAGTCTTACCGTGATATATATTACACAGAAATTTAAGTATTTGAACTTTCCGTCCACAAAGGGGATCCCATCCCAAGGCCTGTAGAATTCCCGAAGACCTTACTCTGAAATCTTAGTTTCCATTAACAAACCTAGCAGCCCTTTTTTGAACCCTCTCCAACTTTTCTTTTAGTACATTTGTGAAAGGGTCCCAAGAAACACAAGCATACTCTAAAATTGGGCGCACATTTGTAATATACAGGGTTTCCTTGAATGTTTGCGGCGCGTCGCTGAAATTTCTTTGAAAAAAATGAATTAAGCGCGAAGCCTTGGCTGTGATTAGATCTACGTGACTGGTCCAATCTAGTGTTGCCGTGAATGTTATGCCGAGATACTTAACTTGATCTACGTTTTGTACTGCGCAGGAATTTAAGTGATAAGACCTGGATACAACCTTTTTTTGTTATTAAATTGCACATGAAAACATTCAGTTAGGTTCAAACTCATTTGCCACTGAGCACACCAAGACACAATCTTATCAAGGTCGGACTGAAGTACTGTGGTGTCATTAAAACACTTGACTGGGCAATACAAAACACAATCATCATCATAAAGCCTTACTGTTGATTTCAAGCTCAGTGGAAAATCATTCATAAAAATCAAAAACAGAAGCGGCCCCAGGACCGACCCTGTGGCACCCTGGACAGTACATCAGCTGTTGATGAAGACACACCATTTATCACAACACATTGCTTGCGGCCGCTGAGATAATCCTTAATCCAGTCTATGACGGTTTTAGGAATACCAAGAAAAGACAACTTATGAAGCAAAAGACTGTGGGGGACGACATCAAAAGCTGTTTTGAAGTCCAAAAAAAAAACAGCCTCCAATTGTGCTTAGCAGACTTACCCCAAGGAGGTGGTGCACAGACAGGGAGCGAGTTCAGAGAAGACCTACTTTATAGATACAACATTGAGTGCGCTGTTCATTCACAAATGCCATCGAAAATAACCGTCTTCACAGCGCTCAAGACTTTTGCAAACCATTTCGCAATATATGGTGCCATTTCTCACGTATTGGCTTGCAAATGAGCCACTACTATGGAAATTTGTTAATTACGATCGACTTTTAGATCAAGCCTCCCAGTATTTACTTCAAACAGAAAAACCAAGCTACAATAAGAAAAAAAAGTAGAAATGCGAGGGTTTCTTTAACGGAATATCTAAGAGAACTAAGTGACAATGACGCCAAAGAAAGCGTATGGAATTTTATCTGAAATAAGCGTAATCTAAATGTGAAGAATGAAAAGTGGATGAAGAAAGAACTCGCTGCCGGCAGGGCCCGAAACTTCGACCTTGAAATAACACGTTCGATGCTCTGTCAACTGAGCTTCAGCGACAGTCATCCCGCCTTCATTCCCACTAGTAAGCAGTTTTTCCAAAGTGAAAACAAACAAAAAGAAAAACAAGAAAGTGTTTTTTTTTTGTCTGGGGTCGCATTCCACCATTTTGCCAAGGAGCGAATACCCTCCCGAGCAACTATGTACTTCTGTCAACCATGATCAGGATGTTAGTGCACTTCTACTTAATAAGGCAATAGCCTTTAAAGGCCAACTCAGCCCCGCCGCGGTGGCTTAGTGGCTATGGTACTCGGCTGCTGACCCGCAGGTCGCGGGTTCGACTCCCGGCTGCATTTCCGATGGAGGCGGAAATGTTGTAGGCCCGTGTGCTCAGATTTGGGTGCACGTTAAAGAACCCCAGGTGGTCGAAATTTCCGGAGCCCTCTACTACGGCGTCTCTCATAATCATATGGTGGTTTTGGGACAATAAATCCCACATATGAATCAAATCAATTTAAAGGCCAACTCCGGCGATTTTTTGACCATGTGAAGGTTATGGTGTTTTATGTTCCTGAGACACTCTTGTGACGAGTTCTATAGCTGAAATGCTCAGAAAAATTTGAAAAATCACTTTAATTAAGGAAAAATGTGCAATACCGAAACGGAAACCCAACCGAGCACCCTGTCTGCGTATGACGTGATATTTGGTAGACGGAGGCCACATACTAGTTCCGCCGGCGCGGAGTATGAAAACTGTGAAAGCCAGTCCAGCGACGCACCGGCCAAACACCCCAGAGGAAGCAACACACCATTTCCGTGCTATACCCGTGCCAAACACTGCCGCCGTCACCTTGTGGAAAGCACAATAAACGGTGAAGCGACCAAAACAGCGATGCCATCGGCTGCGTCACTTCTGTTGACAAGCCAAACATGACGTCACACAGACAGTGTTTCCAATAAATCTAGCAAAGGAGGGGAGCTTTTTGAGGCAATCTTTAAAATTCTTTTGCAAACGATCAGTGCTTACCTCAAACCTGTGATTTGGCATAAAAATCTAAAATGTGCAAAAGAACATACCCAGTGAATTTCATTGATATTCATTGACCTCGAGAAATTGCCGGAGTGGGCTTTGAGGTGGTGGTTCCGGTCTCTCCTTTTCGCAATGGTTAGAAAGAAGACATAAGACGACGCCACCCATCCACGCTTCGAAAAAGCGAGAAAATTGCTCGCGCAAGAACGGTCAGCGTCGCCTCGCGCATGTCTTGTATGTCGCACGAGGCGGCGGAAATCGGCCTATGAAAAGCAAGGAGCTCAAACGCAGACGGCTTCTTTCACCTACACTCCGCCAACTGAGGCCGTCGTTTAAACGACATGACAAAAGGTGTCCCAGTGACTGCACGAAAATGCGAAGTGGTACCACTAGCAGTTAGAAGTAACCTTACGACACTAAGAAGGAAAAAAAGCATCTTGTAGTTAACTTATTTATGTGAAGTATTTGCCGACGTAATGCAGTTCTCTATATCTATTTTATTCAATGTGCGATTCCCTAAGATACATTGGGTCGTGCCTTCAGGTATTTTTCCCCACATTCATGTCTTTCGCCTATGCGTTCAAAGTGTCCTTATAACTTTTTTTAGCAAACCTAGGGCACTTGAACTGTTCCTATCTATCTATCTATCTATCTATCATCTATCTATCTATCTATTCATCTATCTATCTATTTATCTATCTATCTATGTAAACAATTCGCCACAAGACCTCGTTTCCACGTGCAAGACAGGAAAAATCGTTTATCATTGATCAGGCATTACTGATCAGCTGTACTACTACTTCGCAACACAGACTCCAATCACCGCGAGCACAAACGGTTCCTTAACAAGTCCTCGTCACTTGGTGGTGCTCACTGATTACTGTGGTAAGGACCTTGCTCAAGAGTTAAAGAACTGTCAAGAACTACATGTACACATGCTCACACGTGTTCGTGAAACGGGCGTGGATTCTCTGTCATAAAGTACATTTATAAACAGTGCATATCATGTGGCCGCTTCTGTTTAGGTAATGTAGTTAAATGCAGTAAGGACTGAAAATATTGTTGGTAATTGAGTTTTGGAGATAGGTTCAGTGTGTTTCTGAGAGTTATGCTGCTTCTTGGACTTTAATTATTGCTATAAGTTTTTCTGTCATTTTTTCTGTGTAATTAAAACATTAGTGCTATACCCCCGAGCGTTTTTGCTATCTCGAAAAGACATAACTCCAAAATCAGCGGCACATAGATGGTGCGACCAGAAGTGTGCTGGCCTGAGATGGCTTGCACCTGATACGAACATTTCTATGTTATCCCCAACTATCATCATCTCTTATTAAATATATGTTTCATGACGTCAATTCTGTGACAAACTTCGAGCGCTTTTAACCCCATCTATGCAAAACCATCTGAAAACCAGCTACATCACGCTGACTGCTCTCCGTCATCTTTTTAAAAAACACAGTTTTAGGGGCGAAGCTACTTAAAAGCGGCACCCGTTCGTCCCTCGTAGTTGTCGTAGTCGCATTAGTGTGTAACCAGTCTTACGTTTGGACCTGCAAGGTGGTGCCGGTGGGAGATTTCTCCCCGAATGCACCTGTCTCTCATTCCCCATTAGCAGCCATTGGCATGTACAATGAGCGCTATCTGACAAGAAAGGGTTGCGACGTTATACTCGCATGGCGTAACCTCTTTGGTTTTAGAAAAGTTTAGCGAGCGTTGAGCCGCAGTGCCATGAATATAGTGAACTAGCACATACCGAGAACTCGAGGTGTTTAAAGGTGGGAAGTAGACACGAAGCGCAAGCTGCAAGAAAGTGTGTGTGACACCTCTCCTTTTGTCCTTGGAATGTGCACCAGATGTCGGCGCTTCTATATGGGGAATATGTGATGAAAAGATGCGACATGGTGCTACTTGGATTGTTGAATAGATGGACGAACGGACACACAGACAGATGTACAGACGTATGCACGGATGTCTAAACAAACGGATGGACGCATGAATGGACGCAGGGGTGGGTGCATGGACGAACGAAGGGAAGGACGAGCAGATGGATGTGCGGACGCACAAACAGACGCATGCATGGACGGGCGGATGGACGCATAGACGGTCACACAGACGAACGCATGAACGGACGGAAGCAAGAAATAATGGACGGACGGATGCTTCACCCCACTCTCCATTGTTCACTCCTTTGATATGCTGCCATTTTTTTCAGTATCCGTTAAAGCGTGAATAAAAATAAAGCCACGTACGACCACACACCCACCTACGTAAGCCTCTTCCGGATGTTAATTGCGTCAGACGCTGCTACTGTCAGCAATAATGTCAGCCTGACAACGTCATCGAAAGTCGCTGTCCTGCACACCTGTTTGACACACTTCAGAGAAGAGAGCTAGGCCTTCCCCGCCTCATCCACTTGCAACATAATAGCTTAATGACGTGAGCTGTCATTAGGAGGCGCGATGCGCATTGGCCACAGAAGCTATTTTCGCACGAAGAAAATGCTTTCATAAGATGATAGGGCAAGTGGATGAAGGCTGCGTATATAAGCGTCTGTTAGGCTTTCTGTATATTGTACCTGACACGTTTCCAGAGAAGGACTTCACAGCAATGTTCAATTTGAGATTAGAAGAGTAGCTGACAGTTTGTAGAGACACTCTCCCACTTTTGTCTTCTTCACTCTCTTGGCCCTTGCGGCAGAATCAATTTCGCTGCAGCGGCCCGCTAGCGAAGAATGGTCTGAGGACCCCCAGCAAGAACAATACTGCCAGGTTCCTCCCTCGAGGCGTGGGAGTCGCTCCTGCCATCAGCTGACTACCGTCTCCAGGCAGAATTGGTTAGCTGGGCCAAAACGGTCGTGGCAGGCTTTTCGCCACCACCCTTCGAAATACCGGCAAATCAAGTTTACCGACCTTGCTATGCACTCAGTAATATTGTTTCTCTCTTGAGGCCCTTGGTATAGCGAAACATAACAAGGGCCTCAAACAACCACATTCAGAGGCATCCCAGTAAAACTAGAGGATCGCTGGGTTGTGTCACAGCGACGAAAAGCATGATGTGGCTTCAACACCCTTTTCGCTAATCATCTGAGCTTTTTCAGTGAGGCGACTGCACACTATAAGCCTCGGGTGTCAAGTGGCGTTGGACGTGGGTCTTGCGCCATGAGTAGTCGCTTTTGACAAGTCTGTCAAGCGCGATCTTCAGGAAGCGTCGCCTGTGCATATTTTACTGGCGGGCGTTAAGGTTATTACAAAGCCACAGTCTTAGCGAAAGCCTTGTTATTTCTATGGCGGTGTGGTGCAGGCGCATCATGGGTTTCACGGCCTGACAAAAGAACCTGGCCTTTATAGCAAAGCTGTTTATGACATTTTCCATACTCCCGCCTTCAAACGGGAAGCTGCAGGTAAAGTGCAAGCTATAATATAAAATGTCTCAATAGTGAGGAGCGTCAAGGTTCTCAGTGCCTTGAGGGTGCATCTGACTCGGAATAAAGCATTCCCTGGACTAGTGCTTGAGTTTCAATTTTCCAACTGTGTCACAAATATGCCAACTCTTCTTTTCGTGCTCTTTTTAGCACTGTAAGTACCCTGTCAGTTCCACTACAACAATATGAACATTTGCTCGTGTATTTGATGTTACACTGCTTGATACGGCACATCCTGTTTATCGGGAATCTTCCAGTGCGGAAATCCCTTTTGTGAGTGCTCTCCATACCGACCACATGCGATGTTGTACCCAGTGCATTTTCTCGCCTCCCGCAGTATCAAGCAGTGCATCAGACAACTTTCAGTTGGCTGAAGAAGTGCACGTGTTCGCAAGGTTTTTGAAAAAAGAAACGGTAAAGGAAAAAGAGAACCTAGTACGGCACACTGGTACTTGATCGATGCACAAGCGTTCTTTTTGTGCGAGCTTCTTTTTGTTTTTCTATTTAACCCATCTTTGCTAGCAATTTTTTTTATAACGAAGCACCCCGGATCAATGACAGTTTGGGATTACGTTGATTGATTGATATGTGGGGTTTAACGTCCCAAAACCACTATATGATTATGAGAGATGCCCTTTGGGAATACGTTGATTAGACAGATAGATCTACACTGATTTCGCCCTTTACGTTCCCTATATTTCCTTCAGTGTACGCTTTTGAAAAAAAAAAATAAAAACCAGCGGATTTCTGGTTTATAAACATGGCAAAGGGTTCGTGACATCAGCAAACATTGCCGGCACACGTCTTTAGTCATGATGATACCTTATGATTCCGTACATCAAGTCAGAAATAACAACTGAAGAAAATTTTTAAAATTGAGATAAAAATGATGCCTTCACTTTTTTTACATGATTGCTCGCTTAACTTTCCACGTTTGATTCTAACAAAGCGGATTCCGAGGGGCATTTCAGCCTTTGGACTCCCCATATATTTCACGTCAATATGCTTAGTAGAGTGGTTAAACATGCAGTGCATGTGACATCTTTTAGCGCTCATCTATAGGAACGCAGATACCCATGCGTACACGTAAAACTGTCTTGTTGAGAAATATCCTTGGTCTTCTTCATAGAAGAACCTATACACTAAGGTGGCTCTTATATGTTAACCCCCTCAGTTACTATTATTCATAATAGTTATTCTAGGCAGAAATGTAAGGAGCGGAAAACGAAGGTGAAAGGAAGGACAGGGAGGTTAGCCAGTGTCTAGACCAGCTGGCTGCGTAGCTGTTCTGTGTGTGTGTGTGTGTGTGTGTGTGTGTGTGCGTGCGTGCGTGCATGCGTGTGTGTGTGTGTGTGTGTGTGTGTTAACCGTCACTTACCACAGCGCATAGCTCGCCAGGACATGACAACGCCCTAATCTACCTTATACAGCTTGCAGTGCGACACTCGAATGCAAAAATTTCAGACATGCTTTTTCTAAAAAAGGGATTTAAAGGAATAAGAAAAAACAATTCTGAAAATGACTGAGCTCTTGTGCTGGAATTCGGGACAGTGTTCGGATTTCTTTCTCTAAGGTACTTCGAAGCAGCTGTTCGCAGCTCCGAATCAAACATCCAACCCAGGTGCCTCTTTTCAGCGCGAATGCAGGGTGGCACGGAACTTTTTACTTTTCACTTAAAAAAACAGCGCCAATAACAAGGGACAAGAGAAAGAAGGAGACAGACAGCGGCACTGACTTACAACAAGAATTTATTTGCTAGAACCGCACAATATATACTTAGGCAGCATCTGACAAAAAAGAAAAAAAATACAAAACAAACAAGACAGAATCCACCTAACAACCACGTAGTCATCTCCACAACGCACCATGAACAACACGTGTGCTAACGTTCCGAAGGCAATCTATTTCTTTTAGTGATAGCGCAATCGAAGGCCTGTGGTCGCCCAAGCAACCACGTTAGCTACTTTCAATTTTACTTTTTTTTGCTTCCTTAAAAGAAAACTTTATAGCAATTTTTATAGACCGAAAACCGAAACCATTGTGTTTCACAGCTGTACTACATTGATGGGTTTTGTGTTGTGCGCTGATAACCTCTTGGCCTCTCGTACAATGCCCGATATAGCATTTTGATAGATACTTGAGATCTTTTCTCAAGGATTTTTCCACAACAATACGTGAGTACGTTTTGTGCCATAACGTTTGCTCTACATTTCACAATAAACAGAACATAAAAGAATAAACCAAGAGAAAAAAAACGGTGGCGCCTCATTGTACAAACAACGTCGTTCAATGGGACCTTGTGCTTCAATCTGTATTAGGTTTTTCGTGTTGGTTCACTTTCAACAAACCTTGATACTTTGTGAACTCTTTTTCCAATCGACATCATCATCTCTTGAGTTTTTCTCAATTAAGACATGTTTCATTAGGGAAGTAAAACGTGAATACCAGCCATTCCTTGCTTTTAGGAACAGACTTCTACTAGCATCACATGAAAGAGCTGTCATGCCCAAAGTTCCCTGGGAGATAATATTAGTACTTTTCAAAGAGAAAACTCTTTCTTAGAATAGTTAAACAAGAAAATTTTCGTTTGACCAAAGTTTAATGCTATTTTCATTGCTTATCGCATCTAGATTTGACGGTCTAACAACAGATTCAGCCAAGAGTACCATTACAGGTCCGGAAAAAAGTGCAACAATTTTATCTCTCCCTCTCTCTCACGTGTGAGTTTGTGCGTCCGTCCGTGTGTGTGTAAACTGTTATGCAGTGCCTGTACCAGCTAAGATGGCGGCCCTGTACACTGCTGGTTATATGAGCTTCAATGAATGGAGATTCTATACAAAGGTTAACCCGATGAGGTGGCTGTATACGACAGGAGTGCGTAAGTACTGTTTATAGGAAAAGAAGTCAATGACCCCTTTATACCACAAATTCACCACACAAATTCACGAGAAACTCCACACGGATTCCTCAGAATGGAAGCATTTTAGTCATGGTCCCGCAGCTCTTGAGGTGGATCGTTCACATGGCATGTTGCAAAACTGGTATGGTACGGCTTTATTGCATGGCGAACACAAGTGAACGACCCTAACATGAAAATCATGCGTGTCATGTAACAGCATGACTACATGCCACACTCACGATGCGCTCGCGGCTGTTTTGCTAGCTTCACATCTGCCAAACTCGGTATTACGTGACGCGAACGGACGACATAGGTAAATGACAAATTCAAATATGCTAATCACGACATACATGTCTTGTAACAACATGACTACTTGCAGCACTAATGATACGCTCGCGGTCGTTTCGCTAGCTTCACATATACATACGGAACGCCAATTGATCATGATAGTATGTGACACGTGCAAACATAATAGTGAAGAGATGCGTCTCATGTGAGAACATGACTACATGCCGCAGTTAAGGTGCCAATACAATTCGACATGACGCGTTGCGCGTGCTCCCAGCGTTCATTTTACTGTGTCAGGCCGGCGTTTCCACGCCAGGTGCTGGTCCTGCCCTATACTAGCAGGCGCGTGCTCCCATACGTCGCTTTGACGCATGCGCGTTTTAGTGTGTCCGCCCTCCCTCCGTCACGAAAATAGCGACACGCAGTTTTGTCTGGGTAACGCACCGGCGCTAAATGCACATGTCGCATTTCACGCCGGTTGCCGTCGGGCCGCAGCGACGGACGCTGGTAGCGCCTGGCATCAGACTATAGAGTGCTCGCGTTTTGCTAACCTAGTGTCTATGTCCCCAGCGTGCGCGCGCGTCAACGCTACATTGGAGTATATTGGGCCTTTTATGATGCGCTCGCCGCCACTTGCCACCAAATTTGGTGTTATGTGACGTCAATTAATGACGAAATATATGACTGGTGCCAACATGATAACCCTGACACGCGTGTCATGCAAAAACATGACGACATACCACGCTCATAGCGTGCTCACGGCCGTTTCGCTAGCTCCACGTATACTAAATTTGGTATCACGTGACGTGAATAGATGACAAAGGGAAACGACACATCCATACATGATAATCATGACACGGAAGTCATGTACGGCATCTTTTACCTCCACCTCATAACGTTGTGCTGATTTTAGAGAGGCATATCAACATTTTTCATTCGTGTTTCGCATATCATCGATTCCCACTGCATGTGGGGTCTGGCAATTTTTTTTTAATGTGAAGCAATTCTTAACGAACTTGGGCGTCTTTGAGCATATCTATCTTTCTATCTATCTATCTATCTATCTATCTATCTATCTATCTATCTATCTATCTATCTATCTATCTATCTATCTATCTATCTAGCTGGCTGGCTGTCCGTTTGTCCATCCATCCGTCCGTTAGTCTGTCCGTCCGTCCGTCCTTTCGTCCATCCATCCATCCATCTGTCTGTCTGTCTGTCTGTCTGTCTGTCTGTCTGTCTGTCTGTCTGTCTGTCTGTCTGTCTGTCTGTCTGTCTGTCTGTCTGTCTGTCTGTTGGTCTGTCTGCAAACCGATTCAGTAACCTAGCCAGACTTTAGGCACATGTTGAACGTCCAGCCATCTTGGTCTGGGTTGGTGTTTATACTTGAGAACAACATCGATCAAAATGCAAATATTACGCATATTTGCTATTCACGCTTAGTTGTGACTAAAATAGGCCACGCTGCTGCTATATTTCACATTATCGTAATGCCTCTATTTGATTCATTAATTTCTACCAGTTTGAGGTATGTGCGTCAGACGCAATCGTCTTCCTCGACACAAGAGAGTGTATTAGAGGGCGATAGCGGATGTCATGTGTGCCGAGTGTACATCAATCTGCGACTTTTATTATCTCCTTTTAAATCAACACACCAAAGGTCTGATTCTTGCTTTTTTGAAAGTTAGCTTAGGTGTGCAGTATGCAAGTAGGTTTGGAGAGATTATTTGAAGAAAATGCAATCAGTGAAATCAGGTAGTTCGAGAACCAATAATTCTAGGCTATACCTGTGGCCCTGTCGCGTTCTTGGATCTAATTTTCCGGCAAGAAATTCATCTGGACGCGCTCACTGGGGTCCCACGGGAGCCCCACAGACCACGCCTCTATATCGACCTCCTCTGATGTGGACCACGCAGTTTATGCGGGACGTGAGGATTGGAGGCCAGTTTTCCTGCACGATTGCTGCAAAAAGACTGTATCAATGTAAAAAATAGCTTGAGGACGTGAAATATTACAATCGCCAGCTAGTTTTGGTTGCAATTATAGTAATCGTCAAATGATGTGGACAATACGTGGGCAGAATATTCTCGAAAAGCTGTGCCCACGTATTCGCAACATTAGGGAACGTGGAAGCCAGAAGAACCACAACATGTGGGTCGTCATGTGCTGAAAAGAAGCGGTGTGTTGTTTTACCATGTCATGTGCGACGTTTCACGTTGTCGAAACTGGGCTCTGTGTCAATTACCGTTCGGGAAAACAAATAAATAACAAAAACGCCAGGCCTACGCGCAAGGCAGAGCACAGTGACAGCGAAAGCCTAAAGAGCGGCCTTTCAGAGCTTTTTCTAAACAATATTTGGGTAAATGCTAGAAGCAGACATGGTGACTACACCATAAATATTCACGATTTCTGCATAGTAGGCCGTCATTCACAATGCTATCCTTCGTCATTCTTCGGAGAAGCGTGGCATCCGCTAAGCGATTGAAACACATTTTTTCATTGCATTCAGTGGCTGACGACGACGAAGAATTACGCCTGAAGTGTGTTTTGTAAAGTGTTGGAGCATTTGACGACGCACTCGTTAAGCGATTCGCATTGTGTGATGCCTGGGTGTTTCTTTGCTATTTTAAAACGTTTTATTATTCATACTAACGCCAATCCTTTCCTGACATCAAGCCTGCCTAAGACAAGTTTGCGAACGAGTCTCAAGCATCAACGTGGCTCAGCAGTTGAACACTCGGTAATATGTGGGGTTTAACGTCCTAAAGCCACCATATGATTATGAGAGACGCCGCAGTGGAAGGCTCCGGAATTTTCGACCACCTGGGGTTCTTTAACGTGCACCCAAATCTGAGCACACGGGCCTACAGCGTTTCCGCCTCCATCGGAAATGCAGCCACCACAGCCGCGATTTGATCCCGTGAACTGCGGGTCAGCAGCCGAGTACCTTAGCCACTACACTACCGCGGCGGGGCCAATTGTGCAAAGAATATGCGGACTATTAAAACATGATGTTCCTTCAAACTAAGCGTTTTCTTGGTCATAAACAATTGTTACAAGGTTTTTGAAAACCTCTTTTCGCAACCTACGTCAACCTGTGTTTTTTTTAATGGAACCTAAAATTTACAGGTGCGCGTTGACTTGAGGCGTTGATGTACAACGACAGTGTCAGTAATCCCGAAGTAATGTCACGGCTTTGTCATGCGCGGTGTAACCAACTCATTGGGGTCATAGGCTTCAGCTTACATTGTTGGACATCTATCGGGAAATAGATGCACCAACGCTTTTTCCTCTTCCCTCCACCAAAATGAGCCCGCAACTGTCGCGAGTCGAAGCCGCGAGATTTACACAGAATGCTAAGCAAAATGTTTAATATGTACGCACGTTGCACTCACTTCCTCATGGGTCCAGAGTGCAAGAAGAGCGCTGTCAGATAGCTGGAAAACAGTTCGCGTTACAGTAAGCTTTAACGTTCCCGCTATAAAACGTAGTAACAATCAAGGTATATAGGAATGACAAAAGTGCCCCGAGGAAAGAGAAAGCGGTAACGACCATGTGGACCATACTAAACGAAAAAGAACGTCAGTAGCAGCGTCAGGCTCTAAACATATAAACGCTCTGGTAGCCACGTTCGGGGGAGTACTCGTTATCTTTCATGGTACAACCAATCAGGGTTAGCCCTGGGGGTTGCGGTTCATTAGGCGGCGCTCTCTTCGGCCAAAGCCGTCGTCAAAGTCTCAGCTGTTCTTCGCACACCGCCAATGTGAACCTGAGAAAATGGGAGAGAAGAACAGGCTGGGCGTCTACTTACCCCGAAGCGATGATGGCTTCAGCGGGTCTCTGTGTAGCCTGTCAATAGCCTCTAGGTGACTTCGTACGATGGCATGAATGTACCTTAACAAGTTGTTCAGAGCATAAAAGACCGTTGGGTCATGTGAGTATTCCTCTGAGATATCTACCTGCGTCGGTACCTTCGTTCCGCACGCCGTCGGAGAGCAATCGACGATTTACGAATCGCTAGACATCTTCAGAAGAAGATACAACGCCGCATAGACAAGCTAGAGTCACAACGTTGGGCAGCCTTCTGCGCTTCGTTAGATCCTCGCAAGCCTTTATCACACTTGTGGAGGACAATAAGAGGGCTCCGGACATCTCCCATTCAGCTGTCTCCATTCAAGGCTCTAGCCCTCTCTCAACAGAGATCGGAGGTCGACGTGGCAGAAGAGTTCTGTGCCAACTTATCTGGTCAACTCGCAGATCCCAACATCTCCACGCTCTCACGCGGTGGCACGACATCACACGATCACCCCATGGACCAATTTTTTTCTATTCATGAGCTTCAAGCAGCACTGGCTTTGTGTAGACGGACATCAGCACCCGGGCCTGATGGAATATCATACAGAGCACTGTGTCACCTTGGTGAGTGTGCGAGGAGTGCCCTCCTCGAGATGCACAACGACTCGTGGCGAGAGGGCACCCTCCCAGTTAACTGGAAGACCAGCTGTTTGGTTCCATTACTGAAGCCTGCCAAGTCACCATTGGTGCTCACATCATACCGCCCGATTGCACTGGCTAGTTGCTTGGGCAAAGTGATGGATAGGATGGTACTTGGACGGCTAGAATGGTTCCTCGAGTATCACATCTACGCGGACGCTGTGACGGGATTTCGCCGTGGCCGGTCATCAATTGATAGCGTCATAGACCTGGTCAGCAACACGCAACATGAAAAAGGCCGTAAGCATCTCTGCGCTTCTTTATTTCTTGATGTTAAAGGGGCGTACGATAACGTCACACATGGAGCTGTCCTCACCGCTCTCAAGGAGGTAGGAGTGGGTGGTCAGATGTTTGAGTGGCTACGCAGCTATCTCTCTGAGCGATCCTTTTTCGTGAGAACCGAGAATGGTGACACTTCGCTACATTACAGCCACCGTGGGGTTCCCCAGGGTGGCATACTTAGCCCTGTACTATTCAACCTGACGCTAATAGCTCTAAATGAGCATCTGCCAAGTACTGTCAGATTGTCAATGTACGCGGACGACATCTGCGTTTGGACGTCTGCAGTAACACGTCTAAAGCTGCGAGCGCGAATTCAGAGAGCTGCCACTCAAGTTGCTATTTACCTCCGTCAACGAGGTCTGAAAATTTCCTCTGAGAAATGTGCACTAGTGGCATTTACGCGCAAACCAATGCATAACTACAGCGTTCTGATAAACAGCGAAAGAATACGTCACCTCAGATCATACAAGTTCCTAGGTGTTATAATTGACAGAGACCTCTTATGGAGCTCACATGTATCATACATGAAAAGGCGATTGACAGGCATCTGTCATTTGTTCAAGTTCTTCGCTGGAAAGAACTGGGGAATGTCCACAACTGCTATGTTGCGACTATACAGGTTTCTTTTCCTTGGATTCCTTCGGTACAGCCTACCTGTGTTAACCAACGCAAGTAAAACAAGCATACGAATGCTTCACAGTGTCCAGGCTCAAGCACTCCGGATATGTTTAGGCTTGCCCCAAAGTGCATCAACAGCGGCGACTATCGCCATCACAAGCGACAACCTCATCAAGACCCACATAAATGTGGAAGTGCTGAGGACACATATACGATACCTTGCTCGAAAGCCTCGACATCACCTAGCCTCTCTACCAGTGGTCCGACCATGCACATCTTACTGCAAAACAGTGACCGCACATGGTGAGTCGATCCCAACTTCGTTCTCTCCTGCCGCTAGACCTGTGACTCCGCCATGGTGCCTCGCTCAACCAATAATTAATATTAACATACCTGGCGTCGAGAAAAAGGCCAATTTGTCGTCACCGGCTCTTAAACAGCTCACACTACTTCTCTTGTATGAGAAATATCAAGACTCCACACATATCTACACTGACGGATCGGTTCAGCCGGATAACTCTACAGGAGCAGTAGTGATACCAAGGTTGGCCACGACAATTCAAGACATCTCACGCAACAACATCAACGGCAGCAGCATTGGCAGCACTTCGTGCCGCGTTGCAATTTGTAGTTGATCAGCATACGCGCAAGTGGACTATTTTCTGCGACTCGAAGGCGGCACTGCAGTCTCTACTATCAGCCTTACGCCGTGGACCACACGAGCAGCTGGTACTAGAGATAGCAGAGATTATACACCACCTGACTGAGAAAGGGCACCAAATTACATTTCAGTGGTTGCCCAGTCACTGCGGAATCATCGGCAATGAACGGGCCGATCAAGCTGCCCGCTCAGCCCACACAGAAAATCATAAACTGCGACTACCACTTTCTAGGACGGATGCTGCACGAGAGCTCCGCAGACTTGCTCGCCGGCAAACCACATCGCAATGGAATCAGCCGCACTTCAAGCATGCCCGACTGTACTCGCTTGACCCTACGCTAAGTCTTCAAGTCCCGTCGAGGCTTCGCCGAGCAGACCAGACCATGTTATGTAGGCTGTGGTTGGGCGTTGCATTTACCAACGCCTACGCTTTCCGCATTGGCATGGCTGACACCGCAGCCTGTGGCCACTGTGGCAAGGAGGAAACCATTCAACATGTTCTTTGTGAGTGCCTAGCGTACAGTAGGTGGCGACTATGCCTTCGCAGGGAACTCAACAAATTAGATGATCAGCCTCTGTCGGAGCAGGAAATTCTGCAGTATCGTCAGGATGCGACTTCACAGAAGAGGGCCCTGAAAGCGCTGCTGCACTTTTTGCGATTGACCGGCCTTGCTGAACGGTTGTAGCTGGGACGTCCTTCCAGTGTGTGTTTTCGTTTTTTTATGAGTGCGCGTGCGTTTTTTTCCCTCTCTCCAACCCCTCTTTCTTGCCCCTACTTCCCCACCCCCAGCGCTGGGTAGCAAACCAGATGCCAATATCTGGTTAACCTCCCGGCCTTTCCTTTCTCACTCACTCTTATATCTACCTGCGCCGGAAAGACGCAATAATAATAATGTAGCATCCAGTTGTGCCTTCCTGAGCGACATTCGGATATCAAATCGGAATGTCAATACTAGTTTACGCAAGTCGATGGTTCATTGATTAATAAATGTTAATTACCGTTCTAGCACTTATTTACATTGTGTACTTTAAAGAGCACAGCGACATCCGTCTGCCGCCAACAGCATGTCAAGCGTTGACATGTTACTAAACTCCAATGAAAAAAACTGATAAAAAAGACAATATCAGCCTAACTTTAGTTATGATAAGAGCCAATAAACTTTTAGAATAATGAAGGATTCTAGCTGAGCGTAATGAGTGAGAGAAAAAAAACGTGTTTGTGGAGGGGAAGTGTGTGTGAGTGTGCGAGGATTTGTGTATGTGGGGCCATTGCGGTATCTCGCTAAGATCCTCACCGCGGGCGTCTTCCTACATGAGCTGTGCAAGCCGCTTCCGAAATGAGATAGCCCGCGGGTATTGTAACAGATTTGAATTTTAAAAATATTTTCGTTAAAACACTATTATGTAGCCAGATTTCTTGTGCACTTTCGTTATGCTTAGTTACGAAGTTCCACACTCAACTACTGGGCTGCTCAATAGCGATTGGTATGAATCGTCCTGATTTTACTAACAAAAAAATTGATTTAACTTTAGGGGGCACTCCTGCCGACAAATAGAAATCGTTTCTATAGCTAACTTCTCTAAAAGAACGCTTACGAAATCCGGTGGGTAAATCCTGCAATTTTCTAAAGGCTGCACCAAGATCAGCGCAATATGCTCACAATAATACGCCAGAAATGATTAGGCTTCTCGCCTAAATACCCTTTGAAAGTAGTAACAGGGTACGTCATTTACCATGAAAGTTGTTTTTTATTTAAATCGTTAATGCATGCATGCATTAGTAGGTAACTTCTAGTGACCACACTTGGCGGTCGACATCAGCTACTTACCACGGAGTGAGCTTCTGAAGTTAATATCTTGGTTGCCGTTTTTATTAGCGATATACTTTCGCTCAACCAGCAAGCTCTTCACCCTGTCTCAAAACTGAAAAAAGTGGCAGGTACTTCCAGCTAAATAATTGGGAGTTCTTCTACAACGTGGGCAAGGTTTTTTCGACACTTCATATATATATATATATATGACGCTATGATGAATGGGAGACGTGGCCTGGCTCATACGCCATGTTTATTTCATTCTGACTTCTTCCTCCTCGGCTTCTACTACAAGTCACTGCCTTCCTACGTCACAACATTCCCCGTCCCCCCGAAAGAATGCGAGAGTTACAATCAAGAAAACAACAAAAGCATAAAGTGAGAATGTTAAATGCGTGGTAGTTCGATTTCAGGGGGGAGTTTCTCAACTCGCACAAAAGCTTAACAGTATAGGGCAGCAGTCCGCGGTCATAGCTAGGGTAGCTCTGGTGGACGAGGCTGGCTGTTGCGCCCTATATAGCATAACCCTGCCCTGCACATCTCCACTGATGATGACACGACTTGAGGTCTTGTGAAGAATGAACAAGGCTTGAAATCTGTGTAGCATTGGATAGACGGATGTCTTTGGCATCGGATCCAGCGCCGTCGTGGCAATAGATGCTTTGCTTCTAGTCGGCGCGCGTGAGAACCGAGCATGATGGGACGATGTCTTTTTTTCTCCGTTGTATACGTAGTAGCTTCATGTCTCTTTCGTAACTTTCTGTGGCGTTCTCTCAGTTTGTTGGATCGCAGACATGGCTTTGAGAATTGGTGCAGAAAATTTTGTCGACGTTGCTTTCTGCGAAGATGGCTTAGGCATTGACTTTGTCTTTGCTTCTTGATGTTGTCTCTGATGAGCTTTCAGCCACAAGTGTACTCGTGAGGAGGTTTTACTTGATCGATGTTCTTGTTCGAGTAGCCGTTGCAGTTCCTGGAGTTCGTGGAGCTGCCTTTGTTGAAATTGCTCGTCTTGTTGTGAAAATTCGTCAGATGGGCCTCTTTCAGAAACATGAGTCTGCTTTTCTTCAGATAGTGATGTAAGCAGTACATTGTCGGTAGTCGATACTGTACTGCTGGGCTTGTCTTGCGATGAAAGCAGCGTGACAGGCTGATAAAAAAGCTCCCAAGGTGGTTGTAAGTCATTCTTCATTGTAAATGCTTCTGTCTGTTGACAATGCGCCTGCGTTGGTGGATTCGAAATTCCTGCAGTGCTTTGACTCACATGTGTGTTATCACTTGACGATGAGAGCGCAACAGACATGGATTCAGGTGGTTCTGACGGCGTATGTTTTTCTTTTTGCGGCGTAATTAGGCTGAGAATGTCTGTCGAATGACCCTGGTCGGGAACGTCCGGGTGTGGGCTTGTATTGCGAGGATTCATCAGCTCGTCACATGTAAATTCCGTCACACGCTCGAAACCGTTTGGGATTTGTGTGTGACACGAAGCATCAGAGAACTCAGGTTGTTCAGTAAAATATGAAGTGTTGTGGTGCAGTAAACACGTTGAAAATGCCGATTTCATTGCTCTTGAGAAAGGAGGTTTTAGGTCCAGTTTTTTGGCGAAATTGTCTAGATTCCTTTCGTTGTATGGACGCTTTACCTTGTCTGTTGTGACGTGCAAGTTACCAGTCAGTGTTTGAATGCGTGATTTCTTTTCGGAAGAGACATATGATGGTACAATGGTGGTATATTTTCTCTGAGGTCTCGTTTGGACAATGGGGTTCTGCAGGAAGACTTCGCGTAACTGTGATGGGTAAGTTGAAGTTTCTTCCGCTGATGAGGTATGGAACGGTCTTCATCGTATTATTCTAAACGAATGATCATTTCTTCTTTGATCTTTCTTCCAAGACTCATCGTTCTCGAAGATGTGGGTGAGGTAAAATTTGAATGCTTCACCTAAGATGTAGTCAGTGAAGTTGATGATCATCTCCTGTTCCGACCAAGATGCAGCGGTAGCGTGGAGCTCGAACAGGTCGAACCAGCCTTGTACGGGTCCATCGTCCGCTGCTCTGGTGTACTTGGGGATGGGAAGGTCAGTAGATGCTTCTGACATGATGGTGGTCGATGCGCAATGCTATGCGCTTGCACGGTAGTTCATGTATGCTCAGGGTGTCATGCAGAGAACTGCGTAGATGATGAGCGACTGATGAAGGGGCAGGCAGGTCTCCATCCTGTCGACTCGTGTGACGCTATGATGAATGGGAGACGTGGCCTGGCTCATACGCCAAAGTTATTCCGTTCTGACTTCTCCTTCCTCGGCTTCTACTACAAGTCACAGCCTTCCTACAAAACACATATATATATATCCCGATGAAGGCCAGACTCTAAGCCAGAACGTCGAAATAAACAACGTTGTGACCCCTCACGGAGGATTTACTTGACACACACGCACACACACACACACACACACACACACACACACACACACACACACATATATATATATATATATATATATATATATATATAATATCCAGAAATTTGGAGATTTTCACAATGAACCGTAAAATAATTAAAATTACCACAAGCCACACATTGCCGATGCCCAGTTCATTGTGCGTGGCTTTTAGAAGATAACCTCATAGAATTTGGCATCGCAGGTCCCTATGTTGCCGACGTGCTCGAACGTGCACGCATCTCAGGAAGGCAAGCGTTCTGAGCTATTTCCATCACTGTGCTCTTATCCACGCGCTAACACCGATGAGCAACGACTTATCTGATGCACTTGCTCGTTCTTAAGGGAGACATCGCACCTCTTCTGCATACTCCGTGGTTCCTTCGAGGAACCAAAAAAAATTGCATTGATTTGAGTGTGTAGCCGTTGCGCACCCCACGCTGACGCATATACGCACTCTCAACCCTTTTACTGTCACCAACATGTCACCACGTTCTTCCTATAACTTGAAAAACTAGTGGCGAAGCACCCAAAAAGGAAGTAAGAGAAAATGAAACAAAAAAAATTCGCATGATTATGTAGTTGCCTCATCTCTTGAAGCTACAACGGAGCACATATTTTCGTCGCTCGCTCTGTTGACACGTGTACTGGTGACTACCGCAAGGTATATGTGAACTGGTAGCGTAACTTCCATAGATGACTATGTATTCAGTACTCTGCGGCTCGTTGTCACCTTCCCCATCTGCGTATAGAGGTGACAACTGTCAACAAAAAAAATATGACGTCAATACCGAAAGCGACAGCAACTCTATGCATTTGCCCTACTTGGAGCGAAATCTATTTTTTTGTAGTTGCCGACCTTTATCGTGCCGTTACAAATGCGCAATTTTATTCCGCTTTGTAGCTCGCTGATCCTCTTCGTGAGCGAAGAGGAAGATCAAATAGAAAGAATAAGAAAGCACGGTTGTTTTATTAGTGAAATAAAAGATTTGCAGATGAAATTCTGACGCAACTCTTCGCGAGCATAATAGTGTAATAGTTCGAAAACTCGAGTTGCCCAATCATGGAAAACAACCACACCGAGACAACAGCCTTGAGAATGTCAATTTGACAACCGTAGAGTGCAGCGTCTTGTTGCTTAGAGGGTCGCATTCACCGTCGTCAAATGTGAGGGGATGCCTGCTGTGCACCAGATAATGCAGTAGGCGTCAACTAAAGCGGCTATTTACACAATTCATGCGCTAGTTTAGCCAGGAGATGGAAACTCCTCATACCCCCCACGTACACGCTCTCCCGTGGTTATGCGCAGTGGCAGCACCTCTTTTACCATTGGCGGCTGCCGGGCATCTAACTAAACAAATAAATCACAAACAGAACATTTTTGTGATGACGTAACTGGTGAGGTCATCAAATAGAACGAAAGGACGAAACACCAAGAGGAAGAGAGTGGCGTGGAAGCTATTCTCTCTCACTTCGACCTCCTCGAACAGCATAACTAACCTCTCGGGCGGTCCCCTCTTTTGGGAGTAATAAAGATTGGATCATCATCATCACTTCGCATGCAAGCGGAATGTGTTCGGGCCTTCTTTAAGGTCCGCTGACCACTTGGGCGATGTGGCCTTTCGTGAATTTTTTTTTACTTTTTTTATTTCGATCATTTTTTTTCTGAAGTGGCAATTGTTAACCCAACTGATTTCTCAGTAAGACCAAATTCGACCGACACAAATAAAAGTAGCTTTTTGTATAAAAAACGGAGACATGCCCCGTCGTGTCAAAGTAACAATCTCTAAAAGCAGCTTCAATTTACAACTGGCATATGAACATAAGAGCAAACACTGAACCCATAATATTCGATTAATGCAAAAGTTATCAATATTAACGAGTAGGACCCGTCGTACTTGGCTCGATCATGTTTGTTATAACGAGGAACGTAGTAATGTAACAGAACTTAAGTACTAAATGAGACTGAAGTTCAGATCCACGGATATGCTTCAAGCTACCAGAAAATACGCAAAAAAAAAACGTCACTGGAAAAAGCGTTTTGGCAAGTTGACTACTCGATCGTCAGGCCAACAACGTTGCTTGTACGAACACTAGTTATTTCGTCAGAACGTTGGCTCCAGCGACATTTGCTGTATTAATTCTGAGAAGGATTTAGTTAATCGCATGTGTTTCATTGATAAATAAGTAAAGACTCACAAAGTTTCAAACTGGTACTACATAAATTTTATGAAAACGAAAGAGCCTATATTTACTTGACATCCTTTGAACTACATTCTAAAAGTAGAAGAAGCAAGAACTATGTAGCCGCGCAAACACAAGTTCAAGCCTCTCAATGAACGCATTTTGCCGACACAAGCTTGGCGGCCGTCTTGACCAATTAGTCTAACGACACTGCACTTTTGTTAGTCCAGTCAGGCTTGCTGATAACTGGGTTGACTTAGGTGCTCGCCCGCAATCAATACCTGCTCGAATAATGGGTACAAATGCGCGTGCTCTCCCTTTGCCACTTCCATAAGAAAACCGTCGCGGAGCTGGGATTTTCCGGGCTAAAACTCTGCAAAGCCGCGAAAAACATCTGTTGGCCAATTCAGCCGTTTTCGTCGAACGCGTGCTTGACTTACTCAATATAACTCACTGCGGCTTCCTTTATAACTTGCGGTCATTATCTTTCCCGTAGTTGACACACCGATCGAGCGAGATAACTGAGTGCGATCCAACTTGTAATATCGCTAAGCGAGTGGCAAGAAGGAGTGGAGGCAAGCGCAACGAACTAGAGACAACCACTTCCCACGCTTCGCTTGATTTAATATTTAGAAAAATCAGATTAAAAAGACAGAAACAAAAAAGCTCGTTATAGTGGTATCAAAATTTTTATTTTGGAAACCTGTGAAAGCCCCCTAATGCGAACATCCACATCAACGTCACACCGTTCAACCATATCTTTGGTGGCATGTTTCTTGAAACCAAAACGAGCGCCGAGATTCCGGGGCCTGGTTAAGCTCTTACAAGTCACTCCAGTTAACAGCACGTAAGCAAATAAATAAACTGGAGAAGCTTCGCCCGATACCATCACGGAAAATTGAGCGATGTCTCGTTGACCCAGGAATGCGCCGAACTGAACACAGGCTCCGATAGCAGATTGCTCGGAGATGCCCCCCCCCCCCCCCCAACAATCATGGCACTTGACCAAAATTTGAGGCAATGAAACGTTCAGTGAAGTGTCAAATAAACTGCAAAGTAAATTTATAGCTATCTTTTGGATTTTTAGCATACAACTACTTCCAAAAATTTATGTTTAGTTTTACTTTTGTTTTTATTCCCCTCCTCAACATGCGGCAATTCAGTCGTTGGCAGGCGTTGGTGACTGTGGCAACATGGTTTTATTACCTTTCGTACCATGTTTCTTGACCCATATCGTCTGACCATGCACAAGCCCTGATAGCGAATCGCATGGATACGCCCCCATTTGCAGAAATCGACCGAAAAATCTGGCAATGAACCATTTAGCGAAATGTCATATAAACCATAACCTAAATATATACTTCACTTATGCATATATAAAATTAGAACTATTTGTGAAAAAATTATATGAGATTTTTTATTTTGGCTGTTTGTCCCCTCTTCACTTAGTAGCGCTTCACTGTAGACGGCAGGTGTTGATGCCTGTAGTAATAATTTTTTAGATGCGGAAGCATCTTATACTCGCGCTTTGAAGTGCGCCGTCCGCGCCGTCCGCCCCGCTTCTCGAACAATCGACAGCTGACGCGCGCGCATGCGCCGTCGCGCCGTCGCCCACCATCTGTGCCGCGCGCGCTTCTCCTTCGAGAACATTCGACAGCTGACAGCGCATGCGCCGTCGCGCCGTCGCCATCTGTGCCGCGCGCGCGCTTCTCCTTCGAGAACATTCGACCGCTGACAGCGCATGCGCCATCGCGCTGTATATATACTCAAGGTCGGCGCTCGCTCGCTCAGTTGCCGCTCGTCCGTTGGTTTGTACGGCGCGTCGACGGCCGTAGAAAAGTACGTCGACGAGGCCGTGCAAGATTACAGAAAACAACAACCGCAACATCGACCGTTCATGCTAGTTGGCGACTTCAACGTCGTCGTCATCAAGGACAATTGGATAGTCGAATACATGGCGTCGCGACACTCGCTGAAACGCGCAACGCACGACGACTGCAAACACCACCAGCCGACCACCATTCGCGGAACCTGCATCGACCACGTCTTTGCAAATTTCGACCTACGACCGATGCAACCCGATCCACTCACTCTTTACTTTACCGACCACAAAGCCATCGTCCTCAAAGTTCGTCGCAATAAATGAAACACCGCCCTTTCGCATACGTGCCATACGTGTTCACTCATTTAACACCCCAATTCACAACCACGTTAACCAATTTAGCCATCGACCCAAGTAAGTCGCAATTTAACACCCGTTAACCAATTACATGCTTCCGCATCCTCCTCAGTGTTCCCCCGAGGGAAGCTGCGGGCAATTTTTTTTGACCCTTTTCGTTCCAAGTTTTGCGACTGATATAATTTCACCATGACTACAGAGTGATCACGTCCACTCCTCGTTTTCTTTTTTTTTCTCCTTTTTAACGCTTCTGCTGAAGCCGGCGAAATTAAGGAGCGCTCGCCACATTGCCTCTCGAATAGAGTGAAAGTTGACCCCATCACTAATTCCGCTCACTCGCTGCATCATCACTAGCAGCTATCACCCGCAAACGAGTTATTCTCTTACCTTTCTATCCCGACCTGTCATCTTGACTCCACAACGCGCCATTACTCTGCGTCTCCAGCTTTCTTCACATTACCGCTACCAGGCCAGCACTGGGGTGTGTCACGGCTAGAAACACCCGCCAGTTAAAGGGTTAATAGGCTCATTTCAGACGGTGACAGCGCGGCCTGCAGTGTCCCTAAATTTCTGGGAAAACGTTTCACCGCCCTCTGTCTTCACATGCCTCCCTTTGAGAATCTGCGTCACTTCCCTTATGTCAGTATCCTCACCTCTTTGATACGCACATGGGTATTTCAAGGTTTTCTTTTGTGAGTGACGTTTATTTGTAAAATTTTCCCGCATATAGTAATTACCACCTCTTTATTTGCATCGCGAGAGCACAGGATGTATGGCGAGGTTGTAATAATTGCTCTGTTCTTTTTTTGCGTTTTCCAGACGTAGTGTCGCCGAATGTAGGTGCTCCCTACTACAATCTACCGTGGCTCGCAAATAATGTTCAGTTTTGCTGTCTGTGTAAACTCAGTCATACTTGAGTTCCTAGTCTTGATCACTTTGGTAACATACGTGCAGTGAACTAAAAACCTCGGAGGAATAGATGTTGCACACAGTTCACTGGTTGCGGAACCTCCAATTAACCTTTTGGTTTTGTAACTGCATGAGTGTACTTTATGGTTACCTGAACAATGATGTGCCTTTTCAACAAGACTGTAAAAAAACAGATATATTTAAAGTGTAGGTTCGAGCGTTGACACGTTGAGTTCCGAGTTCTAGCGCTCACAGCTTCTTCTCCTCATCGTTGGGCACACAGGCGCTTGGTCCCAGGCATTCGCAACATGAATATAGCAATGTGTTGAAGCCTTGTGACCAGTCAGGCTGGCTGGTCAGAATTTGGGTGGTCAGTTATGCCAGCTGTGCGGCAACCAAATTTTTGAGCTGCGTGCCGAGGGATCAACTGGAATCCATTGATGGCATGCGAAAATATGTGGCCCAGATAGCTGTTCTTTTGTCCTCCAAGATGCTTACTTTTCTTCTAATGGCCAAACCATAATACCTTAGGAGCTTGCCATTGATAGAACCACTAAGATTTCCTAAGACAGACATTCATTACCCGTCAGTAGGCTTGATGCCTGGCCTTTTCCAGTGGGCAGATTCAGAGTGAGCAACGAGGCACATTCTCTTTCAAATACATCCACTGCGCTCCAGCTTGGAAACTGTAACCTTTCCGTACTGACCTAATGCTTCAACTGCGAAGAATTCTTTGCCACGTAACGAATGAGGGTGTCGCAGACCACCACGCAGAATTTGAAATATGTCATTTTTAGAAAACAAAGTAAGCCAGAAACGAATTCTTTATTTTGGTCAAGATAAAGCCTTAGATTCCAAATTGCACAAGAAAAAAACCATTTTCTCCACATTATTGCCTACCTTGTCGGTTGACACACTCAATGCCATCAGACAGCACCAGCGTACGCTTAATTACGCCCCCTCCCCCCCAGAAAAATTACTTAAAGGATCAGTATTCTCGCTTACCATTCTGTACAAGATATGTTTGCGTCACAACCACCCTCAACATGTTTTCGCAATTTCACTGGACGTTTTATTTAGAAGGGCACGCGAATGAGCATTTGAGATGACAGAGTTCTAAAAGATGCATTTGTTTTGTTGAGGGAAAGTTCTTTCGACAAGGACCTTTCGCCGCATGTCAACTTCTAGCGCGCTTCGCTGCCGCTGAAGTCTGCATGACAAACGCACACTCTGAACCATAATGGGCTACAACGACTGGTGTTACTGGGCACCAGCAGTCGACGCCGTCTAGTCTAAATGCGGCTCACAACAATCGAAGATTTGAATGCAACAAGCTTGGTACATTGATAGTTTAAGCCAAGGTCAGTTTGTCGGGGGCCACGACAATGGGTCCGCCCGCTTTCTGGTACCCCTTCTCGGATGAACCAGAGGAGAAACGTTTTAAATTTCTCTATCTGATAGGTTCATCGTTTAGTAACAAACGTCAAAAATGGGTCCAGCACAAATGGGTCAAAGTAGAGAGAGAATGAACATGAGTGTTAGAGTTAAATAATCTAGAAGTGCCTTGTCCGGATATGTGGACGCAAAGTTTTTTTTGGGCCAGGTATTTGGCCAGTGAAATTGAAATAATAAGATACATCACCCATATAAAACATGAACGTTCCGCATGGCAGACCGGTCTTAAGTTACCAACGTATTCAAACGAGCACACAGATCTGTTTTAGGTCAACCGAACAAAGATGTAGGAAAGAAAAGGAGATGATGTTGACAAAATACCAATTCACGTGCATTCCAAAAGAGCTAAGAAAAAACACCGCGAGAAAAATTTCATGTTCAAGGGATAAAAATATCTGCGCACAAATGGAGACTTCCGTTGCAACTATATCAAAAACACTGCTGGCTAATGTTGTTTATTGTGCGCCATGCAAGCCGTTTGTCTCGGCATCTTGTAGGGACAGCTCACTGTTCTCCTATAGTTAGGTAGGAAGTACTCGAAAACATCAAATAATTTTTATGGACACCGTTAATGGTCTTCGCGTGCATCTGGAAAGCGGGACAGCATGTTGCTCTCCCATAGTAGGGTACCTTGCACATTGAATCGTTTAACATTATTTTCTAGACACAGCCCTCACTGAATAATTCGTGAAACTCGACATTTAGTCGTGAAGTCCTTTACGGCAAATATTTGTAAACAGGGCCTCATCAAGTGTGCGACCTACGGGATGGCTGTATGCTCTCCCATAGTAGAGTGCCTGGTACTCTAACACGTAACCCTATTTTTCTTAACACACTTGTTCCATGAGCGTCGATTTTCTCCGGTGTCTATATCACATAGGTGGAGCGGCTTTCTGCCATCCAGTAGTATACCAAGTACTCTAAATCATTATATGTCGTAGAGGTGAAGCTCCTTATGCCATGGGTCAGTTGTCCCTGATGTATGTAGTAATAGTAGTAGTAGTCGTAGTAGTAGTAATATTAAGTAGTATTTGGAAGGTCCGCTGAATGGCGGTACTTGTATATAATGAATATATGATCAAAAAATGCCAGATGGTGCTGCTTGGAGTGTTCACTAGATGTACGAATGAATGAACAGACGCATGGATGGATGGACAGGCAGACAAACACAAGGATGGGTGGACGGATGGACGCATGGACGGATGTATGGACACACGGACGGACGGATGCTCAAGTGGACGGACAGACGCACGGACGGACTTAACTTGACCTGAGTTCAGAGCCACCTTACGTTGGCAGACGCGTATCAGAATATATTTTACAAAATTATTTTACAAAATGTAAGTTAATGAACGTTAAGTATCAGTTAAATAAAAACAGGCACAAGTTAAACTCTGCAGTCATATTTGAAGCAAAGAACCGACACAAAATGCTTCCCTTGTTAGGTTTAATCAATCTATTATGTATACCTTAAAATTTCAGCGGAAGATGAGGCTTTACCAGCATAGTTTTGGATGCAGTAATTCTGTGATGACTTGCTACTGTTGATTAGAGACTGCATTCGGATAATGTAATAATAAAATGTGTTGTCAAATCGCCCGCTTTCATATTTGCTTTTTTAGGAATGTCTCAGAAGCCTTGAGAAATCGAAATAACACAGCGTGACCAGAATGGAAAACCTTTGAAACCGGTCGTCCACGTGCAAATGGATACTGGTGACTACACGCGAACATTGACATCTCGATCCGTAAGCATTTTATGATGCCCCGCCGTGGTGGTCTAGTGGCTAAGGTAGTCGGCTGCTGACCCGCAGGTCGCAAGATCGAATCCTGACTGTGGTTGCTGCATTTTCGATGCAGGTGAAAATCCTGTAGGCCCGTGCGCTCAGATGATTTCGGAGCACTTTAAAGAACCCCAGGTGAATTGAATTGAATTGTGGGGTTTAACGTTCCAAAACCACCATATGATTATGAGAGACGCCGTAGTGGAGGGCTCCGGAAATTTCGACCACCTGGGGTTCTTTAACGTGCACCCAAATCTGAGCACACGGGCCTACAACATTTCCGCCTCCATCGGAAATGCAGCTGCCGCAGCCGGGATTTGAACCCGCGACCTGCGGGTCAGCAGCCGAGTACCTTAGCCACTAGACCACCGCGGCGGGGCAAAGAACCCCAGGTGGTCGAAGTTTTCGGAGCCCTCCACTACGGTGTCTCTCATAAGTATATGTTGGTTTTGGGGCATTAGACTCCACAAACCAATCAAACATTTTACGATGATGTAGAGTTGTATGCTTAGGAGTCCAAGGTAAAGGCCGCGAAGAGCCCCTTTGAACGCAAGTGCTGTTTACTATTTGTCCTTTGAACCAGGCAGGTGCGATTAGCGCGTCATCGATTGCTTCACTTTCACTGTATTCTTCATTGGAAACTTGTTGTTTTTTACGGACTCAACCAATGGCAGAGAAGAGGAAGGACACTGCGTTGAAAGCTTCCTTGGTCCCTGCCTGCCACGCAATGCAGAATCTTTCGCACCCGCGATCTTCCTTGAAATAACAACAAATTTCTACGTATACCAACCACATAGAAGCGGCTGGAACAAAACAGCGTATGACACGTACTTTAAAAATTTCTCAAGTGTCATTCATACTCGTCGTGCACGATGGCTTCTCTACGTTTAAGTAACCGAACTACATCTGCTCCTACGTATTATAATAAAGCTTGTCTGAAATGATAGCGTGTGATACAAGGGTATTGATATAAAGATATCACGGTAGAGCTGAGGATGATCGGCCATCGTACTGAAAATTCAGCGATATTGCTCGTGGGTCCGCAATGTGCTCATCAATGTCTTTCCACTACCATGGCGCTTTTCGAGAAAAATAAGAAAGCGGCTTACTCGAGTATGTATAAGACCTCCCCTAAAGAAATTGCTCCTGGGTAATTCCTGTTGTAACGTCCTCAGCGAGATGACACCTTTTTTTAACAGAAAGAAAGGTTTTATGACGGGGTTCACCACGACTCCGCTGACATACTTCCGTCACGAAAGTGACGTTGAAAAGTATATTGCTAGAAATTGTGAAGAATAAATCCAGAAGGCAGGAATCTGTCACACGAAATCGAGCCAGCAACCTCTCAATTCTCAGTACCTGGCACTAACCACTATGCCACAGCGCGTACGTTGTCTGGAACGCTCACGGCAAGCCCTTCATATACATCATACACCGTTTGGCAGTCCTCAGAGCTTCGAAACTTTAGCACGTTGTCGATATCAGTGGCGATATGGCGCGACAGGCTTGCGTTGGGTAAAGCGTTGGGCCCACTCGTAAGGGCGTTGCCTTCACTAAGCGCCGCATTCTAAGAGCGTGGTCTCTCCGGCGCGCGCGCTTATCAAGCTCGTCATTCGGGAAAGAACGAAGGCCACTTTGCAAGCACCACTGCCGCGTTTACGAAACGAGCGCGCTGCTGACACATGTCTCAAGAATTGTGACAGTTGTTCGCGCTGTCCTGTGTGTACGTGCAGGCTCGGTTCGTGAGTCTTTCTTTCTGTTTGAACAGCTCACTTTAAGCGTCGAGCTGTGACAGTTGTTCTGCGCTCGTCCTGTGTATGCTAAATTCGTGCGTGCTTTCTGCATGAGGTGGATACCTGGCCACTGCAACATTCCTGGAAACTTAGCTGCCGATGAAGCAGCACGACAAGCACATCGTAAAGACGATACTCTTTTTTTACCAATTTCGAAAAATGAATTGCGTAGTATTATAAACAATACAACTTTCAGAATGAGCGAAACTGCTTGGTTTGACCAAAGTACAAAGAGCTGCGATTTATATCACATCGATCCATTTATTGAATACAAAATAACGCTGGCATTAGATAGAAGGATGGAAACTCTAATTCACCGATTGAGGCTAGGCACCGCATACACAAAACATTTTTTGCACAGAATCAGTAGAGCTGAAACTCCCGAATGCGAATGTGGATTTATGGATGAAGACGTCTGTCACCTTCTCATAGACTGTCCACATCATGACACGCCGAGACGCTGTCTTAAGCGCGAACTGTTCGCATTGTACCGCAGACCATTTAGCATGGAAAAACGTCTAGGCCCGTGGCCAACTGGAGTTTTACAGTCCTACGCTTTAAAAGCATTAACACGTTTTTTTACAAGACAGCGGGATTGCTGACAATTATTAAGAAAGAACAAACTTTCATTTGTAACACATGTACTTGTTATGTGCAGTATCATCCCTTACGGAAACGCCATACATGGCCCATATATAAGTTATATCTGGCCATATATAAGCATATTTGGCAGCGTATGTGGCCATATATGGGCATATATGGCAGCATATGTGGCCACATATAAGCATATATGGATGTATATCTGGCGGAGTCGGTTCATGTATGGGGTTATATACGGCCATATATGACGCGGTTGGCCCATATAAGGAGTCAAATCTGGCCAAATAAGGCACGGCCACACCATATATAACATATCAAGTGGATCCTTATATGTGGAAGTGCTCTCTTTTTTGGGATGAACCACGTATATATTTAGCACCGTGATCACACTTTTATGCGAATTGTAATATATAACAATTTGTACACAAAGCTGACCTGCTTGTTTTTCATAACAATAGGAGTATTAAATATATATATGTTGTTTCTGCCATGCAAAAAACCGAAATTTCAGGTCAGCTTTGTGTACGTGATAGTTGCAACTCAGTTGAATGCATATATGCATGCAATCGTGTAATTTAACTCGTACATTTTTCATAGAATTTAGGTTTGAAACAATAAGTTGCAATTAATACGACGTAAATAATGTATACAAGAGCAGACATGTTTTACAAGGAAGGAATCGTGTCAAGTCACAAAACGTATTGAAGCTTCTGAACCTCGCTATTATTATAGAGCAATCCTATATAGTATTATGTGAAGACAAAATGCATGCAACTTATATTGTTCACAATAATGCATTGTTTAAAGTGGCAGCAAGAAATAGTAATTTCAATGCACTATTAGCTTCCACATCGGTGGACAAAATTTCTGATTATTTGAAAGTTTTGATGGCTATATGCTCCCTTCATATAACAAGATTTCTATTAATCCTGTTGACCCCTCATCTGCGATTGCTTTCAGCAGCCATTTACTATAATTGCATGCGCAGTGCAATGTTTAAGGGAGTATTTTCAAAAACAAAAAGAACTTACGTGAATGCAACTTGCAGGCACCATTATGATTACATTCAAGATGGAAGTTGTACTAATTTATTGCAAAAATACATCTTGCGTTTCCTTTGGCTACGTATAATGTTCCTGGCTGTGCACATAGTAAATTTATCGAAAATTTTATGATTGCACAAGTTAACAGTTATGTTGTGTAATGTTTGCAAGCGTCAAATAAATCTCACGTCATAGACATGACGTTAAAAAAGGTACAACTGACTCACACGTGATACATATTTAATGGACCATGTAATGAAATGCTGAAGCTTTATAGCAACATTTAACGTAGGCTGCCGAATTCAGAAAACTTCTATTTTGTGTCGGTGTGTCATTACTTGGTCGAAGTCACTAAAGCGCATGTGCCATCATCAGGATTAGCCTAAACATTGCCTTGTGAATACAATTAGTATGACACATTTTTTGCGGCTGGCGTGATACCTAAGCCAAACTCTACATTATGTAAACAGCCCCTTGTTGTGCAGGCGCGTAACGATTCAAACTGCTTGCGAACATATCCTTTCAACACCAACACGGTAGTGCACTTACTTATAAGATATGTATGCCGGCCGGTACATACCCACCAAACTGCGCAAGTGCACACTCGCGTATAGAGATTCATGGGCACCCGGACACTGGCATTTAATTCAATGTGGCTAGATATTTTCGGCCATGTCAGAATGATATGAGTGTATTATTATTATTATTGTAATTATTATTATTATTATTATTACTATTATTATTATATTATTATTATTATTATTAATGTTGTTGTTGTTGTTGTATTTCGCAAAACGTCCAACAGCAAATTCATATGCTGTCATACTGTGTCGTTATGTAAGTTTTATGAGATCAGTTATCTTGGTGTTCTTTTTGATAGCATGCTGAATTTTTTCTACTTGCATCAAATGTGCTGCCATGCGAGGCCTTCATACTCTTCCTGTTGGCTCAACATCTCGCGAGAATCCGGTTCTCCTACAGCCTTCTACAAATTGTACACCGCGATTTGTCGTGGTCAACTTGAGTACATATGCATATTTGATTTGGAATGGCCTTGCTAAATCCAGCAGTAGCGCCACTGCGTGAGTCCAGAAAATTTTCATAAGCATTTACCCTCATCGTTTCACTAGAATCCTTTCAACACTGCTAGAATATTATATTTGCCATCAGTTAACGGCCGGCAAAATCGCGCTGAGTTGTTATTTCTTTACAAGCTAGTTCAGGGTGAGATATTCTGCCCTTCTCGGTTGTAATAATTTTGAAACTCCACGTAAGTTATCGAGAGAGAATCGACCATTGCATGTATCTGCCAGCTTCTTTCAACACTCTATCCTTTACAGAATACCGAGTCTATTTAACGTCAACTTTCTTAATTCGTTATGTTTTTCATAGTCTACAGTCATTTTTTGTCAGTGAAGGCTGCCCTGTCCTAACGTAGCTTTGCACATGCACAGATTCTTCCCTTTTCCGTCTTTCAGGAAGCCTTCGGCACGGTTATGTATATTCCACATTATTTTTCAGTCCCATTCCATGAATATCTACTCTTTTATTTGTTGTTTCCATTGTGCGTTGATTTCTTTTCGACTGCTCGTTTTTGCTCTTTTTATTGATTTGCATTTCTGTGGACAGTCTGTGATGTATTGTTTGTTTTTGTTTTCTTTTCGCGCGCGCCAGCATGAAAGACCCTATGGTTGTTCATGGGTAGGTTAACAAATGATTGATTGAATATTGGTTGATTGAATATTATTATTATCATTATAAATGCTTGCGAAATAAGATGCAAATTTGGCTGAAACGCGTCTTCGTTGCCAGCGTACTCGAAGCAGCGATTTCAGCTCCACGGAATGCCTGTCTCAAAGGTCTTGCACGTGCCGCTTTCTGGGCCTGTGGGAGGAAGTTGAAGTCCATTGTCCGAAAAAAACTCGCCTGACTGCTAGGTTGCAAGGGGTGCGCACAGTAAAAAAAATACAAAAAAGCGCGCCCGTCGGATGAGTTGACAATTCGGAGAAAGTTGTTCGAAGAAGCGCAGCGCGTAGGCACCATGTAGCCCTGTCATGGCATACAACAGTCTGTCGACACAGCAGGAAAGAGAGTGCCGCGGCCCATTTCAAGTAACGACGAAGAAAATAGTTTGCACAAACATTCAGTCGTATGGTAATAATATTGCGTCAATAATTGTTAAAAAATAAAACGTCGTTCGCCAATGGGTTCAGGAAAGTTTAGTTCTAGTGAAGTGTGCGTAAATCATTGATCTCAAGGAGTAATGTAGTGTCCATTGCAATATTCATTGTCAAGCCTGCATGCACTGTATCCGTCCGCGTCATTGTTGTTTTTTTTTGCTCGCCGGAGTCATGGGTGCCGTGCTGATCGAGTTTGTTAATTTTCATTCCTTTTGCTCTTATTTCGTGTTCAACTACTGCTCCAATTTGCACAAGATGATCGCGCAGCTCTCAGGAATCTACTTCGCTGTACGGGGCGAAATTGTGGACGGACGTGGAAGTGTTTTTGTGTGCGTGTGCGCCTGTACGCTGCTGGATTGGCGATCGTCAACTTTTCGTGCGAGAAAAAAATGGATACCCATGCTTGCGGGCAAGCGTTTCTTCAAAACTTCTTCCTAAAGCAGTACGAATGGACGTGGTGGCTTTAAGGTGTGAATAGGTTATCAGGATCAACAGGCTCCTTGAAAGACAAGTCTCGGTTAAATGTTAAGGTTAGTTCATCATTTTCATTACCTTCGCACGTTGTTCATAAACATTATGATAACTCGAAAACATACCACATTGCATACTTGCTGAGTAAATAACTTTATGCTAATCGTGGTTACGTCATTAGGCTGTTTTTTGTACTTTTCATAAATATATTGATTTAAATATACTTGTGTTGTATTTTTCTCATTTTAACGCTTGAGGAAAAACCAAGGATAAATTCTAACTTGCGCAATTACAAATAAAAAAGAGTTGCATATCTCCAACTCCAAGGGTGTCATGAGAATTATGAGCCCACGTTTGAATTTGTCTTGCGTTTGAATTTATCGTTCTTCGTCTACGTTCCACTTGTTTTTATATTTACGTGTGTTTTGATAACGACACGCAGTTAAAATTTTTTGCTAGTTTGATTCTTCAAAATAGGGTGCTATGTCACGGATCCAAATGGAAAAACTTAAGAATAGCCCGTAATTTTGTTTCCGCCATCTACAATCAGGGTGATATAAGTGTAAATTTGACTGGAATGCGTACATCACAGGTGACATTATCGTTACTGATGTCGCAACATCGCGTGGTTATCTTGAGGAACTGCGCATACCCGCATACATAGTTACACAAAATAATGTGATGTCACGTTTTTATCCGTGAGCACTGTAGATAGTTTTACGCAAGCCGACAAATAAACTGGTATGATGCATTAGGGCTTGCTACTTCGTGAAAAAACTGGGGGACCGTTAAGCTCCGTTTTTCACAGTTGAACGTGATAGCAGTATCAATCCTGTTTCTTGTGCGTAATTCAATCACTTAGTGTGTACTCTTTATTGCATGATGCTACTTGAACAAATTTAATTGTGGAATAGTACTGTGTAATTGAGAAGGTTGAAAGTGTCTCAATGAAGGTTTCGCACATGGCTGCATTTTGTGTGAAAAATGGGTAACATAGTTTAAAGAACAAGAAATATTATGTAATTACTGAGTTGCGCAAAAAATTGAAATACAAAAGGAAGACACCTAGACGCAGCACACACTGACAACTGAAACATTGTTGGAGAAAACAGACATACGTATATATGCGGTTACGAGAACACGTGCGGTGAAAGAAAAGAATTATATGAGCAGACAGATCGTATAAATGATGCGCTTCCAGGAAAGCAACCTTAGTAGCAAGCAACATAAGTGAGAGTTACGTGACACATGAATCCCCAGCTTTGTTTATGAAATTCGCCTCTCCGATTTCCCGCGCTATACCGTGTCACTGAATCTCGCTTTAACTACCGTATTCCAAACAAGGGCGTGCAGCCACACTCTCTACAATATGATGATTGGTTAGAGAATGGTTGTTAATTTCTTTAGAGAAGCTTTGTGATCTGCAATTATATAAATAAATTCTAAATAATACTTCCCACACGACAGCGCAGTGCCGTCCACCACATGATGTCCACACTGTGAAAGAAAATGATCAGGTGTCTGCTCATCTAGTCATTTTTTTTCCACCTCACGTGTTGTCGTAACCGCATACATATGTATGTTTTCTCCAATGAAAATTCAGTTGTTTGTGTGCGCTGTGTCCAGGTGTCTTCCTTTCGCACTTCAAATTTTTTCGCGCAACTAAGTTAAGAGGATGTACCAACTCGCCCAGCAGAACGTGCTTCTCAATATAATGTGTGTAAAATGTTTTAGAACTTTATGCACCCACCACGCAGTCGTGAGGGAATACGTGCAGTAACCAGTGTGCCTTTTGTAATGGTTGGCTGTCTTTAGACCGTGAAATCACGTTGGTAATAACGTGTTGTGATGCTTGATGACAATGCCCGCTTGTATCATGCAATATAGCTGCGATATTAAATGTTGTATTGTGAAACCTGTATACAGGATACATGTATTTGTTAAGCATGACAGTTATTTTCCTTGTATTTACAACAAGAGGAAGTCATTCATGCTTTATTTTCAAGCAGATGCATAGCTGTGTGGTAGAGCACTTGCATGCCATGCAAATTGCCTGCATGATTTCGATCTTCACTCAAACCCGAAAGTTTATAATATTTGTTTTATTTGCATTCTCTCACCTTTCGATCATTGACAAGACAATTTTTCACGGAGAGCCACCGATGCCTACACCGGAATTTCTGCAGAATGAGCTCTTTACCACTGTTACAATAATGATGCATTATTGGCAAAATGGAAAGCGGATTACGTTTACAAAGTACATTTTTACTGTCCCGTTGGAAAGAAATATTATTAAATCCTCCGGTCCCACGCGCACAGAGACCTATACACACCAGTTTTAGCAGTCGTTCTGTAGGTCATTAGTCACAATACTTGTACATAACAAGCTTGCATACCAATCACTTTCGACCGAACTCCTTAAAAGTTGATTATCAACTCTTTTAAGTTATTCAATGCACACGCAGTTCATACGGTCAATAGCAAGTCATTATTTCGTTTTGACTGACTATGGACGCTTCATTGACACATGAGAAAAGTTTTAAACATAACACACTGTGAAAGATATCTTTACAAAACTCAAATTGGGTTCTTTTATGCTATTTATTTTTGTCAAGTCGGAATCAATAAAGTGGAATATTTACTTGCACCGCACTATGTCTCAGACCGTGTTGACCATAGGTTCAAGATAAGAATAATCGCATGCAAGACTGACGTGTTTCAAAATGATTTTTTACCAAAAAAATTACAAGATGGAACCAGCTGCCTTCGAGCATTGCCTCTACACTCCCAAATATTTGTTTTATTTTATGTTAGAATTGTTCCGATTTATGTGTTAGAACATGTTCCGATTTATATATAAATTTCTCTTGCAGATTGTGATTCAGGTGACTTTGATTATTTGTTTGGCTGGCTATGTATTTTTTCTATTCTACTTTTCGTAAATGCTCCCCCAATGTAATGCCAATTAGTGTGTGGGTAATGAAATAAATAGATAAATAAAAAAGTGTCGATAAGTAAGCAATAAATTTAAGCACAAAGAATGTATCTCTTCAGGAAAAGTGGACTAACAGTGACATGTGCCCACCACAAACTTTGAATATGATGCCAAGTTACATTCTAGCAAATAGTTGTTGAGAATAACTTGAGATATATGGAGGATAACTTATTTGAACAACAATGTTCAGGGGGTATGTACTGCCTTTGTTTTGGAGGTGATAGTGACTGCATGCAGACCTTTCAACAAACAGGTATATTTCTAGCTGAAGAATGATTTGAGCAGCTATATTTTTTGCCGCTGACACAGGCTGAACTAATATAGATGAATCATTTGAATGGCTTTATATAAAGGTATCCATATAAGGCCATATATGAAAGCATCCATATAAGACCTTATATGGATGCTTCTATATATAGCCTTATATGGCCATATATAGCTACACCCATATATGGGGATATAAGGCCCATATATGGCTATATCAGGATTTCGACATATAAGGTTATATACGGCCCATATATGGGGATTCCATATATGGGCCAGATATGCCCAATTCCTGATGTAGCCATATATGGGGATTTTTACATAAGTCCATATATAGGATTTTCGTAAGGGATGTGACACCCATCACGTGTGTGTTGTGAAATGAATGACTTGTCGACTATTATGTACATACGAGCGAATGCATCTTTATAAGAAGCAGACGTGTGTTTGGCTGTTTTGTGCTGGTGGACCGAATATTAACGAGGGACATTTCCAGAGACTTCTTACATTGACTTTCGAACATTTACTTACCATTGCGATATGTGCGTATAAGTGTGTCTTTGCATATCTGTGCCCGAGTTTTCTATTTTCCATACACTGCTTTGTATGTTTTGCTTCAAGATACGTGTTCAAGTTTCAATCAACGGCTAAGGAGCAGCCGGTGCCATAATGGAACGCCAATATCTCCATATATATTATATGAATAACAAAAATTCTGCATGAGGTGAGAGCTGTAAGACTCGAGGTGCTTGCCGTTCCTAACCTGACTTAGCAATATGTTGTTGTTGCTAAAACAATGCTATTAAGCGGTCAACTGCCTCTCTAAGAACACGTCTCACTTTCGTGTTGTACCTATTGCGATATAGGGAGCCACAATATTTTAAATACACCTGCCGTAACAAGCTAAAGTAACTAAGCATATGATAAAACAAAATTTAGGTTAACGCTGTATACATCTCACATGTACAAACTGTTTCTAGAAGTGCTTCTGCTAAAGTTAAGACACGATAACAATATTATTTAGGATTTGTTGTCCCAGAATCACTAGACGAATATGAAAGACGCCGTAGTGGAGGGCACCGGAAATTTCGAACACGTGGTGTTCTTGATCATGCACCTAAATTTAAGTACATGGGCCTCAACCAATTGCGGCTACATAGAAACTGCAGCCGCTACAAAAATATGGTATGAAACTAACGTTCTTTTAAGGTGAATCGTGTTTCAAACAGGTAGCACGTTATCATGTAGAGGCTTGATCGGAGGATGCACAAGCCATCACACTAAAGTTCAGAGGTTAATAAGGCAAGCTCTTTAAAAAAAATGGCTTGGTCAGAGAATGTGCATGCTATCCCACTCGGTTCAGAGGTTGATAAGTCAAACTTCATGAAAACTGGCTACCATCAGTACATATTTTGTGTCACCCTCTTTCTCTCTGGCAGCTCCATGAAAGGGCGTTGGTGGCTTGAACAGTTGGACGTCAATCACCATCAGCAAGTGCGCCTGCCCTGACAGAGGATATGCACATATTGCGATTCGTCTTACACAAACAGCCACCTATAGCATGGCCTAAACTTTATTTGTAGAAATCAATGTTCTTCTATCATAGGTAAATGCTAAAACAAAACGGACGCCGCCTAATATATTCCTCAAAACAACTTTGCACCTTCACTTGGGTATTAGTAAAGTGGGTGAATAGCTTTGCAGAAGAACTAGACTATCGATTTACGTAGACAAACAATGTGAATGCTTTTCAGGACTCTTTCGTTGCACATTTGCTGTAGATGATTTTGCAAACAAAACTAATTACATGTATGCTTCCTAAAAGCTGCGCAATACAAAAAATATATGCCGCAGAATGAGCTTGGAAACTATTTTTGCTAAACAGACAATTCTTAGGTTTTTTCAAATTGAATCACCATATGGTTATATGGTATGACGTAGTCATGGGCTACGTAATTTAGATAAACTAAGTTTACTCAACGTGTACCTAAACCTAAAATACAGAGGCATCTAGTAATTTGCATTCATTGAATTGTGTTCACAACGACAGGATGAGAACGTGCGGATTTCAGGTAAGGTGCCGAAATCATAACCATTCTAGCACCACAGTAGGTAAAACTGCTAGGCGAATGACCACCATCAGTCAATAAGAATAACTCAAGGGAACCGTCAACGAATGCACAAAATCGAGCAACAGAAAAATTTATTTCAGTACTGTCCACGCGTGACATTGTATATTTATTGGAATACTGCGGATTTTTAATAAAAACATATATAAACAATACAAAATTATTATTAGCGTTAAGGGGACCTGGATGAAAGGTCAGGATCTGTCTCCTAATCACACTAGTAATGTTGTCCTAATAAGGTCAATACCCGCTAGGGCAACTTTTCGTCTCAACTGTTTTGAAAATCGACAGGTGCTGCATTTTTTAAATGAACAAAGAATTATACATCAAAATTGCTGCTATTTGGGTCGATACCATCAACGTAACTCTATTAGAGTACTTGTACGCCGTGAATAAAAACACGCCAGCGTTACGACCTCTCTTTTTACTGTGAAATTATTTATTTTTGCGAGTTACAACAGCTTTCCTTCGACTAGTCTTCGTCTTTGCACTAAAGTTTTCATGATGCCAACCTCAAAGCCGTGACATTCGTAGGCAAGCAGGTTACGGAATATATGGCTATACAACAGTTCAACTTATTTCCGGTTCTGGTGAGGAATTCGTTCATCAAGCTTCAAAACGTCCAAGCCACGTTCCCGATTTCACTCCTGACGACGCTTTGCAACGGTCAACCATTTTAAGGTTGCTTCTCGGCGTCGTGTGTTTTATAACCAGTGCTCTTCTAACGCTCTTCTTGCGCACCTATGCTATTCAGGCACATCGGTGAACAAATCCGGAAGTCACCAAGGGTCTGTGTTTGTAAACAGTGAATGGGTCTATACAGCAGTACTGCATAGAATTCTGAACAACGAACACGTCACAAGCTGCATTAGAAAAAAAACAAAAGAAAAATAGACTGATAGCTCTCAACGACTACACAAACACTGTTCCTGTCTAGAGGGTGCGTACGCCCCACCAGAGTGTGGAGGTATTATATCTGCTCTGTCCTGAGCGAAATGAGGAGGCGGCCACTTGATAGGCTTTGAAAAGCACGCAGTCGGGCAACTTACTTATTGGAAGAGCGGCCGCACCCAGGGCAGCCTCTTTTTAATTACCTGCGTGGCTAAAAACTGGCATGCTAAAATAAAACCAGCTATGCACTTGTAGTAGTAAGCCTGCATAAAGTGAGAAGTGGGGAGGCATTACTTGGTATCTTTGGTTACCTGTTTCTTTTTCCTTCTGTTGTTTTGTCTCTTTCTCATTCTTCTATCTTTGTAATAATTGCTTGTAATAAAATATTTCTATTTACTTTTGTAATCTCACTATGTGTTTATGTCTTTGTCTGTCGCTGTTCGTAATTTTTTTCTTCCTACTACTGTTTTCTTCATCACTTTCTCTTTTACGCTTTTTTCCCCTCTTTACCTGGCTAGTCACCGAACGCTATTTCTTGCAGGGTAATACATTTCGTTTTTTAGTTGTTTACTTCCGGTAAAATTATTGCAGTTTATGTTATGTATATTTCTAAATGGGGCCAACTATAACCTTTGTCTATAGAAACATACAGTGTACCATAAAAAAATCATCCATTCTCTCATCTTTCCCTCCTCTTCACCCTCATATATCTCCTTCCGACAGACATGGGAGATTCTACGCATCATAAATGTTTCATGTATCCGGCATTGATGATAGCGAACACGAGGCTGAGTAAGGTTTTAATGTGCATTCAGCAGGGCCGTTGAAGAGACTGTTGAACACTTGAAAGAAAATGAAAAATACTTTGCAGGTTCCGTCCCACCACCACGTTCCTGGAAATCCGCAACCATGAAGTTTTCTTGGCAATAGCAGACAAGTGGCCCGTTATCAAGATTGTGATGTTGCAATCTCTGGACTTCTTAATTTGCAAGGGCATAGGAGCCACCTTTCCTTCTTTCGATTTATCTTAAGTACGCCAGCGCCACAGAGTGAATGAGGAATTGAAGAAAGTGCAGTAGTAACGGATAAACAAGAACGCAGGTACTCAACAAAATGGGCTGGGCCTTCCCGTAGGCGTGTGGCGTTCTTGAATCCTATTTTCCAGTAAACAATTAATCTGGACAAGCTCCATCGAACCTCGCCCTGGACCAGGTCGTTTAACTGATACTTCCTCGCACAACTCGCGTGGACAGGAAAATTGGGGCTTGAAGTGAAAGTGTGGGCCAGTTTTTTTTGTGACCATCGTCTAAAAGAAAAAGTTGAACACAAGAGGAGCTAGATGCACGAATAATAAATACAGAGCTAAGTAACATTTCGTTTTTGCCTAGCCGGGTTTGTAAAAAAACAGAATGCCCCTGAAGTGGTTTTGCCATCCTCCGCGCGTTCTGCGAAGACAATATTCATGTTTTAAGGTATCTTTACTTTACAAAAAATAACTCTCTGATGGTTGTTTTTTTAAAGCTGCATCTACTATAAGGAACAACGTAAACGGGCAATAATAAATAATAAGAAGCCATTTTTTTAACCAAAATAAGTACCGAGCCGAGCTCTGCCGGTCACCTTTGGTCTAATATAGATATGATGTGTAAACAAGGTTTCATCTGAACTACACATATCATCATTTTCTGAGATTTCGCTGACTGAAACTTCGTGCTATAACAAGACACAAGCAAATAAAGGTTTACAGTGTAAAGCACATAGAGTAGCTGAACATGCTCAGTTTGACGAGTAATGAAGCATGCGCATATAAACTTTGAGTCTTATTAAGAGAGCTAACTAACGAGTGTTCATCGGGTAAACAAATTGGGGGCCTTAAAGCTAACGGTGCGATGATGCCCTTGTATATAGATATTCGGAAATCGATACGAAGATGTCAGGTCATTTGGTTTTCTTTTTTACGGCCATTGTGGATGCTTGTGGTTTCGGTGTAGAAAGTACACGGCTAAATGATGCGTGAAGGTACCTCCACGTATCCATTAGGTAAGCGCTATCTAATGTTGTCAATGTTGCGCACTGGTCTACAGGGACCAAACCAGAAGCAATCTGGTCCATCTGTCCAATATGTTACTTGTGGAAGTTTTTGCCCGCTGGGAGTTTTCAAAATACCGCTACTCTTGAGTCGTCAGTTATTGCGATCGATAATACGTCAAACAAGTGGCTCCACATCAAAAGTCCTAATAGTTATTTAACACAAACCTCGTCCAAAAATGCACTCTACGCAGCGTTACAGCATTGTAACAATGAGCAACATTTGCCTGTGGTCCATACTTGTGTACTTTTTCATGAAGTGGGAAGAATGTTCACTTGATTAACCAACTTTCAAATGCGCATTTAAACTACATTTGTAAAACACTTGATTTCGTTTACACCACATAGGGACAAAACCTGTCTATATAACGTTCGGTACAAATAGCTTCGTTGCCTTCGAACTTGTTACAATGTTCCTGACGAAGTAAATTCTGGAGACCAGTGCACATTTCGCGTCATGCTTTTGGGTAACAGTCCTAACAGTAACAAAATTTATTACCTGAGATTAAGTATCAAAATAAGGCCCATATTATTACACAATTTTTTAGGAACTTGGTGGCGTGTTCTCGATGACTGAAAGAGTGAAACCTAAACGTGCACTCGAATAAATCAGCCAAAGTTTTTATCAACGTTGGTATCAGTGCCATGCAATGACTCTGACCACAACGGTGGGCGTTTGGTGATTGACATCTTAATGTATTGGTATATAGTACTGTTTCACCCGAAAACTAAATGCAAAAACTCTCCGGAACTTGATGTAAAAAAACAGCGGGTGCTTTTTAATGTGGTCGTCAATCACTAACATAAATTTGCACTGCGCACGGTACATACTGAGTATAATACAACAGTGAGGTAGATAATTTCCTATTTGAAGTCGGAAAATTCGCCTATTAGCTTTAGTAGTTTCCTATGCGTGTTATGACTTGGCATTGTTTCAGTGGGCACGTTGTTCTGCAGGGTTTTACCGAGTTCACCTTTGATATCACGTGATACTTCATTAAATTGGTAATAAATATAGGGAACTTATAATGAACTGCTGCTACTTACATTAGAGAGTTTTTATTAAGCAATAAGAACCAGAAACAACAAGACCGTACTGCATTGTATCAAAACACTATTACGAGATGCATGGATTCCGATAGCCTACCACAAGTGCTTTCTTAAGGACGAACCTGCGCTCTAATTACATGGGGATTGCATGCAGTTAGGAAATACTAATTTGTTACTTCGACCAGGCGTGACCACATACTCTTAACCACATTCGCATCACTCGCCTCCACATAGTCGGCTGTTCCTCGAAAACCTGTCCAGCTGCGTTGATGCAATGCATCTTTAGGACACTGATAGCTCGTCCTCATCTAGTGTTCTTGACAAACTGCTTTGCGGGAATACCAAGACACACAGAACATATCATCAACTGAATGTAACAAAGCATTGTACTTTTCTTTTCTTTGTCCGTGTGTCAGTGAGCGCTAAAAATAAGTTGCGAGGCACTCATACCAACTAGATCGTCTTTCAATATACTTCAGCAACAAAGCAGTTGAAAGAGCTATGGTGATAAATAATTGCCTCATTTTCTTGCTTCACGGCGCACAACGACACGCACATGCGTCTTGCAGCACACCAGTTAGTGTAGCAAAACAAGTCTTTCGTTCTGGCTACATTCGCTGCATTTACCAAAACTATATATTTCATGCTGCTCCTACTGTAGCATTGAACGCTTCAGTGCGTACGCGCCTTGCCTCACTGCGAGTGCTGCAGACGCGCTTATTGGGCAACATCGATGGCAGGGACTCTAGAGAAACAGTTTTCCTGTGATATTACTGTTTAGCAACTACAAATGTTTAGAGCTGCAAACAGCCCGACTGTATTCAGCAGACAGGTGAACTCCGGAAAGGCAAAGCTACCAGGTTTGATACTCACCGTTGACGAGTTACGTTTTTGTCAACTTTGCGTGATGGTTATATATCAATTATTGCAATGCACTTATAGTGAAAATGACGTCCCGCATGAATTAACTATATTGTTGATGCTTTCACTTGCAAGATTTTGCGAAAAACTAACGCCTCATCTAAAGAAAAATGATTATATCTGATGTGTACAATATCACACCACGATATGGTAATGAGAGACGTCGTGGTGAGGGCTCAAAAAATGCTAACAATCTGGCGTTCCGCAACATGTAGTGACATGTCACAGTACAAGAACATCTACTCTTTCACCTCCATCAAAATATGACAGCAGCAACCGGAACTGCACCCGCGACCTTAAGATCCGTAGCTGATCAACAAAACCACTGCTCCACCACGATGTACATCAGATGGATACGTCCCGACAGGAAAGACAGGTTGGCCAATGAACCAGTAGCAAGACCCACGCATGAAAGCTCTCATGGGAGTTGATGTAAGTAGTGATGATCCGCCCACAAAAAACGCAACTGCACCGAGGCCCGGGAAGGCAGCAAAGACTTTGTATTGACGGAAGTGAAAGGAATATCGGCAGAAGCTGTGGCGTGCTCAACGTACTGTTCGGCGTGATCAACGTAGCGACACGCTGGTAGCTGTGAGACGCTGATGAGGCTTTTTGCAACAGGAAAACGCCAGTAGCGGTACATAAGGTCTAGAAGGTGTGGTTTGTTAGACAGCGCTCCTCGCAACAACAATCCTTGTTAGCAGCCAACTTTTGACGTCACTACTGACGATGCACACCTCGGAAAAGAACGCCGAGAAAAAGAGAAGAGCGTGTTGTTGGCGCGAAAGGATCACTGATATAGCTCGTAATGATGCCAGCTGCCAATACTAAAACAGCGTGTCAGGTGCATATCATAATTTCACCACAAGGAGACGTATGCATTGAGTGACCGCGTGGCAAGGACCGTATCACGTGGCGTTAATGGCATGCGTAGTGTCGGTATTTTGTAATAGAATCCTTGATAAAAAAAGTAGGCAACGTGCCCTTGTGTTGCTGCACGAGAATAACACGAGACGAAAATATTTCAGGTGCTTGACGAGACGTTCAGGCTCAAGCGTATTTATACATTTTTAAAAGCGTTACAACAACATTTTCCAACACCGTCAGGTGTGTAGTTATGTGGCATGAGATAGAGAGTCAGACATGACATCATATGGCCACCAAATGTGATTGAGGGAGAAACGTTCTGCCTGCCAATAAATGGGCATCGCTGTAAGCCAATGCACTGTTGGCTCCGTGTCAATAGGGCACCAGAAACCTAGGCCGAGCTGCTTCGCGTTTATGAGATATCTCTATTTTTGGCAACATCACAGCCACCAGGAACAGATCTGCTCTACCAGTGATGTCGTGGACGTTTGCGCACTGGTCACGTGAGAACGTTGCCTCGGTCACAAATGCACGTTGAAAACAACACCTTTATAATGAATGAAAAGCAACCATGCAAAACCAATGTACCGGCATAATAGTCTCCAAGGGGATGGTCTGCTGCTCTTAGAAAAGGCGTCGATTACTGAGAGATGAAGGTATATTTAAAGGGGGGAGTGTTCTCATGTAATCACGTTTTTTTTAATAATTGAAAGAAACAAGATGAAGGAGGTTGGTCTTACACAAAAGAGAAAGTATATATACGAGGTATATTTACCAGCCTGTGGAACAGCGCCTTCCCGATTAATGATTTCAAAGGTGCCGCCGCAAAAAAAAATGACAGCATATCCACGGTGTGAATGATAGGGAGTGGGGTGAAGCATCCGGCCGTCCATTCGTTCTTGCTTCCGTCCGTCCATGCGTGCGTCTGTGTGTCCGCCCGTGCGTCCATTCGCCCGTCCGTGCGTGCATCTGTTCGCGCATGCGCACCTCCATCTGTGCGTCCGTCCCTGCGTTTATCTATGCATCCGCTCCTGCGTCCGTTCATGCGTCCATCCATGCATCTGTCTGCGTGTCCGTTCGTCCACCTATTCAACACTCCAAGTACCAACATCTTGCATCTTTTCATCATATATTCCTTATATAGAAGCACCGCCATCCAGTGGACATTCCAGGAACTGAACGAGAGGAGGCACACGCACACTTTCTTACGGTTTGCGCTTCGCGTCTACTTCTCACTTTTAACCACCTCGAGTTCATGGTATATACTAGTTCACTATATTCATGGCACTGTGGCTCAACGCTCGCTAGACCTTTCTAAAACCAAGGAGGTTACGCCCAGCGAGTATAACGTAGCAACTCTTTCTTGTCAGATAGTGCTCAATGTACATGCCAATGGCTGCTAATGGGGAATGAGAGACAGGAGAATTTGGCTGTTAACGCGCATGGTGCGAATTTTCGATTGTTCAATAACACAGAGAAGAAATCTCCCACCGGAACCATCTTGGATGTCAAAATGTTATACTTGTTAAACAATACAATGGCTACGAGGGATGAATGGGTGCCGCTATAAGAAGCCTCACGTCGGCTGCTGACTCCGGTTTGCAAATGCTAACGACGTCCCTGATCGTTTACGTCAGGGGCGTCCGTCGGTACGAGTCATGGTGCCCGTCGCGTCTTGGACGCCTTCGAAGGCGCTTGTCTTCGACGTTGTTGTTCCTACGGGGACTAGTGCCGAGACCGTCGTTGATGCGACGGCCTCAATAGTCGGCCTCTTAGAGGTATACCGCGTGCAGCATCAAGGAGCTCGAAACTTTCAAGTCACTGTGAAGAGCATGGCCTCCATGTCTCTAATCGTCGATGCTGGCTGCTTGGTGATTGGCGGCAAGCGTGTTCAAGTCGTTCCTGTTGGCCCACAAGTGAGCAACGTCGCCTGACGGTTCCTGCCATCGTTCGTCTCAAACGAAGGTCTCGTCCAAGCGTTATCGCCATATGGCAAGGTGCTCACTGTCACCAGTGGTTTGATGAGCGGGCGACGCAGCGTACTCACTGGAACGCGGTATGTTCGAATGGAGATGAACGCCGCTAATCCTGTGCCGAACTACTAGCCCATCTCCGGTCCCTGTGCTACGTTCGACTACCGTGGTCTCTAGCGTGTATGTCGAAAATGCGGCTCAGGGGACCATCTACGAGCCCAGCACACAACACCGTATTGTGGTCGCTGCGGTGTGCACGGTCACGTTAGTCAAGGATGGGACCGCCCGTGTCGACAATGCGGAGACGGCCACCCAACTGTGGTTTGCCCTGTCTGCCGCACTTACTCAGAGGCTGCCGCTGGTGCCTTTCCACCACTGACACCGGCAACGGAACCAACTACCGACTCGGGGGACGCAGAGGAGGTCACTTATGCTGTGGTGGCCTCACCCCTACAAGTTCCTTCAAGCGAAGCGCACAACGAAAGCGCGAATGACGATGCGACGCTTGGCGCGTTGGCCTCCCCGCTGGTGCAGGAACCGTGTGCATCGAAAGACGCAACGCACTGTCCTGAAAATGGCGTCGGCGTCTCTTCTCTGACGCCACTTGATGTTCAGTGCGTAAATGACCCCAGTTCTCAGGCTGCTGCTGTTGGAGTTGACCCTACGAGCCCTGTTATTTCGGAGAACAGTGGCGAAAATACCACAGACTCTTCTGTTGCGGCCGCTCCGACCATTTCGACATCGCGTCGTACACGTAAAAAATCGCCCACAAAAAGGGTTCCTACACCAGCCTGCCGAGATGTGGACAGTGCTGCCAGCATCAAGGATGTGGATCCAAGCTTGCCGGCGGATCAGTCCCTGCCTCCTCAGGACACGTCTTGGGAAGACGGTTTCAGCCTGGGACTAGATAGTAGCTTCGGACTGTCTAGCCTTGACGATTTTGACGTTGACATGGCAGCTCCACGTCAAACAAAGCGAGGGCACACTTTCAGCTCTTGCTCCGATGAACGCAGTGATGGCCGTGGTAAATCCCAACGGTCCAAAAAACTTCGACCCTCTTCTGAAGGGTCCAACAGTGTGTTGTAATTTGGTTAAGCAAGTGTCCCCTGGACACTTTTCGGGACACCGTCTAGAACTATGCGTCCAGGTTAGTCTTTACTTTTCAATATGGCTACTACTCTGCATATTATTTCTTTGAACGTTCAGGGTTTTCGCAGTCCAGCAAAGCAGGCTGAAGTGATAAGTGTCGCCCGCGCTGCAAATGGTGATGTCTTGTGCCTCCAGGAAACAAATTTCTTCTCGCTATCCGACGTGCTTGCTTTTAAACGAAAGTTCCACCTAGATTGTTATTTCTCTTTCTCTACATCTCGTTTTACGGGAGTAGGTATTATTTTTATCGAGCTATAATACGGGATCCTCATGCTTTTCACGATGGCGTAAGCAGGGTTTTGGCTTTAGACTGTAGCTACTTTTCTTCCAGATTAAGGATACTGTGTGTGTATGGGCCAGCGCAAGCTGGACAGTCTAATGACTTGTTTAGAGACCTGGATGCCTTTTTTTTGACGGTCGTGATGTCATTCTGATTGGTGACTTCAACTGCGTTCTAAATACGCGAACCGATGTACAATGTCCTGGATTTGGCGGGTCTGCTTGGAATTCACGCGAGCTGCATCACCTTCTCCACCACTTTTCATTACTAGACGCGCACAATGTAGTGCACTGAAATACCTTTGTTTGGACATGGCGACGTAGACGATACTCCTGCAGGCTCAACCGAGCTTAGATCCCACGAGCGTTAGAGGTGTTTGTCTCCGATTTATGCGTTCCGTTCTTCCCACCTTCTCCTGTGTACGTATCTGATCATCGGCCTATTGTCTTGAAGCTCGAAGTTCCATTTTCTTTTTCAGAAAAGCCATGGCATCTTGAAGTTCACGTCCTGCAAGACGCGCGCTCAAGATCAGATTTGTCACGCGCAATACGTGTGTCGCTCACGGCCTCTGGTCCTGAAGATTGGAATGCGCTTAAAACACAGTGGCACCTGCGCTGCGCAGCAGAGGTATAATTAATAACGCGTTTCTGAACAGCTTGCTGATACTGCGATGAAGTTACGCATTGCTTTGCACGCCGAGACGCCTTCTCCTCTGATGCGAGCGTGGCAGCGTGAACTGCGGGAACGCTTTCAACGCTTGACTGCTGCTTCGTCCCTGCCAACAGCAGCATGGCGCTGTAGACACAACCCATGTGCACAACCCGAGGTGCTGCGCTACGCGAGACATTAGTTTTTTGGGCAATCAGAGCCATTTGTCTCTATGACAGCACAAATACCACCTGCGCAGCGGCTTCCTACACGTGATCGATCTGCTTTCTTGGCGCATTTTAAAGCAATGTCGTGTTCGGCCATGCGGACTAACTGTGATGAAATACCACCAATGCTGAGAAGTTTGCCCCGTATTCCTCAAGAAGCTGCGAATTACCTGCACATCCCTCCGTCGGCTGAAGAGGTAAAGGCGGCACTGAATTCTATGAAACGTGGAACGGCACCAGGCCCAGGCGGTTTTCCTGTTGAGTTTTACTTGACATTTTGGGATGAGATTGGTGCTACCTTTACCGTGGTAATCCGGCGATGCTACGAGGACGGTGTCTTTCCATCAAGTTTTCGAGATGGACGCACTGTGCTTATTCCTAATGGTGATGCTTCCTCTGTTAATTCTGAAGATTGGAGACCTATCACGTTCCTCAACGTTGTCTATAAGATATTCGCGGCGGTAGCTGTTCAACCTTTGAGGGGTCTGTTAAACACCCTGGTAGGTCATCACCAGACTTCATCAGTGCTTGGACGAGAAATACACAGCTTGTCATTTACCATACGGGATATCAGAGCCTATACTTTGTCGCGATCTGCGCCTGGTATCCTTGTGTCTGTGGACCAGGAAAAAGCGTTTGACCGACTAGAGCACGCGTATATCCCTAATGTGCTCACAGCCTACGGCTTTTCTCATTCGCTTGTGGAAATGAATAAAAATACATACACTGGTCTGAAAAGCACATTAGTTCTGGGTGGCTGGGAAAGCGCCGCCTTTTTCATAACACGTGGGGTCCGTCAGGGGTGTCCATTGTCTCCTGCGCTATTTGTCCTCAGCCTTGAGCCATACTTGCGTGCTCTTGACGCGGATTCACGTGTCCGGGGTCTTGCGCTTCCTGGTAGGGGTGTCGTGAAAGTCACAGCTTTCGCTGATGATATAACCTTGTACCTTTCAGATGAAGATAGCCTTTCACGCAGCCTGCGTGTATTTTCCCAGTATGGCGACATTTCAGGTGCAGCGTTGAACATCTCCAAATCACGGTATTTCTTCATTGGCTCTCCAAACTCCAGGCTTAGCACCGGTTTTCCCATTCATCCGGCCGCGTCCCTTCGTATTGTAGGTATTTTATACAACCACTACAGCATTTGCGAATCCGTTTTGTTAAACGCTCTCGAAGAAGTAAGACTAAAAGTTCGGGATGCACGGGATTTTGACTTCCCGCTTTTTGGGCGGAGGTGCCTTGCGCAGATTGTATTTTGTGGTCGCATTTGCTACCTTTCTCACGTCGTGCAACCATCTTTACGTATCGTGCGATCACTGCAGTGTACTTTGTGTTTCTTTTTTTGGTCAGGTGGCACTGAGTTGGTCTCTCGCGCGGCACTGGGACAGCAGCGTTCTCAGGGAGGCTTTGCTTTGCCTTCAGTGTCCATACGCTGTCGGCTGCTGGCATTGCGTTTCCTTTTGCGCCTAGTGCAAGGGGAGGAATCTCCCGCACGAACGCTTGCATATTACTTTCTGGGTACTCACCTTCGGCATTTGATGCCTAATGTGCAACTTAACAGGGGGCCGCACTCAATAACACTTCCTGCGTTTTATGCAACAACTGTTTCATGTTTTCGCCATGTCAAGTCGAGCTGTCCGGGCATAGATGTTTTGAACAGCCACATAGTTGAGACAACTGCGGCTTTGTTGCTTCCGTTGGTCCCGCCAGTACGCCGTGCTCGCTCTAGAAGTGTGTGTTTGAGCACCTTAACGACTTCTTTTCTGCCTGGACACCTTCGGGACTTCATGTGGCGCCTGGGATGGGGTGTGCTTCCCCCTCTCGACCGCCTCAAAAGGTGGAGAATAGTCCAGTCAGCAACATGTACGAACTGCTCCCTTCGGGAAACAAATCAGCATTTTCTGAAGCATTGTGTCATTGCTCGCGTTTTTTGGAGAGCCGTACATGCCGGATTTCACTGCCTTAGAGTAAATCACTTCGTTTCTTCTGGGCGTTGTTCGCGAGGCCGCTTCGCTTGTCTTCTCATTGTTGCCGGCTCTTTCTGCCTCTGGCGCAACCACTGCGAGGCGTTGGCAGCGTGCCGCCACCGCCGCGCACTCTTCCCCATCCTAGAACGATTGTACTCGGAGCTGCTGCCTGTTTTGTCGGAGCTCTTCTTCCTCGGTGAAGAGGAATTTCTTCGGCACTGGTCTTGCCCTTTTGTGTCGGTCTATGACGGACGAGTGAAACTTGCCTTTCGGTCGGCCTGGTATTGGTAGACTGATATGTCGATGCGACGGCAGAAATGGCATGCAAACATGTAAACATGCAAAATGTACATATTTATGTTTTATTTGTGTCTCTTATCTACCTTAAAGCATTTTTGTGGTTGTGTTTGTGTGAACCATCGAATGTACATGTTCTTTCAACGTCATGTCGTATCCATGTTCATGTAAAGGACGTCTGTATTGTCATCGTCGTTAAAGTATGTCTAAGAAGGAAATGTTCGGTTAAATGTTAATGACGTTCGTGGCAATAAATTTTTTTCTAAACAAAAAGATCAGCACGAAAGAAAAAGGCCATTATTAATTTACTAAATCGAATACAATTGCAAGTACCTAACTGCACAGAATAAAGCGATATTGTCGAGTACTATGGAACCTCGAAAAAAATCACAGCATATTCACGGAGTGAATGATGATGAGTGGGGCGAAGCGTCCATCAGTCTGTCCGCGCTTCCGCCCATCCATTCGTTCTTTTTTTTCATGCGTCCGTCCACGTGACCGTCCATGCGTGTGTCTATCCGTCCATGCAACCGTGAGTCTGGTCGTTCGTCTGACCATGCGTCCATCCATGCGTCCTTCTATGCGTCCAACCGTCCGTTGGTTTGTACGTGCGTCCATCTGTTCATGCATCCACCTCTCTGTCGTCCGTGCGTCCTTCCATCTGTTCGTCCAACCATGCATCCGACTGTGCATCCAATCATGCGTCCGTGCGTCCGTGCGTACGTCCACCCATCCGTCCGCACACCTGTATGTCTGTCCATTCGTCCGTCATTCCACGCACCCGTCCATCCGTCCGTCTGCTTGTCTGTCTGTCTATCCGTCCACCGGTCCATCTTGCGAATACTTCAAGTACCACCATCTCGCATGTATTTATCATATATTCATCATAAAGAAGTACAGCCATGCAGCGGACATTAGACGAACTAAAGGAGACTTGGCTACATACTATAGTTTTTCATACAGTAATATCTAGAGAGGAATCTGGAGCTGCGATCATGTACCTTCATGGGAATTAGGGAAAGTACAGGCTTCGGATTAGAAAGCGTTAGCTAGCGAACTGTCTGCGAACTTTTTTCTACATTTTCAGTTTCGTTTTTCGAGCAGTGCTAGTACTGGGGTGCGGTGAAAAAGGCTGAAGCAGGGCTTTTGTTGTGCGAAGAGGCTGACGAGCACAAGATCTTCTGATTTGCTGCGACGTTGGAGCTTTACGAGTCGTATTTGACAGTTTAAACGAAGCGTCGTCCACTCACCGCTGCGCATAGATGTAGCGTCTCATGCCACTGCTGGGTATCGCCTCGAGTTTCATGTTTTTCACAAGTAGGTCTTGCCTAAACGTGTTTTAAATTGACTGCGAAGCGATGACGAAGCTAAGAAGACGCACCACCACGTTCCGCTAACTCGAATTCACAACAATACCATAGATGCGTTGGGGGCAGACCACTGGGAAGACGCACCTAGCGTCGCAGAAGACGAACCGATCAGTGATTTTTTCACTGTACTGTTATTTCTATAAATAAATAATACATACTTTTGAGAGAAAAACAAGCATGTTTGTTTTCAAGTGTTGTAAAAATAATTTAATAAATCTTGATGCCAAATCTGGAACGCAATGGCGGAGCATAGCCTCCTCTATAACTTTGTGCCCGAGCGGTCGGTCCCTCAGCGCCGTCCCCCGAGCTATTATGGGATGCGAGCGCTCCTGGCGGAGCGCCGAGGCGCAAAACGAGAGAATGGATGGCAGCTATGGAGAAAAAACCGGCTTTGAGTAACTACCGAAAGGGCAAAAATGAAATAAGGAGGGAGGCATTTTACGATAATTCAAGGGGAAGCGCTTTACTGTTTGAAGCGAGATCGGGTTGCCTTAGAACGCGTAGTTATAAAGCAAGATTCAGTAAAGAAGAAGAACAATGCACATGCTGCGGGAAAGATAAGGAAACGGCGGAGCATGTTCTGATTGAATGTGGAGATATCCACCCAGGTGTACTCCTGTATCCGTCAACTGAGCTCGTAATGGTTCTAAATTCTCTAAAGAATTACGCGGAAGTTTTCCTCGCAAGAGCGAGAAAGATGAATCAGCCACTGAAGGCTGCCGTTGACAACGCCGCGCAAATACTACAGAAACGTGACAAACTCAAGTGCTCGACCCCGGGACATCATAAAAAACTTTTGGAGGTTGTGCTCGTGAAGTTTCTCCGCCCACTTTTTCTGAACTTCGCATAAACGCAAGCGTGCATAGGCCGCGTCGTCTGCTGTTATTATGGGATCGGTGCGGCATCTGGCGGCGAGCGCCAAAACTATAAGGGACGGATGGCGCGTATGTATTTAGCGCTAATGCGCGGGCACAAAAAAATATAGGAGGCTATGGGCGGAGCGATGCATTCATTAATGATTAAATTTGCCCGGGTTTCTTTTTTGCCGCCTGGTAACAAAAACGTTTTGCAGTAAAGTTTGCTTACAAATAATTGAAGCATGTATCAAAAAACTCTAAGTTCCTATGACTTTGTTTTACACTCAGGAAAGACGCGCCACTGATCGCAAAGTGAAATAGCGGAGAACCGACTTCATTAACCTTATCGTAAGAATAAATGCTCGACATGACACACTGCACTTGCATTCCGAAATAGGTTCCATTTTTTTAGTCGACTAGCGGTATTCGAAGGCACTGAATTGTCAATATTGTTAAATTCGTAATTTTGTTTTTCAGGACATTGCTATATTCCTTGCTCAAGTTCTGTTATGACTCGTTTCATACTATAAGTAATAATCAGCGCAAATCGCGCCTGCAGTGTTCCAGAAGCTTCGGGACTGTAGTAGATCATTGTGCTAGGATTACGCATGCAACGCGAACATTATAGATTATTCTGGAATTAACGTGTCAGCCAGCAATAACGCTGGAGTATTCGACGGTACATGTATAAATGCCGACGTGCTTCGACGCTTCTCAGTTGATCGATGGATGACTCTCAGTTCTCCGCTCATAAAACCAGTGTGTATCACTGTAATCTGACTTTTCGATGACCGGCCAGAAGTATAGCCGGATAAATAGTTTGATCTTCGTCAACGTCACGACCCCGTGACGATAAGATACAGTGTGATACGATATCTCTGTCTTCAAGCACTATCTTCTGTTCTCGGGAACGTGCTGTTATGACCGCCATCGGTAGGCACCATGCTGTCGCTGGGAAGCGTAGCCGGGCAGCGTTCCCACGCCTGGAACCCTGGTTTTCTTGGAACCAGCGTCGAGAGATGACGGGGGAGCGGCGCTCTTTTAATCCTCAAAGAGGTAACCGATTGGTCGGCTGCCTATGCCCGCCAGGTATTGTCCCTGCTAGCCGGAGGATGAGACGTCGTGTCGCCACGAAGCTGTAAGCCGTTCCAGAGAGGACAACCAAGACAGCGTCTTCCTTTGAAGAAACGGCGACCGCCGCCACAAAGTGCCCTGCTAATTGAGTGGACAGATTGGCGGACCGTTTGATGTCTGCTGTCCGCAGCTTGGGACCCCTCGACCAGTGACACACACGACGAGCAAGAGCCCCTCTGGCACCACCTTTCAGTGCAGTGATCTTGACTCAAAATTGGATGTTCACGTGCGCCGTGCATGCTCGTACCCCTCACCTGTTGTGTGTGTGTGTTATTGGTATTCCACTTAAGAAGGAGGAGCCCGACAGGGCTTATAACGGCGCCGCAGAGTGCAGGACGTCGCTCTGAACCTAGCTCTGAACTGTGTAGCGGTTCAACCACCACGTTCGTGGTTTGTGAACTCCTAACCTACCATGCTGTAAATATTTGTAAATAGTGCCATAAACCTGTTTGTTTTTCGTATCCCCATCTCGTAAGCGTTCGTTTCCTCAACCCGAAGCTACACCACGCTACCACAAGAGACCGGGTTTTGTTTTCGTATCCTCCAGCGACTTTCCTTCCGAGTCGTAACAACTGGTGATCAGCGGTGGGATTCGAAGCTACAAGGAACAACAACAGTCGGCCCAAGAGAAGCAGCTGGCTCGAGACATAGATCACGTATGGGTGAGTGCTTGGCTTTTCCTTTGAGTGAACCAGGTTCTAAAAGAGGGTTAAAGTTTAGAACTGGTAGTTAACTTTGCCGAAAGACTCAGTTTCGCCGTTTCGGGAAGTTATTTTTGGAAGTAGCGAGCACTCAGTACGATCATGGACTTACGGAAGCTGCAGAAGTCAGACTTGTTGCTGTTGTGTGAAGAATTGGGGATCGATACAGGGGGTTTAGCACGAAAACCCATAATCATTCAAGCGATTAATGATTTGGAGGCGGATGATGAGGAACTAAGCGAAGAATGGGACCTCATCATTGAAAGAAAGTTAAGAGCAGCTAAGATGGAAGGAAAGAGTGAAGACGAAAGAGAAGGCCTCAAGCTAAAGTTTTTCAAACAAGATAACGAATTGAGTAAGAGGCTGGGACCTCAGCGAGGAGTAGTACTTCTCGAAAATGAGGCAGGGTTCGAGATGTCTAGGTACATGCAGCCATATGAGGTATCATGGGATATGGGCCTGTATCTTAGACTCTTCGAACGAAAGTGTCAACTGAAGTGTGAGCGAGACACCTGGTCTCAGAAGCTACGCACGGTTCTGCCCTGCGAGGCAGCGGATGTTGTTGCGCGACTCAGTGAGCAGCACGCGAACAACTACGAAGTTGTTAAATCAGAGCTAATCAGAAGATTCGGAACTTCCGTTAGCCAAAATAAAGAAAGAATCAGACCAGAACCTGAAAGGTAGGCGCGTCACAAAGCGCTGGAAGTTGAGGCGCCTCATAAAGCGCGACAGGAACAGATTGCGCCAGAGAAGGGCCCGTATATTCTCGAATGCATCCATGTAAATGATGTAGAGAACGAGGCCGTGGCCGGTCTGGAGGTAGGGACGATGTCGAAAGACGCTCCTTGCGTGGATGAAGAGGGTGCCAGCAGCCCTAATGGGCCCAGTAAGAGGCTGGAAACCTTCTTCGTGCCTCAGGGGGACCTTTCGACATTGTCAAATTTAGGCATGGTTAGCGCAGTCGCTGATGAGAGCAAGAGCGCCACGCTTCACCAGAGCAGCGATAACACTGAGCAGGTTTGCAAACATAGCAGAAAAAGGAAGAAGCGAAAGCGTTCGGCACTGCCTAAGCATAGGACTAGTTCTACACCATCACGCGAAAGACGAAAGAGTAGGCCACTAATCCGTTTAAGGAGACGTCAATGGGGCTGTTCATGGAGGCACAAGCGGCGAGCCAGGTGTGGAGGGAGAAAGGGAGGTGCGTCACCCCAACGAAGCGCGCGGTTCAGCTCGACGACTTCGGAAAAGCGGCCTTGCTCGAAGGGTCAAAGTCGAAAGGGCAGAGTGGCTAAATACCACGCAGGGGTGAATACAAAGAGAAAATGGCACAGGCTCCCTCCGAGCTACTGGCGTCACTTTCAAATTCCTGAGGGGAACAGGCCAAAGTGGAAAATGAGGCGTGACGGCAGTGCACTGCTTAGAGTTTGTGCATTTTGTAGCCTCTGGCGTGTCTGAAAACCGCCAGGACCACGACCCTATCGTGTGCGATTCAAGCGAATCTTGTTGAGAAAAGGGGGTGGTCAGATTGAGTAACACAGGCGTGTTCTGTATGGTTACTTAGTTTTACTTTGTAGATGTAATTTCAGTCCTTTGAATTTTGTAAGTTACGTGATGCGGAGTAAATTGTTCAAAAGGAAAACCGCCGAACTAAAGGTTGAAAATTGAAATTAGTTTAATCATGAGTGCGAAAATTGCATAAGGTAAAAACCGAGAAAAAGTGTTATTTTCGAGTGTTTTTAAGGTTTAGTGTTATATCGTATGCCTTCACTGTCAAGTGGATTTGGAGTGAACGAGCATTTGAAGGAAGATTTTAACACAGACCAAGTGATTCGTAAAATGATTAAGTTTGGCGCGACACGGTAGAGTTTCCGTTGCGCGCATTGAGAATCTTATTGCACGGTTTTGGCATAAAACCTATGCAATTGCTTTTTAGGTGTTTTTACCTAGAATTACTTTTGTGTTGTACACGTTGTGTTACAACGTAACGTTTGAAAGAATTTAGACAAACTGTGATGGATTAAGCGTTTTGGTTAGTAGTACCGTATACCTTGCAACGCTGTTGGAATGGGAGTAATTAAAGACCTCAGGCGAGCCCAGTGGTTTTTTTACTCAGAAGCGTTTGCTTAAGCAGGTAACTTTAACCAAATGAACCTTCAAGAAAGCAGCGTTTGTCGCCTAAGTTTTGTCGATGTTTTCTGCCAAGAATAATCGATTGAGTGATCATATGAGCAGATCAAGCTTTCTCCAACCGTTGAGGTAGACCGTTAGATCACAGCTTAGGTTAAGCTTTCGGGAGGCTGGTGAGCTTTATGTCTCAGTGGTAGACAATTGTGGGTGGCCGTAAACAAAGACGGACGTTCGGACAAAATTAGCGCTCACTGAATCCGAGTTCCTGACTGATGCTCTCAGCGGGACAGAACCGATGAAAGTAGTCAGTGATTAAAAGGAGGAAGCAGCCTTAAGTGAAGAGGCAATACTGATCGTCATCCGGTTTTGAAAGCTTCTGTTGACTACCGAGAATTAATGGTCCGGTGTTATGTGAGAGATCGAGGCCTAGGTGCCGTTCTATGTCAGGACGAAAGTGGTAACAAGCAAAGCTGCGCTTTACTTGAGCCAGAATTTGGGCTCTCGTGAGATAACATACTGCGCTTCAGGAAATGAATGCACTTGCCTTGTGTTGGCTATTGATCAGTTGCAGCGTTATCTCGGAGGTGCTAAATTTAAAGTAGATACAGACCATTGTCCCCTTGGCTGCAAACCATGACATCAAAGAACAGTCACCTTGTGAGGCGAAGCTTGAGTCTTCAAAAATATCATTTTGTCATTAGTTAAAAAAAGGGCAAACTGGAGGGAAACGCTGACGTGCTCAGCCGCTCTTTCTAAGCCATTCTGGGATGCTCTTGATGTATCAAAATTGATATTTTAGTTTTATTTTCCTGCAACTTATTATGTGAAATGTGTAAGGTAGCACGCCCGGTTTCTCAGCTGAAGTGAGTCCTGATAGTTCTGAGTGTGAGCTTTTGTTAAAGCTAGTATATAAAATTGGTTTGCCATCCCTCTTTTGGCTTGAGTTTGTTCGAAGAGGCCGAGTGCTTGCTTGTACATGTGGTCGAGTATCAGAGGTGCTGTCGAAGATTCGGCAATCACCCGGACCATGCCACAAGCGAAGGCCAGTTCCTGGCATTCAACTGCTGACCCTTTCGTCGTCCCTGCGAGCAGCAGTGTTGACTGCTGCCCTCCGTGACTCATCTGGCGAGGGGGAAGCTGTTATGACCGCCATCGGTAGGCGCCATGCTGTCGCTGGGAAGCGTAGCCGGGCAGCGTTCCCACGCCTAGAACCCCGGTTTTCTTGGAACCAGCGTCGAGAGATGACGGGGGAGTGGCGCTCTTTTAATCCTCAAAGAGGTAACCAATTGGTCGGCTGCCTATGCCCGCTGTGATGACGTTTATTCGAGCCGAGAAGTCGCAACGAGGTCGCAACGGCAAGTGGGCGTACGGCCAGTCTGGCAAAGGCGGCACAAACTCTCGCGCAAGCAGAGCACGGGCTTTTCGTTGTCTTCAGAAGGTGCATACGCGTTGGTGCGTATGCTCCACTACAATACCCCCGGGGTGAAGGGTAGCCATCCTGGCGACTCAGGGAGTAGGCACAATGAGGGGGTCGTAGTAGGGCTTGAGACGGTTGACGTGTTTGGTCTCGCGTCCTCGACGGCGCAAATCTGGTGATTGTGTTAACGGCTCGATGATGTAATTCACCGGGGAGGTCGCGTCAATGACACGGTACGGACCATGGTACCGGGCCAGAAGTTTAGAAGACATGCCAGGAACGTGCGGGGGCACCCATAGCCACACAAGGGAGCCAGCACGAAATGTAGGAGCTATGCGGTGAGCGTCATCGTGTCGAGTCTTTTGTAGACCTTGAGCCTCACTTGTCAGAGACCGAGCCAACTGACGGCAGTCTTCAGCGTATCTGGCGACATCCGAAAGCGGGGAGCACTCAGATGCATCAGGGCGGTACGGTAGTATAGTGTCGAGGGGGTTGGAAGGTTCGTGGTCGTACAATAGAAAGAACGGGGAAAAACCGGTAGTCGCTTGCGTCGCGGTGTTATAAGCGAAGGTAACAAAGGGCAATACAGCGTCCCAGTTAGTGTGGTCGGAGGAGGTGTACATCCTCAGCATGTCGCCAAGTGTGCGTTTAACCGCTCAGTAAGACCATTTGTCTGTGGATGGTATGCGGTAGATTTACGGTGGATAATGTTGCATTTAGCGAGGATAGCTTGGATGACCTCCGACAGGAACACTCGACCACTATCACTGAGTAATTCCCGCGGAGCACCATGGCGTAGAATGAAGCTGCGGAGAATGAAGAGTGCAACTTCGTGGGCGGTCGCTGCCGGTAGAGCTGCAGTCTCAGCATAGCGTGTCAGATGATCGACTCCGACAATAATCCACCGGTTTCCAGAGCTACTATAAGGGAGGGGGCCATAGAGGTCTATACCCACGCGGTCGAATGGGCGAGCCGGGCACGGGAGCGGCTGTAACATGCCAGTAAGGTGCCGCGGAGGTGTTTTGTTCTGTTGGCAAGTGGTGCAAGACTGAACGTATTTCTGCACAAAACGATACATTCCTCGCCAGTAATAGCGTTGGCGCAGCCTTTCGTAGGTTTTTAGGACACCTGCGTAAGCACTTTGGAGATCTGCATGGAAATTCATGCAGATGTCAGAGCGCATATGAGTTGGGACAGCAAGGAGCCACTTCCGACCACCAGGCGTGTAGTTGCGGCGGTACAGAATGTTGTCACGTAAGGCAAAGTGGGCTGCTTGCCGGCGCAGCGCTCTCGTGGAAGGGACAGAAGACGGATCGGTAAGGTAGTCGACTAACAAGGCAAGGTATGGGTCTTTACGCTGCTCCGAAAGCATGTCAGTGCTGTCGAGTGGTGACAAGGTGGTAAAAGGGGGTGACAGAGAAGCCACATCTGGTGTTAATGGCGATCGGGAAAGTGCATCGGCGTCCGCATGCTTGCGACCGGAACGATATACGACACGGATGTCGTATTCCTGCAATCGAAGTGCCCAACGGCCCAGGCGTCCGGACGGGTCTTTCAAGGAGGACAGCCAACATAGAGCGTGGTGGTCTGTGACCACATCGAAAGGACGGCCGTAAAGGTACGGGCAAAACTTCGTAAGCGCCCAGATTATGGCCAAACACTCCTCCTCTGTCACGGAGTAATTCAATTCAGCCTTCTTAAGAGCGCGACTTGCATAAGTGACTACGTTTTCGGTTTGGGTGCCTTTCCGTTGTGCCAAAACTGCGCCAAGACCAACGCCGCTTGCATCAGTGTGAACTTCTGTGGCAGCAGTGGGGTCGTAGTGGCGAAGAATAGGTGGCGAGGTCAGCAGGCGGCGCAGCTGGTGAAATGCGTCGTCACATGCAGGTGACCATGCAGATATACCTTTGCTGTTGGAAAGCAGACTAGTCAGAGGTGCAATGATGGACGCGAAGTTGCGCACGAAGCGACGAAAGTAAGAGCAAAGACCAACGAAACTTCTTAGGGCTTTCAGTGATGTGGGCATTGGGAAGTCAGCGACAGCTCGAAGCTTATCGGGGTCCGGAAGAACACCGTCTCTTGTGATGACGTGTCCCAAGATGGTTAGTTTTCGGGCTGCGAAGTGGCACTTCTTGGTGTTAAGTTGTAGGCCTGCAGAAGCTAGACACGTCAGAATCTCGTGGAGACGACGAAGATGTGTCGGGAAATTAGCTGAAAAGACTACGATGTCATCTAGGTAACACAAGCAAGTTTTCCACTTGTGGGCCCGAAATATGGTATCTATCATGCGTTCAAACGTCGCAGGCACGTTGCAGAGCCCAAATGGCATGACTTTGAACTCATACAGGCCATCCGGCGTTACAAAGGGTGTTTTAGGGCGATCACATTCAGCCATTGGCACCTTCCAATACCCAGAACGCAGATCCAAGGATGTGAAGTACTCGGCGCCTTTCAAGCAGTCAAGAGCATCGTCTACTCGTGGTAGCGGGTAGACGTCTTTCTTTGTAACCTTGTTTAAGCGGCGATAGTCCACGCAAAATCGAACAGTGCCATCTTTTTTCTTTACCAGAACCACGGGTGACGACCAAGCGCTTTGAGAAGGCTGTATGACTCCACGTTTAAGCATGTCATCTACTTGCTCCGTAATGACGCGGCGCTCTTCGGCAGAAACGCGGTAAGGACGCTGTTGCAGAGGCGAATGTGAGCCGGTGTCAATAGTATGAGTGACAGTCGTGGTGCGGCCCAAAGCAGGTTTCTGAAAGTCGAAAGAAGAGCGAAACTTGTTAAGGAGAGCAACAAGTTGGCTGCGATGCGAGGGGGGAAGGTCTGCGTCAATAGCATTGTCGAAGGCTGGTGAGCTTGATGGCTCAGACGCCTGAGTGATTGCGGCAATCTGACATGGCGTTTCGTCGGGAAGAATAATATCATTGATATGGTCGACAGGTTCTACATATCCTAACGTTTCACCACAAAGCAAGCCAATGGGGTAGTTGCAGTGGTTGGTAACCAGCATTACGGTTAAACCAGACGCAATCGTAAGAACGGCAAATGGGAGCACGATGCCCTTGCGTTCAGTAAAAACAGGAGATGGCGTAAACACCACCGTGGCGTCAGGTTGCGCCACACATGAAAGGCTAATAGGGACTGAAGCTTCCGGAGGCAAGGTGATGTCGTCGTCAGCGATGAGTTTGCAGAGCAGTGGTGAATGGTCGGGTGGTGGAAATTCACAACTTGGCACTAGGGACACTTCCGCACGGCAACAATCGATGATAGTTTCATGACTTAATAAGAAATCCGAACCCAGGATGAGGTCATGAGAGCAAGATGGTAGTACAAAAAATTAGACGATGTACAAAACGTCTTGGATGACGACGCGCGCCGTACACACAGACGAGGGCTGAATGCGTTGCGCGCTAGCCGTGGACAGCACGTTGCCACAGAGAGATGTGGTCACTTTCTTCAGTTTGCGACAAAATTTTGCGTTCATCACAGAAACGGCGGCCCCAGTATCAATTAACGCTTGTGTGGCGACTCCCTCAGCATTGACATCAACAACATTTCGCGGCGAAAATGGAGGTCTTGATAATTGCGCAAAAGGTCAGTTCTTGCCTCTGGAACTGCACTGATTAGTTTTCCTCCTCAGGAGGTGGTCTACGACGCATAGGAGATGGCGATCGGTGACGAGGAGATGGGAAACGAGAAGTCGATGGGCGAAGATCCGAGTCAGAGTGCCTCTGTTCGTATGCAGGCGTGGTGGCCTGCTGCGACGCATAGGTAGGAGTTCCAAAGGAGGCGCACGCAGGTGTGGGACGGCGGCGGCAGTAGCGTGCAATGTGGCCAGCGATGCCACACGCGAAGCAGATAGGACGGTTGTCATGGGTGCGCCACTCATTAGATGGACGGAAAAAGCGAGGTTAGGGCCTGTAAACCAGAAGCGCTGCCGGAGGAGGTGGAGCCGATAAGGATACTGTATGCGGTGGGGGTCGCGCAACTACAGCTGCGTAGCTGAGAGGTGAAGATGGTGCAGGTGGTGCGTAGCTGACAGCTGAGAGATTAGATGCTGCTGAAGTGCATGCGTAAGGGGCATGCACTGTAGGTAGGACATCGCAAATTTCAGTGCGTATGGCCTGCTGCAGTGTCCAAGGCAGACTTGCGGTGGGCGCGTCGCTATGTGACACCAGGGAGAGCTGTCGGGCGACTTCCTCCCTGATGAAGTCTTTGATCTGGTTAGACAGACTTTCTTGGCGAACGTTGACATTTGCGAGTGCGACAGCCGCGATCGAATCTGGTGGTGAGACACTCTGTCGGGCGATGGAACGCTGACGGCGTAATTCATCGAAGCTCTGGCACAGGCTTACGAGGATTGCCACCGAGGTCGGGCTTTTCGCTAGCAACATCTGGAATGCGCCATCCTCAATACCCTTGAGAATCTGCCGAATTTTCTCTTCTTCGGGCATAGATGGGTTAACACGCCTGCAGAGCTCGAGCACATCCTCAATGTAACTCGAAAACGTTTCGCCAGGCTGCTGGGCTCTGTGGCGCAGACGCTGGTCAGCGCGGAGCTTGCGGACCTCTGGTCGGCCGAACGCTTCTGTTACGAGGGTCTTAAAGGAGGACCAGTTGGCGATGGCGGTTTCGCGGTTGGTAAACCAAAGCTTAGCTACGTCTGCCAAGTAAAAGATAACGTAAGTGAGTTTAGAGTCGTCGTCCCACTTGTTGCTGACGCTTACGCGTTCGTACAAGGACAGCCAGTCTTCAACGTCTTGCTCACCACTTCCGCTGAAGATTGGTGGGTCCCGCTGGCGAGTAGCGCCGGGGCAGGTAGACGGGGCAGCCGATGGTGCTGGCTGGGCTGGGACGGGCTGGTTGGCGACTGCGTCAGTCATGTTTCGCAGTAGTCTTTCAGGCAACTTGCGAGAGCGGAGCTGCAGGTCTTCTTGGGGATCTCAGCAGCCTCCACCAAATGTGATGACGTTTATTCGAGCCGATAAGTCGCAACGAGGTCGCAACGGAAAGTGGGCGTACGGCCAGTCTGGCAAAGGCGGCACAAACTCTCGCGCAAGCAGAGCACGGGCTTTCCGTTGTCTTCCGAAGGCGCATACGCGTTGGTGCGTATGCTCCACTACACCGCCAGGTATTGTCCCTGCTAGCCGGAGGATGAGACGTCGTGTCGCCACGAAGCTGTAAGTCGTTTCAGAGAGGACAACAAAGACAGCGTCTTCCTTTGAAGAAACGGCGACCGCCGCCACAAAGTGCCCTGCTAATTGAGCGGACAGATTGGCGGACCGTTTTATGTCTGCTGTCCGAAGCTTGGGACCCCTCGACCAGTGACACACACGACGAGCAAGAGCCCCTCTGGCGCCACCTTTCAGTGCAGTGATCTTGACTCAAAATTGGATGTTCACGTGCGCCGTGCATGCTCGTACCCCTCACCTGTTGTGTGTGTGTGATTGGTGTTCCACTTAAGAAGGAGGAGCCCGACAGGGCTTATAACGGCGCCGCAGAGTTCAGTACGTCGCTCTGAACCTAGCTCTAATCTGTGTAGCGGTTCAACCACCACGTTCGTGGTTTGTGAACTCCTAACCTACCATGCTGTAAATATTTGTAAATAGTGCCATAAACCTGTTTGTTTTTCGTATCCCCATCTCGTAAGCGTTCGTTTCCTCAACCCGAAGCTACACCACGCTACCACAAGAGACCGGGTTTTGTTTTCGTATCCTCCAGCGACCTTCCTTTCGACTGCAACAACTGGTTGGCAGAGGTGGGATACGACTCAGCACCCCGAGCCACAACAGTGCACGTAGATGAGCTTGACAACAATGATCATTGCAAATAGCAGAGCCCATGCAGCGCTCGAGTATTGAACAACATCCCACAACACAAAACGTTTGAAATTTTCTTGTTTTTTTTTCTTTTGTGCCTTTGAAAGCTACAGTGTCATTTTTTATGAAAGAGAACACTGGAGCGCGTGACCAGCGCAATCCGGCGGCTGCTTGCAGCCCGTTTCGGTGGGAGTGAGAGAAACCACACTTTTTTTTCGTGTCATCTCGCAGCGAGCGAAAAAAAAAAACCATTTATTGCTGATATGAAACAGGAGGCAAAATTGCGACCCCCTCCCCCTTCAACGCGATCAAACGATGGCGGTAACCGCCTCAAAAGGAGAGGGGGTCACAATCTTGCCGCTGGTTCTACATCAGCAAAACATGGTTGTATTTCTCGGGGTAAACAGCGCAAAAAATGAATAAAGACAAACAGCAAGACACAAGACGAGTGCTGACACAAGTCGTTCGCCACGAGATGACGCAAAAAGGGACTGTGGTTGCTCTCGCTCCTGCTTTAAAGCACTGCCACCAGCTGCCGGAGCGCGCAGGCCACGCGCTCCCGTGTTCTCTTTCATAAACATTGACACCGTACATACTGTGTAGTAGCTTGAACCGAAGTGAGAATGGAGAGTCTTCTAGGAAGGCAAAACATTTCGTCATAGACGCAGCCCTAATGCAGAGAGTCCACGTAAACGTACTTGCCCTCGTCTCCCAGTGCTCGGAGCCTTGCAATAGCCCTTGGTAACACCGCGATTACTGCTGTCCGTGCACGTCCTTTGATTCCACGTTCATTCCTTAGGTGCCGCGTTGGGCCTCTAGTAGAAAAACAAGTGAAGCTTCATTTGGGACAGCCTGTCCTCTCTTTCTTTCCTTATTCACCGCCTTTTCAACTATAATGTGAACATACTAAGGTTTCATACATGCGACGGCGCATATACACTTGAATACTATATTTATTAGTTAAATTTCAAACATGAACTGCTTCAATGTGTTAGTAATTTTGTTGAAAACATAATGTGTTTCGGACAAAAAGTTGCTATAAAGACATTGAGTATTCTAAGCTGTTTTAGAGTAGTACCTCGGTGTCTTCTGAACGGACATAATGTGGCCCAAAAAAGGATGAACCTTATTAGGTGGCTAAATAATATCGACCATTGCGTGCACTAATTAATCGATATGTCTACACATGCTTGCACATGCTCAACCCATATCGGCAAAGCTCGCACATGGAAGGATTTCAAACGATAAGGTTTCCAATGACTTGAGGTTGGAATGAGGTGAAGTCCTTAAGACTTGTTCAAGTGTAAGCCATCTTAAAAAATTAGTAATTCAATGTAGTTAACTGAGTTGCTACAGTGCACTCAATAGTTTTGCACGCTTTCAACATTGCATTTGGTTGCCTTCGCTCGCTTTGACCTGGTTTCAATCGCTGGTGATATGCAGTGTTGAATTTGAACGCGGGCGTGTGTACCGACAGCAGCAAGATAGCGTCGGTCACCACGTTGTGACAATGATTTTGTGAAGATGGCAGCATGAAGAACAACCCTCGATGACAATTCGGTGCCAACAAAGCATTGTCGAGTTTCTTTTTTTACGTGCTATTGGTAAACTGTGTCGCTTCACATTCTTTGTTTCAGCAGCATCTGAGCATTGTTATGACTGACTGTCACGCCACGCTGTCCAGTTTTACTGCGCTCTGGTTAGACCCTTGTCGAAAAGCTACCAACTACAATCGCACTCAACAGCTCGAACAACGCTACTTGTGCAGTAGGAAGCCGACAGCTTTGACCTTTCAGTATTTCTGTCTTGCAAACACAGATGCCAACAAAAAAAAAAGAGAGGGCAAGTGAGAATCGCAAGTTCTGAAGCTTACCCATATCGGCAGGCTGGTGTTTTTTTTCTTTTTTTAATGCGCTAGGAGGAAGGAGAAATGAAATGAGGAATGAGAGAGTGTTTAACCAGAGGAGGCTCTACAAAAGCAAGACAAGGACAAGAAACTATACTTTTAGGCACTATAGGCAAAGTCATTCTATTAGTGCATTCAATAGTGTTTATACTAGCACAATCCCGCCAATCCCCATTGTCGAACCACTGTAAATACGGGCTTATTCTCCGTAAAAACACTACGCTTACACACGGCACGCTATACCTGTTCGGAAGTTTTGCAGAACATAAACATTGAAAATTAGTCAAACGAATAATCTTTGGGTACATTTTTTTAAAATAAACTATAACACTTACACTAATTAGCGCTTAAGCGCGTGCACAGGCATCGTTGGATGCCCGTGGCCCTTAACAATAGTGAGGCAGGGAACGCAGAATGTCCCGTTGATCGCCCGATTCGCAAATGAGTGGGTGATTATCACGGCTGGCGCTCACGATGCAGGGAGAGGTTTGGTTCGCGACAAGCGGGAACAATCCGTTCACAATGGCTACTCAAAAACTAGAGCACATCCGGGAGTTTTGAATAGTCGATATATTGAAGCGCGGTGGTTTCACCTATTGCAAAACTACGTGTACGTGAAGGGAGCGTATCCGTTGTGCGCGTTCGCCAGAAATGACGCACAAGGACTTTCGCCGTTCGATACGTTCATTCCTTCGGCCCAACATGACATTCAGTGCAAAAGCCGTATGAGTTTATCCCCTTTCCGACAAAAATAAAACAAAAGAAATTGAGAAGAAAACAAAATCTTCCACAATCACTGTTTTGTGATTCAGGTATTGCTGCTAATTTTCACTCTTCTCTGTGCTCAAAACGATGTGAATAAAAGAGTAAAAATGAACTGACCGTCATCTGGATTTTCCAGTTGTTTACAATTTCAGATGTATTCAACAAGGACAGAACGTCGGTAAAAATTCAGAGTGCTTTCTACAAGATGTGTGATTTGTTCTAAAAAGGGAATAGTTTCTTTGTGCACAAAATGTTTTAGAAACGAGGTCAGAGGGCCCAGTGCATTCCAGAAGCAAAAAAAATCACAGCATATCCACGGAGTGCATGATGATAAGTGGGGTGAAGTGTCCGTCAGTCTGTCCGTACTTCCATTCATTGATTTGTTTTTGCTTCCGTTCATTTGTCTGTGCGTCTGTACGTGCGTCAATCCATCCATCTGTGTGTCCATTCATCCATACGTGCGTCCATTAGAGTATATGTCTGTCCGTCTGCCTGCGCGTCCATCCATTTGTGTGTCTGCTTGTCTGACTGCGCATCTTTTCATTATATACTTATCAAATGCAAGCACCGCCATCCAGCAGGAATTCCAAGGAATAAAAGAGAGGTGGCTACCTACTACTACTACGACGACTATTACTACTCCATTGGCCACAACGGCCTCCACTAGAAACGCCAGCGCTCCGTTCGTTTTGACGTCACAGATAGGATGCGTGCGCTCGCCTTGCTTGCTTTGTTCCCCATGGCTGCACTTGCATCATCCCCAATGGCAGCAACAGTTCTTAGTCGCGATTTTACGATGCAAATTCGACACGACAGTACCATTGGGGGCACCAATTTGTAGTTTGCTTGCCCGTATTATCAGGTCTTATCGCTTCTTTAAGCACTGAGCTTTTTAAAAAAAGAGAAGCACGCACAGTATCTACGGAAAAAGCGCAGAAAATGTGGTGTTCTAGCAGACAACACAACCCGGCATCCTTTGAGGGACGTCATCACGTCGGTGGCACCTCGGTATGTCCTCAAGTCCAATACATCTCGGACCCACGACCCATGCCTCAAGGAGCTTTGCCACAAAAATGGTTACTGATCTAGAGCAGATGGTACTCTACTATGGGGGAGCATAAAGCCGTCCTGTTGGCCTCACACTTGTGAGTTCTGCTACAGCGTTTGCAATAAGTGATTTACGATTTAGAGTACTTGGTACTCTACTATGGGAGAGCATACAGCCGTCCCGTGGACTAATTTAAGAGAAGTTTATTTGCAGATCTTACCTTACATACCTTGTGCACACAAACGAATATACAATGGTGTTCATGCGTATGCACAATGCAAGCAGTGTGTTTTGAAAAAGTGTTCAACGATTTCGAGTATTTCGCACTCAACTATGGGAAAGCAGTGAACCGTCCCGATTACAGGTATAACTCTGGAGCAGGAGAGTAAATTACCAGCCTAGCATCTCCCGGTTGTTATGTGTTTATAAATAGGGGGTTTAACGATTTAGAGTACTAAGTACTCTACTATGGGAGAGCGTAAAGCCGTCCTGTGAGAAGCAGAAATAATGCCCTCGTCGTTATGTCATAGAGAAATAAAAAAAATGGTTAAGAGTGGACACTCCCGTAGACCCCAGCGGCCCAATCGACCCTAGCACACCTGGTGGTTGGTGAGAGCAAGTGGCATGCGCTTCCTGTTTCGGTTTCACTGGCGCAAATTTTGAATTACTTTGGGCAACCGACGTTTGGCTATGACGAAAGTTCATGATTTCAGACCACTTTTCATCGCCCAAATGGATAGTTTTTGTAGGTCGTTTTGATTTAGCGATTCCCTGTTTTGTTTAGTGATTCGTGCGAATTGGTCGTGACGTAATTTTTATTTCGATTAGGTTATAATAAAAAGAGATGCTGGTAATGATAATTCACTACGCGGTTTTATTCATCGCGCTTGTGTTTTTCTTTTGGAACAAGTAATCAATGTATATATCAGTCAAAGAGACAGAGTATCCGCAATATTTTATTCAAAGGCCAGTTAGAGTCTGAGAATATAAAAAGCACATTATGACAAAGGTAGACAACAAATGCACCTCGCCTTACAAATAAATTGTAACAAATATTGTAACAAATACAGAGAGAACACAGACAACGCACACATCGCTAGAGTTGGCAGAAGCCGAGAAGTTGGTGAAGTATGACACACTGGGCCAGTGGGTAAGTAAGGATCTATGGCAAAAACACAGCGCACAATGCTGATGAAGAAGGAAGAAGTGACATATACACAGCAATGAAGTCGCGAATCACGCTTCCTCGGTGACGTGCGGTCGGATAACTCCAAGGGCCTTTGAAGTCGATGACGGTGCTTGGTGAGGCTGTCTCCGCGGTCTTTTGATAGTTTTCCGCTGTGCTGCTACTTTGGATTGCAGATGTTTAATGGTTTGCTTGTACTTCATTGATGGAGACATTGTCGCTGGCAAACAGGAACGCACTGCAATAAACAAAAACATGGATGTAAAAGCGAAGAACAACTAATTCCATACGAGCACTTTCCTCGCTCTTTGAGACCCGAGGTGCACAACTTTCTGTGGTGCAAAGTTTTCGATTCCACTACCTAAAAACAAACCATTCACAATGTTGACAATGCACAAAAAAATGAAAATCACTGAGAGCCCACCCTTACATTTTGTAAGTGCACACGTAGTGTCCTTTTGAGGATAGTTTCCTCAGAATGTCCCAAACACAAAATAGCACATTAAAAACAGCTGCAATAAAAGCATAGTCACCATTTTCTCTAGAGCACTCAGTCGTGGAGCTGTTGGCGGAGACGTCTTCTGGAGAGTCTTGTGAAGCTTGTTCTGTGTCTCGGACAGTGCTGTCAGAACATTCTTGCGAGCGGCCTGCGGAAGTCTCTATATCAATCCACTCTGGTATTGAAGTGAACGTACAACTTACCGGTCACACAAGTTCCTTTTGTGACAGCTGAACGACTGGTTAAGGTTTTCTCCGGCAAGACGAAGTTAGCAGAAATTCTTTCACCACAGGAGAGCTGCCACCTGCAGAGGTTTATTCAACAGCCAATTTGGGTAAAAAAAAAAGAAATCGCGACAATCAACGCACCCTGCTCATCGGGGCACCTCAATGTGTGGGAGACGCTTTTTGAAGCCTCTACCGCAGGTCCTGAAGAAATGAAATTACGACAATGTGTCAGTAACAGGCTTAAAATAACACAAACTGAAGCTCATCCGCACCTTTCAGTGCAGCTTCTGCAGTCATGTCACAGTCACTATTTGAAGCGAAGCTCAGAGAACTTGCATATATGTGCAGTTGGTACAAGTTACAAAGCTTGTTGCATGGGGAAACTTAAACAGCTCTTTCAAACACATAAATTGGTCGAACGTGGAAGAAAAGAGAAGGCACCAACTATGAAACAAGTAATTTGTGATTTTTGGAATTATCAACAGTACCAGCTTTCACTGATTAAAGATATATGTACATGTGCACTCAGGCTTAAGGATAACGTGACATAGCCCTTTAAAGTATTTCAAAACAAGTTGCGCAGGTCAAGAGCATCAAAAAACGACAGAAATGTAAAGCTGCTGTTAGGAAGGTAATAGCCCACAATTCACAAAGTTTAAGACTTTCCAATTGTTACTTGTATAGTGAGGTTTCTCCATCGGCTACAAAGATCTTCGCGGTTAACTGTCGCCACTGATTCAATACAAGTGGCTGCTATTGCACATATTTGAGCTTCAGTCAATCACTTACATGGTGCAGCTGGTTGCACACTGGGAACCGCCATTCTTGTAAGCCTTGTTTGCCCAGGGTTCATGAAACTTTGAGCAGTAGAATGGTCGCTACAAACCCTGTACGTTGCGTACAATAGGCTGGCCAGCTTACTCAGAAGATCATCGCGTCCAGCATACTGCATCCATGCTTTCATTCTGCATTGGTAATGAACTATCAGCTGAAAGGGGAAGTGCTTGAATAGTGATTTTTAATTGTTACCCTCACTGAGCAAGTACGACCAGTAAGCTTAAAGACATGCAAACCATACAAAAGCTTTAACACACCTGCCGTCCCGTGGTATGCGGAAGAAACTCATCCCAGGCTTCTTGTGGGTTCTGCCATTGTTGAAGCACCACGATACACAGCAGGAGCTGCCGTAGCTTGGACCGCCGGACGGCATGGCATCAGCGCGGTCTGAAAATGTTAGTAAGTGGATGCTTCGATGTCAAATTACGAAAAAGATATGTGCACGTCATAGGTGTACCAGCAAACCCCTTTGAATGATTAGCTAATCGATGCACAATACAAAACCAGTGATACATCTCTGACCCATAAAACTATGACTTACAAAGATAGACGTCAAGACCACATACAAAGATCTTCAGAAATTTCCAGGCCGCTATCCCTTGTAATGCAATGGTATCGCGGCCTGGGAACTTTAGAACACCTTCGTGCGTACGCAGTATCAGCAGTACATGGGGAAGAAAAATCGTAGTTGAAATTTGTGCGGTAAAATTATATTGGAAAACGTCAAAAACATTTGTGGGCAGCTTGCACTAGTGGCACAAGGCTAGCGAAGAAACGAAGATGATGGCCACTTGGCAAGTCCAGATTTGCCTCCGGCACACCAAGAATTATTCGTGTTCCGAGCCTTCGGGAAACGCGTCGTGAAGCATGCGAGGCCCAGCAAACGCTTCTCAATATTTTGCACCGAGCCACCGAGCCTATGACCTAGCTGCCCAGCTATGCTCAGCGCACAGACGCTCGCGTCCGTGGCAGACGCAGCACGCGTCGCCTCGGCTTGACGCCGTGCCGCCTTTGCTATACTGCATACGTTGCACAGTGTTCCCGTCTAGCCACTGCGTAGAGCCGCAAACTTTCTTTTTAGCGAACCTCCCCGTCCTTACAAGCTTCAGAAAAAGGTTACAACTGCGTGAATGAGACGCCACGTAAGAAACAAACTCGCACACACGAAGCGCAACGTGCGTATGTGCATCTTTCTATGTTGGTTGCATGGTGTCTTATTCGCGCAGGAGTAGCCGTTTTCTGAAAAAATGACCCAACAGGACCAACAACATGTCAATCAACAAGCTTCGCTTGAAAATGTTCCTCACCTGTTACCTCACGCATGAAAACGCCGACGCAGCCGACGTTGGCGAAAGCGACGAAAGCTTCTCGCTGTCAGTCATACATGGGCTTGTCGCTGGGTGGATGGTGTTTGTGACAGTACGACTGAAGAAAAATAATCGCGTAAGGTGTGTGGAATAAATTGTTTTTATGTATAACGAACATACCAAATTTGGGCGTATAATTATTATTTTGTGAAAACAATTCTGTTGCATTGATTATAACTGTTTTTTTTGCGCTTGCGCCCTCTGGCGTTTGGTGAGAACACTAGTTCGTTACGTAATCGTGACGCACCTCCTAAGGCCAGGTTTCGCGGAGTGTCCTCTCTCTTCTTCTTTTTTCTCTATGGTTATGTACCGAGGAACGAATGGACTGCCTTTGGTCGCAAACTTCCTGCCTAAAGCATGTATTGGTCATGCTACAGGAACCACAGCAAATTTTCTTGTTTCTCGGCAAAAGTGTTTCCCACAAACTGGCATTTTCCTAGCTGAGGGCAATGCCAAGGAGGTTTGTTAAACAAACGCTTACGTTGTTTAAAACCTTTATCAAATATCAACTTAAACCATGAAGTTTTCCCCGTTCAACATCTTCGTAAAAACAGATTGAGCGAATGTAGAACGCTTGTAGGGGTAAGCAACGTTCCGAAGCCCACTTTGTTAGCCTGTGAGAGAAATTCAAGTTTTATGCATAAGATATTTTTCACGATTGTCTCTCTTGGCATAACCAAGGAGATTTTAAAAAACCACAGCATATTCACGGAGTGAATAATGGTGAGTAGGGCGAAGAACCGTAGGTCCATCTGCGCTTCCGTACGTCCGTTCGTTCTTTCTTCCGTGCGTTTGTCTGTGCGTCTATTCGTCAGTGTGTTCGTTCATGCGTCCGTCCGTGGATCTGTCTGTCTCTTCGTCGGTGCGTCTGTCTATCCGTCCGTCCATTTATTGAACACTGCAAGTTCCGCCATCTCACATCTTTTCGTCATATATATTCATCATATAGAAGTACTGCCATGCAGCGGACATTCCAACGACCAAACGAGAGGTGGCACAGCTGGACTAGAGGAGCGCCACATGTGCCCTTTCTTACGGCCAGCGCTTCGTGTCTAGTTCCCCCCTTTCCCCACCACTAGCTCATGGCGATGCGCCCCAACCTTCGCTAAACCTTCCTAAAACCAAGGAGGTTACATACAGTGAGTTCAACATGTCATACCTCTCTGGTCAGACATTGTTCAAAGCTCGTTCTTCTGATACTAGTTTCTTTAGTGAGCATCAAATTCAAGGCAAATTTTAATTAGGATTAAGTCATCAATACTGGTCTCTGTAGGTTATTTTATCGGAAACAACGGTCTTTTTATTATGATTAACGTGTGCGAGTTTCCTGCTCAAATAAAATGAGTGCGCGTATGCCGCTCATCTAGTCCGGCCGTGGAGGTGGCTACCTACTACTAACGCATCGGTGCCGCTAAAATAACACTGACATGCATATAGAAAATCGTTAAAACGCACGTGACTGCGATAGACAACTTGGAAAAGAGGTGAAAAGTAATTTGAAATCAAAAGCAAATGCACACCAAAACTGTCGCTAAAACAAGTGACACCTCTGAAGTAGACGCTCACCTTCTCCACCTGTGGGAAGCAAGAATAAACCTCACTAAAAGATGGAAAATGCAAAATATAAATAAGAAACTCAAAGCGAAAATTAAAAAAATAACACAGCAAGGCGACGAGTATGCTAGTCAACTCGCCACAGCCAACTGGGAAGAATTTTGTCGTTCGCTAAATGAAACCCTAGGAACAGCAATGACATGGAATATCCTCAGAGCCATGATTGACCCTCTGCAAATAAACGCGAAGGACAAAAATCTCTTGAAAGAAGATTGCACACATATCCAGGCACACGAGACGGCCTCCTTCAAGAAATCTATGTTAAGTGTTTCGGCACCCGAGCCATCACCGCCCCTTACCAGGCTAAATACACTGGGCTCCCAAACTCAGAACTGGATGCACCTTTCACGCGTGCCGAGGTCAGAGCGGCAATAATCAGCATGAAACGCAACACAGGGCCTGCGGCGGATCAAATCACCAATGCCGTGATTCGCAACATGAATGACGAAGCCATAACAGCGCTTCTAAACTTCATTAACAAACACTTGGTAAATGGCACTATACCTCAGCAATACAAGCATGCTGTAATAATTATGATACTTAAAGCAGGAAACAAATAGACAAAGGAAAACCTCAGGCTAATCTATCTTACCTCACACTTAGGCAAAATGTTTGAGAGATTAATAAATACCAGACTTCAAATATATCTTGAACAAAATAAATTGTTGCCCAACGCCATGTTTGATTTCCGCTCAAACTTCTCGACACAGGACATCCTTCTGCTTTTCAAGGAGGAAGTACTAACAAATGTTCCAAAAGCAGGAGAAAACTTTGTCATTGCCATCAACATAAAAAGCGCTTTCGACAACGTAAGCCACAAAGCCATATTAGATGGGCTAGCAGCGGCAAACTATGGTTGAAGGACGTACAAATATGTACAGAACTTCCTTACTAAAACAACCGCTGTCATCCCAATGGGAGAAGACGAATCAAAGTCACCACCCACCGAGCAAAGGCGCTGTAATCTCGCCTACGCTTTTCAACATAGCCATGATTGGTCTAGTAAAAAAACTCAAAGATATTCCCGACATCCAACACTCCTATGCGGATGGCATGATTATATGGACAACCAAGGGTAGCTTGGCACAAAAAGAAGAGCGGCTCCAACTGGCTGGTAAAACCATCGAAGTGTACACAAAAAAAGGGGGGGCTTCAGTGCTCAGCAGACAAATCGGAACTCATCTGGTTCTCCAAAAATGAAAAACAAAGGACAGACCTGAGTCTCCGCCTTGAGCTCAAGCTAGACGGCAATATTATTCCAGAGAAAACAACCGTTCGAATCTTAGGGATCTGGTTACAGTCCAATCAGCGATGTCTTCACACACTGAATATGCTTAAACGAACAGTTCAACAAATTGTTCGTTTGATAGTTCAGATAACGAACAATCGTGCGGGACTGAAAGGGCAAGACGCACTTCGTTTGGTGAAGAGCTTAATCATCAGCAAACTAACATACTCGCTACCCTACCACAATATGAATAGAGAGTAGAAAGAACAAGCAGAAAAAATTGATAAGGATGGCGTATAAAGCGGCTCTGCGACTACCACAAAGCGCTTCAACAGCGAAGCTATTTGCGCTCGGACTTCACAATACATTTGATGAGTTGGCTGAAGCGCAACTAACCACCCAGGTTAACCGCCTGCTACAGATTCCAACAGGCAAAAAACTTTTTCAGTGGATCGGCCTCGGTGAACAAGTACAGGCACATGGAAAAGCAAAGTAATTGTCGTGCTAAGTCAGAGCCTGGTACAAGATATATCCCCTACCGAAGTACATTGACCCAGTTCTACATGCTGGAAGACGTAGAGCAAGAGCCGCTTAATTAGATAAAAAGGAAAATGTTTGAATACGGCGAAATTTACAGACGCTGCACCATATCAGGCAAATTCATAGAACATGGTGGCCGTGGTCACAGACCGAAAAGGAAACGTTACAAGTTGTGCTTCCATAGCCCAAGCCTATATCACAGAAGCGGGGGAGATAGTGATCGCGCTGGTAGTCAAGGAGGGCAGGGAGCGAAAAGACCCACCGACAATAATCAGAGATTCGAAGGCTGCAAATAGGAATTACGAAAAAGGTAGAATATATAGTAAGGCCTTCCAAATTCTAACCAAATCTCATAAAGACTTTCCAGTTCAATACACCCAAACCATTGTCTGGGCGCCAGGGCACGAGGGCGTCACCGGGAACCAGTTTGCGGATGAGGTGGCTCGAGGCTTCACAAATCACCGAGCTTTCTTGCACACTGCAATAGAGGATCCAACGCCCCTAGACCCTAACTTTGGTACAATTCTTCAGTATTACAGGGACAATAGAAAGCTGTATCCAGCACCACATTAGAACCTAACCGCAATGGAATTGGTAGCATTACGCAAGATCCAAACACACATATACACGAACTTACACAGACTACATGTATTCTACCTCACAGCATACAGAGATATATGTCCGTGGTGTGGAACCACACCAACTATGTTTCACATCACGTGGGAGTGTACACATCACAGTTAAGAACACCACAACATGAATAACACAGAGGAACAGTGGGAGGCACTGCTGTCCAGCTTGACCATTGCTGATCAGCGCTGGCTGGTCCAACGGGTAGAGAGGATGGCTAGGGCCAGCGGAGCCCTGGAATAGGGGCCCGACCATTTGAAATGCTTCACGTTATGCGCAAATGAAATTTCTCTCTCTCTCTCTTTTAAACTAAATGCAACTAGCTCAAGTACCCACCCTGCTGGCGTAATCACTGTCACATGCTGTCGGTCACTCGGTAATTCAGGCTAAAGCTGCGGTGGTGGCCATAGCCAAGGCATTGAAAACATCGTCAATTACTTCTGTATTTTTTTTATTTTAAGCGCACCAACCGCCTTCCAATTCCGAAGTTAAGTGAAATTCAATAAAAAAATAAACAGAAAATCAAATCAGGAACAAAAATATAAAGAAAATCAGCATTGTATTTACGCACTTGAAAACGAGAAATATCTTGCCACGCATAGGCCATACGGAATTGCCCTACTACCTACACCAATGAGCTATAAATTTATTCGTATTGCGAGGCCAACTGTAAAAAACAATACTAATTATCTTTGCTCGTTACTGTTGCATTTCATTCGAGACCTCGACTCACATCTGGACATGATAAAAACAGCACTGACCTCCTGTGTCCCAACCGCCCATATGTATATTTATTATCAGACACAATCAACTTCCGCGAGTTTCAACCCTTGGAATTTGTAAAAGGCGAAATATTGATACGACCAACTGAGGGAGAACCTGAACCTGGAATTTATAAGCCTTCAACAGAATGTGCTGGTGAACTTAAGGCGTGAACACAGTGAAATACAAGTGTTGCCAAGGTTACGGTCCTTCATTCATATATTTTTTTGTGAACCGAATGATGTAAGGGGGCAAAATGTCCAGGTTTCGGCACAAGGCCGAAGCAAAGACTGCGATAGCAAATTAGCAACACATCGGGCTGTTATACGCAGTAATGCTGGGAGATTTAGGAACTATACGAAGTGTAATGAACACGGTCGATGGGCTTGAAATAGCATTATTGCAGTAAACACAATTTATAAACAGGTTTTGTTGTGAATACTTGGCTCCATGACGTCCCACATGAGGCAATGTCAATGTTCGGCATCGAGACACGTTTTTCATCGAGACACTATTTTTCACGTCGAAGTGCACAAACGTTGAAGGCTTCAGTCACTATCATCCGCACATATTGTAGGTACATCGCACCGAAGTTGTGCACCTAGAAGTTCGTGAATTCAGTTCAAAGGAATCCTGGTGAGATGTCAATTTTGCGACGACAAAGACGTGTGATGCTTTACCTGCGCAAACGTCACCACAACTCATCTAGGGCTGTGAGATAATTTTGTACGTCTAAAGTGATACTGGCGGCGTGCATTTCTACGGAAACCGAATTCACAGGCACAACAGGACCGGAAACTTTCCTAACAGTCCTGGACTTGATGCGAGAAGTTTTTTCGGTTGTTTCGAAGTGAAAGTGGAGCAAGAAATGTTTCGCGATGCCCCATTTATTCAACTGTATTCAACTCAGCCCTCTATTGATCAAGCCATCGGACAGGTCAATGTTTAGGGAATCCTGTATGGCTTGTTCAAACAAAGTACATTCTCTGTTCAAGAATATTTTAGGCCCATTTACAGTAAGCCAGTGGTCACAGTGTATTTACATAGCTCACCGTTAGTGAGATGACCAGCATAAGCGGCGTGCTCATGGTGATCAAAACAACCCTGCAACACGTTTTGAGCATGGTCAGAAACCGCTGCATATCAGTAGTAGAGGCTCCCAACTACACGCGAGCCAAATATTATAGCGCAGCACGCGGCCAGGAATTCAATTAGATGATCGAAGTCAACTGAAAATTGCCTTCTCTTCTCAGGACAAGTGACACAAGACGTCTAAAAATCACTCGTAGCAAGCCCACGGCGTGCTCGGTCGTTACAGAGATCACCGCGAGAGGCCGCGACTTGCCCACGCGTACGCGCACGATTACAGTGATAAAGCCGCGCATACGAAGAACAAAAAAGAGAAAAGTGCTGTAGGTCACGAGGCGTGGGTGAGATTTTTTTTATGCCCCTGCCATTTCTCCCTTCTTAGCTTCTAGCGCTTTCGTCGGGGCGAGAGAATAGCGCATGCACTTGCAGCATGGAACTGATCTTTTGTAACTCCACTCGCACTGGACACCCCGCCGCGGTGGTCTAGTGGATAAGGTACTCGGCTGCTGACCCGCAGGTCGCGGAATTGAATCCCGGCTGCGGCGGCTGCATTTCTGATGGAGGCGGAAATGTTTTAGGCCCTATTGCTCAGATATAAGCGCACGTTAAAAACCTCAGGTGGTTGAAATTTCCGGAGCCCTCCACTACGGCGTCTGTCATAATCATATTAGAAGAAAGGGAGCCCAGTGGCTGGCAGAAGTACATAAAAAAGATAGAAAGGCGGCTGCGAAATTTCGGAACCATCTAAACTCCCTAAGAAATGAGACGAGCCTAGAGCACAGGTTTATAACTACAGCTCAAAAAGCTAGGCTAGAAGGGGACGAAGCTATTGAATATATAAGAACAAGGGTGACAGAAAAATTTCAACACAGAAGTGCTTTATGCACCACAATAGACAAGGATGAATCAAGTGGCGCAATGACTCCATTTTCACAACAAGAGTGGGAAAGGGCTGAGAAAAGGGTTCATAGTATTACATCAACAGGCCCAGATGGCATTCCAATAATGCTGATAAAGACATTAGGTCCGAAGTCTAAGCAGGCTTTGAGAGAAGCAGTGAGCAAAATAATGATGGTGAAGTTCCCAATGGATGGAAACTTAGCAGGATGAGCATGATTTATAAAGGAAAGGGGGACAAAGCTGACATAAACAACTACCGTCCTATAACAGTGACATCATTGGTCTACAGGCTGGCGATGCAGATTATAGAAAAGACTGCAGGCATGGATAGAGGATGAGGGGGTGCTGGGGGAATTGCAGAATGGTTTTCGGAAACACAGGAGGTTGGAAGACGATCTGTTCTCACTGATGCAGTGCATCGAAATCTGTTCTCACTGACGCAGTGCATCGAAATATCAGAAAAGGAACACAGGCCCCTGTGGCTAGCATTTTTGGATATCAAGGGAGCGTGTGATAGCGTGGTTCAAGAGGAATTGTGGGGAATACTGGACACCCTAGGCGTGGAAGATGTAGTCACTAACTTTTTAAAGGAGATCTATAAAAGTAACAAGGTAGTTATAGAGTGAGCAAAACAGGTATCTAAGCCCACAGAGGTGAAACGGGGGCTTAAACAGGGGTGTCCTCTGTCACCCTTGATATTCCTGATGTACCTACAAGAATTAGAGGCCAAATTAGAGGGAAGTGGACTGGGATTCAATCTTTCTTTCGTCAAACAAGGAAAACTCATTGAATAGGCACTACCAGCATTGATTTCCGCAGATGATATAGTGCTAATGGCCGACAACAAGGAAGATTTGGAGGAATTGGTGGACATCTGCGGTAATGAGGGAGAAAGGTTATATTTCGGATTCAGTAAGAAAAAATCAGCAGTCATGATTTTTAATGACAATGGAGGTAGTGAGCTTAGAATACAGGAGGTCACGCTAGAGATAACAGATAAATACAAGTATCTGGGCGTATGGATAAGCGATGGGACCGAGTACCTAAGGGAACACGAAACATACGTGACGACTAAAGGTAACAGGAATGCAGCGGTAATGAAAAACAAGGCACTGTAGAATTACAATAGGCATGATGTTGTGAGAGGAATATGGAAAAGGGTTCGTGGTTCCTGGTCTGACGTTCGGCAATTCGGTCTTGTGCATGAGATCAGAAGTTCAAGCAAGATTATAAACTAAGCAACGTGGAATAGGTAGGCTTGCCTTAGGAGCTCACGGGAATACACAAAATCAGGGAGTGCAAGGTGATATGGGATGAACATCATTTGAGGGCAGAGAAGCTAGCAGCAAGATAAAATTTGAGAAGCGATTGAGAGAAATGGGGAGGAGCTTTGCGCTAGGAAGGTATTCAGCTACTTCTACATGAAAAATGTCGATACAAAATGGCGGAAAGAACCAGAAATTAGACTGGTAAATACTTAGAAAACAGCAGGTGGCCAAACCAAAATGAATTATCGGTTAAGAAGAAGGTGAAGGAAGCTGAGACTGATATGAGGAGAATTAGCATGATTAAGAAGTCCGCACTAGAGATCTAGATCTTTTAAGCAGGAAATAGCCAAGGAAAGGATCTACGATAATACTCGGGATAGTTCTTTACTGTTTAAGGCCAGGACGGGAGTATTGCAAACAAAGACATATCGGGCCAGATACGAAGGGGTAGACACGGTATGCAGTGCGTGTGGGGAGGAAGAAGAAACTGCCGAACACTTGATAATGTTCTGTAAAGGGCTTCACTCTGTAGTTCAGGTTGATGGCGCAGAGTTTTTCAAAGCACTGAGATTTAGGGACAGTGAGGCAAAATAGACTTTAGGCGGGTAGAATTAACTAGAAGGAGGTTATCTGATTGGTGGCTAAAGTGCAAGGCACGAGCGAAAATTGAACCCTTCGCTTCAAAGTACCAATCCTCAACCTCACTATTTTAGGAAAAAAATATATCAAATTTTCGGTTCCTTAAGTATTACGGCTTGGTGGCGCTAGCCACCGCCCGATTTAAAGGGTACAGCCATACCTATCCATTCATCCATACATGTGGTTTTGAGACGTTAAACCCCGCATATTGTCGCTAGGTGAAAATAACAGAGTACAGGACGACGGTGCGACCAGAAAAACGAGGTCTGTATCAACAGAACAAAAGAGCAGCCACTTCGACTTCTTTCTCAGAGGAATCGTGGGTGCTGTCCACGCTCATCACTTCGTCGTCCTTTGTCTTCTTGCCCGGCCTTTAGCCGTGACATTAGCCTCCCATTCAAGAAAGCATCGTCCCGATGCTTTATAATCAAAGCGGTTTGTACTCGTTGGAAACGCATGAGTTCATTCGGCGAAATAAGGCTTCATGCGTACCACGTGCACAACTTCTGGAGCATACCTTCGACGCCTTGAAGAGTGCGCAGTATCCGGAACAACCTCATAATTAATGTCACTGAGACGTCGCAGAACTTTATAAGGGACCGAAGTACCGTCTTAACAGTTTTTCTGAGAGGCCACGGCGCCGAATAGGTGTCCATATCCAAACTTTCTCTCCTGGCTCGTAGGAGACTGGTCGGTGACGAAGGTTGTACCGTCTTGAATCGTAGTCCTGCTGGCGACTAATACGTAGGCGTGCAAGCTGTCGGGCTTCTTCGGCCAGCTGAGTGATATAATCAGCATCCGTTTCAGCGTCTTCGCACTCGTGCGGCAGCATAGCATCCAGCATAGTGGTGACTTCACGACCATGAAGAAGGCGGAATGGCGTTGTTCTTGTTGTTTCTTGATAAGCCGTGTTATAGGCGAACGTGACATACGGCAAGATCTCATCCCAGTTTTTATGCTCCACATCGACGTACATGCAGAGCATATCCGCTAGTGTCTTGTTGAGACGTTCTGTAAGACCATTCGCTTGCGGATGATACGCCGTTGTTCGCCGGTGGGTTGTGCCACTAAGTCTTAAAACTGTCTGTAATAGTTTGGCTGCGAATGCAGTTCCCCTGTCAGTTATTACCACTGATGGAGCACCATGCCTCAGCACCACATTCTCTACGAAAAATCGGGCTGCTTCACTTGCCGTGCCCCTCTCCAAAGCCTTGGTTTCGGCGTAACGAGTGAGGTAGTCGGTGGCTACTATAATCCATCTGCGACCTGCTGATGAGGTTGGAAATGGGCCCAAAAGATCCATTCCGACTTGAGCGAATGGAGTAGCAGGCACGTCAATAGGATGGAGGAGGCCTGCTGGTTTGACGGGTGGAACTTTTCTGCGCTGGCAATCAAGGCACGTCCGAACATAGTGTTGAACGGTTGCCGTCAGTCGTGGCCAGTAGTATTTCTGCCTCACTCTGCACAACGTACGCGTGTAACCCAGGTGGCCGGATGTTGGTTCATCGTGGCATGCCTGTAATACTTCGCTCCTTAGAGATAATGGGACGACGAGTAAGTAGTCGTTTCCGTGTGGCGTGAAGTTCATCTTATACAGGACGTCGTTGCGCAAGCAAAATGACGAAAGCCCTCTCGCAAACAGTCTAGGTACAGCTGAAGTGCGACCCTCTAAAAAACGTATTATGGGTTCTAGTTCGGGGTCGTCTCGTTGCAGCTGTGCGACCGTTGCCGTGTTTACAACTCCGACAAAGGCTGTATCGTCGTCATCTGCCGTCGCAGGTTCGTATGGCGCACGAGAAAGGCAATCAGCGTCTGAATGTCGCTTCCCCGATCTGTAGACCACCGTCATGTCAAATTCTTGAAGCTTCAGGCTCCAGCGCGCCAACCGTCCTAAAGGGTCTCTTAAATTCGTCAGCCAGCAGAGGGAGTGATGGTCGCTGACAACATTAAAAGGACGACCATACAGGTATGGGCGGAATTTTATAACCGCCCACACCACCGCAAGGCACTCTTTTTCCGTAGTGGAATAATTTTCTTCCGCACGTGAAAGAGTTCTGCTCGCGTAAGCAATTACTCGTTCGGCGCCATCCTGCCACTGCACTAGTACAGCTCCTAAGCCGACATTGCTAGCGTCGGTGTGCACTGTTGTCGGTGCGTCATCATCAAAGTGTGCGAGGACTGGTGGCTTCTGAAGGCGTTGCCGCAGCTCGTCGAATGATTTTTGCTGCTCTTCATTCCATACGAATGTGACGTCTTCTCTGGTAAGGCGAGTCAACGGCGAGGCAATGCGCGAGAAGTTCTCAATGAAGCGTCGGTAGTAAGCACACAGTCCTAAAAACCGTCTGACGGCCTTTTTGTCAGTTGGCGCTGGAAAATTCGTAACGGCAGCTATTTTTTCAGGGTCAGGCCGCACACCTTCACTGCTGACAAGATGCCCCAGGAACAGAAGCTCTTCGAAGCCGAAATGGCATTTTTCCGGCTTAAGTGTTAGTCCGGCGGAACGGATAGCTTGAAATACTGAGTGCAGTCGCCTGACGTGTTCGTTGAATGTGGCAGAAAATACGATGACGTCATCTAAATACACTAAGCACGTCTGCCACTTGAGGCCTGATAGTACGGTGTCCATTAGCCGCTGAAACGTTGCCGGTGCTGAGCACAAGCCAAATGGAAGTACCTTAAATTCAAAAAGGCCATCAGGTGTCAGCTGTTTTCTCGCGGTCTCTTTCATCGACTTCTATCTGCCAATACCCACTCCTTAGATCCATCGACGAGAAATAACGCGCGTGCCGTAGTCGATCGAGTGAATCGTCGATACGTGGAAGTGGGTAGACGTCTTTTTTTGTCACCTGATTCAGCTTGCGGTAATCCACGCAGAAACGTAAGGTACCGTCTTTTTTCTTCACTAATACAACCGGCGAAGCCCAAGGGCTTTTCGACGGCTGAATAACGTCGTCTTCAAGCATCTGTCGCACCTGCTTTTCGATGGCTTCACGTTCTCGCGGAGCTACCCGGTACGGGTTTTGCCTGATGGGTCTGGTCATGTCGTCCGTTATAATTCGGTGTTTTGTCAGCGGCGTTTGACGGACCCTGGAAATCGAAGAGAAACAATCTTCAAACTTGTTAATAAGCTGCATGATACTTTGCTTCTGCGCTGGCAGCAAACTTGGGCCAATATCAACAGATAGAGGTGCAGGGGTGAGATCAGTTGAATTATCTTTTTCAAGAGTTAGGCAGTCTGTCATATCGGCGAGCTCTTCCACGTACGCGACTGTCATGCCCCTCGTTAGATGTCGACGTTCAGAGCTGAAGTTCGTAATGAGGACGTGCGTGTGTCCGCATTTTATGCTTACGACGCCTCTTGCGATAGATAAACCATGGCTGAATAGCAGTGTTGGAATTTGCTCGGCGATGTTTTCAGAATCGCTTGACGTGTCACATGTCACAGCCACGAGTGCACTCGACCGCGGTGGGATGGTCACGTCATCTTCGAAGACACGCAAAGGCTGACGTCGCTGGTCTGTACAGGGCACATCCGAAACTTGATCTGGGGCCGTCCAAAACGTAACCGATCTCTCAGGAATGTTGATAATGGCACCGTATTCCCGCAAGAAGTGCATGCCCAAGATCAGGTCTTTGCAGCACTCCGGTAAAATTACGAAAGTAGCGACGAAATCTGAACTGCCGATATTAATTCGAGCTGTACATTTGCCTGTCGGCGTCACCAATTGACCCCCTGCGGTTCTAATGTTTGGTCCCGTCCATATTGTTCTTACTTTCTTTAGGCAGTCGGCGAGTTTACGGCTGATAATAGAGAAGTCCGCACCAGTATCTATCAGTGCTGTTATTGGGCGTCCGTCTATACAAATGTCTAGATTGGCGCTTACGATTTCCGTTGATGTCGGTGACGTCGTATCGTCCTTGGTATCGTGCGTCGTACGATCCGTGGTATCATTCGTCATATCACGTCGTAGAGAAGATGTTGGGGGTGTGTTAGCATCTCGACGGGCGACAACCTTCCCCCCAAAGGTCGCAGCTGTTAGTTTCCCCGACGAGGGCTAGGAGATCTGCCCCGGACAACCTCGGAGTACCTGCGCTGCGGCGGCGAGTTCGGTGCAGGTGAAGGAGAGCGGGGTCGACGATACGGCACTTCGGGTTGCTGTGCTTGCGGGCCTGCACTGCTGTCACGGCGGTTATCGAAATAGGCACGAGGGGAGGTTTGTAGGAAGTTTTGATGTCTACGGTCACGGTACGGGCAATGGCGGAAAATATGGCCGGCTTCTCCGCAATGAAAGCAAAGTGGTCGACGGTCGACGGTGCGCCACAAGTCCGTCTTACGGATGAATGGTCGACTGGTGGGCATACCTTGCGACCAAGATGCAGATGTCGGCGGAGTGTACATTGGCGGCGCCGTTTGCATAGGCACGTTGGACTGTGGATACGGCTGCGGCGTATTGGGAGCTGGGGCCCACGGCTCGTTGTAAAGCCCTTGGCTCCCGTCACGATAAGCCAGTGGTGACGAGTTGTAGGACACTGGAGTGTGTCGACGGACAGCTGATGCGTAGCTCACAGACCGCTGGTCTGAGGGCGATTCGGGCAACGAAAATGCCTGGCGGAGTTCTTGCCGCACAACTTCTGCAACGCAAGCCTTGGTATTTTCTTGCGGAGTCACAAGGAGGTTTCGGATCTCCTCCTGAACGACCTCACGAATGAGTTCGCGCAGAGAACACTCACTGCCGGCACTCAAAGGAGAGAGACTGGGGGATGTTTTGATTGGTTGGTCATGGTATCGGCGCCGTTGCTGCAGTGCTCGCTCGATGGTTGTAGCCTCTTTGACAAATTCGGCTACGCTTAGGCTGGGTTGCGTAGGAGACCGGCAAACAGCTCTTCCTTGACGCCCCTCATCAGATGTCGGAGTTTTTTACCTTAAGGCATCTCGGGGTCGGCCCGGTGAAATAGGCGGGCCATGTCTTCCGCAAACATGGCGACGCTCTCGTTGGGTTTCTGTATGCGTGCCTCGATGAGCTTCAAAGCAGAATCACAGCGGTCGGTGTTTGCGAATGTCCCGAGAATTTGCTGCCGAAATTCTTCCCACGAAGACAGCGTTGACTCGCGGTTCTCGTACCACGTACGAGCGCTGCCTGCCAAAGCAAAGTAGACGCGCGATAGCTTTTGTTCAGTTGGCCAGCGGTTGGCTTTGGCGACTCTCTCATACTGGGCTAACCAGTCCTCGACGTCTTCATAAACCTCACCGTGGAAGGTCTCAGGAATTAGAGGCTGATCAACAGTAAGGTGTGAAGGCCCTCCGGTAGCCATTTCTCCCGGTACGGTGTGTTGCTGGAGAAGTTCGAGCGGGATCACCTCGGGACTAAGGCCTCGCTGTCAGCGACTGTAGCGGTGGACAGGAGTATCCACTGCAGGAACGGATTGCGGTGGTGGACTCGATGTGCTAGGGCGCGGAGGTGTCCCAAGCATCAGTTGGAGAAGTCCAGCACCTCCACCAATGTCGCTAGGTGAAAATAACAGAGTACAGGACGACGGTGCGACCAGAAAAACGAGGTCTGTATCAACAGAACAAAAGAGCAGCCACTTCGACTTCTTCTTTCTCAGAGGAATCGTGGGTGCTGTCCACGCTCATCACTTCGTCGTCCTTTGTCTTCTTGCCCGGCCTTTAGCCGTGACAATATCAATCAATCAATCCACCACTCGCACTGGACAGATTTTTCAATTTTTTGTGACGTCGAATTCCTAAAGCAATAGGTTCTTCCAGTGAATTTATTCCATGGTTACTTGAAAAACTGTTTCAGGGCCCCTTTAAAGCAGCGCGCTGAGGAGCCATGGTCGATGGTTCAAATCCCCGGTGAGTGTCTTGGAGTTTTTTAAATGCGAAGCAGTTCTCAGCGAATTGGGTGACTTTGACCGTATCTATCTATCTATCTATCTATCTATCCGCCTACGACTTTTACCTCTTCTGGCCGTTTCGATAATGATATCGATACCAAACTCGGTATGGCAAAACACTACTGTATGAAGAACGTATTTTATTTATTTATTTATTTATTTATTCAATACTGCAGGCTCGAGGTACAAGCAGGGTGGTAATACACATACAAATAAAATAATTGCGAAACGAAACAATAAAGGGCGAAGAAGGTTGTTTGGTAAGCAAGTTCATTCGTCACATCAATTAGTAAGACAGTTCCATTCACATTCTTGGAAAGTACAAATACTTCAGTAGGTCTGTGCGAGCAAAATATGGGATCAAGGCCTTTGGGTGGTGGTGTCGGGTGGGCCGGCTTCTAAGAGGTGTCAAATACGGGTATGGGTCTAGAGCTATTTTTTGTTCAAAAGTTGATCAAGGAATTCTAATCCAGCTTTTTGTCTTCGCATCTGCAGTAAGGGAATGTTGTTGGCAAGCATTAAATCTAAGAGTGAGTCTAACTTGAAGTACTTGTTGAATATAAATCTAACATTTTTCCTTTGAATACGCTCAAGAGTGTATATATCCCATACTCTGCTCCCATACTATGGATCCCATACTATGCTCGCGTACTCTAGTTTCGGGCGCACAAGGGTTGTGTAACAAAGTAGTTTAACATTCGTGGGAGCACTTCGAAGTTTATGTTTAAGAAGATATAGTTTACGAAAGGCATATGAACAAACATTATCAATATGGAGATTCCAAGATAAGTTGGAAGTGAGTGTCACACCAAGGAATTTGTAGGAGTTTACTTGTTGCAGTGGTGAAGACCCCAATATGTATGTATACGATTGTGGATTCTTTTGGCGAGTTACTGGAAGGCACATACAATTTTTCGCGTTGAGACACATTCTTCATTTGTTGCTCCAATCATATATATTGCAAAGACTAGTGCTCAGATCGTTGAAATCGTTAGTGGAATGTATTTCTTTGAACAAAACACAATCGTCTGCAAACAATCTTATTTCCACACTAGGGTAAATGACATCAACAATATCATTGATATACAATAGAAAAAGCAAAGGGCCTAACACACTGCCCTCTGGTACCCCCGATGTAACCGGAAGACTTTCCGAATATTGGCTTTCTACATCAACGTACTGTTCACGATTATTTCAATACGCAGAAATCCAACAAACGAATATTTCGGGTATACCTATTGTTCGAAGTTTGGAAATGACTTTACTATGGGGAACTTTATTGAAGGCTTTGCAGAAATCTAAGAAGAGCATATCTGTCCTACCATGTCTATCGATGTTTAATGGAAGACAGGAAAACAGCGTTACGAGTTGAGTTATGGTGGATAATCCTTTCCGAAAACCATGTTGATACTTGCATATTATAGAGCATTCTTCAATATACTTGTTTATATTAGTAGCTATGATGTGTTCAATAATTTAACAACATTGTGAAGTTGGTGAGATTGAACACTAGTTTCCTAGTGCTAAGCGATCTCCCTTTTTAAAGATCGGTACAACGCGGGCTGTCCTCCAGTCACTGGGCAGCTGGGAAGACAACAAAGAACAGCGAAAAATAATAACCAAACACTTTGCTAGAGATAAATCATATCGCCGTAGAAATCTGTTTGGTATGTTATCAGGACCACAGGATGCCTTAGTTTTTAAATTTAGCAACATAGATACCGTGCCTGGATAAGAAATAAACAGTGCTTCAGCATAAAAAAAGGCTGTAGCATTAGATATACAGTTGAAATCAGAAGTGTTGAACACACTCTGAAAATATTGATTAAAATGCCGGCAATGTCTCTCTGATCGGTGACGTTGGTTCCATCAATTGATATTTGGGATACAGGTCTTTTCTTTTCACTGATAAAACTCCAGAATTTACTGGGGTCATTTGCAATAAAGTTAGGTAAGGAGGTTTTAAACCTGAGAGCTGCGGACAGTTTGAGCGAGACTGTTGTGCGCATCATGTGTCAAATCAGCCGTTTCCCGCCTTTTTTTCAGTCGCTTAACTTTGCGCTTCATATGAATGATGTTGCGATTTATCCTTGGTGTTTGTTTGTTAACTTTTTTGTGCTTTGAAGGCACTAAATTATCTAAACAAAAATGACACATTTGCTTGAATCGTGTCGAAAGTACGCTAACATTTGCGTCATCAAAATTTGTAAGACATGTTTCTAGGTGTTCAATTAGGTCTGCATCATTAGCCCTGGAAAAGTCTTTAAAGCAGCGAAATACCGGGTTTTTATGGCCAGTTAGTAGAACAAGAGGAAAGGAAGTGAAGACATAGCTATGATCAGAAAGACCCTGTCCTACCTCTACTGTATATTCGGGAAAATTGCGGTTCAGAAACGCAATATCTAATATCGAGTTGGAATCCCTCTGTACGCGCGTGCGTACCTGAACTACCTGCAATAGGTCATGTATAAGCATGATGTCAAATACTATGTTAATATGTTCTGAAGTGTTAATGCTGGCGTCAAGGCGCTCCCAGTCTACTCCAGGTAGGTTTAGGTCACCAACCAGTAAAACCTTTCTAATCTCAAATTTGGACATATAATTTTTCAGTGTGCTAAGGTATTCTGGAGTAACGTCTGGGGGTCTGCAAAACCCAATTACAACGAGACAATGACCCCAGCATGTAGCCCTAATACATTAGCAATCTATGTCAACAAGATCATCCAACAAAACAGCATCGATACACTGTTTTACCAATATAGCCACCCCCCCTCCCCTAGTGCGTTTGTCTTTACGAAAAACTGTATAGGATGGGGGGAATACGTCGTCATTAGGCAAATGCTCGAGTAGCCAAGTCTCGGTAACAACCGTAATGTGTGGATCATGTTATAGCAGAAGCACTTCAAACGCTTCAGCTTTATTCACAATGCTTCGGGTATTATTATTTAGTAGCCTTAACTGTTTGTTACATAGTGCAGGAATAGGTCACGAGTGCTGCTTGGAAGGTTGTCGGTCTCCTGCTTTTACTGACCTGTTTTGCCATTCATCCTAATAAAATGTATCTTTATCTACTATAAGCCTGTCGTGTACTAAGAGTACTTTGTTTCCTTGTCGCTTTTCGTTCTTAGCACTGTCCCACAGCATTTTTCGTTTCTTAAGTGTCAACTGCGAATAAACATTCTGAATAGATACCGTCGATCCTTTCAGTTTTTTGGTATTTTCTAATATTACTTTCTTTTCATTAAAATTTTGAACATGGAGGATGATAGGCCTTTTACCAGTTTTTTTTCCTAGTCGGTGTGTGCGTCCGATGGAATCACATTTCACACCAAGCTTTTCTGTGAATAATTCCTTAACCACTTTTTCCCTCAGGGTTGCATCAGTTTCATCAGGGCACTCGGGAATACCGTGAATAAGCAAATTCGACCATCTGGAACGGTTTTCGAGGTCGGTGAGCTTTTTGTTTTGAAAGTTTACAATGTGTTCCAATAATTGTAACGTATTTCCCACCTTTTCACTGGGCATGCTGCGTTCTTGGGAATCCTTTTGTGCCGTAATGAAATCATGTACCATATTTTTCAATTCAATAAACTGTTTCTTTAGTTCAAACTCTTCATCGTGAATTTTCACTTGGCCGTTGAGCACTTCTTCACATAGTTCTTTCTGGGTGGGGCAAGGGTTTGTTTCCACGTCACCACGTAAAATCAACCGACAAGGACGAAAACACTCATATGCTATATTCAGACAACGCTGAGGGCACGGCAAGACCAAAATACAACGATAATCACTACGAAACAAACCCACGTTAAAAGTAACCTGCATGAGGCAGAGCATAGACGTAAGTGCCATGGTCGCGCCGGGTCCGCCGTGCCCACGAGGGTCGAAGGCTTGCGGTGATCCTTTTATAGCGATGTCCAGCGATGAAGTGGCTCTGCGCTGTGCACCGGTGGCTCTGCGAAGTGGCTCTGCGCTGTGCACCATAAGCGGCCTCCTGTGCTGTGCGCACTAAATTGCGCTGTCGTGCTTGCCGTGTCATTTGTGATAATGGCTCCATGCGATGACGCATTGGCATGTGTTAGTCCGCATTGCTGATACACAGTTTGCTGATTCGCAGACGGCCGGCTGTTGGGCATATGGCGAATTTGAGAATGCCCTGCATGAGGCAGAACATAGACGTAAGTGCCATAGTCGCGCCGGGTCCGCCGTTCCCACACATTACACCATTATATGTAAGTACTCATTATTACCGGTTTGACCTGTGTTGTGGGGAAGAGGTTCGGCGAGTAAAAGAAGTGTCTTGCAGACAAAACGTTGCCTTACAAAGAACTAATGTTTATCTTATTACACATACAAGCCGGAATTGACAGTGCAGGACCATACCGTATAAAAACGCAACCTTGATGTACCCACAAGAGAGCTCTTTCAACTGCACTCCTGACACAAAGCGTTGAAAAAAAAAGACGGTGCGATCGAGAAAACAAAGACGCAGTCTACGCTGGCTGAATGGACAGTGACAACCGTGGACCCCTGGGCTACGGCCAGCATTCTCGATGACACGACACCATTTTGCTTGACAACAGTTAAGTGAAGTTGTTTCCTGCTTATTGATTAATGCACCGTGTCATTTACCAGTTCTTCCAGCAGCAACACCAAAAACAAAAAAAGAAAAGTTATTGACAACGGCTCTCACCCGTCCTTATAGTGCTGACGCCCCCTTTATCTACCTTTACAAGCTTTCCCCTGTGCTGAGCGCTCTATGTCAGTGAAGGCACCCCTAAACAGGGGAAAAAAAGGAAAAAAGAAACGCACGCTCCTTCCTCCGTAACAGGAACCAGTATAAAGCGAATAGGCTACGCTTCTTCACAGAGGTTGTTGAGCATTGATTGTTCATTGGTAAATGAGAACTTGTGGAATGTCTATTGGTCTTGGTACCTATCACCCCGTTTGACAAAGATGAGCTCACTTTCATATTGTAGTTGAATAAGTGAACCTAGATACTAGATTACACTGGCAAAAGGGAGAAGAGAAATGAACAACACACTTTTTAGTGGCTTCAGTCAGGTTCTTGTTCATCATTTCATGACAATTGAAAGAAAAATCCTTCGATAAAACCCTCCGCTCGGTGGTTCAGTTGCTACTTGCCACTGAAACAGGTTACGCAGTACTGGGTAATGATGCAGGAAATCAGCGCGATACCTCCACTCCCTTAACACACAAAGAAGCAGCTAGGCAATAAATGAAAAATAAACTTGCTAGAAACTTTCAAATTGTCCATGCCTTCTGTGTTTGTATAATTTGTCTGCAACCTATTTTTCTCGCTAGTGGAGAAAACGCTTCTTTCACTTCATGAAGCACCCCCTCCAATTGTTGGTAGATTTAAAGACTTTCTCCAGACTCCCTTTGTCCCGTGTCATGTAAATCTAGTACAAAGTGCTCAGGCATACTTAATTATCATTAGCAGTAGAACAACCAACAAAGTGAACAGCTCCGTAAGTTCACGTTTTGCCGTATATACGGACTCGTCGTGGACCATTCGCTAATTCCTAAAGTAAATATTTATGGCGTGGGGGGCACTTTACAACTGCGCTCGCAGTATAGACAATAAATGGTACCTTGAAACGACCAATGTTACGTGCACAGTCGTTTGTTTCTTTACGGCGTGGTTGAGACACGCATCGAAAACCGGAGAAGCTTAGCAGTCTAGAAGACAATGCGGACGAAGCGCGATTACGCTATGGTGACCTACTTTTGAAGGTGAAGGTCAAGTGCCTTTAATATTTTTTGTGGCATGTAATGTGGACAATCAAAATTAGATGTGCAGTTATTTCTCAGACTCAGCTACTTGCCACCGACTTTTGCTTGCGCCATTTTTTGTGCAAAGACAATGCTGATGTGCAAAGGAAGGACACCACTAAAGAATGTCATCAATTATTCAACGAGAATACAGTCAAGCTTTACGTCGAGTTTTCGATACAAACAAACTAGTGAGGCATCGAACTGCAGCACAATTTAACTGTTTTCTAAAACTACCGATTTATTCTCCTTTAGTTATCTCTTTTGTTTATTCTTCCAGGATTAGCACGACAAAGGTGTGGGAAACTTGGTGGTCCTTGCTGCAGATATTGTGTACAACCTACGCGTGCTTAAGCTTTCCCTAATATCGTGCGTCATTTGTCATCGCTTCCGGCTGTAAAAAAGACAAAGAGAAAGAAGTAGTAGTTGCAACGGAGTACTATATAGCTCCAACCCGGACACCCCATCTCTATTGTGCTGCCACCGCTCTTCCCCGCCCTTACAAGCTTTGCTCTTCGTGTAGGATATTACACGACAGTAAAGACCCCGAACTCCAGACATAAAAATAAAAGTTAGGTCAGATAGCTAGGGCAAAGACCACAAAGAAGCGGGAAGGTCGACCATTGTCGTCAGACTGGCGCGGTTCCTGTCTATTGTGCCGTATATTCTATCTCTACAACTGGTACGTGTTTGTCAAAAACCCTCCTTGTGGAGCTGTATAGTCTGTGAGTTAGGCCTCATGTTCTAAGAAGGCTTCCGCGTTATTATGAGTCATAAAATTTTGTATTCTGGTTGCCCAACGTCCTTCCTTCAGGTGCACCTTATTGCACCTTATTCAGATACACCTTCAGAAGCACATTTTTGTAATTTTACAAAGCCTAATTTCTCCTTTTCCCATGGCAGATGTTCCTGCCTCGTTTTTTTGTTTTTTCACGCTGTTTTTTTGTTATTCATTCTAGCCTCTCTATTCGTCCTAGTCGTTCATATGCTGCGTCGAATATACGCATCAAAGGAATTAACAAAAAAAACCCAGCCATTGCCTGCGGATTCACCGCTGATACTCAGGGCAGCAAAATTGTAAAACAATGTTAGGCTTTTTTGCGAAACCCTACTTTTTCTTGCATCGTTTTATTTTTTTATAATAATATCTACAATGTTCATTTTAGAATGGTCTATCCTTGACCAATGTTGACGAGTTGGGACAACACCGCAGAACTGTTGCGGTACGTTGTCGGCATTCCCCACGAAGCGTCAGAGTAACAAATGCGGAAGAGCTCTGTCATTACGCACACACCCGCGAACAGTATAGGCCACTGGTACATGTGGGTCTGGGTCGCAGGCGAATGACACTTCATATCTACGCAGGAACGGCTAGAACACACTTGGGTATTTTCAACGCGTGGGCGTTAAGAGAAAAGCTGGCATTGGCAGCGTTCACCCAACAAATGCCAAAAATAAAAGCTAGGATCCCAGCAGAATTTAAACCATTGCATACTGCGCGGCAATGAAGTATTCCATCCCATGTCTCGGAACTACTTTTGAAATAGACCCTGATGTTCGTGAAACGTCCATTTATGTTAGAGTGCCTGCTCTCCAATGGTATAAACAATACATGGGTACTCATATCATGCAGCTGTCACGTAGGCTTAATCTCGATTGTAATAGTTAGGTGCCATCCCCTGAAGTTAATATATGTGGTGCTAAATGTCATATTTATGTGGTTTTCACGAAGATATACCGTTCTCACAAGCACCAGCGCTTCGTACCAGCTTACCGCTTCTGGTCTTTCTGACATTCTTGTTGCTGTTAGCATCGTTACGCATTTTTGAACAACCGGTTAAGCAAAATATATGCGGCGGTTTAACGTATGTCTCTGCCTGCATTTGTACATATCTTTAGTGCCGCTTCTTGACCTTCCGCTCAAATAGAAATTACGGCAGAGTCACATCTTTCAGCAATCATGTAGTCTTTCTCCGTAATTCGTCTCTGTGCTGTTTCGTTATGAACATCTTCCACCCGCATGCTTCGCATAACGTCGATTTCGAAGGTACCTGGGATTTACCGTTATTTTTTTCATAATTTATTGTCACGAACTGCCCAGAAAAAGCTGTTTTTTATTTATAGCGCTTTCTCATTATTACTAGTTTGCCTGAATGCAAAGGAAAAGTACGAAAAACGAAAATAACCCAAGTGTGAGTCTAATTTTCATCCTTTAAACGAGAGGCATCATCATCCCCACGATTATGTCATCTCGCTTGCCATATAGATGCGGTCTCGTGTGCCGGTCAGCCTTTGTTGATTTTGCGGCTTGAAAGAAGGAGGTACAAGCTTCATTTGCAGTCTGCCTGCGCCCCTTCTACGCCCGCCACATTCGACACGTTTAAGGGTCAAATATTACTGATTTCTGCGAAATACTTTTTATAACAGTCGGGCATGTTCATTGTAGATTTATACAGTTTTTTTTAATTATGAGCACTTTGTGGCCTTGGGCTGCCGTGTGCTCTTGTCGCTTCAGTTGACACAGGTGAAACTATGTGCGAAGATAGAGGAAGCAAGCGCCGACAAATGGAAAGAGAGAGAAATCAAGGGATAAATAAGGAAAAAAATAGATAAAATGTGAGTAAAGTGATGAAAAAAACTAAAAAACATTCGGCAGATCCTACGTACCTTGGCAATCGATGCAATATGAAGCATGCGGAGGCTAACTGACTTTGTTGCAATTTATTTTATTCACCGAAACGTTACAGAATGGCACTAAAGATATGAACGAATCTTGTACGCACAGACATATGTTAAATTGTCACTTGTTTACTGTTGCGTAATGACGCATGCAGCAACAAAGGAAGTGGTAAGCTGATTTGCATAGCTCTTGTGCCAGCGAGGATGGCGGCTCAGGACACTGTCAGATAAATGAACATCCCTGTATGTCGCTTCACTACAACTGTCATTAACCCGATGTGAAGGTTGTATAATAGGAGTACACATGTACTTATTATAAGTTTAGATAGCCAGCATTGCCCTTATGTGCCCTCATTGCTTTATAGGGTGCACGGATAGCCGTCCGTGCACCCTACGATTTCTTCATCCATGCATATGTCCACCTGTTTGTCCGCCCGTGCGTCCGTCCGTGCGTCCGTCCATCCTTTATACTAGTCGGTGAGCTCAATGTCGACGATACGGACCTTAAGACATACAGCTATGTCATAATTTATTGCTTCGTGGAGATTCGCTAACTTATTTTAACGGTCTCGAACTAAATTACCAATGTGTGTTCACGCCCTTCTTTGGTGTATATAAACTGTCAATACCCTTCAGTGCATTGCGATAAACCGCAGTTGACCTTAACCTGACGTGACCACTGTATCTTAGGAGTACATATATAGTGTTCATAAAGTTAAATAGCTCATCACTGCATTTCCTACTGACGCTTCAGAAACATTCCGGCCTATTTGAAAAGCACTTGCGAGACCTGGAGTGGTTCCTTCATAGAATACCTGGTTGCCACGCAGAATGGTGGGGTCGGATTTCTGCCAGGACCCTGACTTTTTTTTTTGCATTCGTCGGGTCAACGCTGTCGATGTGAGCTTTTTTTTAACGTTTCACGCGTTAATTTACCCATGCGTGTTCTTGCTGCTCCTGGGCCTATATAATATGTCAATCTCCTTTGGCACACACCCGCATACCAGTGGCACATACCCGCATGCAGCTATGTGGCACTGTCTGGCGGAAAGTGTTTGACGACTTACGCTGCGGAATTATGAGAGTATTCATGTCATGACCAATGAGTCGTATTTGTCAAACCTTCTGACCCTCCCTTACTAATATTGGTTTTCTCCAAGACAAGGGGGTGTTCACGAAAGTACCCAGACCAAGGCGGCTAGATAGATGGATGATGGGATACGTAGATAGGCGCCAAAAGTGCTTGCCGTACGCAAGTAAATGCTTAGCATTGGAAAGTCGAAAAGTGAAGAAGATAGAAAGAGCGAAGGAAGGAATAAAAGAGTAAGAGAGCTCATACAACATCTGTTGATGGGCAGCTAAAGCACCGTTTTTTGTAAATGCGTTGGCTTGGACGGTCAGTGATTCATCTACATCCCGACGACTGACGTATATGATTAAATATTGATTAATCATTAAAGCTGTTCTCGTCATCATGAACGCCTCTGGTAGCTGTAGTAGTTAATGGTGAGAGCAGAACAAAAATAATCACAGCATATCCCTTGAGTGAATGATCATGAGTGGAGCGATGCTTGGAAGGGTTTTATTGGTAAACAGTGAATGATCCGCTGGCCGCGTCTGTCTGTCTGTCTGTCTGTCTGTCTGTCTGTCTGTCTGTCTGTCTGTCTGTCTGTCTGTCTGTCTGTCTGTCTGTCCATGCGTCCGTCCATCCATCCATCCGTCCGTCTGTCGAGTGAACACTCTAAGTACCATCATCTCGCATCTTTTCATCATATATTCTTCTTATACAAGTACCGCCATCCTGCGGACATTGCAAGAGATAAAACAAGAGTTGGCTGCTACGTACAAGGGATGCACGACCCACGCCTCAAGGAGCTTCAACCCTAATAAAGTGGTGTGACAGCCAGAAAAGCGTGGCTGATTTTACGCCCAACTTGGGGTACGGTGGTCCACTCGAGACATGTTAGAGTTATTGAACGCCACTGTGCGATTAGAAATAATCGCAACCTGCATTGTGTCTTCGCTTTTGGCCGGCCACGATGTATTGCGTGGTAAGCGCAAGCGGGAAATGCGGAGTTAGATCCAGGCGAAGCAAATGCATTGCTGTATGCGTTGGAGAAATATTTTTGGTGTGGATCATGGAGGGTGCGGATAGAGGAGCCACGATGACGTGTTTGGTAAGGGTGCCACCTGGCAGTGTGTTAAGGTTTTGAAAAAATAATTGCACTGCTCTCATTAGAGACACGACAAATACGACGGACGCGTAGAAATGGCGCAATAAAGGTACAAATCGGGGGTTTCAAGGGTCATGATGCATTATTAGACTTTACCAACAGTACTGGGCGTAATTGGGCATATATACATACATTAAGGGGGAGGAGTGCTACTCCGCGAACAAATTGGTTCAAATGTGATCCGCTCTGTGAGGGCCACTATTCATGTGTTTACAAAGTTTGGTGGCGTACGGTACGGTGTAATTTGCAGCGTTATAGGGTCACAAGTCACATGCAGTCGTTTTCGAGGAGTGTTTAGCAAAAAAAAAATGTTTGACGATTTAGAGTATGATAAATTCTACTATGGGAAAGCTTTAGGCTGCCCATATACACTTAAAAAAGGTACATTGCGTTTAGAAAAAAGTGGTTATAACGATCAAGAGTACTCAGTATTCTACTGCGGGAGAGCTGGAAAGGCTTCCCACGGGCCTTACATCGCACGGTCTTGTTTAGAGATGGGTCGCTCAGAAGTGAGCCGGATCTTTTGAGCGGCTCTTAAAGAACGAATGATCTGCGGCTCAGTAAATGTGAGCCGCAGTTCTTCAGCTCACCGCGAAGCCAACTGACTGACCCACCGCCGCTACCCGCTCGCGGCTCTCCGACTGATCCAGCTCGGCAACTGACTCGCCGCCGTCACCCGCTCGCAGCTCGCGGCTTACCTACTGAGCCGACGATTTAACGGTTCAGCGAGAGCCAATGAACGAACTGAAGGACGGTTCTCTCTCGCTCACTCAGAGCGGAGGATCTTTAGGCTTTCGCTCTTTCACTGACCCGTCAAATACGTACTTTCCGCATAGAATAACTCTACACCTTCAGTGAGCTGGCTGGGTCTGAGTGAGAGCGTGTGCGGCGGCCTCGCCATCTATTGGCATTGAAAAAAAAAGAACTGCTGAAAAGCATGCCCTCCGAGATGGTGCATGGATGTTTTTCTCAACACGTCGTGTGCTTGCCATCTCGGAAGCCATGTGACAAGTGCTTCTGCTGCGCAATTCCCGCCGCCAGGCTGACTTCGTAATCCGTAAAAAAAGTTTCGCGTCTGGCGTTCGCAGAGCGTGCGCTGGCGATCTCTGCTCGCCTGTTTCATGGTGCTCCCTTGCCGTGTGCTTGCGCGCCGCGATGCTTTTCGAAATGTGCTGTTCATGTATTGTGTCTTGTTGCTCAGATACTTCTAGAACAAGTTCCGGCAAATGGTGCCGACTCCCAAAATAACGACGGGTGAGCGTGCCCTTTGAGCCGTCGTTTTCATTGTCAGATAATTTGCGTCCATATTGACTTGCATTATTTACACGTTTTCTCTAGTGTGGACACAGTTAATATTTTCAAAAGTGAGTGACAAGAAAAGCCTGCAATTGCAGCGTTTACATCATTGTAGAAACAAGCAGTGGGCAAGCACATGCAATGTAACCATATACAAACTTACAACGGCCACGGAGCCGCATGTTTGAGTCCATTCTTTGCATTTTTGTCGAGCTAATAACTCGTCATCGCTTATAATCGTGTCTCTGAGGCTCTAGGTAGGTGTATGAAAAGTCGTATTGCTCTGTTACGAAGAAACACGTTTGTTTTAGCACGATTCGCCAGCGCTCTTCATCATCTCATTGAATGATGTTTTCTTCAGGATGGAAGCGTTCTTATTGGGCTGTTCCAGAACGCCGCAGTTCATCTCTGTGCACAGACTACAGCTGAACAACTGCAGAATCGGTTCTTCTCAAGGGCAATTATGCTTCGATGTTACGTGTTCCTTTGGTCCTTGTTTTTCATATCACTAGTTGTATGAATGAAAAAACTATGAAGTGTGGCCCATATTAGTTGAGTTTGACTAGAGTTTATTTTGACATATTTAAATGTTTACATTATCATTCCATTTTAGCTACTTCACCTACTTTTATTGTTGTCACTATGCCGTGGATGTTTACGTTTGTTTGTTGTCATAATAATGACATAAAAGCCGATATCTGTGCCGGATCGTGTGCATATGTCAAGAGATCTTGTGCACTTTTCTCAGTATATATAGAGTGTACTAGAAACTTTTGAGTGGCGCGAGCAGCTGCCTGGGAGCGGCCAATTCGGCGTGGAATGATGCGGTGGCGCTGGCGTCGACCAATCTACCCGGGCGGATGGCTGGCAGCCGTTCCGCGTACGTGTTGGTACCTCTCTGTCGCGCCTAGTGTGAAGATGATCTCCCTCTTTTTTCTTTCTTATTCACATACCTCCCCTTTTTCGCGCAAATAAAGGTTATTTGACATTATTGTTATTGAAGTTGCTGCTGACCGCACTGCAGCCCGAAGCAGCATAGCACATTGTACAATATAACGAGCGCGTTTTTTTTAAATTTTCAAAGTGTACACATTTTAGACGAGAAACCAGCTGGCTGGTCCACACCGGAAGCGCCCCCCCCCCAAAAAAAAGAAGGGATATGGTGCACACAAAACGAAGAACTCTTAGTCCATTCCACGTAAAACCCCAAAGCTGGACTCAAATAAAAGGCTCATTGCTTGTGGCTGCGTGCACACACGACAAAAAAGTAGGCTGTATTGATAATATTTGAAGAACAGCAGAGTTTTTCCAAACCTTCCTTTGGTTTTGAAATATAGGAATAGATTCATTGTTGTAGGACCCACAGAAATGCAAATACGTAATACTGCAAAACAATGTCTTAGGTGAAACATAGTAGTGGAAGATTTTGAGAGTTTAAAAAACGGAACACTGCAAAGCAGAGTCGTAACTAATGTTAATCATAATTGATAACATAAAATGCAAGGTTTGCATATTTATAAAATAATACATTTGCAATTAGGTAAATTGTAAAAAACGTAAAATATAGAGCCAGGATACAAAAGATAACATTAAAGCAAAGCAATCAGAACGACAGAGTTAAGGTTGTCTTTCCAAAATGCATTTAAAAAAAAAGATGTTATGGTCGAAAGATCGTCTGAAGGGACACTGAAGTGCAACAATGAATTGGCTTAGATCGATGAATTATGCACCGAGATCCCTAATGCTGCTAAATTTACCATTACAGGTTTAATACAAAAAGATTCAAGATCAAAGATTTATTTTGAGATTTCGCGTCATTATTTGCACGTTCTCTCGCTTACAAGCCTCTTCTAGGAAAAATTGTTTTTCTTCTTGGTGTACCGTCAAAAAATTAAGAGTAAGAAATTATGCACGAAAAATGACATCCTTTTTACGCCACTCTAGCAATTTATAGCCTACTCAGTTTTAGGTGCTTCTGTGCGCTTTTGACACTGTAGATGATTTCTCATCTTGACTTCATTTGCGCGTGTAGACCGTGGGTAAGGTCTGATGGTGGCAAAAATGAAGTTTCTGCTGCTCCACAACAGAGTGGGACGCTTGCAACAAGCTGCAGAGCATCTGAGGCTTCTAAAACAGTTACTAAACTGGACTTGCAGATTAGTTTCTCTTGCACGAACGCTTCACATTGCACGATTACATTGTTTGCACAGGTGAAGTATACGGCTCGTTGAATGCAAAGTGCACGAGTGCTAGGATTCAGTGAGTACGCTACGTACGACACGCCGGCAAATCCAGGAAACTCGTGCAGCGCCCATGACTTTGATGGTAGAACAAGACCACGAAGGTCACCGAGAGTAACAACCGCGTCAGACGAGGGACTTGAGCTTGCCTCGTCAGCTTCGTCGCCATCTGCAGAAGTTGCACCGTTGGTAACCACAAGGAGCTGTGCAGGAGTGCTAATGCGTCGCCGTTTTCTGTTGTCATTCTCAGCCGGCACACACTGATGATGCCGCTTTGTTTGGGTCCGCGGAGCCGGAGTTTTGAGCGTAAAATATGCAGGCAGGTTGGGCAAGATCGTCGGGACTGCATCAGGGGCAAGTGTCGGCGTTCCCCTAGGAATTCGGACTTGAACACCATTGATAACGTGTACGTAGGCTCTAACAATGAAATGCGGTTTGAAATGTAAATCGCACACAGCACAATCGGCGTCAAGCTGCTTGTCAATCCGATGGAGGTTCCGCTCCCAAAGAAGTCGTCGTTCTTCGTCTTTCGGGGCCTTAAAAAGTGATACTTCCGACTTTGTTGCACACGTGGATATCCAGTTGTGCAACCTGGCGCGTAACAATCGTTTAGACGCTAATTCTTCGTCATTTCGCGACTAAAACCGAGATGCCGGCCATGCCGCCGAGCCAACCTGTGGTAGATTGGGCGATGGCAGCGCCGCCGCTACTTTCGCCACAAGTTGGGGATGGAGAAAGCAAGAGGAAAGCGTTTCGGTCGCGCCACTCAAAAGTTCTAGTACACTCTAGTATAAAGATGTTTTTTTAAGGTGTGCTCAAGTGTTCTATTTTACAACAATGTTATGCAAGCCCCTAACCTTGCTGGAAACTTCAGTTTTCAGTGAGATTGAACACGTGTGTGTTGTTCAGAAGAGTAGAGGTTTGCGCCAGTTGGTGATGCATACAGTTTAAGAAATGGAGCGCAATTAACGGGACAACAAAAGAACAGGCACACTGACAAAGTGATTCATCCTGTGTGCTTCTTCTTTTTTTGTCCAGTTCACTGCAATTCATTTCATCAATTATCTCTACATTATTCTCCTGTTAATTTGTTAATCGCTTAAGTTGTGTCGCACCACGTTTCACGAAAATGTTGACTTTCGGAAACGATGACAATAAAACGAGACCAAGGACATATTGTGCTGAGTGCAATTCATTCTGTTGTTTTCTGTTAAATGCACGTGCGGCTGCAGGGATTACTGAATGCATCCTTGCGAAATGCGTGAATTGAAATGCGCGGGAAACGGCGTATCACGAGCAAGCGGGCGCATTAAAACGAATCATTGCGCATATCGAAGCACGCGTGAGTGGGCTAGTAAAAAAAAAAGAATGCGCCTGCGCATGCGACAAGCAACGTTAAAAAACGGTGGGCGAGAGAGAGATAGCGCATTAGACGTGGCTGGTTCTAGTTCTGCCATGACGAAGCACAGCGTATGCGCGGCCTTTGATGCACTTTGAAACTCTGACCCCCGTATTCACAAATGCTCCTCGACTCGACTGTCACCCTTCACATGACAGAGCCGCGCACTGCGCCGCTGCTCGGCTGAAAATGACGCTGCGCTACTCAAGAATAGCAGCAAACTTTCATGGATACGTGACTTTTTCCGCCTATAGATGGTGCTTCTATCGGCTTTCTCAAGTGAAGGTAGAGCTTCGAGTGAAGGGGTGTTTTAAAATACCGAGGGGAATTGCCCTTGACAAGGTCGTAAATGAAGAGTTATACAGCGCTGACGTCATCAATTAAGCTGTCTTGTGAGAAGTACGCGGAGTAACAGACCCCTGGTGAACCGGTTGATGATATGTGGGGTTTAACGTCCCAAAACCACTATATGATTATGAGAGACGCATGGTGAACCGGTGGGCCGTTGAACTGAGCCGTTCAGAGCTGCTCACTGAAGTGGGCTGCTTTGTGTGTGTTTGGAAGAAGTGGTTAACGATTTATGGAACACGGTAGTCTACTATGAGATGATAGCATATAGCCGTCCTGTGGGCCTCGTACTTGATGAGGCCCTGTCGACAGGTGAAGCTCCACATACTGGAGCCGATTTGTCTGTTAATAAAAGGTTGTCAACGATTTAGAGTACGAGTACTGGGAGACCTTGAGCCCGTCAGCCCGTCAGCCTCACACTTGATAAGGCTCGTAAAGCTTGCTAAGACATTGTGTGTCTATAAAATGTTGTTAACGATTTAGAGTACTCGCAGGCCCCGGAAACTCCCAAGTTCAAGTGCTCACCTGTAGGGGGCGAAAAAATCAACCGCGGCACGTTTCTGCTTCAAACACCCAGAGTGGATCTACTAACCTCTCTCGCCACTCGCCCTATGGCACTTTCTTGCGGAGGCGCCTTCGTCGGGGTCAAGTTTTATTTTAAAATGATCAAATACTACATGTTTGCGTACCGCTACACATAAAAAACATTTTGTTCTTCTAGCAAGTAGTTTTTCTTAAACATGTGCTGCGTCATCAACTTTTTGTAATAGTTTTTGCTCCAGCTGACTCGATGTCAGTAGCAGCCTATCGACATCACCATCCTCATTTCAAAGTTTGCGACGGCCAACTGTTGTGACGGCAGGTGACGGCTAGCGGTACGTTCGGAGGTGTCTCAGACTGTTTTACTTGACTGTAAATATTTCAAGCATCTGCCGACCGACACATAATTTCTCATTCTGTTTATTTTGACTCGTTCAAATGCTTTCGCGAAGGGAATTCGAGTGACTTTTGGGGAACGAAGCGACCGTTGAAGCTTTCATCGGATTAACACGCGTTGGAAGCCCGGGTAGGTGAGTAGAAACCACTTCAGTTTTTTAAGCATGGTTGCTTGCGGGGCTAGTTGGTTCATTTCAACATATGTAGTTTTTTTATTGCCAATGACTGCGTAGGTGTTACACGGTGGCAGCGCATTGCAGTATTAAAATTTATAAATTGTTGAACGTCTCAATCTGTAACCGAGAAAACGTGCGTTACTTGCGGCGTGCATGGTTTCACGTGGGAATGAGTCGCTGACTCAATAGTTAATTCTGAAATTCTATCACCAGGTAGCACCAACCAGGGCGTTGCGATAAAAGAAGGCAAATAAATCACTGTCGCCTCGCATGTGTCTTTTTAGATAGCCCATATTTATATTGTGAAAAATACCTACTAGTTAATAGTTTACTGCAGTCGCGTTTGAGAAACATCACATAATTATGGGTCTGGTTTTGCTAGAGTCTGACAAACGAAGCGTCACATAAATGAGAAATACATCTTTTTCTGCCACAGCCTCCTGGCCCACCTGAAATGGAAGCAAATGTGTACAATGGGCAAGGAACCTGCTACATGACATGCCTTGTGAAGAAGCAGCCCTGATTTATATACGTGTTATGAGGTACCACTACATATATGTATAAAATACTGCTGTTTACAAATTAATAGAGTTTATTTGTTTAGTTTGGAAAATTTCATGCATTAATTATGCATTCGTTTCATGCATTGATTTCATGCATTGATATCTGGTGATGTTACTTGTTTTTCCAGACTGCCATGCAATGACAGGATGACTACCCCCGAATGTGCACGCTGCAAGCCCGTTGAAACATCTGAATCTCCACTACAACAGGTCATCTGTAACCTCACATATTTAATGCTGTATTTGTGAATGTTTTACCGCACATATTGTGAAGAGGTGCTTTAGATTGACTACAAGCATTGCCTGCTTACCGTGGCATGGAATCTACACTTTAATAATGTTGAAACTGCAACACTATTAGTTGGATTGTGTGGCGCTGCTGAGCTCAACAACACACTGTTTGATTCCAGCCACTGTAGCCATATTTTGATGGGGTGAAACGCTAAGACGCTTGTGTGCTTAAGGGTTGGTTTGTTTTGCCTGCACCACATGATCCATTTTACAAAGTGCTGCACCTCGCCATTAGTTGCAGTCGCGCAGCAATGGCATCTTCTAAATCTTGCCATTGATTTCAAAAAGCGCAGGAGAGGTACAGCACGAAAACTATTTCACGACTTTCCTCTACCTTCTGCTCTGACGGTGCTGGTTTGGTGCAGCCGCTCGCACAGCTTAACAAACAACATAGCATTAGACGTAGGTGCTGTACCCACCCCTATAAATGCGGCGTGTTTTGCCAAGATGTTTGCACCACATTAAACTAAGCGAACAAAAATAAGGATTCCACCTTGTCGGCACCTTGTCAATCACTTGTGATGCCGCACTGCTGAACTCCTGCCACAGAAGTTCTGAACTTCTTGTGCACAGCTGTGAACCAGTTCGGATTGGTGCAAGTGAACTAAACTGGCCCTTAAATCATGGAAGCTTGAAAATATGAAAAATATGTTAACATAAGGGGTCAAAGCAAATGTTTTGACAAGCAGTCTTGTCTCCTGTGAGGCTACAATGTCATTTGTTTGAACCCCTGGAAGCCAGAATCAATATAAATTTGCCCACTACTGTACGACTCACAATCACTTCATAGTTGGCATGTGAATTGTTGTAAATTATTAATTGCACTAAATAATGAACACACCCACAGTGATGGGCAATAACAGGCTTTCCGACATTTAGTTGTGCCTTGTGACAGTTTACCAACGACACCCAGAACTGTTTTGTCTTAATTGTGTTTGGCTCATACAAGATTACAAAAAGATTTACCAAAGCTCATAACGCTGCACTCAATTGCTTTAGCTTTGCGCATATGTTCAATGGGCTCCTAAAATAATAAATCATAAAGGAGATGAGCAGTTGCAGCACAGCTTCCTCAAAGACGTGAATGCTGTCATGAAGAGCAAAATTGTGTTCATTGCATGTGGTACTGTTTTTTTTTTTTGGCAGAAAAACGTTCCAGATTTCTTTGTGCACATCTGCTTCTGTTTAAATTACGTTTTCATAACTATAGTGTCTACCAATACGATGTGAAATTCTGTGCACTACGGTCATGAAAAAAATCTAGGTAAATGCACAGGTAGCTAAAACATACATGATCTTCACTTATCTACAGCCACACTGCAACATAGTACGTATTTCAAGTCCTAATCTCTAAAGGTAGCAGGGAGAAAACAACTTAATTTTCAAGCACAAGTATACTGAAAAAGTAAACACAATAACAAGTGCGTAAAGATGTGACCTTTCTTGATGTAGTATTCGGACAAATTCACATCATGTACAACCAATGGATTTCAGGAGTGCTTGCTTGCAAGAGAGTACTCAAACTCTGTGGATATGTGTATGCAAAAAAAAGAGATTTTGCTCAGGGCTGAGCAGATAGTGTAATGTAAGAGTACTAACAAAGATGTACAGACAACAAAATTGTACAATGCATACCTGAAGCTTATCTTCTTAGAATTGGGCCTTTTCAATCTGTAAGCACACACCTCATAAGTGTCCCTTTAGAATACATGTTCGCTGCATACTCAGCAGACTGGTTATTACCTGCGACGAGAAATTCTAGCTGTAGTAACTGTATAACTTAACTCTAACAATAAATGTAGCAAGCCTGAAATATTTCAGGCCCATCCTCTAAATACATAATACCTATGATATGGGCTCACGGCTGAGTATTAAAACTAGCGCCTACCCTCTCGACACGACGCGACATTGCAGAATTGTGAAGTTCTCAATGTAGCATTGCAGAGCGAGAAAGATTCAGAAATGCACGCATCCGCAATCGCTTATTTGACAAAGTTAGCAAAACTACATTGTTCTAACTGCGCGAGCTATCTATCGGCAATGTGCAAGCTTCCTTCCCGATTCCACATCATGCATTCGCTTCAAGGTCAACACTATGGGGCAAGGGCCGCATCTGACGGCAGAATCGGACCCTTGTCGTAAAGCCACGCTACTAAACTCGAGCGCCACAACACAATGAAAGCGACGTTCATTCAGTGATTGCGATGTTCAGTTATATGCATGTGCTTGTTAGCTTTCAAAAGTCTTTAGACATGGGTTGAAAGCTTCCGATATGTATGAGTGACTTGTTTGTTCGGACCCGACCATATATATTGATTGTACCGGCTTGCACACTCGCAATAAACGATGCAAACCTTACTTGATTGACGTTGTTTTTGCCATTCGAGGCCAGCTAGGTCGCCTGGCGATAATTACAGACGCGAAGCGCTATTGGGCAACGAAAAAAAACAAACATAGAAAGCGAGCAGCGTCAACCAGCCGCGGGACATCCCTCCCTCCACCTGCAGCAAAAAAAAATGCGTCCGTTTATTGATGTCGATAGTACTACTAGCGCCATCTCGCCTCGCGGTATTGCAGTTAAGTACGCCGCCGCTACGTATTTGCATGTTATTTTGATACAACAGCCCAAAAGTACAGTTTCCGTTCTCTAAACTGGTAGGTGTTCGGTGGTACTCGGTACTCTACTATGGGAGAGCTAAATACCGGCCTGAAATTTACACGCAGTGCTATCTGTTTAGAAAAAAATTATTTACAGCATGTACAGAACACAAAAGCTTCATACCATTTCAGTAACAGGGCACATACAATTCGGCACATCAATATTTCACGACTAACGTCACTACATTACAGTGAAGACATTTGCTCTAATATACATGACAATGTTAGCATATATGTACACAAGACCTCAATACGATATCATGATACAATGGTGTAACGATACAATAGATGCAATGAAACACGATATGTAACAAATGAAATCATATAAAACAACTCAACGGGCACTGCTTAGCTCCAAGTCTGTCGAAAAATGTGTTATATCCTTTCGTGTTCCACCTTTACGAAAGGGCACGACCAATGTTGCAGAAACTTTTGCTCCCCGAGGAAGAAAAGCTCCTCGGAGAGGGATGCGAGGATCTCTCGTCTCATTCTCCCCAGTATCGGCCACAAACACGCCGGCGGCAATTGGCAGCTACGGCCTGACATCGGTTTCTCCAAAGGCTGAACAGCCCCGCAACTATTAACAGAGCGGAGAAGCAGCTACGCGGAAATCGGCCGTTGGACACGAAAGTTTGCACACCCTGCCCCCGAAAACCAGCATTAACCGCACGCCAAAAAAGGCGGGAAACCACACATTCAAACGTCGCATGTCGATTGGTCTCTACCATGACGCAGTGGGGGCAAGTGGAAGTGCGAACCACCTGCCATCGCTGCAACCGATCTCGCGTGGGGAGCAAGCCCCAGCCCAACCTCCAGACAAAGTCTCTGAGATGCCCTGGCAACACTGCGGCAGTTATTGGTTTTCAAGCGCGGTTCATTACAGATTGACGATGCTGGGGCACTAAGGGCCGTAGAAGGGCGGCCATTGTGTCCACCAATTTAGAATCGGCCACCTCTATCTCTGGGCACGTAGCTTCCAAACGTTGGGGAAATGCCAGAAGGGCTCGATACAAAGATGGTAATTCAGTTGATTGGGGACCTTGGTTTATTTGGCTATCCGGCAAGAAGACACGTGGTTATGGCCCCAGATGGTAGCGAGCCAGTGTCTGAGCGGGCATGTCATCATTGCTTAGTATTTGTAATAGAGTGCGGAGGCACAATGTAGAAGCCGTGACGGAAACGTCGGGGAATGCAAAACCGCTTTGATCTCGCGGTTGAGCTAACGCTGGACGCGATAACAATTCTGTCCCACCAGACCAAAAAAATGAACTGATGCAGCTTTGCACTTTCCTGTAGACGTGGAGTGGTGGTTTAACAGAATGGGAAAGGTACCAAAATTTTCCTAGGTACACCGTTTGAGTTAGGAGCGTTTTAAAAAGAGGAATTCGAAGTACCTGGCTGCTTCGATATCACTTATAAGAGTTTGTACAATGAATGACCAGATGCTATCTTGTATACGAAATGCAGTAAAATTAACTCCGAGTATTGAAATCTCAGAAGACCACTGTAAAGGCGACGTGATGTTGATACGACCGCTGGGGTTGCCAATGAAAAAATACTGGCTTTTAGAAAAGTTCAACTTTGCACCGGAGATAATACCGAAATCATGGAATGTATCAAGAGCATGCTGCAGCGACTGTTCATTATGTACATGTAGAGTAATATCATCTGCATATGCAGTGACCTTTACTTGAGTGTTACCGGGTAGATGTAAGCCACGAATCTGCGGGTGATGTTCAACGGCCCTTAAGAAGAGTTTTAATGCAAGGTTAAATGACACTGGGGAAAGGGGACACCCTTGACGGACCCCACGCGTGACTCTAAATGCGTGACTCTCACGGGAATCTAAGTAATGGGTACTTTCTGCATAAGTGTACATCGCGTGGATGAGGTCAACTAACTTATCCGGGAATCCGTATGCATGTAAAACATTTAGTATGTAGCCATGTTCTATGAAATCAAAAGCTTGCTCTTGATATAATGAAACCAACAGTCCTTGCGTACATCGGCTAGTGGTGTATTGAATGATGTCACGTGTTAACTACGTATGGGAGTGTATCTCTCGGCCCGGAACAGAACAGACCTGGTGGGGAGCGAACAATGTTTCAAGAAATGGACTGATTCGGCGCACCAAAATATTGGCCAAGAGCTTGTAACTACATTGAGCAGGGTAATATGGCGCCAATCTTCTGGCCGCGTGGACCTTGGGTCTTTTTTGGGAACTAGTGTTATACGGCCTTTGTGGAAAGAGGTTGGAAGTGTAATATCTTGGAAACACTTGCGAATGACGCGTGACATAGTTGGACCAATGATAGGCCACAACTGTACATAAAACTCTGCAGGGAGTCCGTAAGGCCCTGGGGCTGATGCCTTTTTTTATTGCGTCTAATGCGCCCTTGATTTCGTCATCGGATGGCGGTGATAGCAGGATGTCATTTGACATGTTGGAATCATGAGGTAGATCTTTTAGCAGAGGATGCGAAGATCCGGATCCTGGGCAACAGACATTAGCACCAGATTGAGCTATTGACTGAAAGTGTTGAGTGAATTCCTGAAAGTCGCGCGTACCCGCACCAGCTGGGGCGGGAGAGTTCAGCGAGTGGGCAGGCGAGCCTGGTGGACGAAGCAGAGCTCTGCATGCATACCTTAGCACCTCAGGGTGCGCACACGGTGCACGTTTACAGCGCTAAGCTGCAGCCGAGAGTGAAGAAGCGCGCATAATACGTTGGTACCTTTCAACGAGCTCCTCTTGCCACGCCCGCATTACAGTGGAATGACTGGGATCTCGATTGGCATGCGTATCTTCTGGATTAACAATGACGCATCTTTCGACACACGGGTGCAAAGTCCTCTGCCCGACGCACTGCAATGATGGCGCCACTGTTCTTTGAGGCGATCCCAATCAGCTACATCCGCCCCAATGAGCGATGCGCGTAACGCTCTGGATAATTTCTCCTTAGCCTGAGAGTCCTGGAGGACGCGGCAATCGAGACGCCATGGTATGTGAATCGTTGGCGTCCCCGCTCGCAGACGGAGAGAGAACATAACCGGCCGATGGTCGCTAATGTACACTGGTGTCAGTAACAACGAAATTACCCCGGTGTCGTGAACGTAGGTAATGAGACTGGGGGATGCATACACGCGATCAATTCGGATGCTCGACGCTGCTCGGCGCCAAGTATAGGCATAATTACTGCCATGCACACTTTGATGAATGTCACTCAATGCCAATTGCTGCACTAGACGTTCTGGTTCTCTGGCATTCCAGTTTGACCGGCTGTGACCAGGACCTCGAACGTCTGCGTGTGAGTCTAAGACACAATTGAAATCCCCTAAAAGTACCACATGTTGGGAATTTAAAAGGAACGCATCAAGAGATTGGAAGAACGCTTATGAGTTCACGCGTGCCGCTGGGGCATACACGGCAATAAATCTTATTCTTAACAAAAAAAAAGGTGCAGTCGAACACCAGCACGCGTCCGAAGGCATCGAAGGAAACATGATGGTCACGTAAAAGACCTTGGTCAAAAATAATGACTCCGACGCCAGTCGAACGCGTGCTGGCGTACGAAAAGAAACAATCAATATTGAACGCGTGCTTGAAAGCGAGTACATCAGAAAGCTTGAAAAAATTTGTTTCTTGCACGAGCAGCAAATCGCAGTGCACTGAACGGGCAAAAGCTATTACCTCAGCCTGTTTTTGTGGATTGCGGAAACCTTGAACGTCAAAAGTAATAACTTTTAAAGTAAGAGCCAAGTGGGAAATGAAAACATAGTATAGGATGACGCAAATGCAGGGGTACCTTTATCAGGTGCGGGAGCCAATGCCCCGCAAGTGGCTCAGTCAATTTTTCCGGCCAGGCGATCCACCGGAGGCTCGGGGCTTCCGGCATCGCGTCGATGTCCGCAGGGGACTTCTGTCTCTGGTGGGGGCTTCTAAGTCACGAGTAGTTATCCGGTGGCATTTGGAGTCCGGGTTCTCGAGCGATGATGGTACAAAGGCGTCTCTACTGTCCTGGCTTATGTCACTGGGGCTGGTGTCTTCGTCAATTTGTAGGGGCGCCTTACTCGCGGTGCTGTTGGAGTCCTCGTAGATGCAGGCGTCGTCGTCTTGAGATGTAGACTCCTCGATGACACCTGAAGTTGTTGTCAACAGAGCAGCAACGCGAGGAGCGTCAGATGCAATATTTCTATCCGAGACGCCGTCCTCACGAGGCGCTTCGTCTGACGAGGGCTTGGCCTGCGATTCCTCAGAAATAGCCACGGGACGCGGGGAACATAATTTTTCAGTACCTGGAGGGATTACCAGGTCCGGAATCGTTGGGGACGCAGTGGGCGTCTGGTGCAGCATCGCGATTGACGCACCTTGGTCGTGGTCGGTTACCGTGGCTCGCGTTGACGAATCGTCGCACTTGTTCTTAGATGGCGTTCCTGGTTGGATGCCACCTCGGAATACGATGGCCTGATGGTGCAGGCCACGGTGGCATGCGGGTCCCCACAACGGCGACACGGCAGCGAGCAGCCTTTCCCGTCGTGGCCATAAAAACCGCACCTTCCACAAAACGGAGCTGTGCAGTTCATGCGGAAGTGCCCACTGTCTCCACATCGACGGCACACTCACTGGGTGCCTTTATAGTCACAGATTACTCGATGGCCCGTGACCTTGAGGTATTTGGGCACCAGTGACGAAGTCTTCATTTCCATGCGGACGTATCGCGTCCCAGTGGTAACGGTTGGACGCGATGACATGAGTCCTCTGGTGATGTGCAGCACCTTCCCGTAGGGAGAGAGTGCTTGTGCGAGGACTTCGCTGGGTACGCGACACGGCAGGAACAGGACGGTCACATGGGTCACTTGGGGTCCCAGGGGTACGATGGCGACGCGCTCTCCCCGGTTGATAAGGTGCGACGCGTCTGCGATTTGGGCCAGTGCGGCCTCACTGTTGACGGTAACTTGGTAGTTCCTGCCTCAAAAGTGCTGAACGCAGTACAGTTCTTCGATTCCTACTATTGAATACGTCGCGTCAACGATGTCTTTGGGACTAGTCCCCTCGGGGAAGACTACGTCGAAGGCTAGCGCCTTCTTCGGGGACTGGCTTGCCATTACGGGCGTCCGCCAGCCCAGGGACGCCCTGAGACGCTAACGACGACAACGATCCTTGTAAGCTGAAACCGTACTACATAACAAACGCAGCATGATTGTTGCAGTTTAGAAAAAATTTATTTACAGCATATACAGAACACAAAGGCTTCATACCATTCCAGTAACAAGGCATATACACTTGGGCACATCTATATTTCGCGACTAACATCACTACGTTGCAGTGAAGACATTTGCTCTAATATACATGACAATGTTGGCATATATGTACACAAGAACTCAATGCGATATCATGATACAATGGTATAACAATACAATAGATGCAATGAAACACCATATGTATTAAATGAAATCATATAAAACAACTCAACGGGCGCTGCTTAGCACCAAGTCGGTCGAAAAATGAGTTGTATCCTTACGTGTTCCACCTTGACGAACGGCCACGACCAATGGCGCAGAACCTCTGGCTCCCCGAGGAAGAAAAGCTCCTCGGACAGGAACGCGAGGATGGGATATTTTATTGCATTCTAATTGAAGCGTCGTTAACAAGACACTATTCATTGGCTATCGTAAAAAAGTCTCCATATCTTCTCTGGCTAGACGGCACAATGTTTTCTATAGCGTATAGCTTCGACTACAAAAAAAAACAAGAATGTTTGTGGCAGAAGATGATCTTCTTTTGCCATCCCATATAGTCTTTAACCAAAAGTTCATATCTAATCTTGGCATAAAGCTGTGATTACTATAAACTTTTTCTAATGGTTGCTATGAATATATATTATAGTTATGTTGTTCGTTGCTCAGCGTAGCATGAAGGGGAACCGCGATGCTTGATGCTGGTAGTTGCTGGCGAAATAAAACGTACTTCGGTGCTGTTGCATAAATGTTGCACTGTTATTCGCGACTCCAGCAATTCATGCAGCACCTAGTGAAAATATGGGGAAGCTGCGTACTGAGGTCGAAACAGTCCGAGCGTCAGTCGTATGCGGTAGGAGCACGGTAGAATAGTGCCGCCCGGGAAGAAAAACATGGAAGCATATTCACGGAGTGAACGATGGATAGTGGGGCGAAGCATCCGTCCGTCCATTCGTTCTTGCTTCCGTCCATCCAAGCGTGCGTATGTGGGGCCGCCCGTGCGTCCATCTGCCCGTCCGTGCGTGCGTCTGTTCGTGCGTCCGCACGTTCATCTGTGCGTCCGTCCCTGCTTTCATCCATGCATCCGGTCCTGCGTCCGTCCATGCGTCCATCCTTCCGTGCAGCCATCCGTGAGTCCGTCCAAGCATGTGTCTGTGTGTTCGTTCGTCCATCTATTCAACACTCCGAGTCCCACCATATCGCGTCTTTTTATCATATATTCCGCTAATATAGGCACCTACATTCAGTGGACGTTCCAAATACTAAACGAGAGGAGGCACACGCACACTTTCTTACGGCTTGCGCTTCGTGTCTACTTCCCAGCTCTAACCTCCTCGATATCATGGTATATACTAGTTCACTGTATTCATGGCACCGCGGCCTAACTCTCGCTAAACCTTTCTAAAATCTAGGAGGTTACGCCCAGCGAGTATAATGTAGCAACCCTTACTTGTCTTTTGTGCGTTGTTGAACAATAACAAATTCGCAGCGTGTGCGTTAACTAAGCCGAGTTCTCCTGTATCCCATTCCCCCTTAGCAGCCATTGGCATGTACATTGAGCACTACTTTTTATTGTTCAACAACGCACAGAAGAAATCACTCACCGGCACCATCTTCGAGGTCTAAATGTTATACTATTTACACACTACTACAACGGCTACGGGGGACAAACGGGTGCCGCTGTCAGGAGCTTCGCCCCTAAAAAAAATTGACAGATCCCACGTACAGTGAGACTCGATTATATGCGAAGCACGAATGAGAAATGTTGATATGTCACTTTAAAATTAGCACAACATTGCGAGGTGGAAGTAAATGATGCCGTACATGACATTCGTGTCATGATTATCATGTTTGGATGTGTCGTTTACTTTCGTCATCGATTCACGTCACGTGATACGAAATTTAGTATATGTGGAGCTAGCGAAACGGCAGCCAGCACGCAATGAGCGTGGTATGTTTTCATGTTCTTGCGTGACACGCGTGTCAGGATTATCATGTTTGCACTAGTCATATATTTCGTCATCTATTGATGTCACGTAACACCGAAACCGGCATATGTGTAGCTAGCAAAACGACAGCAAGTGCATAATAAAAGGCTCTATATATTCCAATGTAGGGTTGACGTGCTTGCACGCCGGGCACAGTGACGCAATCCTAGTAAAACGCGAGTACTCTATAGTCTGACGCCAGGCGCGACCAGCGTTCGTCGGCGCGGCCCGACAGCAAACGACGCGAAATGCGACATGTTGCATTTCGCGCCCATGCGTTACACAGAAAACACTGAATCTCCCTCTTTTCGTGATAGAGGGACGCCGGATGTGCTGAGACGCGCATTTGTCTAAGCAACGCAGCGCGGCGGAGGAGGATGAGGAAAGTTTAAGCGGAAGGACAGGGACGTTAGCCAGTTCTTAGACCCGCTGGTACCCTGCGCTGGGGAAAGGGGTGAGAGGAATAAAAGATGTTAAAAAGAATTGTTGCGAAGAGAGAGAGAGAAAGAAATCACAAAAAAATAAAAAGCGTGGCAGGTTAGCCATGTTGTTACACGACACGCATGTCATAGTTTGCATGTGAGGGTCTATCGCTTGTGTTTGCCATGCAATCATACCATCAAATACCAGTTTTGCAACATGCCACGTGAACAATACCACCGCAAGAGCTGCAGGACCATGAATTGTAAATCATGACATTCATCACGTACATGTCATCTTTTTCATGCTACGACTAGTTAATATTATTTAAACGGCCAGGAGAGCTAAAGGCGATTTGCTGAAGTTCGCTAAGAAATGTTTCCCATTTAAAACTCAATATTTGTGTTAGCGACAGCGGACGTGGTGAACTCCATGAATCCGCCACGCTGCAACTCCGCAGTGCCCTCTCATGTTCGTTTAGGTTCTGAATAGAAAAGCATGGCTGCAGCCCTTCCACGAATGTTGTTATTGAAGTCGTCATGGTGTCTTTCGAATTTTCAGGGGCGAATCTCCTTAAAGGGCCACTCACCGGGTTCGGCAATTTTGAGCTAACAAGCGCAATGACTGGATGAGGCGTTCATGATCACGTCTGCCAAAATTTGGAATGCTACGTGCCGCACAAATGGGTCCAAGTCAAGGTGAACGCTACTCCCCGTTTCTTTTGCGTGCGCTCGCCGAGAGAATGCGGGCATGACGTGCGCGTGTGAATGACCCTACGTACAGGGCAATGCAGTGACGTTGGTCTTCTACGTAGACGACTGTGCTCTGATGTTATCAACGGTATACCACGTGACATGGCCTAATTTATTTAACAGGACATGCATAGTTTATGTAATCTGTTGCTTGAATAGGTGAATAAAACTTGAGATAAATAATGAGACGCAATAAAGAAATGTGCGCGTCTTCCTTTCATTTTTTTTTGTGAATCGCAATGAGGTGCGGGGTTAACGTGCCAGCGTTTTGCACGCGTTCGTGTCCCCGCGGTCAGTGCATCGAGCAGATGACAGCCGTGGAATGCTCCTACGCGTTCGCGCAGTCATTGTGCTCATCTATTTAACCCCGTCTAAGCCAGAGTTTCCAAACCGTACCGCAGAAACACGCAGTACACCTCAAAACAACGCTGGTCGAAATAAATATTAAGTAAATAAATAAATAAACCCAGCTCGCGTGCACGGGGCTTGGGCTTGCTCGGTCACGTCATGCGCACGTGATCTCTTGGTCGGATGCCGGAGAGGGTAGGGAAGAAACTTGGCTTGCGAAGGCTACGTGGAGGAGCGGCAAGGGTTTCGAGCTCGCGTTCTCTCATCCTCGTTTCGCGCCGCTTCAAAAGTAGTTTTCTGGGCTCGTAATAAACCAATAAAATAATTCTTGTGGCAAAATGTTCCTCATCTCACACCCAACAAGTTCCATGCTCTAACTAAAATTTGGTATTGGGCCTGGTGAGTGGCCCTTTAAGGCTTGGGTTGTGCATCTCCTGTATGTAGTAGTCACCTCTCGTTTTAGTCCTTGGAATGTGCACTAGATGGCGGTACTTGCATATGATGAATATATGATGAAATGATGCGAGACAGCGGTACTTGGAAAGTTCACTAGATGGATGGTTGAACGGATGGACAGGCATACAGACAGATGGGCCGATAGACAAATGGATGATTGGAAAGGCATACATACATACATACATACATACATACATACATACATACATACAGCCAGAGAGACAGAGAGACAGACAGACAGACAGAGGGACGGACGGACGGATGCTGGACGCGGCCAGCCGATTATTCACGGTTTGCCGATAAAACCCTTGAAAGTTTTGCTCAACTCATCATCATTCACTCAGTGGATATACGGTGATTTTTTCAATTATATGAGCACGCTTGGCTGAATTTCGCCGCTGGCGTCAGCGTCGGCGTTCACATGATATATATATATATATATATATATATATATATATATATATATATGTATATATGGGATATGGCACAACGGGAGCGTTGTCAACACGGATAAATATATTTATTTCCCAACAGTTTCGGGAGAGTCCTCCCTTCATCAGGGGATGAGTTATACTGACATGAGCTTCCAAACTTCGTTGCTGCCGCGTCCCTCTCGCCTTGAAAGACGTTTGCGAGAGTGAGAGGGAACTTGAAAAAGGAAAAACAAAAGACAAAAAAGGAGGAGAAAAAAGACGAAAAAAAGAAAGAAAAGAAAGAAAGTAAAAAAGAGGAAGAACCACTGTCAACACTGAGAACGAAGGCAAGTGTCCGTCTACATCCACATACGGTTCATATCACGTGCTGTTAAGTTCTTGAGGTGTGTTGGGCCAACACTACCTAGATAAGCAGGCCTCTTCACTGCCGCCGTGACGTCACGCACCTGGCCCGTTGTCACAGAACGAGCACTAAAAAAGAGCGCACCGCCAAATCCTTGCGACAACGGGCGGTAGAAACGCCGCGAGGTAAAAGGAAAAAAAAAGAAAGCAAACATCCAAGGCTCCCGGGCGCGCGCTCTCCCCGCAGAAGCACGGCTTCGCAGACGAACCTCCTCACCCCACAGCGGCGGCCGGGCAAGCGCTAGAAATTTCCAGAACGAACGGGGCGGGGTCAAACCGAGTGAATCACCCTCAGGAGAGGGCAGTCGAACCGTTTCGTGCCTCTCCCCAGCCTTCGCTGCGCGTCGCGCCGACGAAATGAGAACGTTCTGGAAGGTGGCGCGGAACGTATTTAATCGAGCAGCCGAGACGAGAAAGCAGGAGAAGACGGAAAGTTAGCGCCGGAGCGCGTAGGGATTCCGCCGTGGAGTCGGTGAAGGTTCTGCCCGTAGTGACAGAACAGGAGGTGACGGAAGTTAACGCCAGAGCGCGTAGGAATTCCGCCGTGTAGTCGGCAAAGGTTTTTGGTCCGTAGGGACGAAGCCGGAGATGAAGAGGATTTGCACCAATGGGTGAAGGCTCGAGCTACAGGCAAGAGCGTGGGTTTACCGCTATCAAGCGAAGACGTGGGCAACAGCTGCGTGTGTGAAGCCGACGGATTTCCGGCGAAGAAGTTTGAAGCTGGGAGAGTGGCCTATTGAAGACGGTAGTTTTCCTGGAAGAGAGACTCCCGCGAGGTTTCCTGGAAGAGAAACTTCAGAGGGCTGCGGAACGACAACAACGCTGGACTTTGAGTGAGTGATTCTCGGAAGAGTATCATCTAGACTCTGGTTCCAAGAACTTTGGACTGAATAGGTTTTCTATCTCTTTAGTCTTTAAGTGTCTTGGTTGTTCAATGCATGCGACTGCATTGTAGTGCGTATTGTTGTCCGTGTCCGTTGTATTAAGTGTGGCTGATTGCGTTGTGTAGTACGTTGATTGATTGGTTTGATTGGTGTCATATTGTATGCAACTATTGTGGAGTGTGCATTCTTATGTATTGTTTTCGATCTGCCATTATTGAGAATATAATTGTTTGTTTATCAACTCTCGGCTCTGACTTGTTCTTTGGGCCACGACCGGCGTCTGCTGGCGCACCAAAAAGGACCACTTCAAAATTGTCCACGCTTTCGTGGTGCGGTTCGGGAGGCCGATACTTCGGCTCTTGGAATTAGCCCGGCGATTGCCTCCCTAATAAACGGGACAGGTGTGACAATTAATCTGGCGTCCGCGACAGGACTTTTTGGTGCACAGTGTGTCCAAAGTAGTAGGAAAGAGCCTCGAGTTGGTGATACTGCTATCGGAACGATTTTGTGTGTTGTTCAGTGTTCTCGTTAACGAGTGCAGGGGAGTGCTCCGATAGACTGATTTAGGCAGATACTTTTCGCACGCGGCAAGGTTTTAGTTGCGAGTTGCGAGACACAATGGATCTCGAAAAGTTAGTTGCTCTTGGTGAAAAGATGGGTCTTTCTGGCGCCGACCTACGGAAGTGGGTCACCCAGAAGGAAAAAGAAGAAAAAGAGAGAGCCAAAGAAGAAAAAGCAGCCGAGCTGGAAAAAGAGAGGTTGGCGGTCGAAAGAGCCAAAGCGGAAAAAGAAGCTGAGGTGGAGAGAGAGAGGTTGGCGGCAGAGAGGGCGAAGGAAGAAAGAGAGCAGCAGTTGAAGTTGGAGTTGGAGAGAGAAAAGCTTGCAGCTGAAAGGGCGAAAGAAGAAAGAGAGCAGCAATTGAAGTTGGAGCTGGAGAGAGAGAAGTTGGCAGCCGAAAGGGCGAGAGAAGAAAGAGAAGCGAGGGAGCGCCAGCTGAAAGAAGAAAGAGAGGAAAGGGAGCGGCAGCGGCAGCACGAGATGGAACTCGAGCGGCTCCGTTTGCAACAGCGAAGTGAAACTCCCGTCCAAGCTAGAGTTGAAAGCAGCGAACGAGAGGATCATGGCTTCCGCTTGAACCCAAGCAAGTTGCTCGTAGCATTTGATGAAAGGAAGGACGACCTAGACGCGTACCTCCACAGATTTGAGACGATTGCGAGGAGCCAGAATTGGCCGGAACAGCAATGGGCAACTGCTTTGAGTACTTGCTTGAGTGGTGAAGCGCTCAGTGTGTACGGAAGGCTGACGCCGACCGATGCAGCCAACTATGCAAAGGTGAAAGCTGCTTTGCTGAAGCGATTTATATTTTCCGTGGAAGGATTCCGGGACAGATTTCGGACAGGAAAGCCAGCTGGTGGTGAGACGGCTACGCAGTATGCCGCCCGACTTTGCCATTATTTCGACAGATGGATTGAACTTTCAGGGACAGCACAGGGGTACGATGAGCTTAGAGAGCTCCTGATTAGAGAACAGTTTCTTACTAGTTGCCACCCAAGCCTGTCGCTGTACTTGAAAGAGAGGAAGGCTGAGTCATTTGAAGGAATGCTTGAATTGGCTGATCAATTCTTGGAAGCGCAAGGTGGCCCTAATTTGGCCAAGGTAAAGAAGGAGTGCCCCGATGATTCGAAGAAATTGGCTCCCGAAGAAAAGAAGCGTGCACCAGAGAGCATTCCGCGATGTTTTCTGTGCAACCGAGTGGGTCATCGCGCGAAAAACTGTCGAACAATCTTTACGAGCCCTACGACAGTAAAATGTTTTAAGTGTGGTCAGGCTGGGCACAAAGCAGATGCATGTCGGAACGGAGTGAGTCAAACTCACCAGGTATCTTGTGTGCAAGCGGCACAGAAATCCGATAATAATGCCGTCACCGACGGATTTGTAGAATTGAAAAATGGGGAGAAAATTCCTATTGTTGGTGCTGTAATGTCAAAACAGCCAACCGGTGTTACGAAAGGAATGCCAACGCTGCCTGGAAAAGTTGCGGGAAAAAAGATTACGGTGTTAAGAGATACCGGCAGTTCCACTGTTATCGTGCGGAGAGATTTGGTACGGGAAAGGGAGTTAACAGGCAAAACGAAACCGGATTTCTTAATTGACCGTACAGTTCGGATGCTTCCCGAAGCAGAAATCGAGATTGAAACCCCGTACTTCAGCGGGAAGGTTACTGCTTTATGCATGACGACCCCCCTGTACGACCTTGTCATCGGAAACATCGACGGGGCGCGAGGGCCAAGTGATCCTGAATGTTTGGGAGAAGACCCGAAGATAGAGCCCTCGCCAACACAGCGGCCGCGAGATACAGTGGAGGAGCATCCCGTGACGGATCTCACTAGAGCCCAAGGTGAAGCTACGGCGCAAGAGACAGCGAAGGAGAAGTCGATCGTGTCGAATAAGTTCACGGGCCGAGCAACTGGACGTACGTCGGCACGACCTCAACCGACTGACAGTGTAAAGGACACGGAGTTGGCCAGCCGGGCAAAATGTAGAGGCAATATCAAGCGGGTAAATAAACAGACAGGACCCGTCGAATGTAATGACGCGTTAACGGTGTCGGAAGAGACAACGATGGCTGAGACGACGCCTCAGATATCGTCGTTGGAAAGGGCTCGCCGAAAAGGAACAAGGAAACACACGAAGAGATCGAGCGAGCACCGCAAGAAAGGGCGCAAGCGCCGCGCAAGGTACACAGGATAAGTGCTGAAGTCGAATCAGAATGTGTTGGGCAGTGCTGAGTGCCATACGTTGTGTTAATGTTGTGTTATCCTGTGTCACAAGTGTCGAAATGTTGTGCTGTGATGTGATGTATAGTATTGTACCATTGTTGTAATAAGAGAACTTTGTACGTTTGTATTGTTTGGAATGTGTGATGAAGTGTTGTAGTCATGTGCCTGTGGTTATATTTCATGTGCTGTGTAATTGAATTACAATGTACAATTGTATTAAGTGATCTATTGTGAATGTGAAGTGTCACGAGCGACGGTTTGTGTTACAGTCGTTCAGAGTGTGTGGTGACTGTTCGCGCTCGTTTGTGAGGTTTGAATATTATGAGATAATATTCTTAAAGTGGGGGGCAGTGTCACAGAACGAGCGCTAAAAAAGAGCGCGCCGCCAAATCCTTGCGACAACGGGCGGTAGAAACGCCGCGAGGTAAAAAGAAAAAAAAGAAAGCAAACATCCAAGGCTCCCGGGCGCGCGCTCTCCCCGCAGAAGCACGGCTTCGCAGACGAACCTCCTCACCCCACAGCGGCGGCCGGGCAAGCGCTAGAAATTTCCAGAACGAACGGGGCGGGGTCAAACCGAGTGAATCACCCTCAGGAGAGGGCAGTCGAACCGTTTCGTGCCTCTCCCCAGCCTTCGCTGCGCGTCGCGCCGACGAAATGAGAACGTTCTGGAAGGTGGCGCGGAACGTATTTAATCGAGCAGCCGAGACGAGAAAGCAGGAGAAGACGGAAAGTTAGCGCCGGAGCGCGTAGGGATTCCGCCGTGGAGTCGGCGAAGGTTCTGCCCGTAGTGACAGAACAGGAGGTGACGGAAGTTAACGCCAGAGCGCGTAGGAATTCCGCCGTGTAGTCGGCAAAGGTTTTTGGTCCGTAGGGACGAAGCCGGAGATTAAGAGGATTTGCACCAGTGGGTGAAGGCTCGAGCTACAGGCAAGAGCGTGGGTTTACCGCTATCGAGCGAAGACGCGGGCAACAGCTGCGTGTGTGAAGCCGACGGATTTCCGGCGAAGAAGTTTGAAGCTGGGAGAGTGGCCTATTGAAGACGGTAGTTTTCCTGGAAGAGAGACTCCGGCGAGGTTTCCTGGAAGAGAAACTTCAGAGGGCTGCGGAACGACAACAACGCTGGACTTTGAGTGAGTGATTCTCGGAAGAGTATCATCTAGACTCTGGTTCCAAGAACTTTGGACTGAATAGGTTTTCTATCTCTTTAGTCTTTAAGTCTCTTGGTTGTTCAATGCATGCGACTGCATTGTAGTGCGTATTGTTGTCCGTGTCCGTTGTATTAAGTGTGGCTGATTGCGTTGTGTAGTACGTTGATTGATTGGTTTGATTGGTGTCATATTGTATGCAACTATTGTGGAGTGTGCATTCTTATGTATTGTTTTCGATCTGCCATTATTGAGAATATAATTGTTTGTTTATCAACTCTCGGCTCTGACTTGTTCTTTGGGCCGCGGCCGGCGTCTGCTGGCGCACGAAAAAGGACCACTTCAAAATTGTCCACGCTTTCGTGGTGCGGTTCGGGGGGCCGATACTTCGGCTCTTGGAATTAGCTCGGCGATTGCCTCCCTAATAAACGGGACAGGTGTGACACCCGTCGACGCGCGCGCGCGCGAGCCGCTGCGGCGCGGACGCTTCCCGCGCGGCGGCCACTACAGATGAGTAAAACATTAATTTCTGCATTGCCGCGATATAGGCATAGAATATAAAATTTCTGAACGAACGTTATTTCACATCAAGATGAAATAGTGCTGTTCCGCTCCATCTTGGCGGACGTAACTGCTTCAGATTGCACTTAAAGGAAACGTACACAAGTCCCGGGCACCTGGCAAAATATTTATTACAATGTAAGTACCATGTATCACAAGGAACATACGAACTTCCAGCTTTTAGCAGCCATATTGACATCTATGACTACATTGTGCAACACAAAAACCGAAACTGACAAGATTGAGCAAAAAAAAAACAAGGCGCTAGATTATTCGTTATAATGTTTCAAAATTTATCACAGTGAAAAACTTTTAGCATCTGGTACAGTCATATTCACAGCCATAATCACATTATGGGGCAAACAGAAAAAACACAACTGCTCTTAGAACGAAAGAAACTAGCTACTGGAGTATTTATTACAATGTATAAAGTGTATCACAAGGAACAAACATTTAGCATTTGGAACAGTCATATTCGAAGCCATATTCACATTGTGGGACAAAAAGAAAATACGAACCGGCCAGCTTAAAAAAAACTAGCCATTAGTAAAGCTTGCTTCATATTTTAGCGAAGGGGCCACTAGCAAAGTTTACTGTAGCGTTAGCAACTTTCTTTGCTTTGTACAGGCTTTTTCTTTCATGACACTGTCATTCCTGCAAGCGACATAGTTTTTTAGAAGCGTGTTGACAGCTGGTTTTAAAATGTTCTTGAGTACGGTATCTGGATGGTGGCCACTTGCACACATGTCCAACTCCTCGCCGTCGCTTAGTAGGAACTGCATGACGCTCAAGAGGACCATCCTTTGGTTGGCTCCTGCATGAAACCGCTGCTCCTGTTCCTTACTGACAAGGTGCTCTAATACTATCTTAGTGCCAAGAACAACATTAACAACAAAAGGCTGCGGAAACTTCAAGCCGCCTCTGTTCATGCTGTCAATGAGTACGTGCTCACTTTGCTGCAGCTCTCGGTCAGTGATCATGAGCTGTGACTGACAATCCTCACATGGCTGACGTTTAATTGCAGCATGCGCACAATAGCCTGCAATGTATGTCAACGCAGGCACGTCAGTTTGTGATGCCTTCAGGTCACTTTGGGTGAGTTTGATGGCATACTTTGCTATTAGCATCTCGGCATCAAGCTCCTGTTCCTTAGGTGCCAATGACAGCGGCATGTCTTCCAGCTTTAAAGTGTCCTGCAAGCGAATCTTTGTCTCCGCTTCGAATACTTCTGTGATTGACACATTGTAGTGAGATCCACACATTTGGCGGTACTTCCCGAACCTGGCCTCAAGGCAATCTGTTTGAAACTTCCCCAAAAGGACGTACCTAAAGCCCAGCTCATCAAGGCAATACCGTGACAGCTCAATCAATGAATACGTGCTTAGCCGGAGAGCAAAGTGGGTCTCCTTTGTCAAACCTCCAGCCGTGGTTCCCCTCCGGCTCCACCTGTCAAGCCAGGTAATGAACTGATCAAGGTACTGAACTTGCAAACAAGACATATCCTTCACAGGCTGCTGATAAACATCACGTAGTCTGTGCCCCTTTTCTGGAGTCTTAACATTTACAATGCTCCACCACCTGACAATCAAATCAATAAAGGTGGCCGTTTCCTGCAGTGCAGCCAAATGCAATTTCTGCGCTTCAAGTGACAAAGCTGATGACACAAAGCTGTTGAAAACTTTCAACACCAATTTCACATTTTGACGCTCTAGGTGGCTTGGATAAAGTGCTTTATAGCTCAGACCATAGGCAACCTTTGCAAGCTTGCTTTGTTCACTCTGGTACAGCTTCCTCAAAAAAGTAAACGAAGGTTTTTGGTCCTCACCACTTCCACAGCTTTCAAAATGAGGATACAAAAACGACTTGTCATCATCCTTCTGATTGAGCCAATTGTTGCGTATACACTTGAGCAAGTGAACAGTGTCCACAACATGAAACAATGGCTGCTGCGGGTTGGCAGGATGAGGAAAAACAATCCCTGGCTCATTTTGCTCGCTAAACAGAGACATAATTTTCCTGTTTATGGCATTGTTGTCTGTTACGACCGCAACAACATGCAGACCAGCACTTTCAAGCCTCATGATTAGTGTCTTTAGAACATCATGCAGCTCCGTTGCTGTGATACGAGTTACCGGAAGGATATGAGCAACATCTTTATAAGATGAAAGCAAAGACTGTACCATGAACACGTGCGCTGTCTTTGCTGGTTCCGCACAATGCGCAGCAAACCCTGTTAGGCAGCCACCTTTATATTCAAAAAACTGTTGCAGGTGTATTTCATCAAGCATGACAGTCACATTTTTTTCATGAGGCTTCAGAATGGTTGCTCTGCGCTTAATGTACCTCAGAAAACCTTCTTCGCACTGCTCTTTCGATGGGCTCACATCATGTGCAGCACAAACTCGCTTGATGGTAGTGTCATGCGGCAAGACAAGCTTGTTGCTGTGGCGAAAAAACTTGTAAGCATGTGGAGAAATTGTGTGCAATATACTGCTAAAAACTAAAAGCTCTGCAGAATACCGCACGCCATTACTCTTCTTTGTCAGCAGCTTGCACTGCTCCTTCAGGAAGATTAGTGCATCAGCCCTCTCATCATCATGCAGCTCATCATCACAAATGTCATCCAACAAGGATAAAACAAGCCTAAGCACTCCCCCCACCTTGTCCTCCTGGTGACGGGCCTTCTTTTCACAGTATCGCTCCACGCTGTCTAGAAGGTTGTCCAGCACATGGACATCACGGACTTCGTCAGGAATGCACACATCATCCGACACCAACGGAGCGCACTTAAAATACACGGAAACGGACAGATCCTCTGTAACCACCACAGATACAAGCATCTCCGGAGCTTGCAACGCCGGCTCGATGTGGGCGACGATGAGGCACGTCTCGCAGGCTGTTGTACACCAAAACTTCTTATTTGGACGCTCGTTAACCCAAGAAATCAGTTCACCCAGATTACAAACTTTGTACTGTTTTTCTTCTTTTTCAAACGCTGCTTGGGACTCGTGTATGGCTTTCTGGAGTAGCTCATTTTCAGTCCGCTTCCTTTTCAGTTCAGGCTCTTCTCGCGACGTGCGCGAATCCGAGATATACGAAGGGCAGTCTGGAAAAATGGCTGGGAAGGCGTCTGGAGTCAGCCGTGTCAACTTCATAGGAGCTTCAATGGTTCGTCCATCGCAGTCCGTATACGTTGACGTTGTGCGCAGGTGTTCCGACTTGAAGTGACGCTCGCAAACCTGCGCGTGACCGGAACAAAAAAAAACACCAATTAGAATCTCCTGGGATAATTACGAGAAATCTCGTTAATTCTGAAGGGGTACGCTCGATGCAGCTTACCTTGGGGTCCTTCAACAGCCTCACGTCGACGTCGCTCCGTCGCACAGCCTGCTGCCATTCCGCTCTTCGCTTAGCGTCTCTCGGAAAAGAAAACAAGCGGACTTTCGGACCATTGTCATAGTTCCCTCGACAGTTGGGTACACAACACCGCCCCATGTCTCAGGATACATTCGTCAACAAAATAAATTTGGCGGAAGCGGTAACTGCAACACGGAACAGCGCGCACGGCGTGGCCGCGTGGTCTCGTTCAACGACAGAGTGAAATAATTGTCACGGCTGCCGCCACCTGTCGGAGACTCGGACAACTTACGGCTCTGCCGTAAAGCTACGGGCTACCAAGGTGCTCGCTCTCTCGAGAGAGGTCACCCTCCTCCTTGCCTGTCAACATGCCCGGACACGCCGAAACGCTGCTGGTACGGCGTGAGCTAGGTGGTGTTGGCGTGAGAGGCTCGGGCAAAGTTGAATGACGTCACACGAAGGCGCGCCGGAGTGAAGAGGCCTGAACTCATTTAGGTGGTGTTGGTTGGGCCACCCAAGATTGTCGCCGCGGTGCCGGGAGGGTCTGTGACGGTTCTCAGTGTTGACAGTTGTTCTTCCTCTTTTTTACTTTCTTTCTTTTCTTTCTTTTTTCGTCTTTTTTCTCCCCCTTTTTTTTGTTTTTCCTTTTTCAAGTTCCCTCTCACTCTCGCAAACGTCTTTCAAGGCGAGAGGGACGCGGCAGCAACGAAGTTTGGAAGCTCATGTCAGTATAACTCATCCCCTGATGAAGGGAGGACCCCTCCCGAAACTGTTGGGAAATAAATATATTTATCCTTGTTGACAACGCTCCCGTTGTGCCATATCCCATACCTTCACGAAGACTAACTGGCCCATTGAATTATTACTGCCACTATATATATATATATATTTGCAGAGAATAAATTCATTGAACGCCAGTTAATAGTATGAATAAAAAGAAGACACACGTCGAAAAACAGAACGGTTTCTTTACGTTTCGGCCGTGGGACCGGCCTTTGTCAGAATAACAGAGGTAACAGTGGTGCAACAGCATATAAGCGCATACGTTTCGCTTGCAATAATCACGCGAGTGGAAACATCATAAAAACAAGTACAACAATCAGACATGAAATCTATATGGGGGTCCCCGTATCACATCCTACCTATAAGCAATCAAATAACAAGTCACGACATGTGCACAAGGATTACAGTTCGTACAAGCAATAACATCTACATCGGTCACTGATACAAGACACTGAGTTTCCCCGTACTCTCATTTAAACCGCCTGCGATTGTATTGAACTTGAAGATAAGAAATGATTCACGCACTTTTCTGTCATGATGCGTTCAGAAGCCAGACTCCAGAATCGTGGCTCTAATGTTGTCAAATGAGTGGCCCATTGCGTTAGCATGCTTTGATATTGGAAGGTGAGGAAGTGAAGAGATATGAGCCTTGTGATTGTTAAACCGATATCGGAAGGGTGTTTCGGTTTCGCCTAAGTACTGCATTCCACAGATCAAGCATTCCAGAAGGTAAACTACTTTACGCGCGTCGCAGTTATAGTCACCATTTATTTTCACGCTGAAGTTAGATGCGGTGCTGTTTGCGATAAGTGAAGTGGTCATATGCTGGCAGACTGTGCAACGAGGTTTGTTGCAAGGACGGCAGCCAGTAGGTTTACTGCGTACGCTATTTGACGACACGAGTAGGTCACGCAGATTTTGCGCTCTTCTGTACGTCACACGCGGTCGTTCTGGGAAAATTGATTTAGGTCGTTCGCTTTGTAAAAGTATGTTATGGTGCTTTCTTAAAATGGAATTTACTTGTTGCGCAGGCGCGGAAAATGTTAGAACAAGGTTAGTGCAGGAAAAGACCGGCTGTTTATTTTTGGTGCTTAAAAGCGTTTTGCGGTCCTGGTTACTAGCCCTTTTTATGGCGTCATCTATAATCTTGGAAGGGTATTTCTGTTTTGATAAAGCACTCCGAAGCTGCGTACAATTGGAATTAAAATCAGTTTCTTGGGAGCATATTCTTTTAAAACGAAGGGCCTGGCTATAGGGTATGCTGGTTTTAGAGTGCTTGACATGGTTGCTATTAAATTGAAGGTACTGTTGAGTATCAGTTGGCTTTCTGTAAACTTTAGTGGCAAGCCTGCTGTCACACATTGTCACTGTTACGTCAAGAAAGTTGATAGTTTGTCCTGAGTAGGTATGAGAGAATGAAATGGACGGATGAGCGTTGTTGAAATCGTGAATGAATGATAAGAGATGAGGTTCACCGTGCTGCCAAATCATGAATATATCGTCAATGTACCTTTTGTAGTACAATGGTTTAAGTGAACGGCTTGTCAGAAATTCATTTTCGAGTATGCCCATGAAAATATTGGCATAATTAGGGCCTATGGGTGCGCCCATCGAGCTGCCATTAACTTGAAGGTAATGAGTGCCCTCAAATTCAAAGTTGTTAGATTCCAAGACGAATTTTAAAAGGGTCATTAAAGTCGACCTGTCAATTATTTCGTCACAGACAGACTCGTATGAGTGAAGTACTGCTCGTATTCCATCTGCATGAGGAACGTTCGTATATAGGGACGCTACGTCAAGGGTAACCAGGAGTGAATCAGGGGGGACAGAGAGGTCAACGATGTCGGACAAGAAGTGGTTTGTGTCTTTGATGTATGATGGAAAAGAAGGCGGAATTCGGTTAACTACCGTATCTACAAATTTAGAAACCAGCTCCGTAACTGTACCAATGCCGGAAACGATGGGTCGACCAAGGTTTCTTGACTTATGTATTTTTGGCAGGAGCTAAAAGCGACCTGCGACTGGACTTAGTGGCACGAGGGTATGCAGAGCCGAATTGGGAATTTTTTGCTTTTCAATGAGGTTAGTTAGCGTGCGTATAAGGATAGATTTGAGCTGCTCAGTGGGGTCTTCGTCTAGCCGCCTGTAAAAAGTGCTGTTGAAAAGCTGTCTGGAAGCTTCGCTGTCATAATCGTGTTTGTTAAGTAGTACCACAGCTCCCCCTTTATCAGCTCGTTTAATTATGATATCACCTCGACCTTTCAGTTGCTGCATTGCTGCGGTTTCGTTGATCGAAAGGTTTCTCTTAAACGGGACCTGTTTGCGGTAAATATGTAGCACATCGCGTCGAACGGCAGAGATATAGAGGTCTAGGCACTTATCTCGTTGGGTAGGTGGGGTTCAATGTTTGTAAGATGGCAAAATAGAGGTAGGGGCATTAGCAGGGCTTTTGTCAAGGAAGTATTCTCTCAGTCTTAAATTTCTGGCAAAAGTGTCCAAATCTTTCATCAGCTTGAATTCACTAAAACCTCCTGTCACTGGGCAAGAATGGAGTCCTCGTGACAATAGTGAAATTTCATCAGCGGAAAGTTCATAGGAAGACAGGTTGACTACGTTACGGTATGATAGGGGGTCACCTAGAGGTCTGGACTTAATAGATTTTGAAGAAATTGAAGCGGTATGCCTTATCGGGGGAGTATGAGGCTTAATAACTTTGTCCCTGACAAGCTTCTTTCTTTTAGCTGCATATACTTCATCTGATTTTTTTCGCTGGTATGCTACCAGCAGCGCAAATTCATGGATGGCGAGTTTATGATGGGAAAGTAATTGGCTTTCTTGGTTACGAATGGCTTTGAGCGATGTTTCGTAATGGCGAATGACAATGCGCACCAAATCAAAAGAAGCTCTCGAGAGCACCTCGTTCCACGCGACAACCTCAGAAGCAGACATGCTAGTTGTGGTGGGTTTTATGACAATGCGGAGGCCTCTAGGTACAATGCTAGCTTCTAAATAGGTTTTTAACGTAGAGATATGCAATTCGCACCAAATCCGCTTTTCTATCACTTTGCGAATTTTTAAGAATATTCTAGAGACAGAGTAGTCGGAAGAATTTTTACCAGGACGTGTAGATGGTAGTCACTGGGCCTTGCTTTTTAGAGGGCCATCGGTGCGATGAGTACGCAGTAAGTAGCGGGAGGCTTGAGCAGTAGGGGCACCAGAAGTCGAAACACTGATAGTTTTAGACGTAGCAGGCGTCAGCTGTTGTAGACCTGGTGGCTTCGAAAGGGAATTGTCCGTCGTCGACTGTGCTACTGCAGGAATTGTGTCGTTGGGCTGGCTAGAGGGTAGCTGGTTGTCCGATGCTCGAGGCAAGTGATTATTGCACGTCACGGGTGATTTCGACAACCCTAGAATCGGCTGAACGTGATCGCCCGAGGTTGACTTCGTAGTAGATTGTGAAGGTGAACGATGGACGCTCGGTAGTTGGCAAGCCGACGAGTCGTTCTCCGAGAGGCAATTAGTTCGACAGGATTCAAGGACTTGTCCGCTGGGTACAGATTCATCCTTACTGCCTTCACTAGTTCGCTCATATAAATACATACATATATATATATATATATATATAAATATATAAATATATATATATATATATATATATATATATATATATATATATATATATATATAAATGCAAAAAAGGAAAAATCCAGAAACGTGGGACCTCCGCGTCGTGATTGCGAGACGCTAGCCACTGAGCTACTGGGAAGTAACTCTTTCAACGTTCAAACGGCAAGCTGTTCACATTTACCTTACCACTGTTGGCGGGCATCTCGGGGGGCTGAAGTATCAAGTTTTCAGCATTATCAGCAAGATGGCGCAATCAGTGCGTGGCGGCTCTCATCTCTCACGCGTACTTTGGCACACGGAGAGGAGGCGAGTGGACGATCTCTCGAGCCCCTTAATCATCAGGTGGAGAGGATCATAATTCTTGGCTGACATTGGGCTTGACTGGAATGATTCTGTTGTAATTAAGGGGCGCACAAAGGTCACTGAAATCATTGCACAGCCTCTGTTTGCGAAAAGGGCATGCTTTTCAGACACAGCGAAGTAACTACTGAGCCGCTTATTCGCGTTCTTCTGTATACTTGTGAGTACGTTTCGTGCGTCATTTGTGCGTGAGAAACGCGGGGCACGTTTCGCTCTGCTCGCCATTCTTTGCATGACCTTCGAATTTTTGCTATTTCATTGATTGCTTCACTTTTGCGGCAAAGCTTTGACTTTTATAGGCTGTTGGTTTATTTACCTCTTTGGGCCGCCAAATATTAGATTTATAGCTTACGTTGACGAAACAATAAACAGATGGAAATGCTCAAGGCGTAATTTAAAGAGCACGCTTACGCGCGAAAAAAAACCGTTAGCGAGAGACAGTGCTCTGTATTCACTTTTAAGCTATATGTACAGCGAATCAGCCCTGTACTATTTGCCCATATACGATGTTCTAGAAAGTTCAAGCACTTTGACTTTCGGGCATGTGTACAAAAAATATTAATTGATTATCTCTATAATTCTGGCTTTCCTTCTTTTTTTGTGATCTGGCTATACTCAGCATTTATTCTAAGAAGTTAGCCCACCTACCCGCCGTGGTGGTCTAGTGGCAAAGCTACTCGGCTGCTGACCCGCAGGTCGCGGGATGAAATCACGGCTGTGGCGGCTGCATTTTATATGTAGGCGAAAATGATGTAGGCCTGTAGGCTCAGATTTAGGTGCAAGTTAAAAAACCTCAGGTGGTCGAAATTTCCGGAACCCTTCGTTACGGCGTCTCATGATTATATGGTGGTTTTGGGATGTTAAACCCCACATATAAATCAAACAATCAGTTGGCCCACCTGCATTAACAATGCTCTTCACCAAAATCACAAGACGCTTACTAATTATTATAATGCAAGCTTAACAATCTTCATCAGACTGAATTTGGCATTTGCTGAAAAGAATGTAAAAAACTCCCAAGCATTTTCCCGAGGGTGAACAAGGTTAAGTGCGAATGCCCGGGGTGATGTTATGAGGGGGAGTAAAGTTAAAATCCGTTGGCGACGCTGATATCGGTGTCAGTAACGCGCCTTATGTCCAGATGGTAGCGTTGCCCCCGGGACATCCATCGCACGACCCGCTCTCGACGGGAGACTGAGAGAGAAGGCGGGCGCGCGAGAGAAAGGGGTGCGCGCGCAGCTGCAGCGAGCGAGGAGAGCGGAGGAGCGAGCGAAGGGGGAGGGGGTTTAAGGCGCGTTACTGACACCGATATCAGCGTCGCGTCCGTGGCTTATTCGGTAGAGCGTCGCGCTGCGGCCCGCCAAGTCCTCTTTCTTTTAAAGATAGAGAGAAGACTGCGGACGCCGCCGTCGGCGGTGAATGGTTTGGGGTCGCTTATAAAGTGTATTCACACTTAAAAAACTGGCGGATCTCATCATTGTTGGGAGCGAGTGGACGCGCGTCGTGTCGGCTCCGGTTTCAACGAATGTTTTGCAGTGGAAGTCACCTAGAAGCCCACAAGACTTTGGTACCCGCGTATTCAGCTTGTCATCAGGAATCGCCCGGCACCAAGTTCCAGGTGGGGACTTGAATTTTGACACCTTTACCGACGCATTTTTGTCAACCACGCTAGCGAGAGAGATAGGCCTAACGCCTGCCAAGCCACCGGCAGCGCAGCTGCCAGAGACGCTGCTGCTTAGGCCAGCCTAGCTCTGCGGGCACCAAGGAACGCCGGTCGGCGCGTTTGACGCGTCCGACTTTTTTTTTTTAGAAGAAATGGAGGTCACAGTGGAGGGAGAACCCATTTCTCGTGAAGAATTCGAAGAAAGTACAGGATGGAGCACCGTAGGATCAAAGAAGTCGACCCGCGGGCAATCACTAGAACCCGGTGCGGATTCTCAACGGGGGAATAACAGCAGGAAACGGCGTGAACAAAGCCTGAGTCAAATAACAAGATTAAGCCGGATGCCTCCACTGCCCCGAGGTGACTACAAGATCATCATCCGACCTAAAGGCGGCCTTCGACTCACCGATCATGGAGCCGCCCGACTGGCGACTAGCATTTACCACGCCGCTGAAATTCCGAGAGATGCCCAAGATGAGGACACAATATGCCCAAATTTCCAGCAAAATATCATCGTTGTGAGCACACCCATCGAGGCGCATGCTGATAGATACCAGAAAATCTCTCGCATTGTGGTCGGCAACAAGACGTACGATACCAGCGCATATGAAGCAGCACCAGACGGTACGTCAAAAGGCGTGATACGTGATATCCCGTTGGAAGATACTGCCCGAGATATTACAGCTAATGTGATTACAACAAAGAACCCTACAGCCATCGCTGCAAAACGCCTCAGCAACACAACGACGGTGATCGTAGTGTTCGCTGGTCTTCGCGTGCCAACATACGTTCGATACGGTGGGGCAATGTTGAAGTGCTCCCTTTATCGCAAACAGATAGAGATGTGTTACCAATGCGGTCGCCTGGGGCACCGCGCAGATGTATGCCCAAACCCGAAAGACCACGTGTGCCGTGGCTGTGGTACGACCAACCCCTCGCAAGATCACCAATGCCAGCCCACTTGTCAACTATGCGGCGGCGACCACCAGACGGCCGAGAAGGCGTGCAGGGCACGTTACAAGACGCCGTACCTGGTGAAACGCCGGCGATGGGAGCGACAACAACAACAATATGAAGATTACCCGACGAAGCCAACGCCTGTAGACAACAACCTCGAGCAGCGGGACACTACCCCTACCCGGAAGCCCGGAAAGAAAGCCTGGTCGAGATCGCGGTCTCGGTCGCGGTCTCGCCCCCGGCCCCGCTCCCGGCCCCGCTCCCGGCGCCGCTCCCGGTCGCAGTCAACATCTCGGAGCCGTACACCTGGACCTGGCGCAACCTTCAAGGTGGGCTGGGTAGACGTAGTCAAGGGGGCGCGCTCAGAGTCTGAGGAGGCCGCTTCTCAAGGCAAACTTGATAAATTAGAGGCTGAAATAGCACAGCTAAAGCAGATGTTAGCACAGTGTAACCAGAAAATGACAGCTTTAGGAGAGGAAAACAGGACCCTCAAGGATGAGTTACACCATTATAAAACAACAAAACATGCTCCACCAGTAGTACCACCGCTCTCAGCTGTTACACCCAGTGAAAAAATGGAAGAAGGTACAACACCACCACCACCCAAGCGCAGAGCCGAAACCCAGGCCAATGAATACAAACCCGCACGCGTGACGCCCGAGAATAAAGTCCTGAAGGAAGTTCAGCAATCAGTCAAAGAATTAAATGAGTGGATGAGCAACGCATCCCGACTAATCTCAGCCCTTACTGACCGCGTAGAAACTATAGCTAAAATTACCCAGCAACAAAACGAACACCTACAACAGCGACTCATCGCTGTGGAGGCTAGAATCACCCCTCTGCCACCTAGCGGACTGGACCCCACAGCGAATGTAAAGCAACCTTTCTCGTTGGCATTCAGTGTGATACAGCCGGCGACATTCCTACCCCCTGCATCTCATCATAGCTAGAAATCACGCCTACACAATTTCGCAATGGAACTGTAGAAGCTACGCGAATAAGCAAGCAAATCTTAACCAATACCTTAAAGGGAAAGTTAAGCCCGATATCAATTTATTGCAGGAGACACATTGTCTCGCTAAATTGGCCGGCTACCGCTCGATCGGACATGCGAACGGGGAGACGACTGTCATTACCACCCTAGTTAGACGAAACCTTACGTTCACACAGCACGACACGGAAACTACCAATATAGACAATATATTTATTGAACTCGTTCCGCAACGCAAGACACAGGAAAGTCTTTTTATACTAAACATATACAGCAACCCTAAACAAAAGAAGCACAGATTTCTCACACTCTTTAAACGCGCCCTCAAGATCGCTGGCCCAAATCCCATCTTAATAGCGGGGGACTTCAACGCACCACACACTGCCTGGGGATACTCCTATGTGTTTCCTAAAGGTAGGGCCCTCTGGTTTGACTCGCAGCAAGAGGGATTAACTCTCATCACCAACCCTAGCACACCCACACGTGCGGGCACTAGCTCCAGTAAAGACACAACGCCTGATCTGACGTTCACGAGAAACACATCAGCAGCCACCTGGAAAAATACCCTAGAGGACCTGGGTAGCGACCACTACATCATCGAGGTACATGTTCAAGGTGGCCTACGTAAACCCACGGGAAAAGAGCTAAAGTTGGTAGACTGGACCCAGTTCCGCAAATCACGTGAGAACCAGGTCCAACCCATCAGCGACATAGAGGACTGGATACACACGCTTAAACAGGATATTAATAATGCCACCCGAATCGTACCTCCCGAGGCACACCTCGAAGAGATCGATAGCCGGCTCCTCCATATGTGGGAGGCAAAGCAATCACTCCAAAAGAGGTGGAAGACACAGAAACACAACAGAAACCTCAGGAAACGCATAGCACTCCTCAACACAGAGATAGAGATGTATGCAACAGAGCTAAGCCGGCAACACTGGGATGAAACCTGCGATGCGATGGACAGGCAACTAAGTCTTAGTAAAACTTGGCATTTTCTACGGTTCCTGCTAGACCCAGAAGACAGCAAAACCGCCCAACAACAAACCATCAACAAACTAATACATGCTTACAAGGGCACCGAGGAGGAGTTTCTTAGGGAGGTAGAGCTCAAATATATCTCTCAGGCTCCTACTCAGCAGCATCCAGATTATACGGGCCAGATCAACACTACTCTAGACGAAGAATTCACCGAAGCGGATATCCGTGCCGCCCTGCAAAAACTTAACACCAAATCTGCACCAGGTCCGGATAACATCACGAATAAGATGATACGCAATTTAGACGATGAGTCGATCACGCATATCACAGACTATATTAATAATTGCTGGAAGACCGGAATCTTGCCCCCGCATTGGAAAACGGCCAAGGTGACTCTGATTCCGAAACCAGGCAAACCACTGAATACTGACAATCTCAGGCCCATCTCCTTAACATCTTGTATAGGCAAATTGATGGAACATGCTTTTCTGGCTAGACTGACAAATTACCTCGAAGACAATGATTTTTTCCCACACACCATGATTGGCTTCCGCAGGCATCTTTCAACGCAGGATGCCATGTTGCAGCTTAAGCATCACATCATAGACAGTACGGGACGCTCCACTAAGGGCATACTTGGTCTTGATCTGAAGAAGGCTTTTGACTCTGTCACGCATAGCACCATTCTAAATCAGGTCAATACCCTAAACTTGGGGCTTCGCACGTACAACTATATTAGGGCATTTCTTACGGGCAGAACGGCCACGATCACTGTGGGAGCACTCAGGTCGTCCGAAATAACCATAGGAAGTGCGGGCACCCCACAGGGTTCCGTGATATCTCCCATGTTGTTTAACCTCACCCTCATTGGTCTTCCTTCAAAACTTCAAACCATCCAAGGACTTCATCACACCATTTACGCCGACGACATCACCCTCTGGGTGTGCGACGGCAGTGACGGTTCCATTGAACAGAGATTACAGGAGGGGATTGACACAGTCGAACGGTATTTACAAGGAACTGGACTATCCTGCTCGGCGGAGAAATCTCAGCTACTGCTATATCGCCCTACACTTAGAGGTCGGCCACCCAAACAACATCCCCAAGCGCAGGCACACGCTGATATAAAACTCACTACAAGCGATGGTCACGCCATACCAACCGTGGACAAAATCAGAGTGCTAGGTTTGATCATAGAAAGTAAGGGTACCAACGGAGAGACCGTTCGCAACATTGAAGCCAGAGTGTCTAACACGATGCGCCTCATTAGGCGCATTACCAATAAACGCAAAGGCATGAAAGAGGCCAGCATCATCCGTTTGATCCAAGCGTTTTTTTTAACTCACATCACCTATACGGCGGCGTACCACCGATGGTTCACCGCGGAAAAGTCAAAACTCAACAGCCTAATTAGGAAAATTTACAAACAAGCGCTAGGTTTGCCTCAAAACACCAGCACCGAACTACTCCTTCAACTTGGTTCACATAATACCCTTGAGGAACTTATTGAGGCACAACAAATCTCCCAATTCGAGCGTTTAGCCAAGACTAAGCCAGGCCGCCAGATTCTATGTAATCTCGGTATTACTTACCACACTCAACACGGAGACAAACACGACATACCACGCCCTATCCGTGCTAAGCTAACAGTACCACCCATACCAAGAAACATGCACCCTGAACACAACAAGGGCAGACGTGTCAGTAGAGCCAGGACCATGTCAAAGAAGTTTGGGCGCAACCATGAGGCAGTCTTTGTCGACGCAGCACGCTACCAGGAACGTCATCACTTCGTGGCTGCTGTCGTAGACCACACACAACAGTGCAAAAGCAGCGCGTCAATCATCACACGGAACGTAGAAACGGCAGAGGAAGTGGCTATCGCGATGGCCATAGCCCACACTAACGCCTCATGCGTAATCAGCGACTCGCAGACAGCCGTTCGAAACTACGCCAGCGGCAGAATCTCCCCCGAGGCATTGCGGATTTTTAATACAGGCAAAATTCACGAGGTGGACAAATACGTACACATCTTGTGGTTCCCTGCCCACACACCACTAGGTAACGCGGAGGCCAATCCGAATGAAGTGGCGCACAACGTGGCTCGAGGTCTTACGTTCCGAGTCACGTCAAACGAAGCGACCACCCAAACGGACCTTTCTGCGCCGGTGTGGGAATGGGACGATCGGCTCACTAAACTTAATGACATAATTCAACACTATCGACTGCAAAGGCGGGAGTACCCTCTGCCTCACTCCAAGCTAAATCGGGCCCAGTCCGTTCAGTGGCGACAGCTACAAACACGCACATACACGAACCCTGTAATCATGCACCACATATATCCTGACGTCTATAGATCTAATCTGTGCCAGTACTGTACCACCAGAGCCACTCTCGAACATATCCTATGGGAATGTCCAGCATTAGTCAGAAATTCTGGAGTCGCGGCCTCCAATGAAGACCTTCGGGCGCGTTGGCGGACTGCGCTGCTCAGTTCGGGTCTGGACAAGCAACTTTGGGCAATCCAGCAGGCCAAGGAAGCTGCCGGGAGACACGGTCTCTCCGTTGGCCCCTAGGTGGGAGCCCATCCCAGCAATCTGCCGGAAATTAATAAAGTCTCTCTCTCTCTCTTAAAAAACTCCTCCAAATTTATGTATTTACAAGGGAGCCTTTGACACTGAAACTGCCTCTTAAGTCTCACTATGTGCTATTAACTTACCCTCGTAAACGTTTTTTTAAATGACGAAATGTGTACTCATCGTAGTAATGTGTCTGAGCTGGGAGTAAAATCATGAAGGCTGGAACGTGTGGTTACGTTAACTGATGGAATCGCGAAATCCCCTGCTTGCATAGTTAGTTCTTCTCTCTGGCCTCACGTTGCCACTTGTATTCGAAAATTTCCTAAGCAATAAAGGAACACAATAAAAAAAGTTATTCGGCTTGGATTGATAAAATACACTCTCAGAAATCTTATGCCACAAGTCTTGCTGTCATAAGTTCAATAATAGCAGAAAAGATAACGGTCGAATTTGCTTTTCTTTAATTTAATTTCATAATTTTCGCGCATGGCGCTGCCAATTTCGAAATGTATTTCTAGTATTTTCTCAAAATTGACCAAATGCAATTTTGCGAAACATCCTAATCTAGGTTAATGATAGAAGAGAATCTATTTCATTTTTATAATGTAGACGCTATGTACCATTAGAGCCTTCAAAATTTACTATGTCACGGTGTTTGGTTCGCTAATCTCGATGGCATCCCCACCTCCTTATTTAATTTTCGTGCGTGTTCTCGCTTATTTTATTTTTTTTTTCGTTTGAACATACGGCAGGCTGTTCACGACCCATGCAGGAGTGGAGATACGGAAATACATAGTAAACATCGAAAAAAATGTATAACGGAATAACAAGAAATAAGATAGAAGATCGACAGCTCATAATTCCGATTGGACACACTGTGATAAATTTATAATTGAGTGAATGGCGTTCCAGCATACAATATTTTATTTGTAGTCTCTTAGAGTAGTGGATACGTGACGAAAAAAGGGAATGTTTGTATGGGTTAACGCGACTGAAAGGTTGGTGGATTGTTTTAGAATGTTTCAGTCGTAATGAGTGCTTAGGTGGCTCTAGCAGGTAAGAAGATCGTGATATGCGGAATTGACAGGAATATAATTGGTAAAGAAATTTCAGTTGCGAGATAGTTCTGTGTTCCGAAAGATGTTCTACGTTTGCCTTTGTGAGCGAGTCTGCAGAACTGGATTGCCTCAGGAAGGGTTAATGTACAAAACTAACTGCCAAATTTTGTATTATTTCTATTTTAATAATGAGGTGTTTTTGATGTGAACTGCAGACGAGATCGGTGTACTCTAAACATTATCTAATAAGTATTTTGTATGAATTAGGTTTAAGGTGTGGTGGTGCAGTGCGCAATTTTTTCCTCAGAAAGGATAGTTTCCTCTCCGCCTTACGACATACGGCTAAAACATGTGGTTCCCAGTTGATGTTCGATGAGAGCGTAAGGGCTAAGTATTTTACTTGGTCGCTTTTGTCGATAGTTTTGTTTCCTTTCGTATATGTAAAGTTAAGGGGGCTGGTCTTACTTGTGAATGAAATGAAATGAGCTTTAGTTGTGTTTAATTTCATGCTCCAAGTATTGCACCAGGAATAAATCATTTGCAACGCATTGCAGGTTTAACTTGATCGTCGGGGATAATTATGCATCATGTCAAGGGTTAAGTGGTGGCGTCATATGAAGTGGTCTTTACCAAATTGTAAAGTTGTACATTACAAATATGCGAAAAATGATTTTCCGCTTTAGGAAAATAATACACGGACAATCGCACCAGTCACCTATTCACTTTTGCCTCCCTTTGTTCTCAACGTTCATTGGTGGGTAACCACTGCACTTTTTTATAACACACACAGCACTAAAAAAATTGAGTATTTGGGTAGTGCTTTTGCTACACAACAATAATCTTCATCGAGTTCGAGTACTTTCGCCGCGTTATCAATATTGTTCCGGCATTTCGCCTGCGCCAACGGCGAGCGCGCTATTACCGCACCGTAGGATTCTCGAATGGAAAGTGACCAGTGCTAGGTTTTCAACAGAGAAAATGCGAAGAAATCAGATAATTGTTGTGTATCAGAAACACCCCCAAATACTCGATTTTTTTGTTAGAGCGAAGTTCACCAAGCCATACACCTCAACGGTATTTTTCCACCGTCTAGTTCTTTTTATATGAAGTTACTAATCAGGTTAATTTTCAAACGCAATGTGAAAAAAAAACTCAGCAGATCCCACGTATTTTGGGAATTAACGTTATTCGAAGCGTGCAGAAGGAAGCTGACCGTATTGCACTTTTTGTTATTGAGGAACACGTTATAAATGACAGACATATGTTGATGAGTCACACAAGCTTTACATAAACTGTTTACATCTGCGCAACGATGCTAACACCATCATGAGTATTAGCAACGCAAGAAGCGGGGAGCTAATTTTAAACACCTGTGCTTGCGACGGTGGTAGCCTTGGACACTGCTGCGTAATCTAACTTCAGTGAATGGCGCTTGACTACAGCTGACATTAACCGAACAGAATGGTCCCGCCGCGGTAGTCTAGTGGCTAAGGCTGCTGACCCGCAGGTCGCGGGTTTGAATCCCGGCTGTGGCGGCTGTATTTCCGATGGAGACAAAAATTTTGTAGGCCCGTGTGCTCAGATTTAGGTGCACGTTAAAGAACCCCGGGCGGTCGAAATTTCCAGAGCCCTCCACTACGGCGTCTCTCATAATCATATAGTGGTTTTGGGGTGTTAAACCCTACATATCAATCAATCAAACCCAACAGAATGGCTATATCATACGACTACATAAGGAATGTCAAATTACATGGCCAGATTTGCAACCACGAGAGACTTATCACCAACATTGCCCTTGAACAGCGCATGTTTCGAAAGCGGTACTGAGACGTGGCGTGGCTCTGTGGTAGACTACCTGATTGCCACGCAAAATGCTTTAGTTCGTTTTGTACTGTGACGCTAATGTTTTTCGTGTCAACACTGCCACATTTAAATTACTGATATCTGTTGTTTGCGCTTCTAGGTATATATTGACTGCCAATCACCTGTGACGAATACACACCCACGGGTATGTATCACTGTCATGCGGAAGGTGTTAGACAATGTACGCGATGGGGATTGTGAGATTATTCATGTCACGACCAGCGGGTCATACTCGTCAAACCACCTTACCTTTTCACACTAGTTTTGGTTCACCCCAAATCAAGGATGTGATCACTAGAGCACCCAAACGTTGGCGGCAATATAGATAGATAGATAGATAGATAGATAGATAGATAGATAGATAGATAATAGAGTGATGGAAAATAGAACTAGAATGGAAATAGAAAATAGTAATAGACAGGAAATCAATATATACAAAATGAGCGAGCTATTAGCTAATGCTCTTCTTGCCAACCGATGGTATGAAGGCACATCGGTGGACGAAACCGGACGTCAGTAAGCGTCTGTGTTTGTAAACAGTGAAAGCGTCCGATACCGACGTGTCGAACTGAAGGGCAACACCGAGCACTACCAAGACATGCCTAAACCATTACCACACCAGAACTGCACAGAAATTTCAACGGTGATTACGATACTGTCTAAGGCGTATTCGGAGCGCAGCCTCGTGTTCGGTCAAGGCCAACTGTGTTGCTGGTTTCAGTTTGCCACGCGGTATCGACTACAACATAAAACACGAGTTTGTGGTGTACAAACGGTGTGCCGTTACGCGTCTTTCTGCGTATCATTGAGGAACCCGCTACAAATATCTAAGGTATTATGTTCACTTTGTTGATAGTGCACGTGGTTCATGACGATGAAGAATTAAGGCTGAGCACTCTGCACTGAATAAGAAGTCTTTATTTCACAGTGGTAGTGCAATTACATTTTGTTATGACTATTAATTCACCCTTCTTTCACTCTATATCACACAGCCTAAACCGCTGTGGTTGTCTAGGCGTTATGGCTCTGGACTGTTTCCAGCTGGGGAGGCTGCGATTTCGGGAGAAGTGCAATTTCAGGGGAACCATTAAGTACGCTGGCTTGAGGCCAGCGTACTTATTTTTTTATGTGTGTTCGAGAAACACAGGGGGTCGAAAGTTTCGTACACCCCCCTATGGCGTCTGTAAAATTTATATTGTGTTGTTGTGAAGATGAGCCCCAACTATGCATATCTATTACGCTGTTTAAAACTATTTCTCGCCCGGCATAGCGCCTGTATACAGATGCTCTTAGTAGAGAAGTTTTAAGCTCTATCGTGGTTCTATAGTTCTCTTGTTCCACGCAGAGGGTCTGATTGAATTCTCATACGTTCATGGGTATTAAAGCTCGTTTCGCGAAAACGCCGACATCGGTGTCATTGGTTGTGAGAAAAAAAACCATCATTTTTGCATGAAAGAGAAATTTGCCATTACGCGTGACCCGAAAAATCGAGAAGGATGCAAATTAAGGGAATAGTGGAGAATTCAGGGTTAAACTGGGAATCGAATTCAGGCCGTTTGCGTGGCAAGCAGGTGTTCTAGCACATTGCCACGCCTCTTATTTGCTTTATTGCCTGTTCATACGACACTATGTAAATAAACAATGACAAAAGAGGTTACAACGACAAGTAGTGGCAGTCCTACTGAATAGACAGCAGTTGTAAAACTCTTTGAGAACTGTCAAGGGTTCCACTCTCGACAACCACTCAGTAAAACAGCTGCAGAAAAGAAGCTTGCTGAGCAAACTCTTGCACAAAGGTCTTTGTTACCCAGCGAGTCTTCTACAATTGATATACAGGATAATTCGAGGCTATAAAGGCAAGCAGACGCCAGCACGTCTGAGGAAGATAAGGTGGAGAATTTATTGAAAGTTATTGCGGACGATGCCTACGACTTAACAATAAGCAAAGAAAGCCTAGCTCTCGTGGCAGATGTCATTCGCAACTGCTCAACATTTCAGACATTCAATCGCTTCGGGATAACACTAAGTTAAGTCGTCTAGCGAATATTCTTATTGGGGCCTCTGTAGAATCTAGAGAAACTGGGGACCTGGCTGCAACCATCTGTCAGGTTGGTCGGGAATAAAATTGCGCTAATGTGAAAGCTTGACGCGGGAAGTAGCCAGCACCCCTCGATGCTGTTTTCTGCAAGACTTGGCTACCCCGCAACTTGAGTTTTCGTGAATTCGTTCATCAACGCTGCGGAGATTTTGGAATCTCAGCGTGTTATTCGCTCAAGCCGGACGAGACATCACTGTATCCTCAGCGTTTCCGTACCGAACACCCGTGCCGCCTTGAACTGTCGTGTGCGTACGGCACAGTCTCGCCATCCTGGCCTTCTCTAAATAAACCTCAAACCCACACTGAGAACATAACACCTAAGGCAAAGTTGGTATTGGAACAGGAAACTGGAGACTTTCGGTATAACGTTTCCCATGAACAACACTATAACGATATTCTGCGAAACTGAAAACGCTTCCACATGATAACAAAATTTTTTCTCCCCGAACTATTCTGTTTTCGCTGGAAGAAATGAAGAGAAATTTTTTCAAGTGCATTTGGAATGGACGCCCAAGTGAGTGATACGGTTGGCGTGGAATGACCTAGTGTGCGATCTTTTTAGGCACATCAGACTGATACTTTCTCGCTCATTAAAAAACTGCCTAGTGAGCAAGGACATCACTTCGCTCACGACAAAAGCTCGGCCTTTATGCACATAGGCTCTGAAGAGCACCAATTACTGATACAAAAAAGCGGTATACGGGGAACCGCAACCGACCAACCACAGAGCAGCCACTATTTTTTTCCCACCATCCACTGGTTCGGTGCCTCAACCGAAGCGTGGCACTCGACATTAGGGAAGCCTTGTAACATGGCTAAAGAGGTGGCGATAGTAAAATGCGGGATGTTGTGTAGGATACACTATTATGTATTGTCATCCCCATTTATTCATAATCTTTTACTATTGCTCCTGAAAGCCGGAAAAGAGAGAAATTAGTCAACGCATTAGGCGAGAACGTCGCGTGTCTGAATGCACGCCAAACTAAGGAAAGTTCCGAACACTTTCAAATTTGTGTGCTTTTTTTTCTTTTTTATGTGCGTATATTGGCTGCGTAAGCGCGTCAGTAAGAACAAACTTCATGAGGGATGCTTTGCACTCTGCACCAATCAGTCTATCTGATGGTTTCGATGAAGGCGGGGTTATAAAAATATTGTTTTCTCTCACACAACTAATAAGTACGACAATGCTTCCGCTGTTGACATGCTTGTTTGGTATGGTAGTTAGAAACAACAAACTGTGCAAGAATCCTTGACGTAAAAGTTGCCTTTACGACATTAGTGCCTCGACTAGTACGTTTTCTCGCTCATCACGTCTCTCGCATTTGTTGCTGAACATGACTAATCTGCATATGTAATCACTGCACTTCTTCGCAGATCCTACGAACAACTTTTGTGAGAGGTACAAGGAATGCGGAAATATGTGACTGAAAAAAATGGCAGATTCCACGTACAGTGGGAATCGGTGATACATGAAGCACGAATGAGAAATGTATATTTCACTTCAAAATCAGCTTAGCGTTACGAGGTGAGAGTAAATGACGCTGTACGTGATTTCCATTTAATAATTATCATATTTGTATGTTTCGTTTACCTTCGCCATCTACTCATGTCACGGGATACGAAATTTAGTGTATTCGGAGCTAGCAAAACGGTTGCACGCACGCACTGAGCGTGGTACACTCTAAGGCAAAAGGGTGTTAAAAGGGTGTGTGGTTTGTCCTTTTGGGGACTAATGGGGCTGCCACAACCATTATTCTCTTTAAGGACTAAGGGCACCGGGTCTTTCAGTTAGTCCACACAGATGAGCTCAAGCGACTAACATTTAGTCCTCACAATTAAACCATAAAGAGCAATCGTTAGTCCCATAATTCACCTCAAAGGACTAACGTTTAGTCCTCACATTTGCACCCTAGAGAGCAACTGTTAATCCCCACATTTACACGTGACCGATCAACCATTAGTCCTCACAGTTGCACCTTGCCGGACGAACGGTTGATCCACTCAATTACTCCAATAGAATGAACTTTTAGGGGCGAAGCTCCTTATGGCGTGGCTTGCGCATCCCTCGTAGTACCAAACCACCAGTGGCATATACCCGAAATAGCGGTCATTACGATCTTGACCTCCAAGGTGGTTCCGGTGAGAGATTTCTTCTGTGCGTTGTTGAACAGTAAAAAATAGTGCTCAATGCACATGTTAATGGCTGCTAAGGGGGAATGATAGGCAGGAGCATTCGGCCTTTAGGTAACGCGCACGCTGCGATCCCCATTAGCAGCTATTGGCATGTACATTGAGCACGATCTGACAAGAAAGGGTTGCTACGTTATACTCACTGGGTGTAACCTCCTTGGTTTTAGAAAAGTTTAGCGAAGGTTTGGCCGCATAGCCATGAATACAGTGAACTAGTATATACCATGAACTCGAGGTGGTTAAAGGTGGGAAGTAAACCCGAAGCACAAGCCTTAACAAAGTGTGCATGTGCCACCTCCCGTTTAGTCCTTGAAATGTCCGCTGGATGGCGGTGCTTCTATATGGAGAATATATGAAGAAAAGATGCGTGATGGTGGTACTTGGAGTGCTGAATAGATGGACGAACGGACACACAAACAGATGCATGGATGGACGCATGAACGGACGCAGGCGCGGATGCATGGACGAACGCAGGGACGGACGCACAAACAGACGCACGCGCGGATGGATGGACGCATGAACGGTTACACAGACATACTCAGGAACAGACGGAAGCAAGAACGAATGGACGAACGAATGCTTCGTCCCACTCCCCATCATTCACTCCGTGGATATGCTGCCATTTTTTTCCCCAATTTAAACATGGTTTTTTGTTTATTTCCCGCGAAGCCTAATACTTTTTTGCCAGTTTTACTGCACAGTGAGCAACTAAGTTACGCAGAAAAGAACACGCGAAAACGTAGTTTGCCGCCTAAGTGTAACTGCTTTCACAGTCACGGCAACTACGAAAAACAAAAGTGAGACATCGAAATCTTTTATTTTTTACATACACATGAAGTTTATTCAGTCTTTTAAGTGAATCCATGGTGAAGTGTACAAGTCCAGTCTCGTTCTCAAATCTTGTTTACTGCTTGGGGAGCTCCTCCGATGGAAGCGATAGATGACAGGCATTGCAGACGCCAGCGCACGCAGCCTTTTGCCTGTTGTATTCCCACGGCTGCACGTACAATAGTATAGTAAAAATAGTTAGACACACGTGACAGAAGATGATGATGCACGCATATGACAAGTACGTGCACATTAATATGAAAAACAAGCGCTAATATATGACACACGAATAACTTTACCTTCACGTCTCGCACATTCCTTCTGAAGCTGCTCTGACGAAATAGATGGATGACAGGCATCACAGACTCCAGCGCACACAGAGTTCAGCACGGTGTGTGCCTACGGCTGCACAGTAAGTATGTAAAATAGTGAGTCACACGTGACAGAGGATGAATACAAATGCATATGAGAAATACATGCAAGGTGAAATAAAAACATATGTGAGATATGACATGCTAAAAATGACACCGTGATGTCACCCATCGTCTAAGACTCATATCGATTCCCGTGGCGCAACAGCTTAGGAGCGGCGGTGGCCGCACCCAAAACTGCGGAAACCACCGTGCCACTAACAAGTCGGCGAGTCCTAAGCGAGCGACATCGTTCAGCTCCCGCAAGCGAACGCGAGACCAAACACGGCGCTGCACGCGGAGTGTCTGCCACCAGCGAACTTCGAACAGGAGAGCCAGCGTACGCTTGGCCGCCGCCACGAACAGCGCCGAGCTGGTTTAGAGCTAGCGCCGAAGAAATCAATGGCAATGCGGCCCTTTTCTAGAAACTCGAGCGAGTGCAGCGCGCAAACGCGAGTCCGCCGCCCTGGCCAATGGACGGTACCGAGCTGCTTGCAACCGACTGACGGAAAAGCCAACTTTAATGGCGACCAATTTTCAGTGAGTTCCGACGCTAGCGAAAGCCCCGCCAGCCCGTGCTGGTCCACTCACAGCTCGCGACATACTACAACCAAGCTCTTTACGAGAACCCGCAACGTGTTTTCGACGACTACCAACACAGCGACGAGGTTTCAGCCCAATATCGTCAGCCCGGAGCTCATCGCGGCCGCGAAGACAGGCGAGCACTCGATGAGTGAGCGTACGGGAGGCCGACGGCAATGGCTGCCAATTTCCAGGCGGTCGCAAAGCACAGGCGAACTGCAGACATTGAAGCTGATCTTCGCAATGCATTTCGTGCGTGCGATATACTACACGACCAAGCCCGTTGCCAGTAAGCGCGATCCGTGTCGCACACGCGACAAGTAAAGTAGAATAAAGAAGGATAACCTACTTGCCAAGTAGACAAGGCTCTTGTGTTGACCACTTGTATCCACCTTTACAAAGTGGCACGAAACACGTTCTTGCCTTTTTAGATGGTATTATGGCGCACACAACGGTTCAAAACGCTGCCTCACATCGTGTCTTGAGCACACAGGGAAGAAACAAGGAGCACGCCAACAACGCACGTGCTAACCACACCGAAGAAAGGTATACGCTTACGCGCCCTCGACTGCTGCGCGAGCCGCTGCTGACAGTGCGCTACCGACACCCAGCGCCACCACCCGGCCGCCGTTCCACTCATCTGAACTGCTTTCAGCGGCGCCGGGGTAAGAGACGCCCGCTCCGAACACTGGGAAAACCTTCTAGCCTCTATAGTGTTGCATTCAGTGGTCGTGGAAGATGCATAAGACCGACCACCTTCAATTTCGCAACATTCTTTCGTTCTTAGAAGTTAAAAGCGTCAGTAGAAAACATTTGCTTTATTACTAAGTGAGGATATTCAATATCCACATAGCAGTTTTTCAGCAGGTGCCATGGTCGTTAACGTGAGCGCGTCTCTTTCCATGGAATTTGTGACCTCTACCACTCAGATGATATAATTTCTTTATTTCCGACTATTAGATTATCATCTAATTGTTGCCATTATCGTTATTGCACATTAGAAGACTCATCACGGGGGCGAAAGTATACTTCTTGTAATTAAGTAAAACGTGTAACGCGTGGCTTCTGCTCTATAGACTCTATAGAATCCAGCGCTGTTTTCTGCCATGAGTTGGACTGAAGTATATATCCGATCGGCCTTTTGTCTTCTCGGCTGCCATATTGGCGTTCCCAATTGTTGTTGTCGTGTGTTGGTCATGACTATCTTGAAGCCAGAGATATACAGCGCGGCGTGGCGACGTGTCGAGACTTGCTTCCGACTTCATGGTTGCAGCGAAACGCAAAAGCAGCAGTCCACGCTCATCCAAGCGTGCACACAAGCACCACGCCGTAATTGTTAGATCATTGAATCCAGGCGGCCGTGGTCGAGCACCTCGAGCGCGACGCAACGCGAACCGTCACCTGAAAAATACGGGGAAAGACTGAGCCAGCAGAGGAGGAGAAAGAGGGCTGGTCACCTTGGCAACGCTTTTTGCGCTGCCTGCAATCCCCGCGTGGTTCATCCCTTTGGAGCGTGTTCGGAGACGAAGTGGTTTCGCGCGGCACGCTTCCCTTTTTGATTGCTCCTCAACGGTCTATCGGTTCATCGCACGCGTCTATTGGGCTCCGTTACTCCGTTTTTAGGTAATTTTGCCTTAGAGTGTATGTTGTCTTGTTATTACATGACACGCGTGTCAGGATTATCATGCATTGCACGAGTCACATATTTCGTCATCCATTGACGTCACGCAACACCAAACTTGGTATATGTGGAGTTAGCGAAATGGCCGCGAGCGTATCATGAAGCGCCGAATATACCCCAATGTAGCGTTGACACGCGCGCACACTGGGCCCAGCGACGCTACTTCAGCAAAACACGAGCACTTTATAGTCTGAAGCCAGGCGCGACCAGCATCCGTCGGCGCGGCCCGACGGCAACAGCCGCGAAACGTGACATGCTGCACTTCGGGCCAATGCGTTACCCAGACAACACTGAGTCTTCCTCTATTCGTGGCGGATGGACGCCGGGCGTGCTGCAACACGTTGCGTCAAAGCAACGCAGCGCGGCGCGCGCCTGCGAGTATATGGCAGGACCAGCGCCTGGCGTGGGAACGCCGGCGTGACGCGATGAAATGAACGCGGGCGAGCACGGGCACCGGGTCACGTCGAATGGTATTGGTGGCTTGACTGTGGCAAGCAGTTATGTTCTTACATGACACGCATCTCATGATTATCATGTTTGCACTAGTCCCATACCTTCGCCATTCATTGGCGTCATGTAATGCCAAATTTGGCACATGTGAAACTCGCAAAATGGCCGCGAGCGCACCATCAGTGTGGCATGTAGTCATGTTGTTACATGACGCGCATGTCGTGATTATCACGTTTGGATGTGTCATTTACATATGTAATCTGTTGACGTCACGTAATACCAAGTTAGGTACATGTCAAGCTAGCGAAACATCTTCCAGCGCATCATGAGCGTGCACGTAGTCATATTGTTACATGACACGCATCACATGATTATCATGTTCGCACCTGTCACATACCTTCTTCATCCATTCACGTACTGCAATACCAAATTTGACATATGTGACGCCAGCGAAATGGCCGCGAGCGCATCATGAGTGTGGCACGCAGTCATGTTGTTACATGATACGCATGTCATGATTTTCATGTTAGGGTCTGTCGTTTCTATTCGCCATGCAAGCATGCGTCACCATGCCAGTTTTGTAACATGCCATGCGAACGAAACCACTGCAAGACCTGAAGGACTGTAAAATGTAAATCATGACATTCATGACATAATCATGATGATTTTCATTTTATTACTAGTGAAATATGTTCTTCATACAGCCAATCTATGCCATACCAAGTTGGGTATCAATGCCATTATCGAAACGGCCACGAGAGCTAGAAGTTGTAGGAGGATAGATAGATAGATAGATAGATAGATAGATAGATAGATAGATAGATAGATACGCTCAAGGTCGACGAAGTTTGCTAAGAAATGCTTCGCATTTAAAAGGACACGACGCTGGGTTTCCGAGGTTCCCGAGTCATTGCGGCAATTCCGTGAACGACCTACCCGGTGAAAGCGCCAGAAAAGCACAAGCATGAAAAAGCCCTGTTTCTATAGACGGTGTCTAGGTTTCAAGCGCTGTACCCAAGAAAGCTTCCGCTCACCGCACTTGCCAGCTCCTAACGTCGAAACAGAAAGGATGTCTTCAAAATATTTTCAAGAAAAACGAAAGTCTTCCTTTCATTTTGCAAATAAAAAGAGCGTGCGTAAAGTACAAAGGAACGTTTTGTAGGTTTTATGTACCCCAAAAAAGACATTTGTTTGAATATATTTTGCCAAATAGAAAAAGAAAACTGTAGAATATTATTGGGTTATTTTCTAAAGCTCTTGTTTGTCAACGATGCTGTTTAGGCACATCGAGGCAACACTTGGTGTCTTCGATCCTTGGGGGATTTTCTGTATATACCTTAGGGGACAGAAACATTGAATTCAGGGACGGCACACTGCTCTCCCACAGTAGAGCACCTAGTGCTCTAAATCGTTTACTACTTCTTCTAAATAGGATTTTCATGTGGTCGTGCGTTGATTAGTCTTCCACCTGGCCTGGTTCCTATAGGCAGGTCACCTGTCAATGTCTGATTGGTTCATGTATTCAGCATGCGTTTACTATTTTAATGTGTTTGTGTATGTACCATATGGGTGTGAGCTCTTGTACATATGTACTTCATTCTAACGCTGTAAGTTATGTAACTTTTATGAATATTGATACTTGTCGTACATACTCTCTAACATCTTTACCAAGTCTTGTAAATTCTGTACATATATCATAATGTACATTCTCCATATTGTGATTAGTGTACACATTTAGTGTGTGTATATGTTATTACCAAGGTCTATGGACCCCTACGCACTTAGACACGCTTGTTTAAATGTGTATTATATGTTGATCTTTGTCATTTGTTTGTTGTTGTGCTTGTTGTACAGACGCTCGTTCCTCAGGTTTGTTGCGTCCCATAATAGAATAAACTTTTTCCAAACACACAGATTTTTCCTAGCCTTCAGACGGGACGGCTCTTGGCTCTCCCATGGTCGAGTACTAAATACTTGAAATTGTTAACCACTTTTTCTAAACACATATGCTCTGCTCTGAGGTGACAAAAGTTGAAGTTTGGCAAGCCCTGAGAAAATGAACACAGCATGGCTCCAGGGCGAGACGAAATACTGACGAGCTTTTATATAACTTTCTTCGACGTCCTAAGCGACGCACTTACTGACATGGTCAACGCATTCAATGTAGACGGGCAAAAGCCGAGGTCTTTCAGTGAGGGCCGTGTAGTCTTGCTGCCATGGATCCTGACGATCCATGGTCATGGAGGCCAATTACCCTCCTTAACACTGACTATAAACTTGTGGCTACAATCCTTGGTTTGATGCTAAAACTTTTCTTGCCCAATATAGTGTCACTCACGCAAACCTGTGCAGTACTGAGTAGGTCGATTTGTCAAACACTTACACTGATAAGAGATTTGTTCTACTATGCCAACGGCAAAAAACTTTACCGGTGCTATCGTGTCCTTGGACCAAGCTAAGGTCTTCGACAGGGTTGAACATGACTACCTATACTGCGTACTTAGAATGTTTGCTTTGCCTGAGCAGTACGTCCACTGCATAGAGCTTCTTTACACCAACCTGACCAGCTGACTCCTCATCAATGGCGTGAAGACAACAAGCTTTCCAGTAGCAAAACGGTTCGCAACGGATGCCCAATCGAACTAGTACTCTTTGTTCTTTCCGTAGATCCTCTGATTAGGAAACAGGGCAAAGTGCCATAATATTCAGGGCTTTCCAATGACAGGTCTGCAGTCAGCATCACCGCTTATGCGGATGACATCTCTGTGTTCGTACAATATCAAGCCAGTTACCGCGCTTTCTTAGAGCTGTTCGTAGAGTATGCCAGTGTATCGGGTGCTTTCCTTAAAGCCGAGAAAAGCAAACCCTTCGTTTTGGTAGTTTTCACGGCTCTTTGCCGGGCGGTATTCAATACGTGGATGCCGTAAAAGTTCTCGGGGTATACTTTCAAAACGGGGAAGTCTCCAGAAGAAATTGGGAGGATGCCGTAAACAGAGCCACGCAGGTCTTCGCGTATGCCACTGACTTCAATTTGTCACTTGACGCCAAATCGACGGTGGTGAAAACCAAAGTGTGCTCATATGCTTTTTATATCGGGAATCATATGGAATGGGAAGACACAGAAAGTTCAGCAAAAGTTCCTGAAGCTCTCAAAAAGTTGTGGAGGACTTAGTCTACCAGATTTTGCAACATTCACAAAGGCACTTACAGCTAAAACTGTTTACAAATTGTTTCAGGACAATGACTATCCTGGTCGTAGCTTATTGCCATATTGTACCGGAAGTCTTGGAGCCGCATTTGCGTCGGAGGTGTACTGGGCCCCTCAAGCAGAACACCCGCATGCTTTCCATAAAGCAGCAGAGGGCTTCAAACGTTCGGTAGACGGCGATGACACCAAAGAACCCTTTGCAAAGCTTGCACCCGCACGCATTAACGAAATGTTAATCAGTCGCTCGACCACTGACGAGAAATAACAGAGATGGAGGTCAAGCAAGTGGAAGAAATGGTGGAACAACCACGTACCGGAAATAGATAATTTGATTGCCTACGCTGGTGCGAGGCGCCCCACTCGTCAGAGACTGTCAAAGTATGGCGTCGTTCCCAATGACCACTGCCTCAACTGCGGCAAAAGTGAAACGATCCGCCGCACGATGTTTGAATGCGTAACGGTCAAAGGCGTGTGGCACGTCGTGCGTCGTCATTTCACAGTGTCAGTCCCTTCGGGCCGACAGCGCAGAAGGGCCTTATTTGAGCAAATCGTACTGTACTGTACGTCACAATGTTCTTCTTATGGCGTCGCCACTGTATGGCCAAAGCTGATTGATATGTGGGGTTTAACGTCCCAAAACCACCATATGATTATGAGAGACGCCGTAGTGGAGGGCTCCGGAAATTTCGACCACCTGGGGTTCTTTAACGTGCACCCAAATCTGAGCACACGGGCCTACAACATGTTCGCCTCCATCGGAAATGCAGCCGCCACAGCTGGGACTCGAACCCGCGACATGCGGGTCAGCAGCCGAGTACCTTAGCCACTAGATCACCGCGTCGGGGCTGTATGGCCAAAGCACTCCGACGACCCGAACGAGCTGCATGCCCAGCGTTACAGAAGATTAGAATGATCATGGTTCGGTATCTTACGAAACATATTGAAACGCAATGTGAAGAAGCCTTTATAAAAAGTGGTATGCACTTTTTTTGCAGTTAGGAATGGGAATATTGCATTTCCTTTACATCTGTTTTAGTTCACTTGCATGAACAAAAAAAGGAGAAAATATTGCTTCTAGTCGCGAATAATATGTGAATTTTTTTCAACTTAGTGCTTCTTGCTTTCCTTTTTTTCTTTGTTTTCTTGAGTGAAACGTAATCTGTGAGAATATTGAAGTGCTGTTTGATACATCGTGTCTATGTTATCTTGTTTGTACGCGCCACTGAAGTGATTATGTAACACCAGACAGTTATACTCACCTAAAGTGTTGTTACCTGTATAGAATAATTTTGCCTGTCTTCTTCCCTAAGCAAATATTTCTTGTCTATTTGTGATGAAATTTGAACTTGATATGTTGTTGTTTTTTTCACTCCCTACATTATTGTACTGCCCTGTACACTTGTCTATTCCTGCCACTTTGTACGGGGTCGTGGTCCTAGTAAAGCCCATGAAGAGGCTTTTTGACCCCAGTCCTCAGCATTCCTAATGATGGAATGTTGGAATAAATAAAGGTTTCAAAAGTTTCAAGGTTTAAAAGATGAAGAAAACCGGTAAGTCTTCAAGGGCCTGTGTTTGTAAACCTTCAAAGGGTAGCAAGAACTGACACGTCTTCATACTTGAATAAGCTGGAGACGAACATGACAATGCGAAAGTGGCAAACACCACCATTCACGCATTATGAACTATATTCTGTCGTCCCAGTCATTCAACTGTGGCTACTGTGTGGTCTTTTGAGGGAGAATACTACTGTCGTGCTTCTGGGTGCAGCATTCACCAGCGCTAACAAATTTAATATTAGGATGACGGACAACGCGAAGCGCAGTGTCTGTATCGTCGATAAAACTACTGAGCACCTTATTTGTCCGACATATAGCTTCACCTCCGTGCGGCTCTGAATCACCTTGAAGGAAGCATTTTAACTTTCAAGAGTATACGAGGATCATAGGGATGCCGTATGGTCATCGCAGTTCTGAAAGTAAGGAAAGCGCCGCCACGTTATCTCAATATTACAAGACTGATTCCTCGTTTGTCATGTGAAACACCTAAGTTCTAAGTAGTTGGAAAGGGTGACTATTCTCTCCTCCTCTGCAGCTTGCCTTTTCCTTCCTCTTTCCCCGGTGCAAAGTATCCTACTGGGATCAGCCCTGGCTCACCTCTCTGTCTTTCTTTTATTTTTCTTCTATGTCTCTCTGCTAGCGTACAAACATCTAGTCAGGTGCACCCGCACACATACGCACACAGCGAAACCCATGCACGCAAACACACACACACGCGCACTAACGCAAGTAATTCAAATAATTCTAATTTTTTTGTTCAGTTATATGTTTTTTGAAACATCAACAGAGTTTTCACATTCAGATACGTTCAGCGACTCTGGAAACTTTGACTGTAGGGGTTGCGAACATTCCTGCAGCCTGAACTTACAAAGTTACCTGTCACATATGTGCAGTGCGTGACGTCAATATTTGTTGAAAAAAGAACCACCATATTAGCTAGTCGATCGTTGCTCAGTTGTGCGGTAGTGCATCTACGAGTTCTCTTAGGAAAGCAGCAAAGTCATTTTTTGGTAACAAGAATCATTTGCAGGCGGACTAGACGAAAAAAAACAGAAAACAAAAAAAGGCGGGCAGGGGGGGGGGTGAACATACCATTCTCAATGTTTTGTGTGTGCGGTTAGTAGTGATCTTCATGCTAATTCGTAATATCATGCGATTTCAGGGAGCATCTAGCATCTCTATCTTTGAAATTATGCCACCGAAGGACAACACTCAGCAACACTTCATCCGAGAGCTTCAGCTATGCAAGACGAAATTACACGTACTGCTAGGAACACGACAAAATTTCATGGGGCTATGATATAGGCCGCCAGACATGATTCCTAAAAAGAAATAACACAGCTGCCCTCATCGTGCAGGAAGATTGATGAAAGGTAATTATTATAGGCACTCAGTGAAGTAATTATCTTGGACAGAATCACTTCGCGCTCTAATCTTAGATACTGAATAATGTGAAGGTGTAAATACACCTGATATCTACACTCTGTCTTCTCCTCCTCGAACTGCGTTTATCTCTTGAAATTTTATTTTCATTTTGTGCATTTGATTTCGTAAGTGCAGCTTGCCTAATCACATATCAGTTGCAGTAGACGGCTTGTGCTTCGCTGAATAAGAAATTGAGTTTTCGAACCACTGTTTTTGCGCCAGGGAGCGTAGGAACTTAGGAACAAAAAAAGACAAGAAATAATTGTTTTCCTGCATTCAGTAGACTAGCCACGTGGTAGAAATCACACCGATCGCGTGCTACCTAATGATGGCACGAGGATGAGTGGTTTCTCAAGAGGTAACCACCCTGCAATTTTTAACTGCTAATGGCTGGCTAATTTCAGCGCTAGAAGCAAAATTACTGCATTCATTAGTAGAAGCAGTGATTATAGCGCGTTCGGCAACTCGGTGATGTCACGACATATCTGTAGGGACGATGCTTTCCGAAGGTTCATTCACACTGGAGATACAATTTCACCATGGCCTGTCATGTTCCATATCAAGTCCGAATAGATAACATCGCCCTCGTGCATCATTCTATGCGTCAGCGAAAGCTTGCAGGGGCTCCTAACGGGCGTGGCTCGAGAAGAGATAAAACGTGGTGGCAAGCGCCATCGGGTGTGGAAGCACGAAGTAGCAACAAAGGCGGATGGGGGTGGAGGGGATCGATTGTGTAGTTCGGGCACTGACTGCAAACTTTCACGAAAGCGTTGGGCTATCAGAATCAAGACGGAAATATACTTGCCGTGCTTTAACCGCCTACCTTAGCTTGAAGCCACAGCCAGAACGCAAACCACTTCGATCTCTGGAGAGGACGTAATCTCTTATGCCGGCGATTTATAGATCTACGTCGTATACATCTGAGATTGAATAACAATAATAGTGTTAATAACTGTATATTATTATTATTATTAATATTATTATTATTATTATTATTATTATTATTATTATTATTATTATTATTATTATTATTATTATTGATATTATCATCATCATCATCATCTGGTGTTCTTCGACTTGCACTCACATCGCACAGTCCGCGGGTTTCTATTCCATTTCGCCTCCACTGAAATGTCACCGCCAACATAGGGATCGAACCTTCGACTTTTGGGTGAGCAGCCGAGCAGCTGAGCCACTGATTCATTGTGGTGGACAATGTACATCTATTGCCATCTTTTATTGGTCGTTTCGGAGCACTGTAGAGCGCTCTATAGAGCACTCTCCTGAGAGATATTTGAAGGTCGCGTCTCTTCATTTCCTCTACCTCTTTCTCACTCCGGAGAGCTCTAGAACACTCAACGACCACTCAAATAGGGCATATAATTCAGTCAGCTTCTAGCCTTACATTGTATAACATTCCATTTGGTTGTTAGTGCACATTGTGGTCCACCATTGCGGTGGAACTGTGACGTTGTACACAATTGCCCCAGAAGAAGTGTTTACTTCAGCAAAAGTTTCTCCGATATATATTGACACTTGTTCCACATAACCAATTGTCTGATACAACAAAAGTACGTATTGGATGGACGGTGGAACTCTGTTTGTAATCCCGAGAGACGCGACACGCGCGCAGTGAACGTATTGTTCTCATATATTTCCACGAAACATGCCGGTTCTCAAATAAATAAGCATACCGCGAACACGTCGGCCTCGGTCATCATGACATTTTTTTATATATATATATAGGTATTTTTGCCAATAGACGAGGCGGTCAGGCTTTTGTGCGGGCAAACCGGCTTAAAGAGTATTGCCTTTTAAACAGTGCACTAACGAGAAGTCACGTTTGCTTCCGCAGGCTTTCAGGAAATTGACAGACCATACGCGTCGGTATACTCTCGGAGAGCGTGCGTGCTTTCGTCCCTGATTGAGTGCCTGTCAATGTACCAGATATGTTGACCCTCAGAGCTCCTTTCAGTTATTCAAAGAACCCTGTACGTGATGCTAAACCTAAATGGATTATTTAGATGCCGGGCATAGTTTTTAAGCGTACTGCTTGCAAAGAAAAGCACATATAGAGAATGTTTCTCTCTCCTTCGTAGTTTTGTATATAGTTTCATTGAGAATGCAATGGGGGGCCGCCGCCATCGCCTATCTTGTTGCTATGGCCCTGTCTGAGCGGCTGTTTGTAGTGAGCAGAGAAAAGTAAGGTATGCTTGCCTTATTCTTGAAACTGACTTTCCAGAGTATCGTGTGCAGGCCCAACTTTTTTGTCGTTGTTTCGGAATTTATTAAGGCAAGGAAGTCTTGGTTCTCAAAAAGAAATGTGTTGGACTTTTGTGCTGCTATGCAGTGGTTCCTTGCGTGAGGCCTATTTTTCATCAGCAATATTCCTACTGTTCGGCGTACATTTCACTGCTTGTTGGCGCCGATAAATTAAAATGAAGTCTGTTTTACAAATTGTGTAGAAGACGAGGAGCGACTTTATCATAATCATCGAAGATTCGACCAGCATTCGGAATAAAGAAGACGTCAAAGGGTGGGCTTCGCCATGGACACGTAGGCTCGTCCTATTTCTACATTTTGGTTCCGTGAAACCCGGGAGGAAGGGCCTTTGGAGGTGAGACGGAGCGGACTTCACGAATTTTAGCCGCCGTCGTAGCCTCGAGGATTTTTGTGAAGCCGCCGTGGGTAAAGCTGATGTGCGAGGCCTAACCAGCGCTGAGACCTGGGAGCACGAATCTGGTTGCAACTAAGACTACTAGGAGCGTCCATGGACTGACGTGTGTGCAGGCATCGTCTGGAAGTTTGCAAGACGGGAGCCCTCACGTCTAATGTGGCTCCGTCCTGACTCACCCTTCACAACGATGGCCCGATATTCACAAGTCAAGGCAGTTAATAGGTCAACGACGTGCATCTTGACAGTGCCGCCCCATGAGTGCAGACATCGTCTGGAGGCTCGCGAGACGGGAGCCCTTACGTCTTCTTCGGCTCAGTCCTGACTCGCCCTTCGCGACGATGTCCCAATATACACAAGATCATGAAGAACAACAGCCCAACCGAACCTTCTGCGATGGATGCCGTGTTGACTCCGACTTGGCCTCATGGCATGGCCTGCCAGTGATCTCTCCTATTTCCGACACTGGACCGGATCATGGAGGCCCTCTACAAGAGGCGGAGTCAAACAAACAATGCCGTCACGAAGGTCATCGCTGACGTCCAACGTCTTCGGCAATTGGATCGCCCACCCATCTGTGAGTTACGACGTGTTCACCAAGTTTTGATTGAGCAGCCAAGACCACTTCATAGAGTGAGAAGAAATGAAAAAGAAAAAGGAAATTCCATGGTGACAAAAAAGCAAGCCCCTTGTAGAGCGCCAAGCATCTGCTCAATGAGAAAGGTGCACAAATCAAGATTGAAGAGAAAACATACGGCACTGCCGATTACCGCAAAGCGGCGAAATGCCAAGACAGTGAGACAGTGTCAAGGGAAAGGATGAGACGAGGATGAAGGCAACGTAAATGCAATGTGAATGAAGCCAGGAAAAGAAAGCGAAGAAAAAATTGCCTGAGAAAGAGCTGCACAATATTTTTCTGGAAGCGCTTTCAATGGGAATTTAGGTACCAAAAAAACGTGCTCAGCGACAACATAGCTGCATCGATGTCAACGCAATCAATAGCACGATCATGGCACAAGCGATTAAAACACCACTGGAAGAGCCGGATGACACTACTACGACTGACGTGGAGCTCTTACTAATACTGACGAACATTTTGTACTCCGATTCAAGTGAGCGTTCAGTTTTCGTTGTCGTCAGGCGCCACTGTGGGGGCGCGGAGGATGTTACGAATTGTGTAGAAGACGAGGAGTGACGTTATCATCATTGAAGATTAGACCGGCATTCGTAATAAAGAGCTCAACGGGTGGGCTTCGCCATGGGTATGGTAGCTCGTCCTTTTCTAAGCAGTCTGTGCGTTTCATTTCTTCGTAAACTGTGATCTGCGACGTTTTTAGGACACCTGTACTGTATACGTGTGGCTTCATTTTACTTAAGGTTATGTCAGGGTGCAGCACCCTGTATATAAGTATTGAGCATAAAAATACATTGATGGTACTGCTGTTATAGTCTGGCTGCAGTACTAATGGATGAGGAGAGGGCTAACCTGGCTGCGCTTTATTGTCGCCTAACCTTTCTGTCAGTATTACCATCAACAGGCTCTCGGAATTCGATTGTTATTTGGCGCGTATTTTATAATACTCTCTACGTAATTCGTGTTTATGCATAGCAGCATTTTCGTGGCATCGGGGACACCACCACAAGTTGTTGTACGACAAACTGTTGCACAGTTGGATATACTGCATTAAAAAAATTCGAAGTGCCTACTGTAAACAAACACGCAACACTCAGGGGCTTTAGGTGGGTAACTTCAGGGTCATGGCGAATTAACTGTGATACGTGTTATTACGTTATTACATCACTAATCTTTGAGAACTGGAACTCATTGCAGAGCGCAAGTGACTCATATATCGTACGGAGTTGTTTTATTCCCCCAGATCTTTGTGTGTAGTAATTTTTCTGCGCTAGCACTTGCCTCATATCACAAACACATGCTATCATAGATGTATGCATGCCACCTTATTGTTAAGTCTCTCAACACAAAATCAACACTGTGTTCGTTTGCCCGCTAGCTCAGATGACGGGAAACGATAGTATCATCTTCTGAGTTGAGTCCTCGGTACCCACACTCAAAGCCAGCATATGAGGATAGATTGCGCGTTTCCACCTTTAGTGGCGGTCTCATAACAAACACTTGATCCGGACATAATTAAAGAAAGGCGAACGTGTGCGAGTAACTCGTTTACTCATTAGACACATTCAAATGACTGGAACAGGAAATTAGGCAAAGGGAAACATAGGGGACATTTATTGTTGTCTTTGGGTGCATTGTAGAAATTACTACACGATTAAAAATGAAATAAAAGAGAATGAATATCAGTCATTCTATCGTCGGCATTTGAACTTATAGTTGTCTAATTACGCGTCCCACAAGCGATTCGCAATGTAATTCGTTGCGCATACCGCTATCAAAATAGTTGAGTGTTGCCTGCTTTAATACTTTTAAAATTCTGTCATAATGATTACACAACATTTTAAGACAACGGTCAATGTCTCCATGTCTATTTGTGTGTTGCATTCAATTGGTTATAACCAGATTTATTGCATGCCGATTGTCAGGCACATCATGACGGTCTATGCAACAATATTGCTTGGAGGATGACAGGTATGTTATTTATTATAAAAACACACTTATTGCGTTACCAATCACAGGTAGCACATGACTAACGGCTGAGTTTCCGGCTGAGTTTCCATAGCTTCAACAAGGCGTCATACTAGACAATTTCGCACCATGCCCTGGTACGCAGTGTAGAGACTCACACATTTAAAACAACCCAAACGTTGTTGCTGAGTAAACTACATCAATGTTGTTATGTGTTTTTGGTGGGAACAACGACACTATGAAGAGAGGGAGTGAAAATTTATTAGAAGGCAGAGAGATAGGCCTCAGTTAGTTCGCTCTAGCCTGCTACTCTACACAGGGTTAAGGGAAAGGGGAAGGAAAGAGGGATGAAGGGTGATCATGGGGACAAAAAGAGGTGGTTCGTATGTACAGTAGCCACTTAGCATAGTACCCTACAGTCTAGTTTCTAGTCCAGTGCTTTTTATAAAGACTAGAACAGCCTTTGAGCAGTTTTTGACACTGTTTGGTCGTTCATTGTTGATAATATGTGGCTTTCACTTAGTGGTGTTCGTCCAATGCTTGCCAACGTTGCAGTTAGCATTTTTCTTTGCGCCACGTATAATGTACAGTCACAAAATATGTGAGCTATCGTTTCGCGCACTTGGCAGCGTTAACAATTCGGGTGTCCGACACCATGAAAATTCGCAGTGCTGTTACTAAAATCAAGAAGTGTGATGATGAGAGCGTGGCTTATCGAAGAATATCCATGAGGGAATTTCAATGTCTTTCTAGCTTGTCGTTTTCCTTTTCACAACCTCCACCCCTTCCTTATATCCCTATAATCACCTGTTTATTAGCCTTATACGTATTGGGATGTGATAGTTTTCTTTTGTCAAGAATGGCTAGTTCTGAGATCTCTCCAAGGTTTCAGTGGCTTGTCTTCCAAGGCGTCATGTTTAATATGACTTATCGCGGCACGATGCATAGTACTGCATAGATTCAATAAAAACTTTAGGTGTTACAATGAATGTGAAGTGCGACTTTGTGTGTGCCTGCTTTCCTTTCTCTCTTTCAAACTCCACCAATCATTTTTCTTATGCAGGGTAGCATAGCAGCCCTTCTAGATTGGTAAACGTGTTCGCGTTTTCTTTCCCTTCTGTTCCTTCCTTCCCTTACAGGCTCAAGAAGTAGTGCAGTCACATGCAGCTGCTGTTCCGTGCTGTACTAAGTCCGCAAATAGTTCGACTTGCGTGCCTTTAAATATAACAGCAGCTTCTGAATTTTTACAGCGGCTCGCTTAGCTAAGATACCTTTAGAGATACGTGCAAAGCGCTTAAACTGTGAGTACCACTTATTGCCGAATACTTCCGCCACTTTCGCAAATCGGGGAATTTTCGGTTAGGCCTTGGGTGTCTTTCGGCTTCTTGCACTTCTTATACGACCATGGTCGTCTTCAAATTGCCGAAAAGTCCCTGCAAGTGAGCTACTGAACGTTTTTACGGAACTGTGTGAGAAGATCCCGTGCTATTTGTGTTGTACCTGGAGAAAGCACTGAGAGTTACTATTTCGTGGTAGAAATAAACTTGTTCTTAAACCACAACAAAGCTGCAACGATGTACCACACCCAACGTTCAAGTGCGAACGGCATGTAGACTTCGAGCTTTTCGGAATGCTCTCATTTCTTATGATTGCAGCGCTTTGGTTTATTGCTTGTGTTATTCTTGCTCTGCGTCTTCCGGCGTTTTATTTTTTGTATGTATGTTTTTTCTTCGTAAAAGTTAGAATGTCGTGTTATAGTTTCTTTGATTGAACAGCTCACTGAAGTCTTTTGAAGCGTTGTCAAAGATTTCAGAGCAGTACCGCTGAATTTCGCACCATTTTCTACCTTCTTCAAGCCCACGACTGAACAATGCCCTTATGTTAGCAGAATATTGTAATATTTGCCCATCTCTTCTGAACGAAAACTTTACGTACCAGGGAATGAACTACATCTGCTGACCGCACTCCACAGAATCTCTGTGTATGCCACAACCGTCATCGACTTCCTCACCCAAGTCCATTCCTCCTTATGACGCAGGAGGGCATGACAACAAGTATTTAAGGAACTGGAGCTTGAATGATATTTCCTGGGTAAAATGATCGTTCTTGCTCGTTGGGTATTTCTGACAATTTAACTTCAGAAACGCTTCGCTGATGACGCCCGACAGGCCAGTGCACCCACAGGCTGAACACCAATGGGCCACAACGCCTGGCGTTAATGGGAGCCGGCAGTGGTCAGCATTCAGTCCAAATGCGACTCAGACGCCACGGAAAGAGTTTAGAATGCAACAAGATTTGACCTCTGTTCGTTTAGCACTGTTTCTTGACGAGGAAAAAGGCACGCACTTTCAGTGCTTCATATACATTTTCAGACGAGCGTAATGAGTGGTGCTATCAATACCTTTGCGAAACACTGTTAATTGAGGAACCGAGCTCACAAACGGGTCCGGCTGAACGGGTAACTAATGGGGTCGTTAGTCTTTAGATCTTTACATTATTGTAAGGCAGCGCTAGTTACTTTTCAGAGCTACTAAATGAATATGAGCTATTTTGGAGAGTCCGGATATAAACGAAGGGCTGCTCATAGGAGTTCCATTCAGCCAGGTGGTTTGTTGAATGGAAATTTTTCATCTAGCAGCATATTACTACAAATATATTAAGCTAATTTATTTACACTATATGTTATCAGTCACTTTACGGTAGCAGTGACATAATCTATGCACTACCACAAAGTTTAAGTACATCAAAAACAGCTAGCCTTTAAATAGAAGTAGATTTGTACCATATGCATAACTGAAAACCAAAAAAAGCAAAAGCAAAGTAGCAGATACGTTAGTTCTCACAATTCATCGCACCGACCTCATAAACTTATTTACTTATTGTATGTATTTATTTGTCTAATAATACGGACACGTAGTAAGAGCAGGGAGACCAAAAAAGGTTAGTACACACAGTGAGCGTGTTCAGAGAAAATATAAAACGAAACAAGAACGCAAAACAATACTACAGAAAGAGGGTAATTGGGTTGGGCCTAGAATACACAGCCAACCAACAGTAACGAATATTAAGATGTCGATTTGATTACGAAATGTCATTCGGTCATCGTTTTTTCATCGTGCTATATTACAATGGTAAATATAATTCTTAAATGTGGTCCATCTAAATAAGGTGTTAATGCTTGTTGTCTACGAAGATGTGTGGTTCGGCCTAATAATAGCGATCGATATAGAGATGAGTGGAGAGGAAAATTGTTTGCGTAATACAGTATAAGAAATTCGAGCATTTTCTTTTGTTTTCTTATCTCGAGTGTTTCACTGTGGTTAGCTTTCATGCGTTCTGCGGGGCATGCGATCTCGACAATTTGTTGAATGTAGATTTAACTGTTCTTCGCTGCACTCACTAATACTGTAGTTTTCTAACGCACAAACTAAAACATGGTCCAAAATGCAACGTTACTTTCTCAAGGGCATCGATGCTACTTATAGTATACGTGACTCAAACATTTCATACATATTGAAGTCTGGTTCACTACTTAACATATTTTACAGTGTTATAGCATAAAACTTATCGGTAGAAGGTCTTTGCTAAATTATTGCCCCAAGAGGCATAGTTTCCTGAAAGATATTGTGCAGGTGCAATCAATGTGGTAATTCTGTGTTTACGTAATGTTCAAAGTGACTCCCTGATACTTAAAGTCAGTTACGCCATGCAGAGGAGTTGAACCTTATTTATGCCCAAGAAGCAAGAGTGATTTTATGTATAATTCGCATTAGTGCGCTTTTGTCTCTAATGTGTCATTTCCCGGCACATATTTTATTCTAAAGTATTATTTAAATATTGCACAAACAAACTTCATTGCTGACAGAATTTATCATTAAAATGCATGCAATGATGGGCAATCACAGCTGCACACAAAATTCAGCAGTGTTATCAATCTCATTAGTATAAAAAATAAGGCAATAAAAACTGTGGGACCCTTAAGCTTCGCCTTAAAAAGTTGAATGCGATAGCAAAATCCGGCCCTTAGTGATCCCTTCAACCGCCAAGTGCATACTTAATAATATGTTTTGTTACACACACACAGACACACACGCACGTGCACGCGTGCGAATGCTACCTACATGTTTTTGATCCAAATGAAGAGTCGCGTGGCCTCCAAGGTACACGCCTCGCGCTTGCCATTTAGGAGGCCATAATTAGTCTCACAATGCCTCATAGATGGCAGCACATTATCTGGTGTTCGCTGTTTGCTTGATCAACGCTTCTGTAAAGGCATAATATGTTTTCCGCTAGGTGGACATAGTTGTCCATTTTTGGAGCTGTTTCAAAGTTCCTGTGTGTTTTTAGCGGCGATGTCTTCACTACGCCGGCCTTTTTCAACGTAGTTTGATGGCCCCCAAATGCGCCTACAAAGCGCCGAATGGGCTGGTTTTCATCGCGACACCTGTCGAACGAAATGCGCTAAGGAGGCTCCATTTACTGTGTGGCATCTGTGAAGTGTTTTTTTTTCGCTGAAGCTGCGATTAGCATCGTGGCTTTGTGGTAGCATACCCGCTTGCCACGCGAACGGCCTTGGTTTGATCCTCAATGGGACCGAAAATTTTATTTCTTTATTTTATTTGCTTCTTTCACGATTTTTCTCTAACAGACAATTTTTCGCTCACAATCAACGGTGCCGACGCCGATGGTGGAATTTCTGTGACTCGAGGTCTCTAATGCTATCGCGTTAAAATGTCCTTCCAACTGGTGCCCCTAACACAATTTTTTTAGATACAGTCATTGCAAATCAGAAAGTGTATAACCCTATTAAATGTTGAGTCTATAAAATATGTTCGAGAATCGCTGCTTAAATTCAACAACGCTGTCTGATGAGAATTTCAGTCTCGTCACTGATGTACATGATGGTTCAGCGAACTGGGAGCGCGGGGTAAACACAGACACAAAGCAAAGAGGAGGCACACAGTACGAGCTCTCATGCTGTGTGCCTTCTTTTTGCTTTGTGCCTGTGTTCACCCCCGCGCTCCCAGTTCACTGAATCATCATGAATTACCAACTAGTCCACCTTTCCTTCCTATTGCACTGATGTACATGTTGGTTCTCCTTTCTGCATGGGGAAATTGATGTCTGAGGCCTTGAAAGTATAACGTACAATCTATATCCTTCTTCTGTCGATGTAGGAAGCACTATACACATCATACTTTTGACTGCAAAGATTCCTGCAGCGCTGTATTTAGTTTGCTACTCAGTGCTAATAAACCATGAGTTACGCAGTTTCCACCATTCTGCTCCATTTATAAGCCTTCATTTTATTCTACTGGTTCTAAGAGACTTTCTTTGCCTGGCGAAGTTTAACGTGTGACTTCGAGTAAAAAAAGTTCGCTACTTATCTTTGCGTTTTGTTCATCAAGTGCTCGTTAGCTTTTTTACTGTTGAAGGGCACAAAAAATGAAGATAAAAGACAGTGACGTAGACAGAATGCTTTTTATGCTCTACTCAATTGAAGTCCGGCATCCTTACAAACCTTGGCAACTTGCTGCACATTTACTTTGACGTGTCATTCAATCAATCAATCAATCAGTGTTTATTTTTCACCAAAGACATGTACGGAAAAACGAGCAAAGGACAGCCCTCGTGACAAATGCTCTCAAGGGGAAAGGGAGACACGGGGGATTCAAATGACCCTTATGTAATTTTGTGTCCCAGGTTGTATGTGTTCATGTGCATATATAAACATATGTAAGTTTTAACAACGTTGTGTACGGAGAACGTTCAAAATATACCCAGTTACCATATCCTTGCCACGCAATTGGAGATACGTTTCTCATGAACGGAAATTTCTTACGGTCAATACGGATGTACTAAATGGCACTTCAGTTTACTTCACGGGTGGCTTTGTTTCGAAAGCGCCACTGAATAACAACAAAAGGATTACAGAATATATAAAGATTATTCGTGTGGAAATGCAAGCATACAGAAACGTTTTCCCGTGAACTATGGAAAGCACATTTATGTAGTCATGCTCTTTATTTTTCACTATGCGTTCAATTCAACTTGGCGCGATCTGGCATACACACACTCCCACATGAATAGCTCCTAGAGAGAAAATTATGTTACGATGGAGGCTTCAAGACACCAGAAATCATTCAACAGGGATACTTGCCAAAGCATAGGCTTCAAAAAGAAGACTTTTCTTTGTGAAGGCAACAAATGACTTACTTAGCACTATGTATGTCTACGTATTATTCCCTACCTTTTTTGTAATTTTTCTCTCTCTTTCTCTCTCTCTACACGTTGTTCACTCTCCCCCCACAAAAAAGTGCATCAGAGAAAAACCTATGGAGAGTGAGAGGGCGAGAAGTATAGTTAAGGATGGAAGGATCTTCGCGTGTAAAATGGGTACGTAACGAATAAAACCAATAATAATAAATTTCAAAAGTGGGACGAGTAGGAAGTCACGGATTTGCCTTTGTACGGCTTTTAACGTGTCAGCAGGGTGGAAACCTCTGAGAGACTAGGCTTTGCTTACGCTCATGGCACCACAAGAGATAGCCCTATATAGACGAGGTGAAAACCTAGATTGATGTATAACCAACCTTGAAATAGTGGGTCATCATATTCTTTCGAAGCTCAGTATATAAAGTGCCTATAGGTGGATATGACGATATTCGCGTGTCTTTATTAAACTTTATTTCGTATATTCAATACAGTAATACAATACAGTGAAAAAAATACGTATGCTACAGAAGGAGGTCCGAAAGTAAAAACTGTCAGTGGGAGCTCCTCTTAGAACGAGTATAAACAACGTAAAGCAATGATTGAGAACTAAGAAACTATTGCTATATAACAAACGGGCACTTAAGTAAATACTTATCAATTAATGTTCATACATTGTGAGCGTACACACATACATAAATACAAATATATTTGGACCAACCCGCATATAAAGACACAAATACAATCAGGCGATGCGTGTAGTTAGCAAAAGTGTTTTCGATGATGTCGAAATAGACGTAATGAAAGGCTCCACCTAATAACTGATGAAAGTGCTTCCAGGATCAAAGTGTAGTAAACAACGCGGTCATTTTGTCGTAGTTAGCGTTTACGTTTGTATGGAGAATGTTACGACTTTCAGAAAACCGTGAATTATTATTATTGTGCTAATATTATCGTAGTGATAAGAAGGAGGCACAACAACTTGCGCGAAATATATGCTTCCTTACTCTTTTTATGTGCCGTCTAGGATCGCCATATCATGAACTTTTTTCTTATTATTTTCCACGCTTGGAGGTAGTGCCAGTACCTCAGTTGTCTTTACCAATGTGAAGGACCGTAAAGTTGAATTTTTTTGAAGTTGTAGATAATTAAATGAAGTTCTACTCCACCCAGGATTCACCTTAAATACCTGCACCTTTCTCGTAACTTTTCGAAACTTGCATTTCATTGCTGGGTGAACTGTAGGAGAGGACTGTGTGGTAAGATGCAACCTGTATTTTTTTTCGCGGTTGCTGAAAGGTCATTCAAAGTCAGCAAAACCAGTCTTCGTACAGGTACCCTCTTCATGGGGGTGTAATGAAAAGATCACTACCGTCGTTTGTCTGAAGGAAAGGAAATGACGTACGCAACGTGATTTTCACGTTATGCATGTAGTGACCAGATAGTCATATTGCTCAAACTCCCTTGCCCTCTCATACCTATTTCCGTCTTCCCAAACTTAAAGAATCGATGACGAGGGCACCAAGCGTAGGCGGCTAGATAGATAGATAGATAGATAGATAGATAGATAGATAGATAGATAGATAGATAGATAGATAGATAGATAGATAGATAGATAGATAGATAGATAGATAGATAGATAGATAGATAAAAAGCCATCGTAAGTAAGCGCAATTTACTTTAATGTGATTGATTAGCTGTTTTCATCCAGAATGCGATATATAGAACATGGACCAGAATGAGGTCAGGATGCTGCCAGAGGTGCTTGTTTCTGGCGAAGTGACCTTGTCGACGGAAGCACTGCTTTTAAGTTGACAATATTTTTTCCATACTTTTGAATTAGTACGAAGGGTAGGTGTTTACTCCAAAAACAACCGATGGGAGGTTTATAAGTAGTATTTGATTATTTCGAGCACTCTTAACTATGGGAGAGCAGTGCACATGAACAGGCCCTCAAACTTTGTCACGTGTATTTAGAAAAAGTATGTAACTATTTAGAGCACTAAGTATTCTACTTTGGGAGAGCATGAAGCCATACCGTGGATTCTACACTTGATGAGGCCCTGTCACTATGGCGTATGCCTGACAACCGACAAGGAAAAACCAGTGGTTTTCACAAATAGTAAACGTACATCTACGAAATAAAGGTAATGATGGAGCAAAGCCTTCTATTTTGTTCTGGTTGGCCACCTTTAATTTTGTTCTTCTTAAGCTTTAACTCTTTCATACACTTTGAGTGATGCACAGTATTGTGTCCCTATTTTTACGTTGATGTGACCTATTATTTTGTTAAAACATATACACACTATGTACGCTCTGCAGGCAGTATTACGCACGGATGTCTCGCACCTGCCCTACGACTACAGGCAATGGTAAGGGGAGCCTCGACAGCGTCGATGTGCATGCATGTGAGTAGTAAGATTTAATGTGAACTCCAGGACGCTGCTCATGCTCCAAAAAGCGTTAATGTACATGGCGGAGTTGGCTCAATGAAACGTAAAAGTAATCAGTAGTTTTCACTTGCTCGCGTTTTTTCCGTTGCGACTTCATGTGAATCATTTATAGCTTGCCTAAGAGTTCTGTTTAGAGAATTTTTAACAGATGTTCTGTTAAAAAATGCAGCTTTTGCTTTATTATGCCTCTGAAGCTTATAAAAACGCTTTGGTCTTGGTTTGAAACATATTGTGATAACTTTGGGCTGGCTTCTGCCCGGGGCTCCCAATTTAAATTGCATGTTGTAGATATCGACGCGTTTAATTCATTGGAAGTTTTCTACCATAAAAATACACAAGATTGGGCAGGAATTCGGGCGTTAGTTTGAAACAGGAGTCGGTTGTAACTAACCAAGGTCGAAACAACGAGCTGTTTCTGCATTGTATTTTCAAAAAGCGGCCAGCTCACACACGATACTGGTGTATACGTACATGTTGCAGCGCCATGTTGCAGCACCGACTTGCCAACTTATTAGTTAAATGGACACTAAAGTCAAACAACAGTTTAAGTTCAAGTTTAAACTCAATGTATGACAGCATCCAAAACGACAATATGATCAACAACAGTGCCCTACCTACCGAGAAAAAAATAAAGTAAATGCACAGGTACACAAGCGCCGCAGTAGGACATTTTCATAATTATCCTGATGACATCAAAGGGGCCGCCTACAATTAATTCCTTGTAATCGATCTAACTGCACTAAATAAAGAACGTTCCATGTAATAAGAGAAGCAATAAAATGCTGCTTGTTGGCTTCTGTTTGAATCAAAGAAATAAGAATCGCCAGACGTTACTGCAGGATATTGCGCGAGTGGTTCAAAAATTCATTTTTTGCGTGGTTACACGGGACAAGTGGTGTCATCTAATGAGGCGTAGATGAAACAAAAGCGTCTGTGATCTCGAAGCCAATGGCGAGAAATCGAATAATGGTCGTTGTTGCTGTTTTGGCTCCCGGTGCTTTCAGTCTGCTGCCACTAGCGCAGTGAAGCCGGGCAACGTTGTGCATGGCAACAGTGACGTGAAACGGACCGGTCAGTTCGCTTCTTGAGGCGGGTAATCTGAAGTTCGCTAACATGATGCGGAGCACGAAAACGTGATTTTATTTTAAGATAGGCCTTTCCTTCACACAAAAGTAACACCACGAGGCTTCTGGACCACCATTGCAACAATCAATGTCGACTTAATAGTTGACTTTAGTGTCCCTTTATTAATTTTCGTGGACGCTGAGGCCTCCTGTTCGTGGATCTATTACTTCTTCGTGTACATGATACTTGCTAATATTAACTAACATTCACTACCTCCTAAAGAAAATAGATAACAAAAATACCGCTGATTAAACAAACGCAAAGAACATGGTGGCCGTAATCACAGACCGAAAAGGAAACATCACAAGTTTTGCCTCCATAGCCTAAGCCTCCATTAGAGCAACGGAGGAGATAGCGATCGTACTGGCGATCAAAGAGGGCAGAGGTGAAAAGCCCCACTGACAATAATCACGTATTCGAAGGCTGCATGTAGGAACTACGAAAAGGGTAGAATATGTACGAAAGCATTCCAGATTCTAACCAAATTCATACGGACTTTTCAATTAAATACACCCAAACCATTACCTGGCCGCCAAAGCACGAGGACGTCACCGGGAACCAGTTTGCAGATGAGGCAGCTCCAGGTTTCACAAATTGGCGAGCTTCCTTGCACACTGCTATAGAGGACTCGACGCCCCTAGGCCGTAATTTTGCAATACTTCTTCAGCATTACAGGAACAATAGAAAACTGTATGCAGCACTGCATAACCACCTCACAGCAATAGAATCTGCGGCGTTTCGCAAACTCCAGACAAACACACACATGAACTTACACAGGCTACATGTATTCTACTCCACAGCATACGGAGATATATGTCTGCGACGAGGGGCCATCCCAACTCTGTTTCTCATCAATTGGGGGTGTACTTTTCACAATGAAGAACACCACAACATGAATAATCTTCTTCAGTCTTCTTCAGCACGTGGTATGGCAACACGCGCCGTTCAGCGTTGCAGTGCGCGCTTTCTAAGACACCCTCCGGGTGTTCGAACCAGTGACGTCTCGCTCCTCAGCTTGCTGTAATAACCGTCTAGGCTACTCTTTTCATAATTTTCATCTCACAAACAGCGAGCTATGTACACACAGCATTCTGTGGAGAAAATAACTTTCCATGCCAGAGGTGGCAGCAGCAAGCATGAGTACGACCAAGAAGCATGACTGGCGTCCACGCATACATGTGAACACAATTCGGGCTTTTAGTTCATGAATTGGACAGTTGGTTGATTTACCGGGTGACTCTTACACCAGCGTGCAATTATACCGCCTTTATAAAGGCCTTTACAAGTGAGAGCAGCATCATTAGCTAAATTTTGTTTGATGTAGCGAAAGCGTTGAATAATAGTAGTCTTTGAAACACGGAAACTGTCAAAGGAGAATGTGGTTTAAATACGCACCAATTAGAAAACAGACAATAAGAAATAGATCAAAAATAGGAAAAGTAAGAAAGAGAAAGAAATATATGAAAGGAGATAAACAAATAGAAATAGTGCACAAAAACAAAAAGAAAGTAATAAAAAATAGAAAGAGAAAGAAAGAATAAAATGAAAGCGAAAAAAAAGAACGCTGCACAGATGCACTTTGGTCGGTGAGTCACGCAAAACTCGGCGCCGCTTGCTCTAGTCAACTAAGTGACTGCAAGAGCGCCGCGCTTGCACACAGCACTGGCGTTTGGCATGCTTCCTTTCTCTTTGCTGGGACTCACTTAGTGAACACTTTTCATTACCGCTCCGCATTATGAACACCCCAGAAGCCGAAGCAGCGGAGCAGTGGGCTCGCAACGCAGCAGACCAAAGCGAAGACGACTAACTCGTCGTTAAGCAAACCCGGAGTCATAGGCCAGCGAAGCAGAACTGAGGTGGGTATGCTGTCAAACAAACCGATAACGTCTTTATATTATGGTGGATGAATCGGTGTTCTCCCGGCAAGCTTTTCTCCATTATTCACTTTGTGATTATGGTTGTTTTCGCTCACACACACACAGAGAGAGAGAATAAACTTTTATTGGCGAATGTGTACACACACCTTTCATTGGATGAGGCCCTCAGTACAGGGCGCCATTGCCCTGCGCGACCCGGCAAGCCCGCTGGACCAGCTACAGCTGTTGCTGCCGGTGTAGGCTGATCAGTGCAGACCAAGGAGGATTTTAAAATAATTCTGGAGTGGAAATGGTTGCGCAGAAGTGAAGGCGTTCCTCTGGCAAGATGGCGGCTGTGGCGGCCATCATACTTGGGGCATGGTAAAGCATCATCGTTCAGCGATTAAAAACGGGGCGTTACCCTCGCACGCCCAACGCTTTTAATGTGGCAACTTTTTCGGGTCACATAGTGCTCCAAGTGCGTTTTACAGTTAGTAGCTTTGCTTAGTGGGCCTCTAATGGTAGGCAAAGTTCTTTGAAGATTCAGTCATCCATACTCGTTTCTGTATGTTAATTCGTCGGGAACAAGTATCTTTTAATATAGAACTAACGCAGCATTTACATAACCTATCAAAGCCGCTTGATCTCCAAGTGGGCACTATCAGAAAAGGGCATGTTTCCGCCATCATGGCAGTGGCAAAAGCTGGCTTCACTTCTGCTGGCAAGGCAATACAGGAGCTTCCACTCCAGCAATTTTTCTTTAATCCTCCTTGGTGCAGACCAAGGAGGATTTAAAAAAATTGCTGGAGTGGAAATGATTGCGCAGAAGTCAAGCCGTTCCTCTGGCAAGATGGCGACTGTGGCGGCCATCTTACTAGGGGCATGATAAAGTATCACCGTTCAGCGATTAAAAACGAAGCAATACCCTCGCAAGCCCAACGAGTTCAATCTGGGAACTTTTTTGGGTCACATAGTGCTCCAAGTGCGTCTTAATGTTACCAGTTTCCGTAGTTAGCCTCTAATTAGAGGCAAAGTTCTTTGAAGATTCAGTCGTTAATACCTGTTTCTGTGTGTTATTTCGTCTGAAACAACTATCCTTTAATATAGAACTAACGTAGCATTTACAAAACGTATCAAAAAGCCACTTGATTTTTAAGTAGGCGCTATCAGAAAAGAGCACGTTTCCGCGATCTTGGCAGTGGCAAAGGGTGGCTTCGCTTCTGCTGGCAAGGCATTGCGGGAGCTTCCACTCCAGCAATTTTTTTTTAAACCTCCTTGGTGCAGACTACCAAGACAAAAAGGTGGGGTTAGGAATGAGGGGAAGATCTTGTGGAGCAGAAAATTTGCAGGTACAGTGGGCGACACCGATTTTTAGCTCACAACCAGGAACAATGACATGGCCGCCACCATCACCGAAAGTTCTGCAGAATTAGCTCTTTAACTGTGCCGTTAAAGAGCGCGGTTATACTTTTACAGATCTTTGATAGAGGCGATGAGCTAAAGAAATAAACCAATAAATTCTTCTGGTACATAATACCATCAACGCAATTCGCAATATTCTTGAAGACTTTGGTTCTTCTTGATAAGTTCGGGCAAAATACCAGAGCACGTATTATGGTTGTGCATGTCAGAGCAAGTGCATGTTGCGCCGATGTGTTCGGCTCCATTACCAGCCATGCTGCATCGCTGCATCGGAATGTCCTGTGGCACGTAGTTTCTGGTACGTACTAATTGTGTATTAGACACGCAAGCCGACGTGCAAGGTCCAGGATGGGGTCACTCTGATTGGAACGCGCGAGAGCTGCGTCGCCTAGTGCAACGTTTCTCTTTGATAGATACGTACAGACTAGTGCATGGACCACAGTATGCCCGGACTTGGCGTCCAGGCAGACGTTGTCTAGTCGGTTGGATCGATTCTATGTGCCGAGCGCGCTGGCTTCTTCCGTATCGCACTCTGATGTAGTAACATTACCATCATCCCCGGTTTATATATCAGACCACCGACCAGTGACGCTCGAGGCTCACCTTCTCTTTTTATAATCAGTGAAACCTTGGCGTCTTGACATCCTCATTCTGCACGACGCGCGTTCACGCTGCAGTTTATATAGAATCTTTCGCGCCTCTTATTTGGGATGCGGTCCGGAGGTGTGGGTCGTGCTCAAGACACAGTGGCGTTTAGACTGCTCAGTAGCAGGGCAGGCTCTTAGACGCCGTACGTCCGAAGAACTAGCGGACACTGCCACAAAGCTGCGTATTGCTCTTCGGGTTGAACGGCTAACTCCCTTGATGCGCGCATGGCAGCGAGAGTTATGGGGTCGTTTTCAACGCCTTATAGCAGCTTCGTCATTGACGGCGGCTGCTTGGCGATGCAGACGTAATCCATGTGCTCACCCTTAGGTACTACGCTTTTCGAAAAGCTCGCTTCTCAATCCATCGAGTCGACTAGGAACTCCGGCTGCCAGATCCTTACACACTGCGTTGCCGCCGACACGTGATCAATCAGTTTTCCTAGATCGCTTTGCCAACATGGCTCGTACGACAATGTCATCACATCGCGGTACCACCGAGACAGCCACAATATTAAGTAGGCTGCCTCAAATTTCATCTGAAGTAGCTGAACAACTTTGCACAAGTCCGTCAGCTGACGAAGTGAAAGAGGCACTGTCTTCCATGAAGCGTGGCTCGGTCCCCGAGCCGGACGGGTTGCCTTTTGAGTTTTATTTAACGTTTTGGGACGACATTGGTGCTCTTTTCACTTCTGTTATTTGCCGCTGTTTTGAGAACTTTGATTTCCCTAATCGCTTTCGCCATGGTCGAATTGTTTTAATACCTAAACATGACCCATCGTTAGTTCGCCCAGAAGAGTGAAGACCAATACCACTCCTCAACGTTGATTACAAAATTTTCGCGACAGTTATCACTCGGCGTTTGAGAAGCCTGATGCCCTCCTTAATAGGTCATCATCAGGCGTGCTCTATTCCTGGAAGAGAAGTCCACAGCCTCTCCTTTGTTACGTGTGGTTTAGTTGCGCACACGTTAACAAGATCAGCTCGGCGACTCTTGGTTTCACTTGCCCAGGAAAAGGCATTTGATCACCTCGAACATATAGCTTTATATTTAGCGTAATTGCAGCATTTGGCTTCTCGCAAAACTTCGTTGAGCTTCTCAGAAACGCATACCGGTGAATTCAAAGGTGCGGGTTGTTGGCATGCCTGTGCTGCACGTGCACTTCTATGTTTGTTTGCTGTCATTCCTTTTTGTCATTGATTCACTGTGTTCTGTGTTAAGTTGCAACAATAAGTGTGTACGAAAGGAGATGGATTGTTCAATGAGCTCGTTTTCCATGTTATGAACATGTGAAGTTGACAGACAAGCCATTTTAAGGTTAGAGGTTCATATCCCATCGATGTGAAAGGTGATTCTTAATCCACTTTATATTTTTTTCAGTTTAAACGAGAACCACTACAGTACAGCTAAAAGACCATAAATAATGTCCCCTGTGTTTTTCTTGGCTTCATTGTCTGTCAGTTTCATTAGCTTATAACAATAAGTGTAGGTTTCTCTTATTGAGTAGGTTTATGCTGAAGTACTACCGCAGGGGTGCCTGCGCAAGTAGGCGTTTGGTGTGTAGCGACACCACGAACCCGAGCTAACGGGGGAGTTTCCACTCCCTCCCACGCCTAGCCGTGCGTGGCTTTGCCGTGTCCGAGGAAGAGGGGATCCTGGGGGTTGAGCCGACGCTGGGTGATTGGACCGTTAAGGCCCCCCGGCAGAGGCAACACACCCCTTTGGCCCCGGCTTCACGTAGACGGCACCCTGAGCTGACCCACCCAGGGGAATCGGCAGTCGCCTTTTCCTATCTCTCTCTCCCTACATCTACGTCTTTAACTCTTACTATTTATCTGTCCTGTCTTCTACTCTCTTCCGTTTACTTCCAAACTTCCTGGCGGCTAGGGTTAACCCTGTGCAAATATCCTACCTTGGTCTAGGCGCATTGGGTTATAGTGGCGTTGTACGGCTGGCGTCTGCAGGTTTCAGCATTTGTAAATTTGTAGCGTCCCCTCGTTGGGCTCCGTGGTGGGTGGCCGCCAACGCTGCTGAACAACAATAAGGAAGACATGCATGGAGCATTCCCACTACTGTCTGATCGTACCGGCTTAAAGCCGGTACGCACCGATGATCTCACCAGAGAAGGATTGGCCACCCTGGTGCAGTATCTGGCCACCCCCTCCAGTAGGATTTCGTCAATTAACTCACGGCCCTCAGTGCCCACCAGCTGCGGAGCAACTGACCACGGCGGCGGTCAGATCTGCAAAGCAGCAGAGGGTGCTAGGAATCTCTGGATACGGACAGGCTACCATTGGAACTTGAACTTAGCAACGTTTAACGTTAGAACTTTATCTAGTGAGGGAAGTCTAGCTGTATTATTCGAGGAGCTAGAAGGCATTAAATGGGATATAATAGGGCTGAGTGAGGTTAGGAGGACAGATGAGGACTATACTGTGCTTCAGAATGGGCACGTCATTTGCTATCGGGGCTTGGCAGACAGAAGAGAACTGGGAGTAGGGTTCCTAATTCACAGAAATATAGCTGGCAACATAGAGAATTACTATAGCATTATTGAAAGGGTGGTAGGCATTGTAATTAAACTGAATAAAAATACAAAATGAAGGTGGTACAGGCTAACGCGCCTACATCCAGCCATAATGACGCTTCAGTTGAAAGCTTCTATGAAGACGTGGAATCGGCAATGAGTAAGGTGAAAACACAGTATACTATAGTAATGGACGACTTTAATGCAAAGGTAGGGAAGAAGCAGGCTGGAGACCAGGCAGTAGGAGATTATGGCATCGGCACTAGAAACGCCAGAGGAGAGCTACTAGTAGAATTCGCAGAACGCAATAATCTGCGTATTTTGAATACCTTCTACCGAAAACGAGAAAACCGCAAGTGGACATGGAGGAGCCCTAATGGCGTAAGTAAGAACGAAATAGACTTTATAATGACTGCACACCCAGGAGTCGTGCAGGATGTGGAAGTGGTTGGCAAGGTAAGATGCAGTTACCATAGAATGGTACGGGCTCGAATCCGCCTAGACTTGAAGAAGGAACGACAGAAACTGGTACGCAAAAAGCCAATCAATGAGCTAGCACTGAGAGGGAAAGTACAGGAATTCAGAGTGTCACTGCAGAACAGGTACTCTGCTCTTAGCGAGGAAACCAACCTTAGCGTAGATACAATGAATGATAATCTGACGAGTATCATCACGGAGTGTGCAGTGGAAGTTGGAGGAAGGGTAGCTAGACAGGACACCGGCAAGCTTTCCCAGGAAACGAAGAACCTAATTAAGAAGCGTCAAATCATGAAATTGTCAAGTACAACAGACAAAATAGAACTGGCAGAGCTTTCGAAGTTGATTAATAGACGTAAAGTATGCGATGTAAGAAGGTATAACATGGAGAGAATTGAGCACGCTCTGAAAAACGGAGGAAGCGTCAAAGCAGTGAAGAGGAAACTTGGGATAGGCAAAAGGCGGATGTATGCACTAAGGGACAAAAAAGGCTAATTAACTACCAATATGGATAGGATAGTTAAAATAGCGGAGGAGTTTTACAGAGATCTGTACAGTAGCCGAGACAACCACGATCTTAATACTATAAGAACTAGCAGTAACCCAGACGACACCCCGCCGGTAATGATAGAAGAAGTCAGAAAAGCTTTGGAGAGCATGCACAGAGGCAAAGCTGCTGGTGAGGATGGGGTAACATCAGATCTGCTGAAAGATGGAGGACAGATTGTGTTAGAAAAACTAGCCACTCTATTTACGAGGTGTCTCCTGACGGGAAAAGTACCAGAGTCTTGTGAGAACGCTAACATCATCTTAATACATAAGAAAGGAGACGACAAGGACTTGAAGAATTACAGGCCGATCAGCTTGCTCTCTGTAGTATACAAGCTATTTACAAAGGTAATTGCTAGCATAGTAAAGAAAACATTACAATTCAACCAACCAAAGTAACAAGCAGGATTTAGAACAGGCTACTCAACAATTGACCACATTCCTACTATGAATCAGGTAATAGAGAAATGCTAAGAGTATAACCAACCACTATACATAGCCTTCATAGATTACGAGAAGGCGTTTGATTCAGTAGAAATATCAGCCGTCATGCAGACACTGTGGAATCAGGGCGTAGATGAAATATATATAAACATTCTGGAAGAAATCTACAGGGGATCAACTGCTACCGTAGTGCTTTATAAAGAAAGCAACAGAATACCAATAAAGAAGGGTGTAAGGCAGGGGGACACGATCTCCCCAATGCTATTCACTGCGTGCTTACAGGACGTTTTCAGAAGCCTAGAATGGGAACAGTTAGGGATAAGAGTTAATGGAGAGTACCTCAGTAACCTGCGCTTCGCCGATGACATTGCATTGCTGAGTAACTCAGGGGACGAATTGCAACTCATGATTACGGAGTTAGACAAGGAGAGCAGAAAGGTGGGTCTTAAAATAATCTGCAGAAAACGAAATTAATGTACAACAACCTCGAAAAAGAGCAGCGCTTTGCGATAGGTAATAGTGCACTTAAAGTTGTAAAAGACTATGTCTACTTAGGGCAGGTAATAACCGCAGAGCCTAAACACGAGATTGAAGTAACTAGAAGAATAAGAATGGGATGGAGCACATTCGGCAGGCACTCTCAAATTATGACAAATAGATTGCCACTGTCCCTCAAGGGGAAGGTATATAACAGCTGTATCTTGCTGGTACTTAGCTACGGAGCAGAAACCTGGAGACTCACAAAGAGGGTTCAACCTAAATTGAGGACGACGCAGCGAGCAATGGAAAGAAAAATGGTAGGTGTAACCTTGAGAGACAAGAAGAGAGCAGAGTGGATTAGGGGACAAACGGGAGTTAAGGATATCATAGCTGCAATAAAGAAGAGGAAATGGACATGGGCCGGGCATGTAGCACGTAGACAGGGTAACCGCTGGTCATTAAGGGTCACCAACTGGATTCCCAGAGAAGGGAAGCGGGGTAGGGGGAGACAGAAGATTAGGTGGGCAGATGAGATTAAGAAGTTTGCGGGTATAAATTGGCAACAGCAAGCACAGGACCGGGTTAACTGGCGGAACATGGGAGAGGCCTTTGTCCTGCAGTGGACGTAGACAGGCTGATGATGATGACCTCCGTGACTTTATGTGGCGTCTTGGATGGAGAGTACTCTCTACATGAAACAGACTGGAGCAGTGGGGCATGGTCCAATCTTCCACTTGTCCTAACTGCCCGTTACAGGAGTCTAACCAGCATATGCTGCAGCAATGTGTCATTGCAAAGGTCTTTTGGAAGTCAGTTAACACTAGTTTTCGTGGCCTAGGTGTTAATCGCTTTGTAACATTTTGTCGCTGCTCGCGTAGTCGCTTTGCACGCCTTCTAATAGCTGCGGGAGCTTTTTGTTTGTGGTGCAATAGGTCATCGTCGTCGTGCTCTCTTTCCGATTCTGGAACGCCTCTACTCTGAACGCTTATCCTTTCTGTCGGAGGAATTGTACTTGCTTGGGGAGGAAGAATTTCTGCGACAATGGTCGTGCCACTTTCTGTCCATAGCTGCCGGACGTGTTCGATTAGTCTTCCACCTGGCCTGGTTCCTATAGCCAGGTCACCTGTCAATGTCTGATTAGTGCATGTAATCAAAATGTGTTTACTATTTCTATGTGTTTGTGTATGACCCATTGTGAGGGATAAGGTTCGGGTAATCACGGCAACTTAAATAATCGTTGTCGAGACTGACGAAGACACTTGCAACTTGAGTTATAAGGCTTTAATGCCACAAAAAAAACGATATTGAAGCTTGGCGTGTTACATGGCAACAGCGAAGAACTGCCTTAGGTACGAGCACGACATACGTTCTCGAAAGACAAGGTCTGACGCTTAGCGTAGTCCCCCACTGCACTACACAAGGTTTGAAACACTTCACCGTGTGACGTCGAAGGCAGATGAGTCGATGCGTTGCGTTGCGTCTTACGCCGACATCAGCGATGACTCAGGCATGGTCGGAGTGGAGCGTGAGGCAGAGTCGATGTGTGGCAAGCACGTCCCGGACAGCCAGTAGTAGGCCCAGGTCTGGAATACGCCCGGATCCGAGTACAACGGACCGGCGCCGGTTGCTGGATCACACGGTAGAAGGGAGCCAGGCTCGTGCGGACCACAGGCACAGGTAGGCTTCGGGACCACGACCCGACGAGCGCTTCAGCCTGCCACTGTTTCGTTCGGATTCTTCTTCTCGAACGCCCCGTCGTCGTCCTCTTCTTCTCTCTTCCCATGGCTTGGCTTGACTTTGACGACACGATTCCGCCTTTTCCTTGTGTCATCGTCATCTTCGTCGGCGTACGGCACAGCACAAACTCACAAACATCGCGCACCAGATGAACCTACCGCGCATATCATGACAAAAGTCCCCCCTTTCAAAAGTTTTTTTTTTAAAAAAACTGTCCAAAGTGCGCGGGAGACAAGACTTACGACAAACAAATGTACAGAACTGTTGCACCAAGAGAATAGTCTGTATGTGAGAGTCCCTAGGCATATGGTACATTATTACATTAATTTTGTATAGCTAGCACCTACACCTGTAGCCTGCTCATATAATCAGCACCTACGTTCTCTGATCCTTCTTCGACTACAACGAACGATGAAGCTTGACTAGTGACTTCTGGTTGACGTTCTTCGTAGCGCTTGAGCATGTTTATGTGAAACATTTTCGTGGTGTGCCCAAGGTCCAACCAATAGTCGTGGTCATTCGTTTTTCCTGTAACCGGAAATGGCCCCTTCCAGTGCATAAGAAGCTTGTTTTCCCTGGTTGGGAGCAATATAAGAGCCCGGTCACCAACTTTGAGCTGTCGGGTTTTGGAGGTTCGGTCATAATACTTCTTTTGCGAGTGTTGAGCTCGGGAGAGATTCTCTTGAGCCAGCTTCAAGGTGCGTTCAAGACGTTCTCCCAGATCAAGCACGTATCCGTAAGTAGTCTTGATATCTTCCTCTAGGTCTTCCCCTGTCCAGAGTTCCTTCAGTATATCCAGGGGTCCTCGGACGTGCCGGCCGTAGATCAGTTCAAACGGTGAGAAGCCCATACTGGCCTGAGGTACTTCTCGATAGGCGAATAACAGAGGCGCAAGAAATCGGTCCCATGACTTCGGCTTCTCTTGGCACAACTTGCGCAACATCTGTTTCAAAGTGCCGTTGAACCTTTCGACCAAGCCATTGCATATCGGGTGGTAAGGCGTCGAGCTCAAATGTCGAATAGCAAGCAGAGCATTCACCTCTTCCATCAGGCCTGACGTGAAGCAGGATGCTTGATCACAGAGGATCTCCCGTGGAAATCCTATTCGAGAGAACATCTCCAGTAGTCCATCTGCTACTGTTGCCGAATCAATTGCGGGCAAAGCCACCGCGTCCGGGTACCGAGTGGTGAAATCCACAAGGGTAAGAATGTACCGATTACCCTTCTTTGAACTCGGCGTCAGATGTCCAATGATATCAACGGCCACACGTTCGAATGGCGTGTCAATCAAAGGCATTCATCCAAGAGGCGCCTTGCCTACTTTGCCTTTGGGATATGTCCTTTGGCATGCGTCGCATGATTTAACGAATCTTCGTACCTCCTCCTGTACACCGGGCCAATAAAACGACTCCAAAACTCGGTCCTTCGTCTTCTTGATACCCTGGTGACCAGATATCGGTGATTCATGTGCCAAGTGCAACACATGGACACGCAACGCCTTTGGAACCACCGCTTGTTGAACTGATTTACCCGGAGTCAAGTGGTAAACGCGGTACAAGATTCCTTTCTCGAACATAAATGAGTGGTATGTGGCTCCTTTGCCGCGGATGAGGGTGTCGACTTTCGCCCTACAAACATCCAGCGACCGGTCTTCCTCTTGTTTTTGGCGAAATGACTCCTGTGTCACCTCTAAATTTCCAAATTTAGCAGTCGTGAGCTTCCGGCGATGTCCTTTGCTTGAAACACCAACCATGACTGTGCTATTCGTCCCGCATCCATCCTTGGATTTCTCTTCAGAATTCAATGCCTGATTAGTTTCCGACTTCACGCTCGCTGACTCCTTCCACGTTGAGTCGGGGTCATTAGCGTCACGGGCGCCGGGAACATTTCCTACGAAGACATCATAAAGTGGCGACGTCATGCATTTGACTATCGCATTTTCGGTGAAATAGGGCGATAGAATCCGTATTTCTGCTTCCGGTACCTCGATGCAACTACCATCGGCCAAAAAATAGTGGCGGTAGTACCCATCAGCGCATCATCGGGAACGAGGGAACGTCGCACGACCAGGGTGTTGCTTCCAGTATCCCTCAAGACTGATACAGTATGTCCAAACACTTCTCCCTGTAACACCGGCAAGTTTCGTGTAGCTGTTGCGGTGCGCGTTCGGAGTGCACTAGCAACATATTCATCTTGTGATGAATCATCGGCACATCGGGGCGTCTCGGACTTCTGGTCAGTAGACACGATGCAAGATGTCATTTTCTTTGACCCGTCGTTGCTTGGGCATGCTCTTGCATCGTGGCCGGGCTTCCGACAGTGCCCACAGAAGACTCGTTGGGGTTTCGTGCGGCAATCAGATGCTCTGTGGCCGGGTCGATCACAGACGAAACATCTAAGAGGAGGCTGGGTATAAGTAAATCCTTCTTGCTCCTTGGGAATGTTGTTTGCAGACTTGGTACGAAATACCAACAAGTTTGTTTGCCGCTGGGCTTCCAAGAAGGTATCAGCTGCTTCTGCCATTTCTTTTACCGTCCTGCATTTCTTCTCCCTTAGAAAAAGTGCCAGGCGATCGTGGCAGTTATTCAGAAACTGCTCAGCTACAATGAGGTTGCGCACGGATGCAAAGTCTTCGTCCGTTTCCGACATTTCCAGCCATCTATCGAAGTAACTCTGTAATCTCGTGGCGTACTGTTTACCAGTTTCGCCGTCTTCAGGCTTGCTTTGCCGAAACTTTTCGCGATAGCCTTCGGCTGTGAAACGAAACCTCTGGAGCAAGGCCATTTTCGTACTCTGGTAATCCATTGAGTCTTCTGGCGACAGACGACCGAAGACTTTCAATGCTTCCCCACTGAGGCATAAACTAAGCGCTGTCGCCCACTTCTCCTCAGGCCACTCTTGACCAACTGCTACGCGTTCGAACCTCTTGAGATACGCATCGAGATCGTCACGCCCCTCGTCAAACACTGGAATCAGGTTGTGAGGATTGATCAAGCACGGGCGGCTTTGACTCCTCTCAGGTTCGCGGTCCCGCGCTGTTGGCTCTCGGCTACCTTCAACCTCAGCTAGTCGAATTCGCAGTTGAAGAGTTCTCTCTTCTATCTCCAAACGTTCCTTCGCCGCCTGCCTTTCCGCGGAACGCTCTTCACGCGCTTGCACAGATTCCTCATGAGCCCGCTCTAACCGCGCGTCTACCCACGTCTTTAGCTCGGCTCCTTGAAGCCCCATGCGTTCCGCTAGCGTTATAAGCTCTTGCTCACTCATCTTCCCTACAGATTTCAACCCAGTGCAAACGGCTTCGTCCTGCCGTGCGGACGCCAATTGTGAGGGATAAGGTTCGGGTAATCACGGCAACTTAATAATCGTTGTCGAGACTGACGAAGACACTTGCAACTTGAGTTATAAGGCTTTAATGCCACAAAAAAAACGATAATGAAGCTTGGCGTGTTACATGGCAACAGCGAAGAACTGCCTTAGGTACGAGCACGACATACGTTCTCGAAAGACAAGGTCTGACGCTTAGCGTAGTCCCCCACTGCACTACACAAGGTTTGAAACACTTCACCGTGTGACGTCGAAGGCAGATGAGTCGATGCGTTGCGTTGCGTCTTACGCCGACATCAGCGATGACTCAGGCATGGTCGGAGCGGAGCGTGAGGCAGAGTCGATGTGTGGCAAGCACGTCCCGGACAGCCAGTAGTAGGCCCAGGTCTGGAATACGCCCGGATCCGAGTACAACGGACCGGCGCCGGTTGCTGGATCACACGGTAGAAGGGAGCCAGGCTCGTGCGGACCACAGGCACAGGTAGGCTTCGGGACCACGACCCGACGAGCGCTTCAGCCTGCCACTGTTTCGTTCGGATTCTTCTTCTCGAACGCCCCGTCGTCGTCCTCTTCTTCTCTCTCCCCATGGCTTGGCTTGACTTTGACGACACGATTCCGCCTTTTCCTTGTCTCATCGTCATCTTCGTCGGCGTACGGCACAGCACAAACTCACAAACATCGCGCACCAGATGAACCTACCGCGCATATCATGACGCCCATATGGGTGTGAGCTCTTCTATATATGCACTTCATCCTAACGCTGTAAGTTATGTAAGTTTTATGAATATTGATCCCTTTTGTACACATTTTCTAACATCTTCACCAAGTCTTGTAAATTCTGTACATATATCACCATGTACATTGTCCATATTGTGATTAGTGTACAGTGTACATGTGTAGTGTATGTAGTTATTAGTACCATGGACTATGGACATCCTATGAACTTGGACACTTTTGTTTGAATGTGTAATGTATGTTGTACTTTGTTTTTTGTTTGTTATTGTTCCGGTCGTATAAATGCTCAATCCTTAGGTTTGTTGCATGCCATGATAGAATAAACTTTTTCTAAACACACGCACTTTCTGGCGTTTGGGGACCAGCATGTTTCAAGTAAGCATGCAATGGCAGTCGCGGCACAGAGACATTTTTGTTGAGTTTAAAATGTGGATTGGTGCTTCTGTAATGTGGAAGCGGAAGGGACTGGCATGCCTGTGGGGACGCCCTGAGAGGGCCATGTTTCCTTTGCTACATCACTTAAGAACCATGATGCAAACACATCTGAACGAGCAGTTATTCATTCTGGTGGAGGAAGGTTTCCTCATGCGGTGATCAACACGATTTATTATTTTCAGAAAGAACAACGTGTCCACCCCATGCCTTCATTACTGAGAAGGTAGGCTAGTGTTGGTGTATTCACTGAACCTGCATTTAGTAGTGTATAGTATTTATTTATTCTTATACGCACTTCCAAAATGTTGTAATTCGATTTTTTTATGAATTGTACGTACCCCTGCGCATAGTTTTCTTTATGCACGTTAGAATTTCTATTTACAGGTACCAACAATTTCTGTTGAGCATTTGAATATCTCTTAAGATGTATTATAGCGTGTCGTGAGAGCAAACAATGTAACGCATAAATGTCTTTTGTGTATGTATAATTTTTTCAGAAATGAAATTCTCCTAAACATGAGTGTCCATTGTCTTGAGCCATATATATGAGCTCTAAAAAGGATTCGCGTGTCCGAGGTCTTGCGCTTTTGGGCAGCAGTTTCGAAGAAGTTACAGATTTAGGGGCGAAGCTTCTTATAGCGGCACCCGTTCGTCCCTCGTAGTCGTAGTCGTAGTGTGCAACAATCGTTACATTTTGACCTCCAAGGTGGTGCCGGTGGGAGATTTCGCTTGTGCGTTGTTGAATAGAAAAAATTCGCAGCGTGCGCGTTAACTAAAAACAAAATGCTCCTGTCTCTCATTCCCCATTAGCAGCCATTAGCATTTACATTGAGCACTATCTGACAAAAAAGGGTTGCTACGTTATACTAGCTGGGTGTAACCTCAGTTTTAGAAAGGTTTAGTGAGCGTTGAGCCACAGTGCCATGAATACAACGAACTAGTATATACCATGAACTCGAGGTGGTTAAAGGTGGGAAGTAGATACGAAGCGCAAGCCGTAAAAAGTAAAAGCCGAATTCTCCTATCTCTCATTTCCCATTAGCAGCCATTGGCATGTACGTTGGGCACTATCTGACAGGAAAAAGGTTGCTACATTATACTCGCTGGGCGTAACCTTTTTGGCTTTGAAAAGATTTAGCGAGCGTTGGGCCTCAGTGCCATCAATACAGCGAACTAGTATATACCATGAACTCGAGGTGGTTAAAGGTGGGAAGTGGACCCGAAGCGCAAGCCGTAAGAAAGTATGCGTGTGCTACCTCTTGTTTAGTTCTTGGAATGTCCGCTGGATGGCGGTGCTTCTATATCGGGACTATATGATGAAAAGATGCGAGATGGTGGTACTTGTAGTGTTAAATAAATGGACGAACGGACAAACGGACAGATTGATAGATGGACGCATGAACGGACGCACGGGCGGATGCATGGCGAAAGCAGGGACGGACGCACGAACAGATGCACGCCACCAACAGGCGAATGGATGCATAGATGTACGGAAGCAAGTACAAATGGAAGAATGCTTCGCCCCACTCTCCATCATTCACTCTGTGGATATGCTGCCATTTTTCGCTCACGACATAACTCTGTTTTTTCTTAGCTGAAGATAGTCTTTCACAAAGCCTGCGTTTATTCTTTTAGTATGGTGCTATTTCCGGTGTAGCGCTGAAATTCTCGTAATCCCGGTAGTTGTTTATTGGCTCTCCAAGCTCCAGACCAAGGCCGGACTAGAGGAGTGGCACGCGCGCACTCTCTTGCGGCCTGTGCTTTGTGTCTAGTTCCCACCTTTCTCCGCCGCTAGTTCGTGGCACTGCGGCCCAACCCTCGCTAAACCTAGCTAAAACTAAGGAGGTTACGCCCCGAGAGTTCACCCTGGACACTTCTCTGGTCTGATAGTGCTCTAAGTGCGTCTTTATGTTACTAGTCTTCTATAATAGTGCTCAAATTCTAGGCAAACTTTATTGGAGATTAAGTCACCAATATTCGTCTCTGCAAGTTATTTTAATAGACACAGCTATCTTAATTTAATGCATGACTAACGTTCGCGGCTTTCTTCCTCGTTTCTAATTCAAACACGTGCGGCTAATTAGAAGTAAGGCGTCGACTGAGGGCTACGCTTCACGTCTAGTTACCACCTTTACCGCCGTTAGTTCATGGCACTGTGCCCCCCCTCACCTGCAACGTGATGTGAAAAAATGTACCGTTTTTTTTCTCTCTCTCTTTAGGTGCACAGACCGTAAGAAAGTGCGCGCATGCCGCTCTTCTAGCCCGGCTGTGTCCAGACCTATCTCCGCTTCCCCTCATCATTCAGCTGCGTCTCTTCCCAATATTGGGTATTCTATACAACCACTGTGGCATCTGTAACTCTTTTTGGTTAAACGATCTCGACGAAGTAAAACAAAAAGTTGAGGGCGCAACGAATTTGGACTTTTCGGTTCTTGAGCGGAAAGGTACCTTCTGCGGGCGCATTTGGTACCTTTCTCACGTCGTGCAACCACCTTTGCGTATTGTAAGATCACTGGAGTCTAATGTGTGTTCCTTATTTTGGTCCGTGGCATTGAGTTGGCTTCTTATGCGGCGTTAGAAAAACAGCGTTCCCAGGAAGGCTTTGCTTTCCCTTCGGTGTCAATACGCTGCTGGCTACTGGCACTGCGCTTCTTGTTGCGCCTCATACAAGGAGAGGAATCCCCCGCTTGAACTCTGGCATATTTTCAAGGCACTCACCTTCGGTATTTGATGCCTAAAGTGCACCTTAATTGAGGCCCACAAAACACTCCCTTCGTTTTATGCAACAGCTGTCGCATTTTGTCGTCATATGCAGTCGACTTGTCCTGATGTAGCTGTGTTGGAAAATCCTATCGTTGACACAACAGCCGCTTTGTTGCTCCCGTTAGTTTTTCCGGCACGCCGCACCCACTCTAGTCATGTGTCTTGGAGTGCGCTGACGGCATCATTTCTGCCTGACCACCTCCAGGGCTTCATTTGGTGGCTGGCTTGGGGTGTTCTTATCCTTGATCGCTTCGAAACGTAGGGAATGGTCCGGTCAGCAACATGCCCAAACTGCTCTCTACGGGAAACAAATAAGCATGTTTTAAGACAATTCGTCTTCTCTCGTGTAGTTTCTGGAGGGCCGTAAATGCTGGATATCGCGGCCTTGGAGTTAATCGCTTTGTTTCTTCCGAGTGTTGTTCTCGAGGCCGCTTCTTCCGACTTCTCATTGTTGCTGGTGCCTACTGTGTTTGGCGCAACCACTGTGAGGCGGTTGTCTCAGGTCATCGCCGTCGCACACTATTCGCGATATTGAAGTGACTGTACTATATCTGTTTTGTCGGAGGAACCCTTCTTTCTCACTGAAGAAAAATGCCTTCGACACTGGTCCTGCCCGTTTGTGTTGGTCTGCGAAAGACGTGTAAAGCTTGTTTTCAGTCCTGCCTGGTTTTGGTAGGTTAATGTTTGTTGAGCACTCGTCGCACCAATACCTGGTAAATACTATGTAAATACCTAACATAGATATTTACGTTTCTTGTGTGTCCTTCATTAGCCAATGTACTGTGCATATGTAGAGATATCTTTTTTAACAATGTTTGGTGTCTCTTTGCATGTTGTGTTCCGTCACGATGTTCTGTTGCATTGCAATTGATGTTCACGGCTCGTGAGAATTAATTTCTCTAAACATGGGTGTGAGGCCCCTGGGATGGCTTTATGCTCTCCAATAGTAGAGTACTTAATACTCGAACTCGTTAACCACTTTTGAAAAAAAAAACAGACACACATGCCACTGAAGTGTTTTTGTTACACCAGTTACACCAGTACTCACCTGAAGTGTTGTTACTAGTATGCAATAAAGCTTCCCTGTTTCCAGCGATTATAAAAATGCTTGGTAACCATGACTTCACTGTTGGAAGATGATTGTCACTAGAACCTACAAACGAGAAAAAGAGTGTCTACCCATTGTATTAACTCTGCTTTATAAACTTTCTTACCAAGAGAATCATGTCTATAGGCTGCTTGGTGCCCCATGTACTAAAGACAGTGCCCGGAAACTCTCAAGATCAATTAATCGCCGCGGAGGGCAATAAATCGAGTTGCACCTTGATGCACAACAATCTACTCACAGAATATGAGGGTACACTGCAAGAGCACAGTAACTGTGTGACTCTACTGAGACTTCTTTAACTCTGTGGGGGAGTTGAGCAGAGTTGCCGCGGAACTTACTCTTTTCTTGAAGGTAGAGCAAAATAGAGTGTAAACTCTCCGCTACAAAGGTGGAGTTCCTATTTTATGCAACTCTCGTGCCGACGAGACACGGATGGCGTCTGGCATTCTGTCCTTGCTGACGGAACAATCTAGCGTGTGCATGTTACCACCGACTCCGCAAAGTAATATAACTGTCTCGTAAACCTACGCCTCTCAGCGTGGACACTCTAGATATAAGTTTAATGCGTAAAGTTATTAGGATAACTTTCAGTGATAATAAAAGCATGGTTGTGCGATCACGACCATTTCGTTCCTGAACAGCCAACAGCAACAACTTCGAAGCAAGAAACAGCGGCAACATCTAACGTGCCGCCAAAAGTTAGTTAATGGTTGAAAGAAATTGCTACTAGCATAGGGTAGAGGCCCGACATATATAGTGAAAAAAAAAGAGAATTGGTTGACAAAAACAACCTAATAGGGAGCTTTCAACGCATGACCTCGAGTGTACAAATTGAAAGCATGTCGTCGCACACAGAAGCGCGGTGCCTTAGCTTGCTAGACACTATGACTAATTAGCCAATAACAAAAATTAACAGCTGAGTCTCTTGAGGGCATAGCACATAGACATAGTAAAAAAAATTAGATTTGCACCGTGGCCAAGAGAACCAGAATCTTAAAAATAAGTCTTATTTCTCAAGGAAAACTACGTGGATTAAGCGGAAATTTATCATGGCAAGGCATTTTGGCGATGGTCATGAGTCGACAGCTGATAAAGCTTATGAGTGTTTCTAACGCTGCAGCGAATCACGGCGCTCTCCAAGGTCATACAACTAATGAGCGAAAGTGAATATCACTACACCAAATATTCTCTGGATGACAGTTTTATAGTTGACAGTAACAAGAGTTTTGTGTGTGTGCGTGAGTGTGTAATTTTTTTAGCCGTACAGCATTGCTACTACGCGAGAAATTTCTGGTAGTGGCGCTGCTCAAACTATACTGTTTCTTCCACTTGACATTCCCACTTGCCTGCGGCCGAGTGCTCGAAACTATTGTGAACTGTGGAAGTTGAAAAACAAAATAAGAACTGTGTAAGAATGCCCTCCCCTCTCCCCCTCCTTACAAGAAAAACTTATGATGGGATGGAAGAACATAACGTCACGTTCCTTTCCTCAAGTTTTGTTATCGGCCCATTACACTACGTTCATCAGCGATAAAAGCCTCTATACGATGTTTGAGAAGCTTCTATGCTGTAGTAGATCGTTTTGTTAAGATTACGCCCACTTCGTGAACATTTCAGATTATTCTGAAACCTACGTCGCTGCAAGCGATAGCACTAGACTATCCGAGGGCAAGCGTATAAATGCCGACACGCTTCGCCGCTTGTCAGTTGATAGACGGCCGACGCTCTGCCCGCTGCTCTCAGTGCCAGTGCCTCGCTGTGATCTTACTTTTCATTTGTTGGCCACAAGTTTGGCCAAAATAAACAGTTTCATCTTCAATCTGTAGTCGACTCTCTTCGGAGACGTAACGATTCCGTGACAATAATATAATTGATTGATTGATTGATTGATTGATTGATTGATATGTGGGGTTTAACGTCCCGAAACCACCATAAGAATATTAGAGACGCCGTAGTGGACGGCTCTGGAAATTTCGACCACCTGGGGTTCTTTCACGTGCGCCCAAATCTGAGCACATGATCTTACAGCATTACCACCTCCATCAGAAATGCAGCAGCCGCCGCCGGGATTCGATCCCACAACCTGTGGGTCAGCGGCCGAGTACCTTAGCCACTACACCACCGTGGCGGTGACAATTATATAATAGAGATACTTAGCTTCTGAAGTGCAACTTGCAATCTAAGCTGTTACACGGAGGTGATGATTTGATATGTGGGTTTTAACATCCCAAAACAACCATATAATTATGAGAGACGCCGTAGTGGAGGGCTCGTGAAATTTCGACCACCTGGGGTTTTTTAACGTGCACTGCTACATGGAGACAGTGGTAACGCAAAGACTTCGGCGAGTAAATAATACCAAAAATGAGTGTCTCTGTGGGAAACTTGGCAGGTGTAAAAAAAGAGAGCAGGAAAAAATATTTATGTATATTACAAGCTATATTAACTCAAATACGTTTCCAAATTTGTGGTTAATGTTATGATGTGCCTGTGGGTTCATTTGCTGTAAATTATATATTGTACGAAAATTCTCATATGAAAAACTACCACAAAAGTATGTGTTTTTTTAACTATTCGTTGAAACTAAGGAATCAAGTAGAAAACGTGGGCAGATGTTAAGTATATACAATGACAAAGTAGTGATACTGTCAGCAAGACTTCGGCCTGTCACATCAAGTGATGCTGGCAGTAGAGCTCACTTACAATTACACAAGTACTTAGAAGCAGTCTGTGCAAACTGTTAAATGAATGTGTCTGCAAACAACAACTTGAGAATGTGTGGTGTGAAAAAAATGCTGCCAGATTTGCTGTTTATCTTCGCGATTAAGTATTATGCCCTTTCTTTAATCAGCTTAAATGGCAGGTTGGTAATACACTCTACTCCGCATCTATATAAAGAAACAAACATGCTGTTGCTTTTTACACGCAAAACACGTTGTGCTGCAAGTCGGCCATACACAGTTTTTATAACGCGTCAAGTATCGCATGTGTTACTAAATAAATATCAGGCACCCGTTTTCTCAACTGTTTTGGTGTGTGCAAAAATGATCCCTGGAAATCGTTCATCAATAAAAGCTGTGCGGCTTTCCTCATTTGTTTAAAAAAATTTTAGTCGAACGCTCGACCTTTTTTCGCACTTCGTTTATTACACATTTTCGCAACTGTCACTGAGAAACTTTTGTTGATTTTTAGGCACAATAACATACGCCTTGAAATTCCCCTTCGACACAAATAAACCAAGAAAACACTGAATAATTTACAGAAATTGGTATTTCTGTTCACCGTCAATCAGAGATATCATGTGTTTTCGGGGGTTGCGGTAATCATTTACTTTCTAGGTGAGGATATTTGAGTCGCAATCGGTAGAAAGCAGGCTAGCGCGAAAAGGGGTCTTGTTGTTTCATGAGTAGGGACCATATGTTTTCCGGAAACAACTAAAGAAGACCATACAAAGGCACCGTGTGGTGACGGAGAGAGAGAACACACACATGCATAGAGAACACGCGCCTATCAGCCCGAGCACAGCGAGAGTGGAATAAACATGCTTTTAACGCAGATACGGGTGAGTACATCAATGAAACGGGGCCTGGGCTTGCTTTCGTGAGATGGAGATATCGCGTAGAGAAGGACGCAGGGAGCTCTATGAGACAATGCCTTCATGTGCGCTGCGAGCACGTAATAACATTCTATAATTAGTGTTGCACAAGTAACTACGGCATTTTCTGCATTCATTGGATGCGAAAAGGCACGCACAATAAGAGGGTTTTAAACCTCAGTACACGCTTATAACACATTCACATATATGTGTAGTATGGGGTTGTTCCTGCATATGTTACTATTTAGTTATGAATCTCTTATTTTGATGCTGTGCGCGATTTGAGGAACATTTTTTGTACCACCTAGGCCCACGTTTTCTAAATTTTATGTGAAAGGTAAACTCTCCTGTTCTGTTCTGTTCTCTTCTAACTGCTTTGCTGTGGAGAAGTTGAGGTTCATAGTGGCTCGGCTATATACTCTATATCAATTAGTTCTGCAGTGCAAAAAAAAACGTAAAAGAATACTACTGAATTCTCCTGTTTCGAGATCACTTTACCCTAAGTACTTATGTCGCTCCCTTAAGCGTACTACTTCTAAGATGCTCTCTGTAAAAACTTAATTTTGCTTTTTTTCATAAAGCCGAATTCACATTCGCATCGCAGTCTGCCGTAAGTATGAAGTGGTCACAACGTACGGGCACCTAGACTGTTCTAGAAATCTGAAAACGACAAGCAGTCGCGCGATAACTGAACGAAATTGGTGTTAGGATTGTATAGAGGTTTATGATCTTTAATACTAGTTTGTCCAGATTCAGCACGCAGAGGTGAGGACACTGAAGACATTACAAGTACTTGTCCAGTGCATCATTGTTCTTTGTTTCTCCTTCTTTCAATCCACGCTGTTTCTTGGCAATACCGAGTATTGTATTTTAATTCACGCCAGTGAAATTGAACCTGTTCATTGGGACTAACGAGTTGCCATAAAGTCAGATAAGTCCTTATTTTTTGAAATTTAGAAGGTCGGATGGCATGAAATATTTTTGAAAAGGAGCTTGCGGAAAGTACGATACTAGAACGCGTGTGATGTTCCACTTTGGCGTAATGAGCTTTGGGGGGCAGGCAAAGGTCACACTGTGAAGGTGAACTCCTTCCCGTGACATTAATGGCAGAGGTATGTCGGTAACAGCCCCTCGACATACGTATGGAGACGTACTATAGACGTAGCAGCCGTGGTTCGATATATCGACTATTTGATACGCCCAAAGGGCCTCGAGCTCTTGAATACCCATTGTGAAACGGCTCGTTCTCGCTGTTGCCAAGAATGCACCCTGTATCGAACATAACGACCATCATCACTCCCGGCTCATGTCAGACTTAGCCGCGTAAGCGGACATTTCTGGTGGCGCCTTTCTCACGGTATTGTTTGAGGCCATTTGCTGCACAGTCTTACCCCGTATTCAAGGTGTTAATGGGTAAAAGTTTTATTCCAAGTGATCAAACGAAAAAAAGGACGTGGTTTTCGAGCGCCAAAAAGACATTCACAGTTGATGAAATTCGGGCACGATTCTGACAGATCGTTGTAACTAAGGTTAGTGTGTCCACAGCTTGTCATTGTATTATATATAAGTGAGTGTTACCTTTCTACCAAACAGTACCAGTTCATGAGCAACGACGATAATAAATTGAGTGATTTCTGAATAGTTTTAATGCTTAACATTACTGTTTTATTTTTATGAATGTCAAGCTGACTGTAAATAAAGCACGTCTAATTAGCTGTGAACTGTTGAAGCATACAGCACCAGTGTCTTTCTAAAGCTACTTCTTTACGTCTAAGAAAGGCAACACTTGCGGGTTTGCTACTAGTATATTAGGATAGGGAGAAGTGGAATGAGGGCTCAAAGACACTACAGACGTGTTTACCTGTAGTGACCGCTTCATTGCTTCTTCAAACGCGTGCACAAACAAGCCTGCAACGATGGGCGTGCAGCTACACTACCGTCACCAGCCAGACGGCCGGTGACCCCGTCTTCGAAGAAAAATGCTATTTACGTGAGTGGAATTATATTTCTTTAGTCGCTTATGTGATCGGTTGTCGTGCTTCGGTCGTGAACCTCTTCATTTATAGCCTGCTATAAAACAAATGGTCTTGTTCTGGTCGCATGGATGGCGGATGTGCCTTAAGAGAGGCGGATTCATGTATAGAGAAAAATCCGCTAAAGCTTGCGCAGAACGCTTGGTTGCCCACTTTAGAGTCGTCTTGCACGGTGTTTTGGCATTGGAGAGTTCACAAGCACGCGTTGCAAGCAAACAAACGAACAAACCAACAAAAGAAGTGTTGTCCCGAAGTTTAGACGAAAACGTTTGTTCTGCACCATTGCTGGCGACACACTGCTCTTGAAATATGTTTCTTCATTTCCTTGCAGTCTCGCTGCGTAAATTTCTCGAAAGCGCGTTCATGCCCAGATGGCGTGATGCATCGGATTATCAGACAGTTGGGGCGCTTTAAAGTCGCGCATTCTAGCTCTCGTGACTTCTCTATCACGTACTTCTGCGATTAACAGCACTATAGCAAAGACATTTGCAAGAAAAACCTTGCGAAGTTGTATTTTAGTTTTTGAGTTCTTCGTCGCCGTTTGCGTCACTCCGAATCTTGCGGGAGTATACTTGGTGCACGAATCGCACAAATGACGACGTTCCCGTACATACCGCATCACCGATTCTTTCTTTTTTCACGCTGTATGTATGCATGTAAGGCACATATTACGTCTGTAAAGTGTATTCATGATTGCCATAAAGCTTCAGCATGTGATTGCGACCAATTAAAAAAAACACATCAACTCAATGAAGTGCATGGTGATAAGTGGGACGGAGCGATCGTCAGTCCATGTGCGCTGCCGTCTATCTGTTCGTTCTTGCTTCCCTCTGTCCGTGCGTCCATCCGTGCGACCATCCGTCCACCTGTTCGTGCGTTCATCCAACCGTCTATGCGTCCCTTTGTCTCTCCGTCTGTGCGTATGTTTATCCGTCCGCCCATCTAGTGAACACTCCAATTGCCGCCACCTCACGTTTGTTTTGAAAAATATTATCATCATATAGAATTACCGCCATCCAGAGGAAATTTCAAGGACTAAACAAAAAAGTGCCGCCACAACCACGAAGTGAATGATGATGAGTGGGCGAAGTTCCGGAGGTAAACCTGGTAAACCATGAATCCTCCTTACATTTTGCCCACTCGATTTTATTGCAACTCTCCCCCTAGCGTACGTCGCCGCACTATATCGAACGATGACACGCGTCATATGTGGCATCATTCCTATTTTATAACACCTCGCATCTTTCATAGTCAACTACACGTACCGCCGTCTAGTTTATAACATCTTGCATCATTTGGATGGATGGATGGATGGATGGATGGATGGACGGACGGACGGACGGACGGATGGACGGATGGACGGACGGATGGATGGATGGACGGACGGACGGACGGACGGACGGATGGATGGATGGATGGATGGATGGACGGATGGACGGATGGATATGGCTGTACCCTTTAGATCGGGCGGTGGCTAGCGTAATACTTAATGCCGTCAGCTACAAGTACCGCCTTCTAGTGAACACTGCAAGAACTGAACGAGAGGTGGCTACATACAGGGGACGCACAGCCCACGCCTTAAGGAGCTTCGCTCCTAAAAGGTGGCGCAGTCAGACTGGAGGAGCGGCACGCGCGCAGTCTCTTACGGACTGCGCTTCGTGTCTAGTTCCCACCTTTCACCGCCGCTAGTTCGTGGCACTGGGGCCCAATCCTCGCTAAACCTTGCTAAAACCAAGAAGGTTACGCCCAGCGAGCTCAACCTGGCAACCTTTCTGGTCTGATAGTGCTCTAAGTGCGTCCTTCTGACACTAAATTTTTTTTTAGTAAGCATCAAACTCAAGGCAAATTTTACTTCAGATTATTTAACCAATACTTGTCTCTGTAGGGTATTTGTTCAGAAACTGCTATCTTTTTCTATTTATGATCAACGTGCATGGGTTTCTTCCTCAATTAAAATGAGTGCGCGCGTGCCGCTCCTCCAGTCCAGCTGTGAAGGTGGCTATGTACTCCTGGGGCGCACTACTACTTCTAACTACTACTGCTACTACTACTACTACTACTACTACTACTACTACTACTACTACTACTACTACTACTACTACGTAAAACGCGGACGCACTTGAACCACGGCTTAAGAAGCTCCACCCATAAAAATCACAAAATATCCATGGAGTGCATGATGATGACTGTGGTGAAGCATCCATCAAACCATCTGCGTTTCCGTCCATCGTTGCGCCTGTCTGTGTGACCATCCGTCCATCCATGCGTGCCTCCGTCCATCCATGCGTCTGTCCTTCTGTCCATGTGTTTGTCTGTGTCTGTCCATCTGCCTGTGCATTCATGCGTCCGTCCATGCGTCCCTCCGTGCGTACCTCCGGGCGTCCGTCCATCTGGGCGTTCTTTTTTGTATCCATCCGTTCGTCCGTGCTACCGTCCATTCGTTCATGCATCTGTCTGTCTGTCCATCCGGGCCTCTGCCCGTCCGTCCGTCCACCTAGTGAATACTGCAAGTAACACCATCTAGCATCTTTTCATCATATATCCATCATAAAGAAGTACCGTCATCCAGCGGCCAAACCAAGGACTAAACGAGAGGTGGCTACTACGATGACACGGGACGTGTGACCTACGCACGCCGTAAGGAGCCTCGCCCCTAAAAAGGCCGATCACAAACCCAAGTGGTCATTGGATTGCCTGCAGTCCGGCCGGGTGGCTATCTCGGTGGCGACTGACTAGGCAGCTAGAAACGTGTACTAGACCAACGTGCGCTTCGTCATCAGCTACGACTGCAGGAGCAATCCTGGTGCATACTCGCGCCGTTTGAAGCATGCGAGTCGATCTGAAGTGATGGCTAGGATTACACCTTTCTCAAACCAGATGACTACGTGTATGCAAGGGAGATCAGGTTCTTTGAGCTGACCAACCGGGCAACACCACCACAGCGGCACAAGGTTGCAAATATGACAATATGAAAGTAGGTCATTGACTTTAGTCTTCAGCTTTTGCTTTGGTGCGAGGAGCACGGAGTAGCCTTTGGAAATGCGTACAGTATTATCGCACCGGAATTGTCGATAACGGTGTAATAGCTCGGTGCAGTCACAACGAAAGTTAGACACTTCTCGGCCCTTCAAAGCCAACTTTCAACCTTTACTCTTGAAGTAGCTAATGGTATCTCCAGAAAATAAAGTTAAATCATGCCGGAACGTCTTTCTCTAATATGTTAATAATGGGACTAAGCTTGTGCACTTTGGGGCTTTTAATGCGTAGCATGTCGTGCGCGTAGAAATCATGCGCTTTTGAAAGCAACTGTTAGCTTGCAGACGTTGCAATAACGTATGTCCATCGTGATTTTTTTAACACGCTCAAGCTTAACGCGTTTGAAAATCAGGGGGTGCCTGTACCAGAGAAATCGGTCGAGCTCTACTGCTTACCACTGGTCTAGTTTAATTGGAGGAAACACACAGGCGGCAGACGGCAGTTATTTATCTTACTGACAAAAACCGCTATTCGAGAAACTTTGCAACCAACCGTCGGACTTTATGCAGTAGTAAACATCGGAATCGAACTTTTTAGGTTTGCTGGTTAACCAAATGTACGTAGTGTTTCTGAGGTTCTCCTATCTAGTCTTTTCCGTTCTGGAGAATTTTCAAGCTCACACTCATGCTACGATACACCTCTTTAGTGACCGATATACATTAAGACATCTGAAACACCACCTGTGTTTTTAGCTAGGAACACATCAATGGGATAGCACAGCAGCGTGCGTTCGATAGTGGAAGGAAGGCGGAATCCGAATGTAATCAGCGGAACTCATCCGTGCTTGTACCTCAGCACGGTCAGCTACACAATTTATGTCCTGGTGCAAGAAGAACTGCTTGTGTCCTATTCTTTCTTTTGCTTGCCCCGAGCTCCCAGTTTACAGCGTGATGCTCTTGTTTCTGCGCGGTTATCTTTTCCCAATTTCCCCAAGAACTTCATGGCTCAATGGCGCCGTTTATTGTCGGAGGGCACTGAGTAATCGTTCCGGGTAGCTGCTTCGCCCAGCTGGAAACGACAGAGGCTGTAGTTGCTCACTAACACGGAAGCGTGAGGCGTGCACAAATAATAAGGGGCGTATAGAGAGCGGGTATACGTTCCAGTCGAAAAGAGGTTTCCTCCCGCGTCTTGCTGAATGTAATTGCAGAAAGGACGGAATTGACCGGAAAGGACACATGAAGCCTGGTCGCATTCGAGCGTATTTCTAAGCATTTGCACTGCTTTTTTTGTTTCGTTTCTGTTCGTGGACTCCAGGGTTGGCAGATCGAAATAGACTGCTCGTAAATGTTCGCTCTATCGACGGAATACCTGAACTAAACGCCTTAGCCTTCGATATTGAGAAATCATACTATGTTGCCTCCTCGCATTGTTATAAAAAGAATTGAAGGAGGAAAAAGTGTTAAGGAGAGAACATTGTGAATTGTGTTTATGAGATCAGCACAATTTTTAGGGGATAGAATTGGAGGAGCCAGGCAATCGTACGCCTTCTGCAGAACAACAGACTTGTTATTTGCTCGTTACTTCATTTGCAGTTGGCTACGTGCTTGTAAAGTATTTTACGTCATCGACATCAATACAAGTTTCCCTGCCAAGTCTCATCTTTTAGTAGTGTGGTAGTTTTGGCAGACGGAACACGAGAAATTGCCAATAAAGCTGAGTAAATCAACAGCCCGGTTTCCCTACTACAGACAAGCTATCAAAGCCTAAAGACAGTAAACCAAGGAAGGCATAGACCTTATTAAAATTGCTTCCATCTGTCGACCGTTGTGTGCATGCCGCTATGTTAAATATTCAGGGCAGCGCAGTACGCGCAATCCGTGTGTGAATTTACGTATTCGTTTACGTAAGACGCATCGACATGAGGCGCGTATTGGCTGAAAATCGCAATGCCGACGTATTGCTGCGTCCGTTGCTGCACACAAAGAGGAACTCGAAATGCTTACCTGAGAAAAATAAGCCGTAAGCATTGCTTCTTTATTTTTTAAGGTGACGTTTCTAGAATGTGCTCCAGCTACCGTGTCCGAAAAAACATCTTCGAACTCACCTTTCTAAGGAAAGAAGATGTGCAACAGCAGTTGTATTCGTATTCCTACAAATGTGTGCACGCCTAATTAAGGCAGTTTGTGCAATGTTTTGGCTAGCAGCCGTTCGCCAAGTGGACTCTGACGCTTTACGCAGAAGCCGTCTTGACGCAACAAGCTGTATCGCGGCTAGTTGCACGTGCCGGCGTTTCGTTGATTGCGCCGAGTGCATCTAATGCTTGAAAAACGTGCGCAGTCATGTGGAAGTCAACTCACTAAACAGCAACTTATCAAACTCCAGAAGAAAAAAACGAAACAAAACGAAACGAAGGTTCTTTTGCACACCGTCGCTTACTTCTCAGAATGAACAAAGGAGGCGCACTTGCTTCCAATTGAGCGTGTGGCATTACCAAAACGTCATAAACAGAACACATTCAACAAATTTCAGGCGCGCGCAAATAGCTGCGATTAATTTTGTTGCGTGAAGATGGCTTAAGCGTGAAGCGTACGATCCGCCTTCACTTGGTAAACGGCTGCTAGCGAAAACGTTACAGATAAATATTTTGCTTCGGCATGCAGCAAGTTGTGGGAACAAGAGCACAAACGCTATTGAACATCTTACTCGCTTACAAAAAAGAACGCAAACATGTCTTTTGCGAGCAGTAGGCGGAGCACATGATGGAAACGTCATCAGCTTTTAAAAAATCAATAAGGGACAAAGTCAGCGGCTTACCTTTTTTTTCTTCAGTAGTCAGAGTTACTCTATGTGTGCTGCAAGAGACGAAAAAAACACGTCGGCATTGCGATTATCAGCCAATACACGCCTCACGTCGGGACGCCTTAAGTATGCGTATGCGTAAACCCACGCGGACTGTGCGTACTGTGCCACGCTGAGCCGCTAACATGGCGGTATCCACACGACGGTTGACAGATGTCCTCAATTTTGCATAACGTCTATAGCAGTTATTGTGTGCACTACTTTTAAAAGATGTATAGTAATGGTGTTATGGATGCAATAGAATTTACCTGCATAAAAAACAACTTGCCAGAGAAAGAGACCGAGCCTACAACATTACATATAACGTGGCCGATTCTCTAACAATTCATCCACAACGGCAGTTGTCCTTTCATGCACTTTATCAGGTATTTCATTGCACGTAAACCTGCAAGTACGAACCAGTGCTCCTTGTAGCACTGTTGGTTATGTGACATACTCTTCTAAATCAAAAGCTCTTCTGGCCTAGTCGAGAGAGTGTCGCCGTCAATCTCCGCTCGGCCTTGAAGCGAATAATGGATATATGCGCTCCCGCCGCAGCCGCTGTTCTGACCGCTGCTAGGATGACAAAGCTTGCCTCACCAGCGGTAGAGCACTGATTAACAGTGACCACATGACTAGCTGATTTCTCTTCCACGTCAAGTAGGTGGGCGAATGCCTCTGTTCAGCCGTTGCGCCACGGTCTTGCAATAGAAGGAGAGAACAGGGATGGTAGCCCATCTCTGCAAAGGTTGTTTGCGTGGTCAAAGCGACTACAGCGATAAGCTGCGTCAGACCATCCTGCACTGGTCGCTACAGCTTGCCAATGAGCTAAATATAACCATATTTCCAGGGCGTGGAATGGCACGCTGAAACGAATAATGAACGAGTAGTTGAGAGAGATAAACGTCGGCAGAATGATATAAAAAAGGCGACGACCGTGAGCTTGAAGGGTGTTAATGAACACCTCGCATTTGACTTCGGCCACGGCTTCGTAGAGTGATGAAGCGATGTTACTGAGAGCTCCACAGGCGACAAATTTGATCAGCCCCATCAATTGGATTGCAAAACTGTACTTCAGCTGCGAGAGTAAGCAACTTTAACCAAGCCGTAATGAACTTTTGCATGCATAAACATGCCCACCCGAGTAGGGTAATAATTTTTTCCGGCTTGCGTCACGTCGTACGGGAGCTTCTGGTGAGCTGGCAGCTCGCAAATAAATCTTTGCATGTTACGTGAATCCATCGATCTTACCGGCACTAAACGCTAACAAAGAAAGAAGGAAAAACGGAAATTCAATATACGCTCTTTTATTTGTCATACACACCTTGATGAAACCAAGAGAAAGCGAATTTAAGTGAGGTATACGTTATATGTTGTTTTTATATTCACTTGAGTAATAATGACGCAAATAGCATCATATTTTTATTACGACTTTAAAGACTAGAAATAATATCCCCAATAAATTCTTGGTTTCAGTGTTTCCTAGCTTGTCAATTTACGATAAAAAAATTACTTGGCTTGTCCAAGTTGAGGATCCCATATTTCTGCACAGTTCGCTTTATATACAGTTTTCTAGAACGAGCTTGGGGTCCTAATATGTTTTAATTCAAACATCGGTAATAATTCATAACAACTAATATAAAGGACACCCGTCTGCGTATGGAAACGAGAATATTACAAACCTACATTACCCTACATACACCGACATCGTTTGCAATGGGGAGATGAAGACAAATAAGCGTTTAGAAAAATGTTTAAAGATAGGCGATCGCTTACGACAACAAAACATCATCAATGTGGCAAGCGTAGAAAAAAATACCAAAGATATTTATAAACCGCTCAGAGGTGTTTTCCGTGACCACCAGCATTGTAGGTGCTTTCGAATTTCTCCATAATTAATTTGCATTGCTTCGTCGTGGCAAGCATAACTAAACAAGAACCCTGGCACCTAAGAATAATCAATATCTGCCATAAGCTCTTGGTCGCTATTTGAGACACTGAAATAATGAATCATGTTGAAAAGGGAAAGGTGCAGCTGAAAAAGTAGTTTTGCAGACATATTCGGTGATGTTCTTCCAATCACGTTAGTTTCTAGGGGTGAAGCTCCTTACGCCATGGGTTGGTCTTTCCTCTGTATTGTAGCAGTAGTAGTAGTACGTAGCCTTCTCGAGTTTATGAGTTGCTCTATTGATGGCGTTGTGTGTATATACCCTTGAAAATCATATATCTAGATGGCGCTAGTGGTTTTCGCAGCATATACAGAGAGTGAATGATGATTTGGGCGAAGCGTCCGTCTGTGCATCCATACATGCGTCCGTCCTTACCAAGAAGGCAGACAGACACATAGGCAGAAAGACAGACAGACACACAGATGGATAGGCAGATGGACGTTTTACGGTTTATTGATAAAACCCTCCAGCGCTTGGCCCCACTCATCATCATTCACTTTATGGATGTGCTGCGTTTTTTTTCTTTGCATGTCTCCCCTTGACAGATAACTCCGCTCACACCAGCAAGAGATTCGTTATTGCTTCATTTGTAGTCACTCCGCCTCTTTCAATGCCTGAGAAAGCCGTGACTTTTGCGTGTATCTCGAATGCGAAGCAGCGTCTGCATTGATATGAAACTGATTGCGCAGAGCCCCTACTTTCTACAGCGGTAAGGACCCGTGTACCATTGAAACAAAAGGCAGCTCACACCAGCAAGAGATTCGCATTTGCTTTGGTTTTTAAAGGCGAAGCATTTATTAGCGAACTTCGGCGACTTTTAGCCTATCTATCTATCAATCTCGCCGCGTACGACTTTCAGCTCTCCTGTCCGTTTCAATAATGGTACCAGTACCAAACTTGGTATGGCAAAACATGACTGTGTGAAGATCATATTTGACTAGTCATAAGAAGAAAATCATGACATGTCTGTCATAAATGTCACGAATTACATTTCATGGTGCTGCAGCCCTTACAGTGGTTTCGTTCACATGACATGTTGCAAAACTGGTATGGTATGGCATTATTGCATGGCGAACCCAAGCGACAAACCCTGACATGAGAATCATTATATGCGTGTCATGTAACAACATGGCTATATGCCACGCTTATGATGCACTCGCTGCCGTTTCGCTGGCGTCACATATACCAAATTTAGTATTACAGTATGTGAATGGATAGTGAAGGTATCTGACTGGTGCAAACATGATATTCATGATATGCTTGTCATGCAACAACATGGCTACATGCCACGCTCATGATGCGCTGGCGATTGTTTAGCTAGCTTCACTATACCAAATCTGGTATTACGGGACGTGAATGGATGACGAAGGTATGATACTGGTGCAAACATGATAAACATGACATGCGTGTCATGTAACAACATGACTACATGCTATGCTCATGATGCGCTCGCGGCTGTTTCACTAGCTTCACATATGTCAAATTTGGTATTACGTGAGGCCAGTGGATGACGAATGTATGTGAATGGGGCAAACATGAGAATCGTGAGGTGCGTGTTATGTGAGAACTTGACTACTTGCCACAGTCAAGGTGCCAGTAGATTTCGACGTGACGAGGTGCGCGTGCTCGTCGGCGTTCATTTCGTCGCGTCACGCTGGCGTTGCCACGCAGGCGCCGGTCCTGCCATATACTTGCAGGCGCGCGTCGCAATGCATTGCTTTGACGCATGCGCGTTTGAACGCGTCTGGCGTTCCTTCGTTACGAAAAAGAGACGCAGTGTTGTCTCGGTAACGCATCGGTGCAAAATGCAGCATGTCGCATTTCGCGCCGGTTGCCGTCGGGCTGCGCCGAGTGACGCTGGTCGCGCCTGGCGTCAGACTACAGAGTGCTCGCATTTCGTTAACGTTACGTCTCAGTGCCCAGCGTGCACGCGCTCGTTAACGCTACAATGGAGTATATTGGGCCCTTCATGATGCGCTCGCAGCCGTTTTCAAGCTCCACATATACCACATTTGGTGTTAGGCGACGTCGTTCTATGACAAAATATATGACTGGTGCAAAGATGATAATCCTGACACGCGTGTCATGTAAGAACAAGACAACATACCACGCTCATAGCATGCTCGCGGCCATTTCGCGAGCTCCACATATACTAAATTTGGTATTACTTGACGTGAATAGATGACAAAGGTAAACGACACATGCAAAGATGAAAATCATAACACGGAATTCATATACGGCATCATATACCTCCACCTCGTAACGTTGTGCTGATTTTAAAGTGACATAACAACATTTTTCATTCGTGCTTCACATATCATTGATTCTCACTGTACCTGGGATCTGCCAATACTTTGTTACTTCACCTCTTTCAACGCCTGAGAAAGCCGTACCGTTTACGCTATCTAGAACGCAAAGCACCGTCTGCATTGATTTGAAACTGATCGCGCACAGCCCCTACTTTCCGCAGCAGAACGAAACGCATGGCATACCGAACTACTACACGTAGTGGTACTTGTGCAAAAGCTTCACCCTCGTAGCTTTCCCTTCGTTGCATATAAATGTTGCGCGCGAGTCTATTAATACGGGCTAGTTCACTGGATTTCGTGCCGACAGTTTGTGCCCCCGCAATCTCCAACAGCGCAGCTCTGGCTGACTGGCTCGCCCTACGCCATCTCCTGTCGCTGACAAGAGCTCTCGCAGAGTGGTGCCCCGTCCTCGGACTCCTGCGACCGTGTCCATCTTTCATATCTCCTCTTTACTTCCGTGGTTTTCTGTCGTCCGCTGTCCCTCCGCCTAGCTTTCTCCATCTTCTATCTATTTACTTTTTAATGCCTCCTTACCACCATCCCTCGCGAACTACTTTTGAGGTGTCACACGCTGATGCAGACAGTTACGTGGCTCACTTTTCTCTTCTTTTCTCTTTAAGAATCACATAAAAACATTTCGAGTCTATTAATATGGAAGCATTCAGTCAATGCCAGCTAGCGCAATTAAATGCATTACAGAGTCATGTCAAGGTTGGACTCATCGTATCCTATGAAACAACACCGCCGAATTTGCCAAAAATTATAGGTTAATATTATACTAATACTTTTTTCACTTCAAATATTAGAAATTAAGTAAAAGTCACCTGCAGAATATAAAACACTTCCAAAAGAGTGAATATAAGTGTGAATTCTATGAGTACTAGAGACAAGATATTGCGGTAATCAGGATATCATACTGTCACATTTTTGAAGAATACGGTTGGTGGTATTCGGAAGATGTATTGCGGTTCTGTTGTTTTCAAAGAGCACTTCTTTTCTTGTGAAAATATTGCTGTCTGCCATTGTAGATGAGTACTTTATAGTGTGTCCCGCTGAAGTGTGAGGCTTACGGGACGGCTTAGTGCTCTCCTATAGTAGAGTACCAAGTACTCTAAATCACTAACTTTTTCTGAACACACACGCACGTTCCGTTCAGCTCACATGACGGCTCTCAGGTCTCCCATAGCAGAGTACCAAGTACTCTAAATCGTTAACCACTTTTTCTAAACACGTTAGGTTATCTGCGCAGAAACTTTTCTTTGGCTCCGACTAACCTTAAACTTCTGCTTTATCAAACATTAGTCCGACCCAAACTCGAGTACGCGTCATCAGTCTGGGATCCACATACCAATTACCTCGCTAACAGCATCGAGGCGGTTCAAAATCGCTCGGCACGTTTTGTCATGTCCAACTACCATCGCACGTCCAGTGTTACCTCGATGAAAGCCAATCTTCACTTACCCACTCCCTCACTGCGGCGTAAAATATCTCGTCTTTGCCTGTTCCATAAGATCTTTCATTGTATTCCGTCTTTTAGCAACACTCTTTTCCAGCCCCCATCGTACGTTTCCTCACGCAACGATCATCAGTTTAAAGTGGGCGTTCCTAGCGCCCACAGGAATTTATATTTTGAATCATTCATCCCGAAAACTGCTAATGAGTGGAACCACCTTCCCGCCCCTATCGCTGCTATCACTGACCTCACTTTGTTTAAAAACGCCCTCTCTAACCATTTCGCGTAAATTCGCCACTTAAGTCACGCTGTGTTTTCTCTTGTTAGTTTTTTGTGTGCGCGTGTCATTCAAAGACGCAACCATGTTGAACATTGTTGTTACAACCACCCTGCCTCTTCTTCACATCACGCAGTCCTTCTTTTCTTTTATGGTTTTCAGATCGCCATTGTGCGCATATAATTTTGATTTGCTGTATTTCCTGATTTTCTGTACGATGTATACCCGCTCCTCTCTGTAATGCTTCGGCCTTGAGAGTAAATAAATGAAATGAAATGAAACACGCAAACAAAGCACGTCAAGTGTGAGGCCCATGGTGCGTTTATGCTCTCTCATAATAGAGTAGCTCATAGTTTAAATTGTTAACAACTTTTTTAAAGCCCCATACCCGTCATCAACTTGTCCTAAGCTTTAAGAGATGGCTTTGTGTTCTCACATAGTATAGAGAACGCCGTACTCAATATTGTCGAACGTTTTATCATGAGCACTTGTGTACATAGTGCGCAAAATAGTTGACCATTTTATTGTTATTATTATTATTGGTAGTAGTAGTAGTAGTAGTAGTAGTAGCAGCAGCAGGTCCGGGGATCCCAACCTACGGTGGCGCCAGCTTTTGCTGTGTTTTGAAAATATGGGGAGTAGTAGCACAAAATATTTGATAGAAGCTGCCGACAATTTTTATGAAAATGAAGGTGCGGAAAAGCAAACCGTTTTGGGGGCGAAGTTCTCTGCGACATGTGTCGTTCCCTCCTCTATAGTAGTAGTAGTAATAGTGGTATGTAGCCCACTCTAGCTTATAGGTTGCTGTATGGATGGCGTTGTATGTATATCTGATCAAATATCTGGATAACTGAATGAATGCATGGCGTTAGTCATTTTCAAAGTATATTTCTGTAGTGAATGACGAGTGGGGAGAAGCGTCCGTTCATGCGTCCGTCCGTTCTAAGAAGACGGACAGACAGACAGACAGACAGACAGACAGATGGACAGAAAGGTGGACGGACGGATAGACGGATGGATGGACGGACGATTCAGGTTTTCTGATAAAGCCCTCCGACGCTTTAACCCACTCATGATCATTTACCTCGTTTACATGCTGGGATTTTTTTCGTCTTCAGCTCCACTAATTGAACGGCTCCTTGTACCAGATGTTAGAAATTGACAAAAAAATTTATGAGCTATAGGCGACACTGAAGTTTTGCGCGCTCATAAGTTGTATCATTTAGAGCTCATTATCATTCCACAAGCAAAACTTCGAAAATCATTATTTTATATTGATTAGCTACGTTAATTTAGAGAATGCAGCATCAGAACATCTTTCTTTCCTAAGTATTTGTGGAAGGTCTTCTAAGCGAAAAGCTGCAACTGGCAGCTTGAACGTACCCGAATGCTCCCGAATGCTAAGAGGAAGTTTTTTATACAAAACTCTTCTCTGGGTTGACGAAATTTGCATTGAAAGCAACGAGGATGCTAACGCAAATCAAGGGAATCATTGATTACAAACAAGCATTCTATTTTTTCTGGTTGGAAATGGGTCGTACTAATGACGATATCAATAAACAAACTTCAGATCGGGCTGAATGACACTCATAAATGCTTGTCGTGAGCTCTTCGTAACCCTTGTGACGTAGTGGCACATAGTTTTCGTTCCTTTGTAGTTCCTGGTGGGGTTATCATAATTTACAAATGTCTTCACGATGTTTTGATTTCTACTACCTTTACAGATACTAGGTCACAAAATATACGATGAAATACACTTTGCCGCCTACCTTTCCGCGTTCGGCCTAATACACTCGTCTCATTTCATCTTCAAGGAAACGATAAAAATAAAGATTTTATGTTTACTGTGATTATTATTACTTAGTTACCATTCCTCCTTTGGCATTCTGAACTTGCGCTGCATACCGCCATGTGGCTTAGAGTATGCACGCGGAATTTGAATTGATTATTTCCAAAAACTCAGTTACATAGCTGTTATGGTACAATTCGCAAATACAAATGCAAGAACTTCGTGGATGAGACGAAATATTCAAGGGAATGTTCATTGTATACATACGCTGCTGCCATTGAGGATTCTGCTGAGAATGAGTACCATGAGAAATACAATAGATTATCGCTAAGAATTGCTCTGAATCCAGGTGTTCTAATGACTCTACGTCTGTATGATTTATAATAAAGCAAGTGTAACCCAATTAACTTTTCACCAATTACGAAACACTGTGCACCTCTTTTTAGCCAGTCTTAGCAACTTTTTCGAAAGCACTTCTCTGCCTAACTTTTTCGCAGTTATTTTTGAAATCTTTATTTCTAGGTTGTCCTTTTTTCTTAAAGCCCCATTCAAACACTTTTAGAATGCTTACTAATGCAATTCGTGATTTTGCGTTGCACTTATCACAGATGCATCTACATTTGTTTGTCGGGCGTTTTGCATGTTACTGCTGGCATCCCAAACGCATCAGCACGCCATCTTCTAAACTCAGTTCCTGAAGTAATGCGCTGCTTCTCTCTCTCTCTCACTCACTTTTCTCTAGTGGATAATTTGCTGCATTGCCTCCGACTTATAGAAGTAAACGTATGCTTTTCACAGCTAATAAATATTAGTGGTTCGAAATCTGCATAAGCGGGAACTTTACCACAAAGAGACTAGTTGAATTTTTATAGAGGCAATGAAGGGCTCCTAAGTGGTGTATCCATGTGAAATTGAAACGATTATTAACATGATGCGATGCAATACCCTCACAAAGCACAGAGTATTAATAGCGTAGGCTCGTGAGCTTTCTCGCATCAAGGCATTTTTCTTCAACTTAGCCACATGTTGCAGTGAGCCACCCTATGCCCAGACATTTCCACTAAAAGATTCTCTAATGTCATTTAAAAAGCCAGCGTGGTTTCAATTCAAATGCCAATTTACATTCGGTTGCTTCAAGGTAACTTAACTGCGAAGGCGCATACACGCAATTCATTACCTTGGCTTGTACAACGATTTCTTCTAGACCAATATAACTCCGACTCGCAGGCATCGTCTCCTAATAAGCTCATTCGCGGGGGAGTTTACTGACGCTTACCTATTTTGTCCCCAAATTTCTCCTCTTGTTTTCTAGTCCCATTAATAGAGAGGCTTCTTTAATTTCTTAAATAAACTGAATTTCGAGGTAGAAGAACCTGGTTTGGTGTTCGGCAGTAGTGGTATGCCAAGTACGGGAACAACGTCGCAAACCATCGCAACTACGCTGACGCAGGAATAGCTTGAAAAGTGCCTTCCAGTGACCGAATCTAAACTTTTGTTTATTTTAAGTTTGTTTCACTGTCATTGTAGAGGTCAGATCCTTAGTTTTCTTCTTCAACATATCGGACGTATAGAGTCTATCTACATTTAGCTACGTGCTTCGGACGGCTCTCGAGCAGACACCAATGTTAAGACCCATATCACGCTCACTTTCTGAGTTGCTCACGCTACAGCGCAATACAAAAAGCACGCATGCTTCGAATTCCTTCCATGCAGACACTTTGGTCTCCTTTTTTATGTGCGTACTTCACTTTAGACCATCCCAGGCTCCTATTTTTCTTTTATTCAGTACTTCTCGTTCACCGTGGAATTTTTATTATCTAGAACAATACTCAATAGAAAGAATATACTCAATACTTTGACAAAACATTCGTTGTTTGGCACCAAAATATTTAAAATGCGAAGCATTTCTCAGCGAACATCAGCGACTTTGAGCGTATCCATCTATCTATCTTACCGCCTACGACTTTTAGTTCTCCAGGCCGTTACGATAATGGCATCAATACCAAATTTGTATGTCATAACATGACTGTATGACGAGCGTAATTGACTAGTCATAACCTGAATGTCATGATATATGTCATAAATGTTATGATTTACATTTCATGATCTTGATACTCTTGTGGTGGTTTCGTTCACACGATGTCTTGCAAAACTTGTATGGTATGACATGATTGCATGGCGAACACAAGCGACCGACACTAACGTAGAAATTATGACACGCATGTCATGTTGGTCATGAGTCATTACTCATGACTGCACGCCACGCTCATGATGCGCTCGCAGCCGCCTCGCTAGCTTCACATATTCGGCATTACGTGACGCGAATAGATGACGAAGGTATGGGACTGGTGCAAACAAGATAATCATGAGATGCGTGTCGTGTGACAACATGACTACATGCCACACTCATGATGCCCTCACGGCTATTTCACTAGCTTCACATACACCGAATTTGGTATTACTGGACGTGAATGGACGACGAAGGAATGTGACTGGTGCAAACATGATAATTATGTGATGCGTGTCGTGTAACAACATTACTACATGCTACGCTCATGATTAGTTCATGGCCGTTTCGCTTGCTTCACAGGTACCAAATTCAGCATTATGTGATGCGAACGGACGACATGCGTAAATAACATGTCCAAACATGATAATCATGATATGCGTGTCAGGTAACAATATGCCTACATGCCGCACTGATGATGTGCTCAGGGCCGTATCGCTAGCTTCACATGCACCAAATTTGGTATTACGTCACGTGGAGGAGGAGGAAGCAACAAAAAGGGAGAAGGCAGGGAGGTTAACCAGAAAGACATCCGGTTGGCTACCCTACACTGGGGGATAAAGGAAGGGGACAAGGAAGACGAGGAAGAGGGAAGAGAGGGAAAAAAGGGGGTGGGGGAGAGACTGACAGTAATTTCACTGCAGCGTGTAGAACTCTACCGCATGTCAGAGGCGTTCACACAAGCCTGTCTTTCTCAGGAAACGCAGCAGGGCTTTCACTGCCTTGTGGGCTGTCGAGGCATGTGTACGTTGCTGTAATAGCACCTGCACAGAAAGAGGCCGATCATCCAGTCGCCGCATTGCGTTGGCAAGTACTTGTCTCTCTGAGGCAAATCGAGGACAATGACACAGCAGGTGTCCGATATTTTCGTCGGTGCCGCAAACATCGCACGCCGCACTGTCAGTGATTCTGATTAACGTGGTATAAGCTTTCGTGAAAGCAACTCCCAGCGATAGAGAAGCGAAGCTTCACGTCGATGTAGGCCGGGTGGAGGCCGGAGTTGTAGTGAAGGGTCGAGCTCGTGTAGTCGTGTACGTCGTATGCTTGGTGTGTTCCACTCAGTCAGTGTGAGACTGCGGGCCAGTTGACGAATCTGCCTCGCCGCATCCGCTCTTGAAAGCGGTATTGGAACGCTGTTCGCTTCTTTATGTGACGTGCGAGCAGCATGATCTGCAGAATCATTGCCGCCTATACCACTATGCCCAGGTAACCACTGAAAGACGATGTCATGGCCTTTTTGTATTAACAGGTGGTGAAGTTTCACGGTTTGGTAGGTCAACTGGTCGTGGCATCCGCGTCGGAGAACTGATATCAGGCACTGTAACGCTGGTTTTGAGTCAGAAAACACAGCCCATTTACCTGGTCTTTCTTCCGAATTGATGTGTTCCAGTGCATTGCGCAGAGCCTCGAGTTCTGCCGTCGTCGAACTTGTCACATGTGAAGTCTTAAAACACCGAGTTATCCCTTGTGATGGTATAACCACTGCTCCACCTGAACTGGACGGCGTAGTAGAGCCATCCGTGTAGATGTGCACGTGGTTACTGTAGTTTTCTTCCAGTAGGGATAGACTCAGTTGTTTCAGGGCATGTGTCGGTAAGTCCGATTTTCTCCTCATTCCTGGAATCATTAAGTGAACTCGCGGCCGGCTCAAGCTCCAAGGAGGAAGCAGTGGCTTTGATGCAGGTGTGTATGTCTCTCAGCAAACGATGAACGATGTTTGGAGACAATAGTGCCGTATGTCGTGCGGGGCCTTTCAGCAGCTAGGCTCGCCAGGTGGTGAGAAGGGGTCCTGGCATAATGCCTGAGGTGCATGTGCATTGTCTCGGTAATAATATGCGTATTTATCGAGTGATCTTGAGCGATGGCAATGGTTTCAGCCGTTGAAGCACAGCGGGGTATTCCAAGGCATATCTTAAGTGCTTGGGCTTGAATGCTCTGAATTGCGCGCAGGTTGGTCTTGCCGGTGTTAGACATTGCAGGTAAGCTGTACCGTATAAATCCGATAAACAGCACTCTGTACAGTTGTAGCATGGATGATATGGGCACTCCCCAATTTTTTCCTGCAAGGAATTTGAGCATGTGGCATGTTGCGATCAGCCGCTTCTTCACATAGTTCACGTGTGGAGTCCACGACAGGTTTCTATCTATTATGACTCCCAAGAACCTGTGGCTTCTGCTGAACGATATGTCCCCTTCATTAATCGATATACTGTAAGCAGACGTTGGTTTCCGCGTGAACGCTACCACTGCACATTTTCCGCAGGACACCTCGAGGCCTTGTTTACGAAGATAGCATGACGCCGTTGTAGCAGCCTTCTGAAGGCGGGCGCGAAGCTGAGGCCTTGTCACACCTGATGTCCAAATGCAGATGTCATCAGCATAGACAGAAAGTTCTACAGTGCTAGGTAGCTGCTCGACTAGACCAATGAGAGTTAGGTTGAAAAGGGTAGGGCTTAGCACTCCTCCCTGAGGAACTCCTCGGCTGCTGTAATAATCAGGTGTTGGGCCATTCGCTGTCATCACGTAAAATGATCTCAGTTGTAAGTAGCTGTACACCCACATATATATCTTGCCACCAAGACCTACTGTTTCCAAAGCACTAAGGATGGCTTCATGGGTGACATTGTCGTAAGCCCCCTTAACGTCTAGAAACAGGGCGGCGCACAGTCTCTTACAGGCTTTCTGGTGTTGAACATATGTCACCAGATCAACAACGTTGTCGATTGACGAATGATCGCGCCTGAATCCGGTCATGGATACTGGATAGATTTCGTAGTGCTCTAAATACCACTCCATTCGTGTTAGAATCATTCATTCCATCGTTTTTCCCACACAACTGGCAAGTGCGATAGGACGGTATGAGGCAATATCCAAAGGAGATTTACCAGCCTTTAGAAGTGGAATGAGGCGACTTGACTTCCATGCCTGGGGAACAGTACCAGTCTGCCAGGAGTCGTTGTATAGGCGTAAGAGAGCCTTCCGAGCTTCGTCTCCAAGATTACAAAGGGCACGATAGGGAATGCCGTCAGGACCGGGTGCTGAAGAACGTCTGCACAGAGCCAGTGCCGCCTCTAGCTCATCCATAGAAAACTGGCATTCCATACGGGGATCACGTGAGGGCGGTGGGTTGTCAAAAGTTCCCGTTCTTGATACTGTGAAATTGGAATCACCGGCAATTCTTCTACAGAAAGATTCTGCGACGTCAATCTCTCTGCATCGAAGGTGAAGTGCCAGAGATGTAAACGGGTGTCGCTGACCCAAAGTTGTGCTAAGACCCCGGACAGTTCGCCATATCAGTGATAGGGGCTTTCGTGGATCCAACGACTCGCAAAAGGATGTCCAACGTCGCCTAGCCAGTTTATCCATGTGCCGCTGCATTTTCTTTTGAATGCGTCTAGCCAGCCTCAAATCATCCATGCACTTTGTCCGTCGGTACCTTCGTTCTGCACGACGGTGTATTGCGCGAAGTTTCTCAAGCTCGATGTCGAAATCGGTGCGCTTGTGACTAGTCAAATGTGTATGCGTGGTATTCTGCAGGACATCCTTTATCGAGTCCTCTAGGTTATATGATGAGCCGTCGGTACAGCAGTCTTCCATTAACATTTTGAATTTCGGCCAATCGGTGTACTTGAGGCCTCTTGAGGACTTGGAGCTGGTGAAACCTTCTATACACAGGTAACTTGGTATATGGTCGCTGCCCCGCGTTTCCAGATCCGAAAACCAGTGTACTTTCCTGATAAGTGAGCGAGAAACCAATGTAAGGTCCAGGCAGCTGCTATAGGCTGATCCGCGTAAATATGTAGGGCTTCCATCGTTACAAACGCAGAGTTCGTACTCCGAGGCTAAGGACACCAATTTTCTTCCTCTAGAGTTGTCCCTGGAGCTTCCCCATAGGAAATGGTGGGCATTGAAGTCGCCAGTGATCACCCATGGTCTTGGAGTCGATGTCAGAATACCGCATGAGCGCTCGCAGTCAAGGTGGCTTGATGGAGATAAGTAAGCTCCGATAATCGTGAAAGCAACCTTATCCTTCTTCACAGTAAGGCACACATACTGATTCCCTTCATCAGGCGAGACTCTGTGGTGAACGTAAGTGAGGTCATGGCGCATGAATACAATAACTTTGCTGCAGTCTCTGTGAGTGGAGGACATAAAGCACTCATATCCTGACAGCTTGATTGAAGCACACAGGTTGGGTTCACAAATCACAATAATGGGGAACCGGTTCACAAATACAAATTGTCTAAAGTCAGACATGCGCGACTTCAGTCCTCTGGCGTTCCACTGAAAGACAGATGCATTCTTGACTTCCGCTCGAAACGACGGTGCCTCGCTGGCCATGGTTTTACTTTAGAGCTGCAAGCACCGGACTCAGGGTGTCCAGCACATGCAGTGCGGTCTGCGCAGCAGAAGTCTTCATATTACTCAGTAGGACACGCATGGTACTCATCAGCGATTGCAGCAAGCTTATCACTTGATCTTCATTCATCGCATCACTGGTTTGAGGGGTCGTCGAGGGCGGCGGGATTTGATGCAGCTCCGAAGTAGGTTGACGTCGTGGAAGAGAGGGCCACTGTTCGGAAGGCGCGACTGCTGTCCCTTTCTTCTGTTTGGCAGTATCCGTCTTCAGTGAGCTCGGTGTTTGTGGGTCAGCCTCTTTGATAGAGGATGACATCTCTCTATCGGTAGAGGCGTTTTTCCGTGATGGTCTTCGCCCACGACGCCGTCATCGGCGTAGTGTAGCGGCAGCTTCTCTGTGCGTTGAATTGTCCCGCACCATACGCCTGAGTACCGCGTGCTCGTTTCGCACCCGCGGGCAATCTTTGGATGAGGCCTCATGAGCGCCGTGGCAGTTTGGACATCGTAGTATGGTGGCACTGCAGGCGTCTTTTGAGTGAGACTCAGCGCACCGCGGACACACAACTTTGTTCTCACAGACACCTTTTACGTGTCCCATCTTGAAGCACTTGTAGCATTGCAGTGGCTTCGGTATGTAAGGACGCACTGAGTGGCGAACATGGCCAACTTTGACATACGAGGGAAGGCTGTCTCCCTCGAACACAAGCCTCAAGCAGCGTGAGTTGCCGAGTCTGGTAATGTACGTAATGCGGGTGCCTTCAGTCGCTGGCTTTATTAGTATTGGCAGGTCATTAGCCGAGATGGAAAGATCCACATCATAAATGACGCCAACAGTGCCATTACAACCTGTAGCGACCATTGGCCGAACTTTCACGTTGCCGATTTCTGTTATGTGCCGAAGGCTTTGCAGTGCGCTACGGTGCATAACGTCTACAGCAAGGACATTCTTTCGTGCATTGATCCTCACGTCTTTGATCTCATTCGGCGCGGTTTCCTCGAGAAGCACAGAAAGAACTTGCCTGTTGAGGAGTCGCAAGTTAGATGCTGGGTCTTCAGGCATAAACAGCATGGTGTGCGGCCACCGCTGTGGTGCAGTCTTAACGGTGGAAACACTTGCCGACGATGCCGTTCGCAGCAGTCTTCGTTTTGTAGATCGATTCATGACGACCGTGAAGTCATCATCCGATGACTCAAAGCCGTCCGAATACAAATCGGTTGCCTCACTGTCGGTGTCGCTCGACGCGTTGCTACGCTTCCTGGACGACGAAGTCCGGCGAGACGGTTGCACGCCTGGAACATTCTCAGGTGTGTCCTGAAGCATCACCGCAAAGGAGGGAGCGGCAGCTCCCAGGATTTCCAGGAAAACAAATTGAAAACACTCATTACGTCACGTGAATGGATGAAGAAGGTATGTGACCAGTTCAAACATGATAATTATGTGATGCGGGTCATACAAGAGCATGACTACATGCCACACTCCAGGCCTTAATACAATTAGTCGTGACCCGGCCCGCATGTGCTCCAGCGTTAGTTTTGTCGCGTCACGACGGCGATGCCACGCCGGACGCCACTCTACCAGGCATATACTCGCAAGCACGCGCCGCCCTGCGTTGTTTTGACGCATGCGCGTTTCAGCATGCCCGTCGTTCCTTCGTCACGAAGCTAGGCGGACGCGGTGCATTCTGGGTAACGTCATTGGTGTGAAATGCAGTATGTCGTATTTCATGCAGGTTGCCGCCGGGCTGCGCCGACGGACGCTGGTCGCATCTGGCGTCAGACTATGAAGTGTTCTAGTTTCGCTAGCGTAGCGTCGCTGCGTCGCTGCGTCGCGCGTGCGCGTGTAAACGTTACGTCGCAGTATATTGCGCCCTTCATGTTGCTCTCCCCGCCGTTTCGCTAGCTTCACATATACCAAGTTTGGTATCACGGAATGAATGGACGACGAAGGTATGTGACTGGTCAAACATGATAATCATGAGGTGCGTGTCATGTAACAACACGACCACATGCCACGCTCATGATGCGCTCGCGGCCGTTTCACTATTTCCCCATATACCAAATTTAGTATTACATGACGTGAATGAATGACGACTGTAAAGGACACGTCCAAACATGATAATTAAAAAAAGATGTTAGCATGGCAACACGGCAAACGCTGTTTCAATACATTAGAAAAATTGCTGTTTTTATTGGCAACGCCGCACAATACATGCCGTAACCAGTGACACGTAACTGTCATGGTGACAATGTGCTTGCAATGAAAGTAAGCAAACAAGTGAAGTTGTAGCTGTGAAATTTCAAAACGTTTGGAAACCCTATGTTTATTGGATTCGTGTTTTTTTGAAGTACTCAGCTATATATTCTAGAAAACCACACGTTTGAAAAGTGTCTGTGCGTGTTTGTTTATTGTTATCCACTTTATTGCTTGGCCATCCAAGCGAAATTAGCCGAATTCAAGAACACTCTATCTTTTGCTGGTTTTAGATTTAGTTGGCTTTCTTGAGATCTGGAGCGGCGTAACATTTTCGCTACGCATGAAAATAGAGAGTTTTAGTACTGCGGAATGGTGCTACGTACGCATCACGCAAGTGCCTTGCGTTACGTGGCGTCGTTTGCCACTAATCGGCTTTTAGTACGCCGTAGTACCCGCGTACGTAACGAGCGTAAAGCGTGTTGCGCCATCTGGTAGATCAAAACAGAAGCACGTGTTGTTGACAGCCAATGTGAGCCAATGCAAGTGTTATAGTCAGATTATGGTTATATTTTAAGCCACAGAGCTGGTCGGTGTTGCCTTCGATGCCGCCAATTTGCAAAACGAAGTCTCGCGCTGTCGCGAACTTGTTCGAGAGTGGCGCGATCACCTCGTACGTACGCACGCACGCATCTCATGCGTGCGTACGTAGCGGCTGCGTACGTAATGCGATACGTGCGCGTTGCGGTCTGCGCATGCGCACCCCACAGAACGTGGCGTCCTTACGTACGCAACACCGCCACGTACGCAGCATACGCAGTACTAAAACTCTCTAATATGAACTGATGAGTTCAAGTGCGTATAAGATGAAGACAGACATGTTAAATAATGACTTCAATAGTGAATACGTAGGGCTAGGACGTGGAGACAGAGAAGATTGTCCTTACTTCATGCTATAACAATTGTTAATCCACGTGGAAGTCCTCGGTTCGCGCTATTGAATTCATCACGACTTACCAAGACTAGCTCGAGCCGCCACCTCTCTAAGGATATGCTCAGTAACCGTAGAGGAAGGAAGGTAAAGACATGTTCAGACCACGTGCGCTAAGTACGGATCATTGCTAAAGATCTTAAGCGAAAGACCTCTACGACATATAGTGAAGTCACCCTTACATACGGCCCATGGACAAAGCAGTTTCGGTTTTCACGTTCCGATCACTTAACTTCCCGCCTCCCCAGATCCCGCGTTTCCGTGAGCGTCTTGAAAGCCATAGAGTAGCGTTTCTGTGCACTTGGTTTGCCGGAATAGATGGTCGGCTCTACGACCATGAATGAGAGCACGCGTCACGTCTCCCGTTAAGCCCAACCAGCAAAGCCATCGTCAAACACGCCAACCCTGCTACGCTGCAACATTTGGAGCGAGGAGGCAATGCACATTCAGAGGAGTGATTGGCGCATCATTAAAAATAATAAAAACAAATCGCAGTGAAAAGATCAATGTGAACATACGTGGTCGCTAATACGCCTATGGACGATAATGCACTAACGTTATACGACACTTATTATAGACGCGACAGCACTCTGAACGCGGCTTAACAGTAGCACAAAGGCTCAAATTGCGACCAGAAACTCTCTTTTCAACTGCTCACATCTGCAACTAGGACCACGTCTTCACAGCGAAACCTGTTATGCCATTACAGCTCAGGTCAAGCGCAGTTGTCCACCGATGCCGCCAGTGTCCCTAATTACATCGCGTGAAATTAGAAAAAAAAACATTGGTAGATCCCATGTACAGTGGGAATAGACGATATGAGAAGCATGAATGAAAAATGTTGATATGTCACTTCAAAATCAGCCCAACGTTACGAGGTGGAGGTAAATGATGCCGTACATGACTTCCATGTCGTGATTATCATGTATAGATGTGTTGTTTCCTTCGTCATCTATTCACGTCACGTGGTGCCAAATTTAGTATATGAGGAGCTAGTGAAACGCCCGCGAGCAGGCTATGAGCGTAGTATGTTGCCATGTTCTTACATGACACGTGAGTCAGGATTATCATGTTTGCACCAGTCATATACTTTGTCATCCTTTGACGTCACGTAACACAAAGTTTGGTGTATGTGGAGCTAGCAAAACGGCCTCGAGGAAATCATGAAGGGCTCAATAGACTCCAATGTAGCATTGACGCGGGCGCACGCTGGGCACAGCGACGCTACGTTAGCAAAACGCGAGCACTCTATAGTCTGACGCCAGACGCGACCAGCGTCCGTCGGCGCGGCGCGACGACAACCGGCGCAAAATGCGACGTGCTGCACTTCGTGCCGACGCGTTACCCGGACAACACTGCGTCTCTCTCTTTTCGTGAAGGATGACGCCGGACGCGCTAAAACGTGCATGCGTCGAAGCAACGAAGTGCGGCGCGCGCCTGCGGGGATATGGCAGTACCGGCGCCTGGAGGGGCAACGCCTGTGTGACGCGACGAAATGAACGCCGCCGAGCACACGCACCTCGTCACGTCGAAATGTATTGGCGCCATGACTGTGGCTAAAGTAATGTTCTCACATGACACGCACCTCATGATTATCATGCTTGCACCAGTCACATACATTCGTCATTAACTGGCGTCACGTAATACCAAATTTGGCATAAGTGAAGGTAGCGAAACGGCTGCGAACGCATCATGAGCGTAGCATGTAGTCCTGTTGTTACATGACACGCATCTCATGTTTATCATGTTTGCACCTTGGTCATCCATTTACGTCCCGTAATACCAAATTTGGTATAAGTAAAGCTAGCTAAGCGATCTACAGCGCATCATGAGCATGGCATGTAGCCATGTTTTTGCATGACGCGCATATCATGAATATCATGTTTGCACCAGTCAGATACCTTCGCAATTCATTCACGTACTGTAATACTAAATTTGCTATATGTGAGGCTAGCGAAATGGCCGCAAACGCATCATAAGCGTGGCATGTAGTCATGTTGTTACATGACACGCATGTAATGATTTTCATGGTATTGTCTCTCACACGTGTTCGTCATGCAATTATGTAATACCGTACCAGGTTTGAAAGATGCCTTGTCAACGAAACCACCGCAAAAGCTGCAGTACCATGAAATATAAAACATGACATTCATGACATGCATGCCATAATTTTCATGTTATAACTAGTCAAGTATGATCGTCATACAGTCATGTTATGCCATACCAAGTTTGGTATTGTGATACAATTAACTAAACGGCCAGGAGAGCTAAAAGTCATAAGCAGCTAGATAGATGGATAGATAGATAGATAGATAGATAGATAGATAGATAGATAGATAGATAGATAGATAGATAGATAGATAGATACGCTCAAGATCACCGAAGTTCGCCAAGAATTGATTCGCATTTAAAAACACCTAGCACCAACGACACAGTGAGGCTCGAACCCGGGTCCGGTGCGTGCCAGCCCATTACTTTGCCACAGAGCTACGCCATTTTTTTTTCTTCCATAGTATTTATTACAAATGCGGCTTGCGTATATGCATAGCATACGAGATACATAGGGTGAAGTGTACAAATGTACAATGAACGTTACAAAGTAAAACTCATACAACACATTCTCTAATGCGGTATTTGAGCAGCACACTTCATGAACTCAGCATTCCAGTCCGGCTGAAATTGCAGTTGGTCATAAAAGTCTCTTAGCCGCACAGTCATTTGCACGAAGTGGCATGGTGAAGACACCATTGCTCCCACATGCCTGTCTCACATGCGAGTTTTCTATAAACTTTGAATGCCCATTAACAACAGCATGTCAACTGTCATGTCGTTGCATTTGGGTTCACAAGGTAACAGATGCTATAAAAATTTAAATCCAGACGTTTTTTAAAAGCCCTCTACCGGACGTCCCAGAAAATTATGGCATCCTTACAACTAATATAGCAATGTTCTATTGTTTCTGGAACTTCCCAGAGGCGGCAGGTAATTGAGGATACCAATATGCCTTTGGTGTTTAACCAGGTTTTTACAGGTATTGTTTCTATATGCACTTTGTGAAAAAATGTCTTGGTTATTTGTGAAAGAGGCATTTTCGTTACACGTGTTAGCAAGTCATGACCAGAAAATCCAATACATAGTGAGCGGTAAAGTGAGGCAGGAAAGAATACATCAAACACAGCATAAAGTAGGTCTTTTCTTGAGCTAGAGAACAAGTACTCATAAGAGAATCTGGCTGTCAGGAAACGCACTAATTTGTATACTTTGCGCAAGAACCCTTGCAAAGAGGGAGGCGATGCAAAATTAATAGATTTCACTAACTTCGGTAAAACATCTGCGAAATTCACATGCAAGAATGTTTGAAGCAGTGCATGAGCACTGTCACGAAAATAGGAAAATCACCACACCAGTTTTCTAATAAAGAGGTGTACCAACCTAAGACCACCTGTGCAGAGAGATCTAAAAACATTTTCTCGCCTCATCGACTCCTAGGTTGATGACCAAATAAAGGTAGCAAATACACGGTAAAATTTCTGTATGTAAACCCTCGAACATAATTATTTGCAGAACGTAGACTATTTTTGTTGCCAAAAACAGGTTGCATGCTCCAGCTCTGCCACTGATGCAGAGATTATAAGGAATAAACTTTCGGGCAAAGCGCTTTAGGGTGGGTACACGTTCTTTCTGATAATTTGCACTTGATCGATATGCATCTAATGTGATGCCTATAGGTATTTTGGTGGAACACAAGACCATTCTATACCCTGAAATTGGGTTGGTTTATATGTCCATAGGCCAAACTACAGTCCCAAGCTTTTAGCAAAGTTCATTCGTGCTCCTAAATTTTTTCCTAATTCTCTGATTGCTGTCATCACCATTTTTATACTAGAAAGATCTGTGCGAAAAAGCGCTATATAGGTCATCCGCATACGCCAATACTTTTACCTCACTGCCGTAAGCGCTGAAACCGCGGACACTCATAAACCGAATTACACTTAAGCACAGTGGCTCCGAGTAAAGAGCAATAAGCATTGGTGACAATAGGCAACCCTGTTTCACCGACGAGTTAAGAAACAAGGGTTTCGAAAGATTGCCATTAACAAGTAAACGGGTTGAATATTCATTGTAGCATAGTTTCACAACTTTAAATATTGTGGAGCCTACATTAGTATGTTCGAGAAGAAAAAAAACAGAAAAGAATGGCGAACCCAATGAAAAGCTTCCGCTAAGTCTACTTGTAGTATTGCCAGTTGTTCGTGACTTGTTGGCAAACTTGCCTTAGGCAGGCTTGTGACTTGTTGGCAAACTTGTCTCAGGCATGCTTGTTCTCGGAAGAGTAATTGCGTTATTACGATTTAAAAAGCTTTTTAAAACAGCGAAAGAACAACCAGTCGTCGCACAATGCGAATAGCGTAACATGTGGGTCATCCAATACTCCAACCCATTACAAAATCTTGTTCTTGGTCCCCTATTCACTGTGGTTCACACCCACTTCAGGCATAATTCCTCATCGTCGTCAGCCACCACATGAACAATTGGCACAAAATTCTTTGCAACTGTTCGGCGGGTACCACAATTCTCAGAAAAATAGAGAAAAATAGCCTAGCAAATGCCAGTCAACTACCCAAAAAATTTATTATTGATGCCCTAGTGGGTATCAAGCAAGTGTGCTTCCAGTAGTTACCCTGTGAGTGTTTTGAACAGGCTCTGAGAGGCCGCTCTTCTAGCTTTCGCTGCGTCGGTGCTGCGCCTGACGTGCAGGCCTGGCGTTTTTTTTTGTTCTTACAACAAACCCAATAAACCAATATCTGCCGATGTCTGCTAGATTGAAATTTATCATCGTTGGGAACCAGCACGCGCTCCATTCCCGCCTAAGCACTTGGTACAGGTGGTTCGCAAAGAGCAGCTGCATTGTGCGTCCACGAATCGGTTTTTTGCCACCCATGTGTGCCATTACTAATATTTAGTGAACCAGCGTGTTGAGCAGTGAGTGGGCTTTGCCCAATTTTCGGGGCACATATGTGGCATTTCGAGTTTGACAATGAAGCAGCTGTAGACGACGTTTCCCTCAGATTTAGAGAAAAACGTATAGAAATGTGCCGAATAAAAAAAAGATGAAAATTGCAAGCGATGGAAGTGAGATGCCGGAAGGAAAGACGTCTCAGAATGAAAATTGAAGCATCTTTCCGATAGCTAATCAAGCTTGCAGGAAGTGCGATGATGAACAGCCTTCTTTGTTTCTCTTTGGTTTCTTTTTTGTGAGCTTTCTTCTCACTTACGCCATTTTTCTTCTTTAAGTTTCTTTCTGCAGTTTTTCTTGCTATTCCAGTTTAATTACTGGTGCATTTTATCCATTTCTAGCTCTTTCGTTCTCTTTCCAACTTTCTTTTTGCATCCCTCTTCTTCTTCTCTCAACTTCTATTTTTAACTTGCTTCCTCTTTTAACATTTTCATACATGGGTCTGCACGAGTTACATCGAGCGATGACAGCATCCGCAACTTTCGATAACCGGGGCGCCTCATAGAGTAGGGCACCTATCATCATCTAGGAGCTCGATAGAAAATAAGAAGAGCTATCCTCGACTCGAGAGTGCGCCCAGTCTGCCACAAATGGCTTTGCTATTCACCACCGAGAGGCTCGATAAACAGAAAAAAGACAACCTTCTCCGCTATGGATGATTATGCTATCCACGGTTTTTCTCACGTGACGCCAAGCTACGATTGCATGCGACGACGGCATACGACAGCACGGCCGTCTGAACTGTTCCGCGCATAAAATACAGAAATTGGAGTCATTTAACGTAGATTGTAGTATAATATAGTATATTTTAGTACGCTACAGCACAGTGCAAAGCACTATAGTATAGCAAGCGGTCGGAAAGAGACAGGTGGAAAGGTAAAAACCTGGCAACGTAAGGAGGACCTGGGTGCCCATCGGCTCTGTTGTAGCCCCTTGCGGGAATCTTTATAGGGTGTAATATTATTTTTCTGAACAAAAGAAACATGCGTCTATTCTGACAATGCTGTTCTCTAGATGAATCGTCCATTTAGTAATGTAGCTTTTCTGCAAGGCCGAATTACATTTAACACGGCCTATATAAGCAGGCACCATATTGTACGTATATGTTGTTATAAGAAGCAATGTGGTAAACAACGCTTAGAAGAACCTATGGTTACTTGGGAATGATGGTCGGGAAAGAAATAAAGCCATTCTCGGTGAGGTCATTGTTCATACTAAATGAAGGGCGTGCAGAAAGATTTCACATAAAACAGTAATTAACACACGAAAATGTACTACTACTTGGATTAGACCCAAACTATACTTACCCGGTTAAAATTAACGACGTTAAGAGATACTTTGCATTGGAAATTCACAGCGACAGAGCATACCACGAAAACAGTGGCTGAAGTTCTTTCGAGTTGCTGCGCCATCTTCGCGCATCTTTTTCTGAAGTAAAACGGCAATTTACTTGTCACCGATACGTGTATTGTGTTCATGGTGTTGTGCTAAAGGAGGTTTTACCTGGACTTCCGGTGCTTTCAAGAGCCTTTCAGGGCACTGCGAGCTCACGTACTCGCTCAAGAGGTCTATTCATGCCAGTATCATCAAGCGTGGCAGTTCTTTAGTGTATTTTAGTGTAACTTCTTTAGTACTGGCTGCGACGTTCTCCAGGCGTACTAGTTGTATTGCAGGGATTTGCCGTCTTTTTTTTCTATTGATACTTATTGCCTTAGCGCTTATCTACTATGCAAGGTGTATGGCTGTTTTATTTTTTTTATTGGCCAACGTAAAAAAAACGATCATATGGAGACGTTACAGTTATTTGCTTTTGCGTCTACAGAGAGCCACCTCTCGGTACAAGCTCGAGTATTACGGAAGCTCTGATGTGAGCGTGAACAGATTCAGAGCGTTAATGCGTAAACAACTGGACTGAGTTTTTTTCCTCGAGGAAACCTACCCCACATCCCCTTGCTGCTGACACACCTCAAACATTTGGGGGCGTTAAAGTGGTAAATCTCTATTTTATTAAGTACCATGAAAAAAGTTATGTTGTCGAGAGTGGTCCCTAAGCTTATGCTTCGTTCTTAATTTATTGAAATGGTAAAGCAGACATGCAGTATTTGCGATGCCATTTTAGCTTGTACCAGCCAGCCTCTGTTCTCAGTCGCGCTTATCCTTCTTATGTACTTTGTTTACGCCGTGCAGTGCAATGCTTCATTGTCGGCTGTTAAGAGAAGGAGAGCATGCGTACATTGCCCTGTATCCTTGAAACGTGAGCTTCAACATTTTATATATATCGCGACTCTGCTATCTGGTTCTAAATGTTGCCTATTGTTCACACCTACATCAAATATTCTGGTGCCTAGGAAAACACCAAAAATGTCAATTTTGCTATTACCATTCAACCATTTGTTTTTAAGACGGAAAGAGACATATGATAGGTAGATGATGCAGAGAGCAAAACTTCAAATCTCTCGTCTTGAAATCAGCGGTCTAAAATTGAGAGCTTACTATTGATATTGTTTTATAACTTTTATAATAACTTCTATTAATATATTTCATTTGGTCTGAGTAAAACTGACGTGATGAGACATGTCCGCAAACAAGTTCATTTCGGCATTGTTTCTTAAATATCATATTACTTCATTTTAAAGCTTTGGACCATGGTTTAGCTTATAAAATGGAAGCCACTTGGGAAAGTTCATTATCGAAGAAAAATACACCACAAGTTCTGGTTGAAAGTTTTGCTCAAGTGGTTTCTCGTTTTTTTGTTTGCTATGGCGTTTCAGCTGCCCTTTTTAGAATACTATGCTTCTTCACACCTTACCTTTCGTTTTTCTTGCCGCCAAGTGGAATGATGACTTTCCGGTTGTCCAACTTACTTCCGTGCCTTACGCAAAACTCGTTTATCATACATCCGACGTGGATAACGTCACTCACCTTTCTCCACGAAATTGAAACAGCCAACGGGGCGTTTTTCATTCGAAAACTTGTTCCAAGTCACTGTTTGTTTTTATGAACTTTGCCTGGGGGATGCCTTCACAAAAGCATATAGAACCTTCATCAGATTGACTGACAATGTGGAATGCGACGTCTGCTGCACCAAAGAAGACATCGACCATCTGATATGCCATTGCCCTCGATTTGCCTCTGAAAGACAGAAGCTTTCGGACGCATTGGGACAATTGGACAATCGGCCACTCTCTGTGCATATGCTACTGGAACACCGTCATCGCCTTTCGTTGGCTCAAAAGCAGTCAAAGTGGTCTTGTGCTTTTTGAGGACTACAGGCCTACGTGACCACTTTAACTTTTGTGTAGTGCCACCGCTGCATACGCACCAGCCGATTGACTGACAATGCTCTATTTCTTTTTCTCTCTCTCTCTTTCTCTTCTCTTTCCCCTCTCTTTCTCATCTTTACGCCCCCTTCCCATTCCCCCAGCGTAGGGTAGCAAACCGGGCATCTGTCTCGTTAACCTCCCTGCCTTCCCTCTTGTTGTTCATTCATTTGCCTGGTATATTTATTTTGTCAACCTTTTTGCTGCTGTTTATCGTGAGGCATTCATTTAAAGTACCATGGAAGAGGAACACAGCTGATCCGCCACAAATCTCGTCTCGATAGAAATGTGGTTCTCAATTTTTCAAACTTTAACGAACAAACTTTGTGCTTCGCATATTACTGTTTCTCATTGCATAAGGTGACACAACATCGATACTCTCTCTAATAAAAAAGTCGCTTATCGTAATGCCCTGATTCACGTTGATTTGAAGAAGCTTTATGGCTCGAACCTCACAGCATGATAAGTTTACATACTTTCGTCATCATCGTGGGTGCTGATGAAAGCACAACTGATGTCAAAGGCATCTAGAACATCGCCTGAGCTTAAAAGCCTATCGTGCTTCTTTTTTTTTATTTTCGTCACTCTCGTTGACACTATCATATTCTTTGCGGACGCTTTCTATGACATCATCGTCACTGAACACATCGTGAACATTGACGTCAACGTCCCTCCTAAAAAATCTGTGCAATTCAACAGCGTCTGGTATGACTTGTGAACATGAAGAACCTGTCGCATACTTCAGCTAGTAGCTGCAGGTCGTTGGCGCGTGCAGAAAAAAACCACTTTAACCTACGGTAAGGTTATTCAGGTGAAAACATCAACATGCAATACAGTGTAGAAAAGGAATTGTCGCACCAACGGTTGCTGGCAGGACATTATATGCCTGTGATAAGTGAGGGGCTTAATAATTTGGCCCAGGTGATCAGACAGACTCAAGACAGCTCGATAGCTTGAAAAAAATCACAGCATATTCAAGGAGTCAATGATGATGAGTGGGCCGACACGCCCGTCAGCCCGTCCGTGCTTCCGTCCGTCAGTTCGTTCTTGCTTCCGTCCGTCCGCGTGACCATCCGTGCGTCCATCCGTCTGCACATGCGTCCGTCCATGAGTTCATTCATCCATCTGTCAGTCTGTCTGTTCGTGCGTCCATCTGTCCGTACGTCTGCGCGTCTATGCATCCGTACATCCGTCTGCTAGTCTCTCTGTCCGTCCGTCTATGTGTCCATCTAGTGAGCACTCTAAGTACCGCCATTTCCCATGCATCTCGCATCTCCTGTGGCACGTACATACCCGCTCTAGAGCAGGTATGTGCCACCGGTGGCTACGTACTACTTCATACATACAAGGGATGGACGCCTTGAAGGTGATTTGAAACATTTTTTGGAGTAACCATGGAATTAACTCAGTGGAAGAGGGTATTATCTCACGTATTGAAAGCTGCGAAAATTTCAAGAATCCATTCAGTATGAGCGGAGCTACAAAGTTTTGTCACGCGCTGTAATTACATTCTCTGTCCTCTCGTCCCGACGAAAGCGCTGGAGGCTGAGCAGGGAGGGCTGGGAGGGGCAAAGAAAAACCGTCACTTGCGTCTTGTGAACTTGAGCATTTTTTTCTCTTTTTTTTCTTCGAGTACGAAGCTTTTTCAGTGTGATCGCGCGCGCACGCGTGAACCAGTGACGGCCTCTCGCTGCGACCTCTGTAACAACCGACCGCGCCTTGTTCAAATCAGCGAATGGCTGATAGATGGGCTTACTGGGCTTATTTTTCGTGATTTGTGGAGAGGATAAAGCTAATTTTAGCTGACTTTGATAATTTATTGTGAATTCCATGCCGCGTGCGGCACTATAATATTTGGCTCACGTGTAGACGGGAGCCTCTACTACCGATCGGCAGCGTTTTTCAACAATGCTCAAAAAGTGTTGCAGGGCCCCTTTAAGAGGTTCGCGCCTAAACATCTATTTAGGAAGAACAAGGACACAAGAGAACACGTCGGTGATACGTCGTTGAAATGATAAAAAGCCTACAATACAGTGTCTTTCTTGTTATACGAAAGTCTCATTTTCAGTATTCAAGGCAGTTCACTCGCACTCTACAGAGTTCTCAGCGACAGCAGTCACGCACACCGTCGTTGTGATGACCGTAGCACCGCGCGCAATGCGGAGTCATGTGCGTCATTGTAGCGTGAATGCTATGGTGCGAAAAGGTGTGTTCATATAGCTTGCTGGCTTCAGCTCGAGGTGAGTGCGCTGCATCATGACGACTTGCAGGCGTTCTTGCAACGCTCGACCGGGATGAGCACCCAGGGCATGGGGTCCGAAGCACCGGCGACAGTTGAACCTGGCTGCGCATAACTCCACACGCACAACTTACTGACGTAGCGAATGCTGCTTCAAAAAAGTCAAGTTCGTAAAAAAGCGCCGACCACTTCAACGAATTTTGAAAAGTGGGACATCAATTACGAAAAGGGGGTGCAGCGTTTCCAATGGAGCGAAAACGATTTCAAGAAAGTGGTACCTTGTTAAGAAAAAACAATGTCGCTGTCGGGCAAGACCACTCGGTCACGTACAGAAACACCGTTTCGTTCTTCAGCTCAAGGCCTCACAGAAAGAAAAAAAAACAAAAAAAGGTAGAAAGAAATAGCGAAATTCTCAAAACCTCATGGGTGCTGTTTTTCGTGAATGACACGTACAGTGCTGGTTTTCGTAGCCGGTTGAGCCTCATTTGTAAGGTCGAAACAGGTGTTTGTTTTTTTTCCTCTTTGCTGGCTGCTTTAAGGGCCCGAAAACTACCCTAAAACACGAGAAAATAAATGGCAGTATTTAAGAAGAAAAAAGTCCTGCCCATTGACCAAGAAACATACAATTTTCAAGACCTGTCATTCAAAATTACGATAAACCCACCAACTTCCTTTCTGATCAGTCAAATCTGCTCGCTGAGTTCCAAACGTGTCCTCAGTTATATTTCATGAAGCGGTGCTGAAAGAGGGAAAAAATTTCCCACATATTTATGATGTGAATGACGACGAGTGGGCGAAGCTAAGTGCTTAGGTCTATAAGATTCACGTTGAAGTTGCCAACTGGTATAAAGGGTGGAGAGGTGGACGGACAGCTAGGTGAATGGACAGGTGGATGGACGCACGGATGCATGGATGCGCGGACAAAGAGATGGACATCCGGATGGACGCATGGACAGACAGGTGCACGGACAGACGGACCAACGAATAGATGGCCAGAAGAACGGATAGATGGACGCACAGACAAACAGTTGCACGAACAGATGGACGCACTAGTGGACAAGTAGATGGACGGATAGCAGAACGCATAGATGAATGGACAGGTGGACGGACATACGAGTATAGAGATGAACGTGTAAATGCATGAATAGACGGACGGACAGATGAACGGCGCAGGTGGTCATGCATTGTGATTTTCTATACCCAATTGCTGCACGCATAAAAATGTTTTTTACAAGGGTGCTTTGTTATCGTTATGCAGGTCTCCCGTTCCGGTTGCGGTTTTATGAAGCATCACGTAAAACAAGATTCAGTCCTAATAAGCGTCACCCCTAACGAAAATGTGGTTGAACCTTCGTTTTAGGAATTGGTTTAACACGAAAGGGAAACGTATCTACGCAGAGGTGGTTGAGCATTCGTTGTTCAATGTTCCACAACAAGGGCGAACGAATTAATGCTGCCATAACAAATTGAAATATCACCTGAAAAACTGCAAGCAGCTCGAAACTTGCAGTCCACGCTTCAAGCCGAAGGCATGCACGAAATCCGCAAACACAAGACGAGCGCGCACCAACAACGAACATCATTCCTCGTGTAGGAGAAGCGCGCTCATTTCGTAACCACGGCCATGGCAGTGAGTGAATTGGCGTCCGTACTCCATTTAACTACTGTAACCTCAAAGCAGACTTGCGGTGGAAGCACAAGATGTTCAAAGTACTCGAATTCCAAGACAAGCGCGCGCGTGATAGAACCGCCAAGCTAGAGAACATCTATACACACTTTGACCATGCCATGTTGAAGCGCGCATGCATCGCGACGCGCGGGGTGGCCCAGCACAATGACTTTCAGATCGCGCGCGCCCACCGCGCGCCCTTTGTGCCATCTCGCTAGTGATTACTAAAACGTGCTGAAGTTTTCAAGTTCTAAGGAATGCCAGTGGTACATAGTGTATATAAACGGCTCGTGGTTATCATCTTGCAGAAGGGTCACTCTGTCTTGTAGTAGTTAGCGTCCCGCGCAGAAGAACGCGAGGTCGCTGTTCCGCTGTTCCGCCGCGAAACTTTTTCTAGTCGTTTTTTTTTTCTTTCTTTGCAATCTGTTAGTTAATACTCTACGATGTCATATTCGTGACGGAAACACGTCACGTACCCGTGGTGGACCCTTGCATAAAACACTTTCGCGTTGAAAACGTAGTTAATTCCTCCGTCACAGGAATCGTAAAATACGAAAGCAAGTCGTGCTCCTAAATTACCCGTTTCTCTTGCGAAATCATGCTGACCGCAGCAACAAAGCAGCGTTTATAACACGTGATGCAAGCAAGCAAATGCTCTGAAACAGTGAAGAGGGCCTCGTGCGCAACCAAGCATCGGCATTGCCAAAAGTTTGCTTCGTTTTCCTGCAGAGTCCCACCTAATTAAGCCGACTGCTGAAAGCCCGTGCGTCTGCCCGCAAGCTCTGCTCTGGAATATAAAGCGGTGCTCACTAACAAGCGCGTAGCGTCAGTCGCAGGCGGCTTGGCATGCGGGAGATGTCTGTACAGCGCTTCCTGTTTCACGTCCCCTTTCCCCCAATCCCCTTCGACCATCTCTTTGTGTGGTTTGATAACGAGCTTCCGCATGTACAAAATCCCCCACGCCATTTCTTGGAGCAATTCGTGTCAGTGCAGTCACTCATTCTCCATCAGCTTTATTGAGCCGTGTTAGGCTGCAGGAAGTATGCTTATAACGAGCTCAACATTTTATGAAAGCGGGCATTGGCAGCGCCGCAGTATGTACCAGAATATTTCTTCGCAAAGGTGGTGGGGGGGGAAGGGTCCTGTAGTGTGACTGTCACAACCGGAATAGGTCTCACGACTTTTGTGGCAGCAGCCCTTCACTGTAGACACTACACCAGCTACTGGGCTGACCATAAAATCTCCCATAAAAGCAAGCTGAGCAAGCTGACTTAGTCAGTGTCCAAATAATAATCATCATTATCAGCCTGACTACGTCCAATGCAGGAAAAAGGACTCTCCTATGTCCCGCCAGTCAACTCGGTCCTGTACATGCTGCTACCTATATGTACCCACAAACTTCTTAATCTCATCTGCCCACCTAACATTCTGTCTCCCCCTAACCCGCTTGCTTTCTCGAGGAATCCAGTTAGTTACCCTTAATGACCAGCGGTTATCTTGTCTACGTGCTACATTTCCGGCTCATGTCCATTTCGTCTTCTTGATTCCAACTATAATATCCTTAACCCCGGTTTGTTCCCTGATACACTCTGCTCTCTTCTTGTCTCTTGAAGTTACACCGAATGCTGTATCTTAAATGATGAAGTTAGAGCTGATGCGTGACCATTCATCAATGAAATGGTCAAAAGAATCTGCTTGATAAACTGAACAGATAACTTGATCATATATATATATATATATATATATATATATATGCCACGGTGTGGTACACGACGAGTACGCACCACAGGGGCAAACAGTTGCCAAAGAGTACTGCAGAAATGACCTCTACATGATGCTGTATGGCGCTAAAGTCTTGAGTTGTGGTCAACCAGAAACTGGTACATCCATCGCGACAATGCTCCTGCACATTCCTCACACTTAGTTCAGACGTTCTTGACGAAAAGTCAGGCTCGTGTAGTTCAACAGACTTCTTACCCTCCTGACATGGCTCCCTGAGACCTCTGGGTGTTTTTCAAACTCATGAGGACATTGAAAGAAAAGCGATTTCAGACAAGGGAGTACGTTATGGCTGCAACAATAGCTGAGCTAATCTCTACTCCGAAGAAGGTCTTTTCAGAATGCTTCCAACAATGGTTGAACAACTGGGACAAGTGTGTGGAGTCTCAAGGAGACTACTTTGAAGGGGATTAGGTTTCTAATGCTCCAATTATGCCGGTTTGTTTTTCTACCAAAGGTCGGATAGTTTTCTAACAAACTTCGTATATTTGTCTGTGGCCCAGTGAAGGAAATAAACTTAATGTACAATGATGGAAAGTTTTTGATCTTGAAAATTCAGTGGGCTATCGTTACTACCTCCGGTGTTTTGTCAATCAGATCCAAAAGATTTTCCGGATACTGTAGAAAAATTATTGCTAAAAGGCCAATGCTGCTGCGTCTGTAAATTTGCTGAAGATCGTTCAAAATTTACTCAATCGATCAGCAAGTCAGCCAAATCTGAACACTGCTTATGTCAGTCAGACTTTGAAGACAGAGCTTAAGGTTTAAGGAAATTTACTAGAATCCTACCGACTTGAGTTAAACTCTGGAAATTCACTACGTAATGAATATACAGTCGAATCTCAATAATTTGAACTTGAAGGGGCCCATAATTTTGTTCGAATTATTAGAAGTTCAAATAATGAAAGCTAAATGAACAGAGGGCTCACCATGCAGTGGCGCATGTGTATTGAGCTAACACACGAGGGGGAAGTTTTAGAAGACTTACATTTATTCACAAATCACAAGACATTTGTCATTAATTGAAGTAATCGGTGATGCGCGCACAGGAAGTTGCGCGGGACAACGTCCAGCGCCAACACTCTCGTAAAGACAATGATGACTGCATCTCCGCTACACAGCCACAGTGTGGCCAGCACGTGAGGAGAAAGGAAGGGCGTCTCCATGTGGCGAGAAGCAGATTGGCATTTGAGAGAGAACCAAAACTCCATGGCAGTTTTTTTTTCTCTCTTCATGTGTGTCGTTGAAAGGAGAAAGTTCTACGTGTCAGGGACGGGAAAGGGAAAAGTGTGGCACCGGCGTGTAAGAGAGAGCCAACACTCTGCGACAGCTTTCTTTTTTTATCTCTCTCTCTTTGCCCATGGTGTTGAAACAAAAGGGCTCTTTACGTGGCAGGAACAGAAAAGGGAGAAGTGTGGGGGGGGGGGGGCAGAGTAATTTTTTAATGAGAGAAAAGAAGATAAAAGTGTGCCCCGTAACTGTCTGCATCAGAGTGTGACGCCTCAACAGTGGCTCATGAGGGATTAACAAGAATAGGGATAGAGATGAGAACACCCACATACAGAAGTAAAGGTAAGATAGAGAATGATGGGGACAAGTTGAAAGAGTTAAGGACGGGGCACCCCTCAGCGAGAGCTTCATGGCGTCAGAAGATGGTGGAGGGCGAGCCGGTCGACCAGAGCTGCACTGTCGTCGGAGATCGCGGGGGCACAACTGTTCGGCACGGATTCTAGCGAGCGAGTCAAGGGGGAGGGGGGGAAGTGCGGCACAGGCACGTCGCAGATCGGCGTTTGAGAGAGAGCAAACATCCGAACTCAGTTTTTTTTTCTTTTTTTTTCTTTTTCTTCGCACAGAGCGTTGAGGTGTCGGAGGTGCCGCCGTGGGATCGGACGTGATGCTGAGAGCATTTTAGGAGCGCGGTATGTTCGAATTAACCATCGCAAGTTTTCACGCGTTCGAATTGCAGGGCGTCTTCGCCCATTGGAATACACAAAGCTTTGACGGGACCTCAGCGTGGGTTCGAATTAACCGGAAGTTTGAATTATTAAAGATTTGACTGTAGCACGGAAATGTCAGCCATGCTGTTTCTGTACCCAGTTGACATACTGCACAGGACCTGCTGTGTACTACATACGCCTATAGTAATGCACAAGCTTGAAGTCACTGGTTTCACCACCTCGGAGGCACATACAAGCAAGCCTGCACTAATGAGTGCACACTCTAGACTGACATCATAAGCCACATGGTCAGGACATTGCTAAATAGTAAATACAGTTGGCCACAAAATAATGTGGACCACGTGACTCTGTGGTTGAAGTGCTGTCTGTGCCTAGTGGCGAGCCGTTGCTGTCAAAAGCATTACCCTGGCTGTGCACTTGCCACGGCAGTCTTCTTTACAGCAGGCGACTCGCCACTAGATGGTGCAGACAGTGTATTTACCGTGCACTTGCGTGGTCCCTAATATTGTGTGGCTGACTTGTACATTAGTGGGAATACTTCTTTAGTCACAGAGGCCATTGGCGGCCAGGTTTCAAGCATCATTGTGGTGCCTTCCCGACCTTCTCAGGTTATATCGGCCTGCAGTGAAATGCCTGATATAATATACAAGCCCAGTGTGTATGCCTGCTTGCATGCTGTTCTTGCTTGTCTTGCATTCCTTTACGATGCACTGCAACCACTTTCTTTTGCCTGCATCGCCCTGTGTGCATGTTGTGCTCGCTTTGTGCCCAAGGCTCCCTGAAATCTCTGAAAGGAAAGAAAAGCAGAGCTGCCTCCTTTGCGCAAATGGCCACTGCCATCTCATCTCAAGACGCGTACAAGCTGCTGGCTGAATTCAAAGGTGCGGGTTGTTGGCATGCCTGTGCTGCACGTGCACTTCTATGTTTGTTTGCTGTCATTCCTTTTTGTCATTGATTCACTGTGTTCTGTGTTAAGTTGCAACAATAAGTGTGTACGAAAGGAGATGGATTGTTCAATGAGCTCGTTTTTCATGTTATGAACATGTGAAGTTGACAGACAAGCCATTTTAAGGTTAGAGGTTCATATCCCATCGATGTGAAAGGTGATTCTTAATCCACTTTATATTTTTTTCAGTTTAAACGAGAACCACTACAGTACAGCTAAAAGACCATAAATAATGTCCCCTGTGTTTTTCTTGGCTTCATTGTCTGTCAGTTTCATTAGCTTATAACAATAAGTGTAGGTTTCTCTTATTGAGTAGGTTTATGCTGAAGTACTACCGCAGGGGTGCCTGCGCAAGTAGGCGTTTGGTGTGTAGCGACACCACGAACCCGAGCTAACGGGGGAGTTTCCACTCCCTCCCACGCCTAGCCGTGCGTGGCTTTGCCGTGTCCTAGGAAGAGGGGATCCTGGGGGTTGAGCCGACGCTGGGTGATTGGACCGTTAAGGCCCCCCGGCAGAGGCAACACACCCCTTTGGCCCCGGCTTCACGTAGACGGCACCCTGAGCTGACCCACCCAGGGGAATCGGCAGTCGCCTTTTCCTATCTCTCTCTCCCTACATCTACGTCTTTAACTCTTACTATTTATCTGTCCTGTCTTCTACTCTCTTCCGTTTACTTCCAAACTTCTTGGCGGCTAGGGTTAACCCTGTGCAAATATCCTACCTTGGTCTAGGCGCATTGGGTTATAGTGGCGTTGTACGGCTGGCGTCTGCAGGTTTCAGCATTTGTAAATTTGTAGCGTCCCCTCGTTGGGCTCCGTGGTGGGTGGCCGCCAACGCTGCTGAACAACAATAAGGAAGACATGCATGGAGCATTCCCACTACTGTCTGATCGTACCGGCTTAAAGCCGGTACGCACCGATGATCTCACCAGAGAAGGATTGGCCACCCTGGTGCAGTATCTGGCCACCCCCTCCAGTAGGCTTTCGTCAATTAACTCACGGCCCTCAGTGCCCACCAGCTGCGGAGCAACTGACCACGGCGGTGGTCAGATCTGCAAAGCAGCAGAGGGTGCTAGGAATCTCTGGATACGGACAGGCTACCATTGGAACTTGAACTTAGCAACGTTTAACGTTAGAACGTTATCTAGTGAGGGAAGTCTAGCTGTATTATTCGAGGAGCTAGAAGGCATTAAATGGGATATAATAGGGCTGAGTGAGGTTAGGAGGACAGATGAGGCCTATACTGTGCTACAGAATGGGCACGTCATTTGCTATCGGGGCTTGGCAGACAGAAGAGAACTGGGAGTAGGGTTCCTAATTCACAGAAACATAGCTGGCAACAAGGAGGATTACTATAGCATTAATGAAAGGGTGGTAGGCATTGTAATTAAACTGAATAAAAGATACAAAATGAAGGTAGTACAGGCTTACGCGCTTACATCCAGCCATGATGACGCTTCAGTTGAAAGCTTCTATGAAGACGTGGAATCGGCAATGAGTAAGGTTAAAACACAGTATACTATAGTAATGGGCGACTTTAATGCAAAGGTAGGGAAGAAGCAGGCTGGAGACCAGGCATTAGGAGATTATGGCATCGGCACTAGAAACGCCAGAGGAGAGCTACTAGTAGAATTCGCAGAACGCAATTATCTGCGTATTTTGAATACCTTCTACCGAAAACGAGAAAACCGCAAGTGGACATGGAGGAGCCCTAATGGCGTAAATAAGAACGAAATAGACTTTATAATGATTGCACACCCAGAAGTCGTGCAGGATGTCGAAGTGGTTGGCAAGGTAAGATGCAGTGACCATAGAATGGTACGGGCTCGAATCCGCCTAGACTTGAAGAAGGAACGACAGAAACTGATACGCAAGAAGCCAATCAATGAGCTAGCACTGAGAGGGAAAGTACAGGAATTCAGAGTGTCACTGCAGAACAGGTACTCTGCTCTTAGCGAGGAAACCAACCTTAGCGTAGATACAATGAATGATAATCTGACGAGTATCATCACGGAGTGTGCAGTGGAAGTTGGAGGCAGGGTAGCTAGAGAGGACACCGGCAAGCTTTCCCAGGAAACGAAGAACCTAATTAAGAAGCGTCAAATTATGAATGTGTCAACTACAACAGACAAAATAGAACTGGCAGAGCTTTCGAAGTTGATTATTAGACGTAAAGTATGCGATGTAAGAAGGTATAACATGGAGAGAATTTAGCACGCTCTGAAAAACGGAGGAAGCGTCAAAGCAGTGAAGAGGAAACTTGGGATAGGCAAAAGGCGGATGTATGCACTAAGGGACAAAGAAGGCAAAATAACTACCAATATGGATAGGATAGTTAAAATAGCGGAGGAGTTTTACAGAGATCTGTACAGTAGCCGAGACAACCACGACCTTAATACTATAAGAACTAGCAGTAACCCAGACGACACCCCACCGGTAATGATACAAGAACTCAGAAAAGCTTTGGAGAGCATGCACAGAGGCAAAGCTGCTGGTGAGGAGCGGGTAACATCAGATATGCTGAAAGATGGAGGACAGATTGTGTTAGAAAAACTAGCCACTCTATTTACGAGGTGTCTCCTGACGGGAAAAGTACCAGAGTCTTGGAAGAACGCTAACATCATCTTAATACATAAGAAAGGAGATGACAAGGACTTGAAGAATTACAGGCCGATCAGCTTGCTCTCTGTAGTATACAAGCTATTTACAAAGGTAATTGCTAGCAGAGTATAGAAAACATTAGAATTCAATCAACCAAAGGAACAAGCAGGATTTAGAACAGGCTACTCAACAATTGACCACATTCATACTATCAATCAGGTAATAGAGAAATGCTCAGAGTATAACCAACCACTATACATAGCCTTCATAGATTACGAGAAGGTGTTTGATTCAGTAGAAATATCAGCCGTCTTGCAGACACTGCGGAATCAGGGCTTAGATGAAATATATATAAACATTCTGGAAGAAATCTACAGGGGATCAACTGCTACCATAGTGCTTCATAAAGAAAGCAACAGAATACCAATAAAGAAGGGTGTAAGGCAGGGGGACACAATCTCCCCAATGCTATTCACTGCGTGCTTACAGGACGTTTTCAGAAGCCTAGAATGGGAACAGTTAGGGATAAGAGTTCATGGAGAGTACCTCAGTAACCTGCGCTTTGCCGATGACATTGCATTGCTGAGTAACTCAGGGGACGCATTGCAACTGATGATTACGGAGTTAGACAAGGAGAGCAGAAAGGTGGGTCTTAAAATTAATCTGCAGAAAACGAAAGTAATGTACAACAACCTCGGAAAGGAGCAGCGCTTTGCGATAGGTAATAGTGCACTTGAAGTTGTAAAAGACTATGTCCTATTAGGGCAGGTATTAACCGCAGAGCCTAACCACGAGATTGAAGTAACTAGAAGAATAAGAATGGGGTGGAGCACATTCGGCAGGCACTCTCAAATTATGACAAGTAGATTGCCACTGTCCCTCAAGAGGAAGGTATATAACAGCTGTATCTTGCCGGTACTTAGCTACGGAGCAGAAACCTGGAGACTCACAAAGAGGGTTCAACTTAAATTGAGGACGGCGCAGCGAGCAATGGACAGAAAAATGGTAGGTGTAACCTTAAAAGACAAGAAGAGAGCAGAGTGAATTAGGGGACAAACGGGAGTTAAGGATATCATAGCTGCAATAAAGAAGAGGAAATGGACATGGGCCGGGCATGTAGCACGTAGAAAGGATAACCGCTGGTCATTAAGGGTCACCAACTGGATTCCCAGAGAAGGGAAGCGGGGTAGGGGGAGACAGAAGGTTAGGTGGGCAGATGAGATTAAAAAGTTCGCGGGTATAAATTGGCAACAGCAAGCACAGGACCGGGTTAACTGGCGGAACATGGGAGAGGCCTTTGTCCTGCAGTGGACGTAGACAGGCTGCTGCTGCTGCTGATGATGATGATGATATATATGTACCTAAATACAATGGACATTGCAGTGCAGTAACAACTATACTGCAGCCGTATGAGTGCAATAAATTTCTGAAAATTATTTCCGAGATATATTTGTTCATACTGTGTATGTTGGTGTAATGACGGAGATGTGACAACCACCGCAATGTAGGTGAGTGTTCTAATTGTGTTTCGAAAGATTATTGTTCACAGGGATCTCACTTGTTTATATTGATGATCAGTTTATGAATTATTTCTCTTGCCACTACAAAGTGATTGTAAGATGGACGAAAGCCTTAAAATAAATCCGTAATTATTGCATAATTGTTCACCTTTTCAAGATACTGCATGGTTGCTGCGTGTTCCTGTTCTGGTGCAGCGTGTTGTTGTGAGCACATTTGCTTTTCGACTCAACGTTGTTGTCCATGTGCTCCTATCTATGGTCCTAATTTGTCATAGTAAAAAAGTCATTGTACTAAATAAACAAGAAAAACTAATGTTGACGAACATAAAGCGCTGGTCGTCTACACTGGTCCGTCTTTAATGACTCTAGCTTCCTAATGTGCCTAATTAATATTGCGATTGATTACAAACACTAGGCACTCCTTGCAGTATTGTTGCCCGCGTGGGGTTAGATATGGTCACTCGTGTAATGAGACCTGTGTCCACGCACCATGCGCGTCTCAGTTGGTACATTATGTTTAGTGCAAAGTTTGCCACAGCTTCGATCATCGGAGAAACACAGATATCGCGGCGGGCCCAGTGGACAGAAAGTGCTACGCTGACCACCTTACTGAAATCAATCGGCAACTCATGCACATCGTACCGATGTCAGTCGTGCGAAACCATCTCGGTATACTTTTTAGCTTACATGGAAATGCATTCTGCTGCGCATGTAGTCGATACATGGCCGTCATATATTCACGCAAATGTCGTCTTAATGTTCTCTCCTTGATTCATCAGCGTGGTCGGGAGGCGAGTTCCACTATTTGCAGCTTTAACTACCCACACATAAGAATATCAGCAGGCTCTGTTACTGCAGCGAGAATGTTATTAGTAATTAAAATACACGAAAGCAAGAAGTTGCACAATCAACGCGTCTTTATGTTCTTTTTTAAAGGTGAACACACTCAACATAGATCTGCGTGGCTGGGTGAAAATTTTAGAAGAATAAAACAAACTTTCCAGCCACTTTTTGTCGAAATTTCCGGAGCCCTCCACTACGGCGTCTCTCATGATCGAATGGTGGTTCTGGGACGTTAAACCCGACGTATGAATCCATCAGCCACTTTGGTTCAATGTTTCTAAAGGTAAACTTCAAAAAGTATGAACTGATTCGACGTCCCGGGAATAATTCGGTTCTTTCTAATTCGGTTTGGCCGAATCCAAAGCTTGCGACATTTCTGGGTTGTGTCCCTCTCTCCATTGTCCTTCTTCCCACCGATCTCGTTGCTGCCGTATTTTTCCACTGGTTCCGTAGACCATGCAAGTATATATTCGGTAAGGTCCCAGTTGAGCGGCTAATGTTTTCAGGTGTTGTTTGAATATTCCCGGACTCTACGAACTGCCTTTTTGGGTGCTTATCTTCCTTGTCGATGATCCGAGTGGCGTAGCAATTTATGCGATAGTCTATCATATGGATGTGTTCGGTGAGAGCGTTTTGTGCAGTGTTGAAGCTACGCACGTCGTTTAAATGTTGCCGTATCATTTCCGGGAAGTTTTTGTCTCATCGGTGAGACAAAAGTACTGAAGCGAGGCCTGATGTGCGTGAAACGTAGACAAGAAATGACTACTTGGCTGTCCCACTGAATGTGCCAGGAACGACAAAAAATACATTTGAAAGTGTACACTTATGTCCAGCCGTCGCAGTTGACTCAAAATATTGGTGCTCAACTTATTGGTCTCCTCTAGTTTTTTTTGTTTTGTTTGTAGCGCTGCACTTTTTATGCACTGTGTTCGTGTGGCATATATTCAAAGTATTTCGCCGCTGCTTTTCCTACGCTATTTTATGAAATATTTGACGTGCTAGCTAAGCCTTCTTTCAGAATCACATACACACAGGTAGCATTCGACAAGTACAGCAGAATGGGTGAGTTGGTGCACAATTAATTTCAGTATCAAAATCGAGAGAAAAGCTTTAGCCGTTACTTGTTTCGTTCATATATATGCCCTACAAATTTTTCATGGAAGGACACACGTAACGAACCAACCTGGAGTTTGGCACGTACACGATTAGAAAAGCACACTAAATGAAACCGTAATGGCGCCTAATTGGTGGATGACCTCAAACCAGCCACTGTGGACGCCAAGTCAGATCTAATTACGGTAACTAGAAGCCAGGGAAGAAAGCTTTATCGCCATGAACAAACCCCTACATTCAAGTACCCCGGGCACGGTAACGTCGTTTTGTGCTCCTAAATGGACTCGGCACTCTTCGTACCAATATCTGGTGCTCAAGAAAGTAGACAGGTAGAAAGTCAGTAGAAGCAATTACGCCATGTTTTCCGTGCGGTAAAAACACGCTTGGTTTATTGCTCAATGCACTTGCATCTTGCGTTTTTTTAAGTTGTTGCTGCATATGTAGGCATTAGATCTCATTTTTCACACACTAGTTTGTCATTCTGTAGTTTTAAGCTATTTCTTACACAAAAGTCGTCTTAAACGCTTCCAAGCAGCCAATGTAACACTTCATCAGTGCACCCAAATTGAAAAGAAGAATGACGGCGGTAGCAACGAGACAAAAGAACAGATTTCATCGAAGCGAAAGCAAAAGCAGTCTACTTAAATTTCACGGTAAGAAGAGATCGTATGATGATAGAGTATAGCTAGTTAGCGGTGGGCAGTTCCAACAGTAAAATGTATACCAGAATATGAGAAACAAAACGAGAAATGCTGAATATAGGTCAGATGGTGAAACTATAAGAGGAATATAGGGCAGTTGTAACATTATCTGGGCTCCCTCGAGAAAGGGCAAGTTGGGCGTGGACACAGTTCTGCAGCGCACTAACTATAGGATCATGCTGTGACTATGATGAAAAGTTTAGTCAAGCGCAAAACTCTTATGCTAAACAGACAGATCAGACTAGGCGCTGCACAGGCCAACAAGAAAGTTTCACAGAAATCCCGAGGCCACAATTGATTAAAAATGACAAAAAATTCGGGATCTATGCACTGTTGGTTCCAAACCTCAGGGAAATACGGAGCTGAGTTGTTTCTTTCTCTTTAGGTTTTACTTTATGTCTTTATCGATTTATTTTTCTCACTTCTCTCCTTTTCATCAAATTTTCCCCGATTTTCACTTATTTCTTTCTTCTAGTATCTCTCTATCAAGCTCTTTCTTCGTCTTTGCAGCACTTTTTCTCTCCTTTGCTCTACAAACTTTTTTCACTTGTTTCATGTTTCTTTCTATCCTTTTTTCTCTCTATTTATTTCTGATTGTCTAGATTACCCCTTTTCTTATTTCTCGACTTGCTCTTTTGAATTCCTCTTTGTCATTATCTCTATATCACGACATTGCTATCACGACATCACTATAAACACGGGCTCACACCCCTTTTTTGTACAGGTCCTGGCATGCCTGACTGCAATCGCCCGACCGATGTACAGCGCTACGGATAACCAGTCACCAACGCCATTTCCTGCAAACCACCGCATCAAGTTTACGGGTGTCAAGCAAGCGGTACTGCCCTTTCACCCCTTCCCGGATACGTGTCATACATCAGCAGGTTTGGCGTCGACGGCGTTTTCTACCTGGCAACCTGGTACAGCGAGCGACACCCTTCGTGTGACACGAGTGCTTAACCGCCACTACTCCGTCGGACGCGCGGGGCACGACATCGCTATCAACATGGGCTCACACCCCTTTTTTGTACAGGTTAGTTACTTACGCTCTGCTTCATGTTAGCGTACCTCGAATAGATATGTTATTGCGGTGTCGTGCCCTGATACTGTATTTGAGTGTGCCGCTTCTATCAAGAGACGGTGTTTTTCTGGTGTTGAACGTATGCTTATGTGTCTTGCCCGTATGCTGTTAATGGTGTCGGGAGATGTTGAAAGCAACCCTGGCCCTAACGCTGACACCCCTTCCGGCCCTCATGACAGCCAATCTTCTCAGTCCAGCATTGATGGCATCTTTGAAATTTTAAAGTGGTTGGAATCAGGGCAAGTACAGTTTTTTCACGAACTAAAAGAAGTGAAGGACCAACAAGCTGCAATGCACTCCTCTATAGAAGGTTCTCTGGCCAGGGTAACCGTGGTTGAGAGCGGCGTTAACTCTTTGAAACAAACTACGCCTAGTGCATCATCGGAAAACAATCTTGCTGGTTCCCTAACCCGAGACATCGCCCAGCTAAAAGGACAACTAGAAGTCGCCAATAACAGAACTCGCCGAAATAATTAAATCATACATGGAATAGCTGATACTGTAAACGAAAACTGGGCTGATTCGGAAGAAAAAGCACGCTCTTTCTTTCGAACACAATCAGGCGAATGTGTTAGTCCCGACCGTATTGAGTGTGCGCATCGAATTGGGCGATTCTGCGGGAGTAAGAACCGTCCGATTATTGTGATGTTTTCTAGCTACAAAGATAAGAAGCGCATCCCTTCCTGTGGGCCTAAGCTAAAAGGGACTGATTTTGCAATGCGCAATGATCTTACCCCTGCTGTAAGATTAGCACATACGAAACTTCTACAACATGCCCGTACGTTAAATTTACCGTACAAATTGAGGCATGACAAGCTAGTTATCAACAAAAAAAACATTTGTCTACGATTATGAGCTCGACCAAGTAGTCGAAACAAAAAGATAGCTAAGCGGGACGCAGTTGTCTCCGCAACATGGTGCATGCGGTCGTAACTCTGTTCAGACAGCATTACATATTCCAGAGTTTACTTTTCTCGTAGTAAACTGCCGTAGCATAAAAAACAAAGTTGACGAATTTGCTACGCTCACTTCAACAGCCAGGCCCCACATTATCATTGGCACAGAGTCTTGGCTTCATAGTTCGGTCCGGGACGCTGAAGTTTTTCCGCATGGCTTTGTCGTATATCGTAGTGACAGAAATATCCAAGGGGGAGGTGTTTTTCTGCTTGTCGATGCCAGCTTACAATCTACTTCACTAACCGTATCGTTGAGCTGCGCAGAATCGGTATGGTGTAACGTTCACCTAAACGGCGGTCGAGTCACCACTGTCGGGTCATATTATCGTTCACCAGCATGCGCTGATCCGGAAGCCTTCAGGTCTTTATCAGACTTTCTGCCAACATTGAACCACGATTACATACTTGGAGGTGATTTTAACATGCCGGACGTTCAGTGGATGGATCAAAAATGCATTCCCATCGACTCGTGTGCGCTGTCTGCCAGTTTCTACGATTTGATACAAGCAAACGATCTTTTTCAATTTGTAACCAAACCTACCAGGAAAGGAAAAGACCGCGGTTCTGTTTTAGATTTGCTCTTCCCAAATAGGCCCTCACTTGTCCGAGATACTGTCGTTGTCCCTGGAATTAGTGATAATGACTGCGTCATTGCCTACTTACCACAAATTAGATTCAAAACTGTGCACAATAACCCACGTAAGGTTTTCTTTTATAGTAAAGGAGATTATGTCTCCTTATCCAGGGAACTTGCATCATTTTTACTATAGTTTAAGAAAATGAGTCGATCGATGCTCTAATTGCAACACTCTATGGGAAGCTTTCAAGAACAAACTAAGTATATTAATAGCAAAATGTGTTCCTAGCAAACTAATATCCCGCAAAAGGCGTGCCGACAAGCCGTAGGTGTCCCATGACGTACGTCTACTTATCAACAAAAGGCGCCGTCTTGTGCAAATGTATAGAAAAAAGAAAGACCAGAGCGTAATGGATGCTGTAAGGCTCCTCGGCAAAGACATAAAAGTACGGAACAAAATTGCTAAAGACAAATATTTCTGCTCCTTGGGAACTAAGTTAAAGGAAAATTCCAAAGAAATGTGAAAATTTTTGAAATCCCAGGGCAAGGAACATACAGGAATACCCTGTCTTCACGTTAACGGCACAACTGTCTCTGAGGACCATAAAAAGGCTAATTGTTTCAATCATTACCTTCAGTCTGTTTTCTCTCAAACGTATTGTGAAAATGCTCCGAGTGTCTCGGAACAAATAAATGAACAAATGGATCCCGTCACTGTGACCTATAATGGTGTACTCAAACTACTCCAGAATGTTAATTTTCAGGCGGACCTGACGGCATACCCAATTACGTCCTTCATGCCTGCCGTGAGACTATTGCCCACTTTCTCGTTACTCTGTTCTCCAAGTCGATCGCTTCTGGTGACCTGCCTGAGGATCGGAAAATCGCTAACGTTGCGCCCATTCACAAAAGTGGCCCGAAAAGCAATCCTGAAAACTATAGGCCCATATCCCTCACAAGTGTCTGTAGTAAAATCCTAGAGCATATAATATATAGCGCCATAATAAAACACCTGGAATCTAATAGATATTTTACTAACTGCCAACACGGCTTTCGGGCCGGTTTTTCCTGTACAACGCAATTATTAGAATTTAGCCATGATCTCTTCTCATCATTTGATGTAAAAGAACAGACTGACTGTGTATTTTCGGATTTTAAAAAAGCATTTGATTCTGTCCCGCACTCGTTGCTGATCCATAAGTTGTCTTTTCTTGGCCTACATCATGATGTTGTCCAGTGGATAACAGGTTATTTGCATAATCGTACCCAATGTGTCCTGGTAAACGGCTGTAAATCAGGTGCTGTGAATGTTAGTTCTGGTGTTCCTCAGGGGTCTCTTTTAGGGCCTCTGCTTTTCCTTGTATATATTAATGATATTGTAAGTAATTTGTCCTGCGAAGTACGCCTTTACGCAGACGACTGCGTTGTTTATCGCAGTATCAAAAGCCCACTTGACATGGGCTATCTTCAAAGCGATCTCGACCATAACCAAACGTGGTGTGCAAACTGGATAATGACTTTGAATATTGCGAATTGTAAGCACGTTTCCTTCACACGCAGTCGCAGCCGTTTTATCAAAATACACTTCGAGAAGTACGCATCTTGATACAGTGCTAGATTATAAATACCTCTGCGTCTATTTTTCATCTAACCTAACCTGGAAACGTCAGATTGAACACGTGTCCTTTTCTGCTTCCCGCATGCTCAACTTTCTAAAACGCAACTCCAGTGATGCTCCTCCAAAAGTTAAAGAACTTTTATATTTCACCAACGTAAGATCCATTACGGAGTACGCCTGCGCCGTGTGGGACCCACAATTTGAAAATTTATGTACACTGCTAGAACGCGTCCAGAACCATGCCGCCCGATTTTTAACTAAAAATTATAGTTTTCGCTGTAGCACTACATTACTTAAATCAGAGTTGGGCTGGGAAACACTAAGTAAACGTAGGTTGCATCACAAACTTGAACTACTATATCGTATTTATTTCAACAAGACTGGTCTTGATTCTAAAATTTTCTTACTAACCCCGCACTTTGTATCTAAGCGATGCGACCATAAATGAAAAATTCGTGAAATTGATTGCCGTACTGATGTGTACAAGGGTTCTTTCTTTCCCCATTCTATTGGGGCCTGGAATAAACTACCAGGTAATATTGTTAATTGTACATCTGATGCTCTGTTTCACACGTTTTTGTTGCACATGTAAATTTTTCATTGTGGCACTGCTTGTACATTTGACGCGCTATTGTGCAGATTTGTACCACTTATTCTCATGTCAGTTCTCTTTTTCCTTTTCTTTCTCTTTCTTTCTTTTATTTTTTTTCTCCATGTGATGAATCGTATTCATGTATTTGCATATACCCCCCTGCTGTAATGCCTTGATGGCGCTGCAGGTAAAATGAATGAATAAATTATTATATTACGCTTTACTTTCTTCATTTTTTCTGCATTTCATTTCTCCTCCTTCGTCCAGCTCCCCTTCGTCATCCACTTGCTTACTACATTATAATAGTCTATGTTATCCTCTGCTAGCGTGCCCTGATAGCTCAAACGCTACGATGCTCACTTTGATATCACGGGTATTTGGTTCAAGTCTCGCCGCAACGAGAATTTTCATCGCCAAAGATTTTTTTCGTGTTCCTTTTTTTCTCTTTCTCTGTACTCGATGCTCTCCCATTTATCAGAGTTATTGCATTCCACGCGAGACAAATTAGCACGCTTTTCTGAAAACGAAGCAGGACATGAAGGCGAAGGAGAAGAACAACAGGTCAAAGAGAGAGCATGTCGTTTTATGATGATGATCATTTCTGTTCGCTTGTCAGAGTGATACAGAGAGTGTCAATACCTCAGCTATTATAATGCATGTATTCAATCTACACACGTTTGTACTCACTCAAGCTTCCTCGGAAGCACAGTCACAAGACGCTGGTATCCTTTGCAGCAAATATGCGCAGTTGTAGTTAGCAGACACACAACAAATACGAGTGGTCCTTGCATTGCGTAAATTTTCAGGACCAGCATGATTGCTAAAAAAATTATCAGACTTCACCATCACTTGCAAAAGCTAATGGCATTTTTTGCTTTTCAGTTTTGCTTTTGCATTTGTTGTACTAGCTACGCTAAACGAGCGCTTACTTCACTTTTCCGGTACATTCGTGATATGGTGTATCAAATGTATGTTTTGATCTAGTGCAGAAGACCTGCTGCGTTGCGCGAGGCAAGATCACTTGTTCAAGACAGCTTACCAGAAAACATTCAAGCTATTTTACGCAGTCCAAACGCAAAGTCTCGAAGTGTGCGCCCATTTGGACTCACAAAAATTAACGCCAACTGTGACAAATCGCAGCATTGTTAATGTAGCTAGCCCTTTCTAGAGTCGCCTGTTTTTATTCAGATTTTCTTTGTACCAATAGGAAGCTAGAATCACAGGAATAGAAGCACGTGGAAGGAGGAGGCATTGCTTCGGGTTCACGTAGGATTATATTAAATACATGAAGTGTAGTGAGTTGTGCCTGTGGCGGTATGCCTTCGAATGACCATGTTGCTGTGGTGTTAGCAAATCGAGTGAACTGATGGACACTGCGTCGGCTTTCGGTGGGCTCAAGACTGTCACACACGGTCGATGGCACCTACTGTGTAGAAGCCATTGCAGATAAGAAAATTCATTGCATCTACTTCCATGTATTCATAGCTACACGTCGCTTTCTAGGGCTCTTCCACGCGGTTGCCCACTTTGCGGGAAAGGGTGAAGACGTTTTGTATATAAGTGAGATATAGGATTCAGTCAACGCTGGAGCAAAGGGTGTTAGTTTTCTTTTGGTCGATGTCTTCTTACCAACCGATTGGCTGATCGGAGCACGCATATTTTTTCCCGTGTAAATTAAACCACTCAATTCTACTGCGTGTATCTAGAGCCAATTTCTTGCTGTTACTTCAAGTAGAACAGGATATTTACAAATATAAGCATGTCACACCTGCGACAATTCTCGCTTGTACGTTCGAGCATGTCCAACCGGCACGGTGTAAAAATTATTCTTACACCGGACCAATGTGCCGTCAAAGTTGAAATTTTCAGTCCCGCGAAACGTCTCAAGATATTTCAACTCAAAAAGGAGAAAATTGTCGTTGCGGTGGCCGCAGGAGGAGCCTCTCTGTCATCATGAAGAAAACAACGCGTAGGTCACGGTGGAGCTCCACTATACCATGTTGGTACCCCGTGCACCACCACCAAAATGTGACGGGTAGAGAAAAACCAGAAGAAAGACAGAAATTTTATGAATTAAGAGTACCACAAAAGAAAATAAACAGGTTGGAGCACACCTAGCGCCAACAAGCAAAACTCCTTTGAATTCACTTCCTGTTCGTCTTCCTGTCACACTTACCGTAACGATCCTGTTTCATTTCTTTTTTCCTTTGGTGAGATCATAAAAAAAACGTCGAGGGCACTTGCCTTAGCGTTCTAATCACTTCTTCTCAATCAGATAAACAAACTCTCTGCAAATTACAACTTTCTCTATTTTTTGTAAAAATGCCGAGGAAAAGATTGCCATGCTTCTGTTTCCAGTACTTGATGTGTTGCCACCGCTATCTAGATTCTCTTCGGGTGGGTGAATTGTCGTATTGTGATTCAGTGTACAGCTGCTTGCTTGATTTCTTTATGCATGTAATCATCCGACGGCACAAGGCCGTTTGTAGGAAGTGAGAACAGGGTGCTGCTGTGTTCCTCTGTTACTCCCCTGAGAGAGGTGTGGTGTCGTGCATCAGCGCATCCGTTAGCCGCTCGGCCGCTTCCCTAATGAACATCATTGGGGCCAGTCGAGAAAAAGTTCGGGAGGAAGCACTGCTATACACGTCCCTCGGCACTGACAACCATTTCCCACTCTCTGAGATTGCAGGAATAGGCTGAGGTGTGAAAGCAAAAAAGACGTCAACGTAGGGAGGCTCCTTACAGCCAGCGTGGTTTTCGCTCATTGTGATGGTTGACTTGTTGTACCTTGTAACGTTTGACGCACTCGTTAGCTGACTCCTGAATCAGCCTCCTGTCAATGGCTGCTTCTAAACTGAAAAACAGACCCACAACTTTATTGGGTCTTGAGAAACGCTACTCCTTTCGAGCAACGCCGTGGGCTGCTCCCACGTGGGAACGGGGAAGCCTGGCTGCACCGCCACATCGTGGGCTTTCTGGACAGTCCACAGTTATGGTAGTAACTTTCAACTTAGTAAGGCAGAGTCACAACCCTGTTCTGGAAGTCGACTTGGGCCCCATAACGAGGGGCACGGCTAGAGCATAGGCTCAAAGTTACTAACCGCACTACAATTAGGGCAAGTGCAGTCGAAATCCTCTGAGGAGACGATGCATAGGAAAAATAGACCCGCGTAGGACCTGGTCTGGGGCATTCTAAACAGGATGACCTGAGGTCTTGACAACGTGCTGAACGGAGGAGAAATAGCCGCCTACTCAAAGTCGTGGGGTTAAGTCGCTTGGTTAATTGAGCTCGAATAATGAGACCACTCACGTCACCTAAAGCGAAAGAATTGTTAGTTTGTTCCCACACGCTAGGCTTGCAACTACCCATACCCAACTATACTTTTGAGCATTTCTTATTTCTTTGAGTTTGTATAAGAGTGGACGCCTACCACTGTTTGTCAAGTTTTGCTTTATGTTTCTTTTTTATGCGATTATTACGTGCGCACGGCAATGAAGGCATCGCCTTAGTCTGATGAACAGGTCCACGCGTGTGCTGCTCAATGTGCTGTGTTTCTCTCTTCCCCCTCTGCTCTGTTTATTTCATCTCCCTCATCCCTCTCCCATGCGTAGGGTAGCAAACCGGCTTCCTATAGGCTAGTTAACTTCCCTGCCGTTTTTTTCCTCCTATTTTTCTTCCTACTTTTCCTTCCTCCACCTGATCATAGTGCGGAGGCATCATCGGTCCTTTCAGGTCCTCATTTACTCTCTAGTAAACATTTTGTAATTCTGACGGTGGCACAAAACTTATAAAAGCACTGTCTTTTTACTCATTATAGTTATAGTTAAAGCACAAAATACCTTTTCGTCCTCAGCTTTGCGCGTCGCACTTGTCAGCTTCCAGCGTAGCTGCAATGAAGCAAGCTGTAAATGGTACCGACGTTAAATAGGAACTATACGAACAAAAGGCTTGCTAAACAATAGTCACCCACCAAACCAGTCCAAGGGACGCAGTGTATAGTGTCTCAGTGGTGATTTCTATGCATTTCCTGCTCGTACCTGTCTCTTGGAACTTCCTTCGTAGGCTTCTGGTTGTATGGCCTGTATGTTCGGAGCCGGTGCGACCGTGTCAGCAATGTTCGCCGTTGCCTGCTCTTTTAAATGCGAAGCGTTCCTTAGCGAATTCCGGCGACTTTGAGCGCATCTATCTATCTATCTATCTATCTATCTATCTATCTATCTATCTATCTATCTATCTATCTATCTATCTATCTATCTATCTATCTCTCCAGCCGCCTATGTTTGGGTGCTCTCGTAGTCACCCCCTTATTGGCGTGAACCAAAATTGGCATGGGAGGGCAAGGTAGTTTGACGAATGTGACGCGCAGGTCAAGACATGAATAGTGTCGAAATTCCGTCGCGTACGTCATTAAACACTTTGTGCCAGACAGTGGCACATACCCACGGGCTAGTATGTGCCACTGGTATGCGGGTATGTGCCTCAGGTGATTGACATTTAGTATCTACCCAGGAACGACAAGACCATACATGGGCAATTTTTATACGCGGGCGTTAAGAAATACCCGACAATGGCAGAGTCGAGCTGACGAATGCAAAGATTAAACGTCAGGGTCCCAGCTGGAATCAAACCCAAGCATTATGCGTGGCAATAAAGCATTTTACTACAGAGCTACACCCGGTCGCCGAACTACTTTTCAAATAGACGCTAATCTTCGTGAAACATCAATAGTGGTTGCAGTGCTGCCCACCCAATTTTATACACATTACATATGTACTCCTTTCATACAGCCATTACGTCGGGTTAACGTCTATTGTGGTTAGTTGCCATGCGCTGAAGTTGATTTATGTAGCAGTGTCCATGGTAAGCATACTCGCGAGAATTAGTGCTTCATATCAGCTTCTGGTGTTGCAGATACGCATGTTCCAGTTGGCGTCGTTGGGCAAGGTCAAACTGGCTATGTTAACATCTGCAACTCTTCAACATATGCCGGTGCGTGCAAGATTTCTACATATATTTGGCGCCATTTTATGACGTGTCGCTCAAAAAAAAAACTGCTACATTGTCCCTTTCTCTCCGCATGCTTCGCACAACGTCTATTTCCAGGTACGTGGGATCTGCCGATATTTTTTTATGTGTGACTTGTTTCAATGCCGCGCTCGCACGTGAGAGTTCACGCACCTCTTGCTTTATCTTTGGGTCAACTCACGCATAGCTGTGTTCTCTAGTTCCTGTAGGATGACGAATTGGATCAATTGAGATTGCTTTGGAACTTTATGTGATTTACCAACCCCTCCCGCGCAGTGCCCTGGATCTTATCCGCCAGTCCACCTAGTCTATACGGAAGCTTACCTCATGGGTCTGGATCTTGTCGGAGCGTGGTCGCGCATTGTCTTGCTGGGAGACCGAGAGTGGCCACACGATCACGACCTGGTGTATGAACTGATCCTCTCGATAGACGGGAGGTCATGGTGCATCAGTTGGTTATTTGCATATTTGTGCTCCCTGTCTCGTCTACAAACCACGTACGTAGTCTTTTACCTTGCTTTCTATGCTCTGTCTATGGTCGTGTAGGCGCCACCACACGTGTTGCATTGGGGGAGCGATGGTGTTTTTGGTGGGAGTTGGGGAGGCCGTAGTCATGGAAGCTGTGATACGTGAGATTCGGGCAAGCGTTCATAGGGTGGCTGAGGCGGCCGAATTGGTCAGATTAGACCGTTTGCTTGTGACACAAAGTGCAAGCTATGAGCATTGCGCCGTACGCCCCAATCATGACGCGTACCCTTGGGAAACGCCTCACAATAGGGGTGCGTCAGTAAACACGCCCCAGTAGAGATGCGTTTACGTTTTGAAGTTTCCGTTGGATGTAAATAGGCCCCATTTCCGCGCTTTTTTTCGTCTACTGGCACCCGCGAAGATGGCACTCATAACTACACTGGCGCTGGCCTTGGCGATGTCGATGTCGGTAATTTGGGGATGTGAACCACCTTCTCAACTTTTTCTTTGACATTCTTGGGTTTTGCACCTTGCTGACTGATGTCTAGAATTAATCGTACTTGTATTGATGTCGTGCGGTGAGTCTGCCCCCCGTTGCCAGGTTAAGGAATACGGCGTTTCCGACGTCTTCCATTCCTTATCTTCGGTAATTTCTTCGGCGGCAATGTCCGCCCCTATCACTTGATCATTTACTTTTTAGTCACGTTAATGCGCACTAAGTAGTTGAGGATACTCAAACTGTTCGAACAGTTTATACTTCTCGTAACTTTGAATTTCAATTCAATTTTACTCATGTATTACACTCTACCCTGCTGCTATGCTTTTTGAGTTGCCATCCGAGTAAACCCTCGGTTTTCGTCCAAGTCTTTCCCTTACACTCCTGTTTTTTTTTTGTGCGTGTGTATTGCTTGTATTTTGGCTTCTGACTGAAGTTCATCAGAAGGTAACCGAGAAAGGAAGGTAAAATGATTACATGCTTTAACCTCAAGGCATTGCGCGCTTCTGAAACATCTCGGGGTGACGGGATATGTCTACAAAGACATTGCTGGTTTTATGGAGATTCCAAGGCTTCCACTTTCATGGGTGCTATGTCACTCATATTATCAACAGATGTTGGCTTACGTGCTCGGTCGGGCCGAGTCTTTGCCTGTCCCACCAAAATTTGACTGGTCGATCTAATAGAGTGGAGAACGACACTAAACTTGGCTATGATGTACACGACTTTCTCGGGCGAGGCTACCCATTTTTATAGTAAGCTTAGAGCAATCAAGTGCTCATCCTTTAGGACTTTCTCGTCGCACAGCGTTAGTTGAAGAATGCGGGTTGTTAATAATTATACTTTATATATTGACAGAAGCCCTTGCATAAAGGTACGAAGTATTGCCTCTATAGTAACCGCATGTTTAACAATATTGGAAAGCTGCACTTTTCGCGCACATGCTTGCGTTCCCCTGCACGTCATCATGTTTTTTAGGACCTTCCGAAACGGACACGTCATATTATGACTCGGTGAGAGTGTTAGAGCGCTTTAAATAGGTAGGTGCTATGGTGTGGGAGGTGTTGCGAATTTGCGATTGTAACTAATTGTAAACTATTTCGAGCTTTTACAGCGAAACTGGAGCCGATCCTAATGAGCACGTTAAATAAGTACCAAATATGAAAAAAATTGGCACATCCCACGTACTTTGCGAATCAGTGTTATGCAAAGCATGCGGGTGGAAGGTGACTGTGTTCGAATATTTTATTGAGCGAAATGTTGCGAAATGACGCTAAAAATACGTAAAAATGTTCGACGCACAAGCAGCCTTAAGTGTGCGCAGAGTTTACAGTTGGGATGAAGGAGGCGGCCAATTATTTCTGCTGCGTCTGCACGCATGTGTTTGATCATTAAACTGTTTGGGCTGTTGTAGCCATATGCGCGCGCATCTCACCCCACGCATAAAGAATGTTTCGGAGTAGCATACGTGCTGAAAACTAGCGTACTGTGCAGTTACAAGGGCGAAAAGACAGAACAGCATCGAATAAAGAATTCAGACGGCACACTCGACACTCGTGAAGAGGGTGAGGGGTGAGGGAGAGTGCTTGGACGCTCTGGAATGTCGAAAGCTCATTATCCCACCCCAGACAGAAATAGAATGAACAAGTACAATGGAATGTAGTAGGGCTGATGCAGTGGATGCTAGCATGGTACTGAAACCTCTACCTCTGCCTCGTTCCACCGCCACCTGCTGTGGCAAAAGCTCCTCGCTCGTTAGGGAGCCCAACCCTACGCCATCCTGACTCTCAGGAACAAGCGACTCCCTTTTTTCCACCCAGCCTTAATTAGGAATGCTCCTGCTCACTGCTGAGAGTGTGCCTGCCCTTTGGCAACAACTCTGATATGCACGTCAGCGTAAGCCCACGCTTACCTCTCAAGCAGTGTCAACGACTGAGTTTCGAGATCCCATGTACAGCAATCTCTGGCTCCACTTTGCAATGTGCCTACAGAATGGCTACTGTTAGTGACACTGCTCTCGGTGTTAAGTTCGGTAGCGAGAGATAACAAGCGATGTATTTTATATCAGGCTGAGTATTGAATCAAATGTGATACAGTCTCGGAAAGGTATTATGCATTCGGGAAGCATTTAGGGTAGCATAGACGAATATGCTTGAGTCGCTTGGTACTTATATTTAGGAAGAAGTTAAAGGGCCCTAATTAATCGAAATTTCCACAGCCCCCCCTTTGCGGCGTCTCTAATAATCATATCCTGGTATTGGGACTTTAAACCCCGTCAATTTTTACTTTGAATTCAATGTAACCAGTCAAGTTGAGTACAGTATATTTTTACGGGGAATATTTATTCGTGGAGAGCGGGTCTAGCTATCGCTGCACAGAAAACACAGTATTGCCGGACAACAGGGCAGCACGAAAGTTCAAACCACAAGAACAAGGTTGCCGTCTTCCTTTTTATGGATGTAGTTTCAGCGCTTGTGCCAGAGCTACAGTTTCATTCACGTGTCATTACCCTGGCCGAGTCACAATGAGTGAATAACCAGAGTAGATTCTAAAACGAGAAATGTGGGCTATTTGAGTTCTGGGTGTAGCAGCCGATGAGCATGTTGTAGCGTAAATCTCATAAGCGGTAGGTGTGACGTGATGAAGGTCACAGTAGGGCCTAACGTAGCGCGATAATAATTTCTCGTATAATACAAAACGTCGAGATGGGAGCCACCCGAGAACAAGAGAGCCCGCAGGAAAAGTTGGCCCCGTATCTGCATGTTACAGTGCAAATGTCGTCGAAAGACGATAGTATTGTGTCTGGAGAGAGTGTACAAAACGTTTATTTGATGTTCTGCGCAAGAAAAGCGGTGAATGGTATACTGGAGGCGCTGGAGAATAGAGAATGGTTAGTCCGACGAAAGCAGGGTGTCGAATTGTAGCAAACTATGACGGCTGAAAAGTGCATAAAACGTAAAGCAGGCGGCTTTCTGTTGGCGGTGACAAATGGTAGAGCTATGTCCCAATCAGGGTGGTCACTAGATACGCACAGAAAAAATTGGCAGATCCCAGTTACAGTGGGAACCGATGATACGCGAGGTACATATGAGAGATGTTGATATGCCACTTTACATTCAGCACATCGTTACGACATGGAGGTAAATAATGTCATCTATGACTTCCATGTCATGATTATCATTTTTGGATGTGTCATATATACCTTCAATATCTGTTCACGTCACGTCATATTAAATTCAGTATATGTGGATCTTGCGAAACAGCCGCGAGTGCTCTATGAGCGTGGTATGTTGTCATGCTCTTACATAACACGCGTGTCAAGATTACCATGCTTGCAGCCGTCATATATATTTCCTCATCTATTTACGTCACTTAACACCAAATTAGTATATGTGGAGCTTGCTTATTCAGTACACAAAGAAGTAGATACCCATGCTCACATGAAACAGCACAAACTCAATGACAAATGAAACACACAACCACATGAACAAATTTATTCGAAATTAGGAAAACATGAACCCATGCAGCTTCGAATGTTTTGTCAGAACTGCAAGATTATACAGAGGGAAGTTGAGCTGTATGAGGCCGGATACAGAACCTACGCAAGCGTGTACACCCTATAACGTATGCCGCCAGAGTGTGTTTCGCTAAGGCGCAGTCAGAGTGCACATCCGGCTAAACTATCCACGCACGCTTAATCCACTCTCGGAAGTTCACGGTTATAGAAGTATCAGGTTGCAAGTGCTCTTGATGCACGGCATCGCGGAAAAAATGAACAATCAAAGAAGAATTGTTCGGTGAGAATAGAGCATGCAGGATAATATCGGGATACTCATACGACATAGTTGCAGTGCTACATCGAAGCGACGCTGGCATTACCCCTGCCGTATTGCATTATGAATAAAACTTTCTCGCAAGCATGCACGATCGCGACACCACATCCAAATATATCGGGCAAGGCTCACGAGGTTTATTACTACAAAAAGTAATTGAAGAAAACAACTAAAAGCACTCTGAAGTGGCGGTGGCGGCTTTCGTAAACATCTTAATTCGGGATGAAATGGTTCATATTGCATTTCGGGGTAGTCCTGAACACCGTGCTTTGTGACGACTTGAACAAGTCAATCTCATGGTCCTATTCCACTGTTATCTATCTATCTATCTATCTATCTATCTATCTGTCTATCTATCTATCTATCTATCTATCTATCTATCTATCTATCTATCTATCTATCTATCTATCTATCTATCTATCTATCTATCTATCTATCTATCTATCTATCTAGTTGCCTAGGACTTTTAGCTCTCCTGGCCGTTTTTTAGCTCTCCTGACACCGATAGTTCAACCACAGCGTCTGGTTCTGGTGGTGCGGTGGTGATTCCAGCTAGAGGAATCACTCTGCGAATCAAGCTGTCACACGTCACTACGTCCACAGCGGCAGAACTTGCGGCTTTGCGTGGCGCCATAGAGTACATCAAATCCCAAAGACCGAGTAAATGGGCTGTGTTTTCTGATTCAAAACCAGCCCTACAGAGCATGCAGTCAGTCCTTCGACGAGGTTGCCATGAACAATTAACTTACGAAGTTGTCAAGCTCGTTCACCACGTCACAGAAACAGGCCACGAGGTCAAGTTTCAGTGGCTTCCTGGCCATTGTGGGATCAGTGGCAATGATTCCGCAGACAACGCGGCTCGCACATCGCACCAAGAAGAACACACCCTTCCGATTCCTTTGTCAAGGACTGACGCTGCACAGCAACTTCGTCACCTAGCACGTAGTCTGAGTCTGCAGGAGTGGAACACCCCAAGCATAAGACATACGAGACTATACCAAATAAACCCTCGACTGGAACTTCGACCTCCATTCGGACTTCGTCAACGTGAAGCTTCACTTCTTTGTCGCCTTTGGTTGGGGGTTGCCTTCACAAAAGCATATATAAACCTCATCGGACTGACCGACAATGCGGAATGCGACGTCTGCTGCACCAAAGAGGACATCGACCATCTGATATGCTATTGCCCTCGATTTGCCTCAGAAAGACAGAAGCTTTAGGACGCATTGCGACAATTGGACGATCGGCCACTCTCTGTGCAGATGCTACTAGAACACCGTCATCGCCTTTCATCGGCTCAAAAAGCAGTCAAAGCTGTCTTGTGCTTTTTGAATACTACAGGCCTATGTGACCAACTTTAACTTTTGTGTAGTGCCGCCGCTGTATACGCGCTAGCTGATTGACTGACAATCCTCCTTTTTTTCTCTCTTTTTCTTCTCTTTCCTCTCTCTCTCTCATCTTTATGCCCCCTTCCTATTCCCCCAGCGTAGGGTAGCGAACCGGGCATGTGCCTGGTTAACCTCCCTGCCTTCCCTCTTGTTGTTTACCCCCCGCCCTCCTGGCCGTTTCGATAATGGTATTGATACCAAACTTAGTATGGCATAACTTGACTCTATAAAGAACATATTTGACTTGTCATAATATGAAAATCATGATATGTATGTCATGAATGTCATAATATACATGTCATGATTTTGGTGCTCTTCTGGTGGTTTCGTTCATATGACATGTTTCAGAACTGGTATGGTATGACATGATTGCATGGCAAATACAAGTAACATACCCTAACATGAAAATCATGACACGTGTGTCATGTAACAACCTGACTACATGCCACGCTCATGATGCGCTCGCAGCCATTTTGTTAGCGTCCCATATACCAAAGTTGGTATTACGGTACGTGAATAAATGAAAAATGCATGGGACTTGTGAAAACGTGATAATCATGATACGTGAGTCATATAACAACATGACTACGTGCCATGCTCATGATGCGCTGGTGGCTATTTCGCTAGCGTCACATATACCAAATTTGGTATTACGCGGCGTGATTGAATTATGTAAGTATGATAATGGTGCGAAATAACATTATAAATATGAGATGCGTGTGATGTAACAACATGACTACATGCTACCCTCATGATGCGCTCGTGGCCGTTTCATTACCTTCACATGTACCAAACTCGGTATTACGTGTCGCCAATAGATGACGAAGGTGTGTTACTGGTGCAAACATGATAATCATGAGATGTGTTTCATGTGAGTACATGACTACATGCCACAGTCAAGACGCCAATACTGTTCGAAGTTATGCGGTGCGCGTGCACACTGGCGTTCATTTCTTCGTGTCACGCCGGCGTTGCCACGTCAGGCGCCGTTCTTGCCATATATTCACAGGCGTGCGCCTCGTTTCAGTGCGTCCGGCGTACCTCCGTCACGAAAAGAGGGACACGCAGTCTTGTATGGGTAATGCATCGGCACGAAATGCCACATGTCACATTTCGCGCCATCGCCGTCGGGTCGCGTTGACGAACGCCGGTCGTACCTGGCGTCAGAACATAGAGTGCTCGCGTTTTGCTATTATAGCGGCGCTGTGCACAGCGTACGTGCGCGTCAAAGCTACATTGGTGTATATTAGGCCCTTCAGGATCCGTTCGCGGCCGCTTCGCTTGCCCCCCATATACTAAATTCAGTATCACGTGACTTGAATAGATCACGAAGGTAAACTAGACATCAATACATAATAATCATGACACGTAAGTCATGTACAACATCACTTACCTCCACCTCGTAACATTGTGCTGATTTTAGAGTTACATATCAAATTTTCTCATTCGTGCATGGCATATCATCGATTCCCACTGTACGTGAAATCTGCCAATTTTTTATCTTTATTTGTCAACTACTTTCGAGTAGAAACACTGGCATCAACACGTGGCACAACCTCAGCATGAACGCCGAGCGAGAGAGACAGAGAAACTGAGTATAACGTCTTTATTGATGTTTCAATAGTGATGTTCTACGTGGAAGGATTTGCAGCGGCAGTGGAACGTGCAGGCGCTGTTCAGGAGAAGGACTTAATGAAAAAATAGTATTCCTCAATAAGGCCTCTCTACCGAGTCTTCTGGCTACAAGAAGACGCCGTAGATGACACGGTTAGTTCTCATCGACAGTTGCTGCAGCATCGGGTGAACTCTCCACCGGGTGTTCTGATTGCGCGCACATCTCAGCCGCTACCGTTTTCATATTTCCACTTCAAGAACCATCCCGGAGAATTCCTACACAACAGCGACAACTATGCTTTGCGTCGCGTAGGTGTGCGCGCTGCATTTGCGGAAAAGAGAAGCATCATAACCTGGCTCGGGAAGGCAGCCAAGCGAGCAGAGACGGGATTGCCGCATTCTTTTGTACCGCCACGTCACCTTCCCACGGGAGTGCACCCCGCCGGCTCTCGCATTCTTCTCCAAGGAATCACTTTCGTGGCGTCTTTTTTCCTTTCCTCTTTCATCTCTCCGTCCGCATCAATTTTTTGTCTTCGTGCGTGACTCCGACCAACCCCACAACATTCTCCATCGTCTTCGCCATCTTGAGATTGCAGTTTTTGTCAATCTTCGCTAAGGGTGCTTCAAATCTAAGACATTGTATGAGCTTGCGGATAGGGCTAGTTTTTAGGCGTGCAATAAGAATTGCTGCCGTAAACTTCATTTGGCAAGGCGTAAGGACGTGGTCAATAAATGCCCGCTTTGACCAAGGTCATTGCGGAACCTAAAAGCGGCCGCTATTCGCGCTTGCGCGAAATTTAGAGAGAACTGACGTTATGACGCATGATACGGCAGCTTTCCCATGTTTGCTGCCATAGTCCTGGCTCCAGTTATCCTAGAGTGTTTAGGATGGGTGCGTGTCCATGCGACGTTTTGCATAAACGATATTGCTGAAGCCAGCCACGAAGCCCCCCCCCTCCCCCACCTTCTGCAAAACCATCGTTCTCATTATATTTTATTCATATCACTAATGAGAACTTAAGTCTTAGTAGCATTGTAAAACCCAAAGGCATGACCGACTCGTCGAGAATGCTAAAGAAATACTGCCAATGCGTTCGCCTATGCAGCCCCGTCGTTTTTAGCACACAGAAAAAAGTTCAGCCGAAATGTGATGGAGTATTCTTTGTGAAAAGCTCATAAACATTCTTCATCAAGTTGCTATACAAGTTTCCTAGGCAGCGATTTGATGACAGCGCACTGGTATTTTCACATTGGTGGCATCAGTTATCCATCTCGCCGTCATCGCATAGAGAGTGGAGTATGAATAGACACTCATCACACGCATTTCTTGGCAGTTCTGCCGAAATAATAGGTACAGAGTACTTGCTTACTCATCCACCGGTGCGATCAGGAACTTTATTTGTTATTGTTTTGCTTTGCCTATTTTTTCAGTGAGACTGATGCGCGCCTATTATAAGGATCATTTCTTTCAGTTTAACTTTTGTAATCATATCGTATGCGTTGTGCTTAGTGAATGTACAGGCAACAACACAACGCCAACTCACGGGCGTTGTGCTCTTGTTTGGCGAAGTGATGTAGTTTGGCAATATTTTGATTCCACTAAAGGCCCTGTTTCGCTATTTGATTCATTCGTCATCTGTGCTGAACTCAGGACATCAATGTTGTAGCTCTATTCTTGTAGCTCAGAGTTTCATAGAAGGAGCATTATCGGGCAGCTCTGCGTCAAGAGTGCACGATTTCTTTGCCAGGATCGAAAAAAGTGCAACTCTATAAAAGTACTGCTACAACAAAGAATGTGTACGGTCCCTATGACGAAAACAGCAAAACTCACTTGGCATTACTTAGCTAGAAAAAAAAAATTGCCCTCAGCTTCCCTCGGGGGAACACTGAGGAGGATGCGGAAGCATGTAATTGGTTAACGGGTGTTAAATTGCGACTTACTTGGGTCGATGGCTAAATTGGTTAACGTGGTTGTGAAATGGGGTGTTAAATGAGTGAACACGTACGGCACGTATGCGAAAGGGCGGTGTTTTATTTATTGCGACGAACCAACGGACGAGCGGCAACTGAGCGAGCGAGCGCCGACCTTGAGTATATATACAGCGCGACGGCGCATGCGCTGTCAGCTGTCGAATGTTCTCGAAGGAGAAGCGCGCGCGCGGCACAGATGGCGACGGCGCGACGGCGCATGCGCTGTCAGCTGTCGAATGTCCTCGAAGGAGAAGCGCGCGCGGCACAGATGGTGGGCGACGGCGCGACGGCGCATGCGCGCGCGTCAGCTGTCGAATGTTCGAGATGCGGTGCGGACGGCGCGGACGGTGCACTACACGGCGCGAGTATAAGATGCTTCCGCATCTAATATGTTGAACGATTTTGAGTACTTCGTACTCAACTATGGGAGAGCACTGAGCCGTCCCGCTAAAACAGTTTAGTGGCTGGTAACAGAGTTAGACACATGCCTGAATACACAGGCATGGTTCAGTGTGCACCGACGCTCGCGTAGGTTTTAAATAGCTAACTTTACCGTACAAGCTCACGTTTGTGTTACTGGTTTCCGTACCAATACTTTACCTTCCTGGTGCATTTAATGTGAAACTTTGACCGTTCTAACTCGGACACATGTATGATTTTGAAGTGCAACAAATAACCTTATACTTGATGAACGCGTGAATATTGCAGTAGCAGAGAACGAGTGATTATTGTATCAGACGTAATGAATTAGCTCAACTAAGGCGGTGCGGACGGCGCGGACGGCGCGGACGGCGCACTACAAGGCGCGAGTATAAGATGCTTCCGCATCTAAAAGAACACGTCCGGTTAGAAGTGGGTCGCAGCAGGCAGCAGCGACGGACGACATGGACGGAGCATGTCACGCTCGGGGGGCGCTGCGAGCGCTCGATGGTGACGGACGCACTCCACATCGCCTCCGTAGATTTCCTGCTATTTCTGCGGACATCCACCTTGGTACCCTTGAAACTTGAATTTATCGTCACCGCCAAGTTCTCCGCTTCGCCTAGACAACACCTTCGTCCAGGTGGGTCCAGTTTTGACAACTTGAGGGACGTCCTTCACTCCCGGCTACAACGCCGCCTCGCTAAGGGCTCTCAGCCCGGCGATGGCGGCCGCTAACGTGGTTACGGGCTATGATCCTACCTCAAGCCAAATGCTGTCCATGGAGATTTCATCCTCCGAAAACACTATGCCATCAGAAGATGAATACCTCGACGACATGGTGAGACTGTGGCAACGCAAGCAAGCGAAATCGAAGCCTGCGTCTCAACAACAACGAGACGCCACAGCGGGCCACCATTCCCCAGCCTTGCAAGGAACGCCGGCGCGCCATCCCTCCGGTGGTGTGCCTACCTCTGCTCCGTCCTCGCAGCCAGCGAAGCAACGCAAGTGGCGTCCGCGTCAAACTCCTCGCCTCTCTCGCGACGACTTCATCGTGGTAGTGAAACCTCGCGTTCCCTGCGAGTTACGCACATTTGTCCCGGCTGATCGTGCGGGCGACGCCATCCGCAGCTACCTCGGCGACCAGACTACCTCGCAAATTCAAGTGTGGCCAATCTGAGAACAGAACATCTTAGTCTGCAGCACCACCATTTTGCCTATGGCACAGCGACTCCTCGGGGACTTCCAGCTGCAAGTAGGGGATCAGCAGCTGCCCGTTCGAGGCCACGCCAAGGCACCAGGGGATACATGCAGGGGCGTCATCAACGTAAACCCTGCTGAAAGCCCGGAAAAGATAAAGTCTGAACTGTATTGGCCTCGAGGTACTATCCTTGCGGTCCGCAAACTCGGAGATTCCGCGGCGGCGCTGGTGACTTTCGAGGGCACGAAGTTACCCCGCTTCCTCTTCTAGCACTGCGTGGCGACGTACATCCGCGCCTACAAGAAAACGGTCCCGGTTTGCACCAAGTGCGGTACCATCGGCCATCGACCACCTCAGTGTCCTCACCCCGCTCCAACGCAGTGTGCCAAATGTGGAACCCCCGCACCTGCTGGCCTCAATGCCCACGACTGCCACCCCAAGTGCCTCCTCTGCCACGGCGCCCATGAGACTGGGACCAGTGGCTGCACGGCAAAATATCGAAAATATCGGAAACGCAAGCAGCCGTCAACATCTCCTCGAGAGACCACCTCATGTTCGTCACAGCCAGACAGCGGCACCAACCTGCATCAGTCGGCTCCACCACTCCACGCCGACACTCGGGCATTCCCACCGCTCGAAGCACCAGCGGCGGTACCTCAGGTGAGCAGTTGGGCAGGGAAAGCTGCTTCTAAGCCTCTCTCACCCCCTTCTGTCGATCCTCCTTCTCCCGAACTTGCGGCCCTTCGCCAGCAAGTTGCGGCACTTCAAAAGCAAAATTCTCTTTTAACTGATCAACTCGAACTCTTAGATAAGCGACTTCAACCCCAACAACAGTGTACTGCAAGGGCATCCGGTATTGCCTCCTCTGTCCAGGCGGCTACGCCAGCTACGTCCAAGCTTAGTCCTCGCGCTAAGTCCACTCCCATTAAACCGCCGGTTCAAGCAACCATTTGTACTCCAGCACTCGGAACCGGTACCACATCCACTCCAGAAGCTCTTGAGGCTCCTGGGGCACCTCAGGTTATCTTGCCCGCTAACCAAACTCTCCCTAGCGAAGAGCGCACCCCGCGCGTAGAGGAACGCCTCACGCGCGTCGAAGCTTCGATTATTCACCTCCTCACCAGCTTCTCGGTCCAACGCATAGTAGTAGAGGTTACCCAAGCTATTCAAGCCTGGGCAATCACACAGTTTCAACCCAAGGCATCGCGTTCCCGCTCCTGCTCGGTGAGCAGCGAGGGTACAGCTCCACGGCGTCGTCGTAAGGTGGCTACCACCACCCCGCTTTGGACAATCCGGCCTCCGTGCCCCTCGCTGCCTCTGAGGAATCCGAGCGGGACATGGAGGACCAAATATAAAACCTAAGACAGTCACGATGGCTACCAATCGTACGTCCCGTTCAAACATTGCGTCTAAATTCGAGATCATACAGTGGAACCCTAGAGGCTTCGGGAACAGGCGAAAGCGTTCACATCTTTCCCTTTTCCTCAGCTCACTTGGCTCTCAGCCGGCCGTCTTGGCGCTCCAAGAATCTGGCCCTGCTCCATCCCTTTCTGGATACAGCTCCTATGTAGGCGGCACCACCACATGCCTCCTCGTGCATAAAGCTTACACGGCGGTACAGATTGACCTCGATCTGGATCTTCTTTACGACTACTGCATGATATCAGTGCTGTCTCAGCGGAGGGGCCAACCATCAATACATATCTTAAACGTATACTGTCCCCCTCGCCTTGCAAGGGCTTCGTTTGCGCATCTCTTCCATCGAGCGCTGCGTATAGCGGCCCGACAACCACTGGTGATTGTCGGGGACTTTAATGCCCCCAGCCCTCACTGGGGTTACCACTACGAGAAGGCCCGGGGCAGAGAGCTCAAGGAGCTCATTTCCTCGCTGAGCCTGACGCTTCTTACCGATCCGGCACAACCCACACGTTCCGGAAACTCGGTCACGCGAGACACATGCCCCGACCTCTCCCTCACCCGTCACATCCGCGATGCTACATGGGAGAATTTAGGCGAAACCCAAGGCAGTGATCACTTTTTACTCCGCATTTCGTTCACACCGCGGCAGAAAATGCGCCGACACTGGGGCCAAGCCCGTCTCACCGATTGGACTCAGTTCAGAATGCAACCATTCCCCGCCAGCCTCTCCTCGACCGAATATGCAGCGTGGGCATCATACGCTCTCCATATGAAACAAGCGAACACTCGCACCCTTGCAACCTCTAATTTGACTCCTGCAATCGATCCACACCTCCTACATCTTTGGCACGCTCGCCGCGGGCTCATAAGGCGCTGGAAACGCAACAAACTTAATCGGAAACTTCGCGCTCGCATTGAGGCGCTCACTGCAGAGGCGGCCGCATACTCCGCACAACTTTCCGATGCTAACTGGGCAGACACCTGTTCGAAGGCTGCAAACCAGATGAGCTCTAAGAGTGCGTGGCGACTCTTTAGAAGCCTTCTCGATCCCTCCACCACCAGGGGAGCAACGCAACGCCAGCTCCACCGTGTTCTGCATGCCTTTCAGGGCACTACGGATGAACTCGCGCGAGAACTTTGTGACCGCTACATCTGCCGCACAAATGATCCCGCAGGCCCAGCATATACGTATTCCGGCGCCCCTAACACCGACCTCGACGCCCCATACACGCTTTCTGATTTACGATTTGCACTCACGAAAATGCGACGGGGCACGGCCCCTGGACGCGACGGAATCACAGTATCGCTCCTGGCAAATCTTCCCGACCAAGCACACCTCTCACTACTCCACCTTATAAATTCGATATGGGACGGCTCTCCGCTTCCAACGGAATGGACCACATCGGTAGTGACATTCATTCCCAAATCGGCAAAGTCCGTTAGTATTGAGGCACTGAGACCCACCTCACTTACGTCTTGCGCAGGCAAACTCATGGAAACCATGGTTCGCGAACGCCTTTCCGCCTACTTGGAGGCCAGGAGGACCTTTGCCGACACGATGTTTGGCTTTCGCCCCCATCTGTCGGCGCAGGACGTCCTGCTCCAGCTTCAACACGATATCATAGAGCCGACTACTATGTGCCATAACGATAAAGCCGTGCTCGCTCTCGATCTCCGCGGGGCGTTCGACAACGTCAAACACAGCACTATACTCACTAACCTGTCTACCACAAACTGCGGGCAGAAGACTTTCAACTACATTCGCGCCTTTCTATCACATCGCACCGCCTTCATTCGCCTTAGTTCTACCGAACACGGCCCGTACCTATTAGGCACGCGGGGTACACCTCAAGGGGCAGTCTTGTCTCCTCTGCTTTTTAACCTGGCGATGATGAACCTCCCCTCTCTTCTAAGCGAGGTCGAGGGAATACAACACGCAATATATGCGGACGATATCACAATCTGGACCAACACCGGCTCCTTAGCGCAAATCGAAGAACGCCTGCAAAAGGCTGCCCTTCTGGTAGACACCTACGCAGGTTCATGCGGCCTGGAGTGCTCCCCAGCTAAATCGGCTCTTCTTTCAGTCTCTCCGCTACCGCCGCCTCAAATTTTTCTTCCGTCCGGGCCCGTCCCGTCAGTGCAAAACATTCGGGTTCTTGGCCTTCACCTCACATCGTCCTTGGATCCAAAGGGCACAATAGCAGGCCTCAGACGCACCAGCGAACAGGTGATCCGCATGATACGGCGAGTTTCTACCAAGTGCGGCGGCCTCCGCGGGTCTCAGTCCGTCCGATTGGCCCACGCGTTTGTGACCAGTCGCGTCCTCTACGCCTTGCCTTACCTTCGCCTGCGTCGTCGACACGAGCACCAGCTGGACGTCCTTCTTCGTTCAGTATACAAACGCGCTCTGGACCTACCTATTGCAACTTCCAACAGCCGATTCGTGGCTCTGGGGGTACACAACACTTTTGCAGAGATGCGCGAAGCTCATCGCGTTAACCAAATCAATCGACTGTCGCAGACGCCTTCAGGGCGCCGTCTTCTACACAGACTTGGCCTTAACCCGATATCTGACCAAGACCCTCTGCAGCCGGTATCAGAGCTCTGGCGTCAAAAGCTATGGGTGGAACCTCTACCCCGTAATATGAACCCCGACCTCCATCCTGGCCGTAGACTAGCACGCGCCACGGCCCTTCATACGCGACACTCCGATCGTCCTGGTGTTTTCTACGTGGACGTCTCGGGTCCCTCCCCCTCGGGTCACTTCACGGCTGCCGTGATCACAGAGGGCAAACACGTAGATGGCCTCTCCTTTCGAGCAGACACAGTAACGCACGCTGAAGAGGTTGCCATAGCTTTGGCCGCCTCTCACCCTGCCTCACGCACCATCCTGACGGACTCGCGCTCGGCCTGTTCTCAGTACCTTCAGGGTTCCATTGCCCCGCTGGCGGCTAGCCTGCTACAGGCAGCCTCTTGGCGCTTTAACCCTCATCCCATTCGTATAGTCTGGACCCCAGGCCACTCGGGCCTGCCCGGCAACGAGGCGGCAAATGCCGCTGCCCGCGCTTCTCCTGTCCGGGCCGTTGCCCCTCCATGTCCCGAGACGGAATCTGGCAATACCAACCTGACGCGCTTTCGCGAAATTTTGGCTTATTACCGGGCTTCGCGCCGCCTCTACCCGGACCCCGCACGCGGTTTGGAGAAAGCGGACGAACGACTGCTACGCCGCCTGCAGACAAACACCTTTATCAGTCCGGCGGTCGCCAGGCACTTTTTGCCAGAAATCAATGGCACCTGCTCGACCTGTCATGTCCTCGCCGACACATATCACGTCGTAGCATCGTGCCCAGTTAATCCCGTCCCTTTCTCAGCCCCTTTTCCTATCCCAACTAGAGAGGCTTGGGAGGAGCACCTGCTCGGCTGCTCTACCTTGGCTGCACAACGCTCCTTGGTGGAGCGCGCACGGGCAGCTTCCAGCTCCACTGGCGTCCCGAAATAGGGTCTTGCCACTCTAGCACGCCGATGGGCCACGTCGGCACTCTCTAGTATACTTTTTCTGAAATAAATGTTTTTTACCACCACCACCATGTCACGCTCGACAACGACACCTAAAGAATTTGTTCCGTGCCACCAGGGGGCGTCTTGATAAATGACCCCCAATATCTAAAGTACTGTAAAGCCCGGCGGCACTCGTTTATTCTGGCTTTCTTTCTGGCTGCAAAACGCGCTTGTTAACTGACTCTGGCAAAATAAAAAAGAGAGTAGTTGAACACTGGCTTTGTCTTTCAGACATAGAGTCACAAAACAAGGCCTAAGAATATTCCCAAATAATTTGTTTCTGACATAGCTGACACCAGTGCAAAACACAGCTTATGCCGTAAATTGTGAGAACGAACTGGTTGGGCAGAATGAGTCCAAATATATTTGCTTCATACGAAGATCACCAGACAGCGTAGCAGCATCAAAGTTCATGTTAGATCAGACGTTCTTGTCATCAGCTGCAGTTCATCCATCATAGAGTCATAAGCTGCGACAAGGCTACACATTATATAATGAATGATGACAATAATTATGGCAAGTATATCAATTGAAAACAAGTTATGTGGTCTAATATGATAAATCCTCACTTTGCGAAATTTACACACGTCGCTTCTTACAGGTAGATGTGGTGCTTATACAAATGATATAGACTCAAAGATTACACTAGTTTTGATAACTGAACTTGACATATAGCATGCATACCTGTATAGTTTTCAGGGAATAAAAAGGCAGATCTCACGTACAGTGCGCATCGATGATATGCGAAGTACTGATGAGGAATGTTAATATGTCACTTTAAAATCAACACTACGTTACGAGGTGGAGGTGCCGCACATGACTTCCGTGTCATGATTCTCATGCTTTGATGTGTCGCTTACCTTCGTCCTCTATTCACGTCACGTGATACGAAATTTAGTATATGTGGAACTAGCGAAACGGCCGCGAACGGATCATGAAGGGCCTAATATACACCAATGTAGTGTCGACGCGTGCGCAGGCTGGGCACAGAGACGCTAAGTTAACAAAACGCGAGCACCCTATAGTCTGACTCCAGGCGTGACCAGCGTCCCTTGGCGTGGCCCGACGGCAACCGGCGCGAAATACGACACGCTGCATTTCGCGCCAATTCGTTACGCAGACAACGCTGCGTCTCCCTCTTTTGTGACGGAGGGACACCGAACGCGCTGAAACGCGCATGCGTCAAAGCAATACAGCGCGGTGTGCACCTGCTAGTATATGGTAGGACCGGCGCCTGGCGTGGCAACGCTGGCGCGACGCGAAGAAATGAACGCCGGTGAGCACGCGCACCACGTAACGTCGAAGTGAATTGGTGTCTTTACTACGGCATGTAGTCATCTTCTCACATGACACGCATCTCATGATTATCATGTTTGCACCAGTCACATACCTTCGTCATCCATTGACATGACGTAATACCGAATTTGGCATATGTGAAGCTGGCGAAGCGGCTGGGAGCACATCATGAGTGTGGCGTGAAGTCATGTTGTTACATGGCACACATGTCGTGACTAACAGGTTTGGATATGTCAGTTATTTATGTCATCCGTTTGCATCACATAATATTGAGTTTGGTACATGTCAAGGTAGCGAAATGGCCGTGAGCGCATCATGAGCGTAGCATGTAGCCATGTTGTTACATGACACGCATCTCATGTTTATCATGTTCGCACCAGTATCATACCTTCGTCATCCATTCATGTCCCGTAACAGCAAATTCTGTATAAGTGAAGCTAGCGAAACAGCCACCAGTGCATCGTGAGCGTTGCATGTTGTCATGTTTTTACATGACACGCATCTAGTAATTATCATGTTTGCACCAGCCACATACCTTCGTCATCTATTCACGTACCGTAATACCAAATTTGGTATATGTTACGCTACCGAAACAGCCGCAAGCGCATCGTGAGTGTGGCATGTAGTCATGTTGTTACATGACACATATGTCATGATTATCATGTTAGGGTCTGGCGCTTGTGTTCTCCATGTAATCGTGTCATACCATACCAGTTTTGCAACATGCCATGTCAACGAAACCACCGCAAGAGCTGCAGGGCCATGAAATAAAAATCATGACATTCATGACATTCCTGTCATGATTTTCATGTTATGACTAGTGAAATATGTTCTTCATACGGTCTTGTTATGTCATGCCAAGTGTGGTATAGATACCTTTATCGAAACGGCCAGGCGAGCTAAAAGTCTTAAACGGCTAGACAGACAGACAGACAGACAGACAGACAGACAGACAGACAGACAGACAGACAGACAGACAGACAGACAGACAGACAGACAGATAGATAGATAGATAGATAGATAGATAGATAGATAGATAGATAGATAGACAGACAGACAGACAGACAGACAGACAGACAGACAGACAGACAGACAGACAGACAGACAGACAGACAGACAGACAGATAGATAGATAGATAGATAGATAGATAGATAGATAGATAGATAGATAGATAGATAGATAGATAGATAGATAGATACGCAGACAGACAGACAGATAGATAGATAGATAGATAGATAGATAGATACGCTCAAAGTCGCCGAAGTTCGCTAAGAAATCCTTCGCATTTGATACCCTTAACTATATGCTTGATAGTGTAGATCAAAGCCTGCTGCATAAGTGATATTGGGAACTGGGTGACCGAGTATAAAGCTGTTCTTAGTCTCATTTATAGGAATTTTAGTGATGTTAGTGCCGAAGTGGTTTGTTGGACTAATCATCTAATGGGCTCTGATAGAAAGAGGGAAATATTCTAGCTAATTCTATCAATCACAATATTCTCTAATGAATTCTAGCAGTACCTTCAAAGAGGAACAAAGGAGGGGGAAGGCGGAGGAGAAGGTATATGTTGTTGCTTCTGATGCCCTCCTGCAAACATATCTTCACCATCTAACCTTTTAAATAAATACTGCCGCCTGCCTTGTAACATAGTGATGATGCGGCTGGGCATTGTACCTTCCCTGAAACTCTTCTCGCATGTCAAGTCTGACACCATGCGACCACGCCCGATCCGATGAAGGCGGAAATGTTGTAGGCCCGTGTGCTCAGATTTGGGTGCATGTAAAGAACCCCGGGTGGTCAAAAGTTCCGGAGCCCTCCACTACGGCGTATCTCTTAATCATATGGTGGTTTTGGGACGTTCAACTCCACATATCAATCAATAAATCAATCAATCATTGATTCAATTAATCAATCGATCACGCCCGAATCTATTAAAAAGGAAACTGCTTTTTAAATGTGTATTTGATTATTGGGCAGATTACACAAGTTACTTAGCAGCAAACAAAAGAAAGCGAATGATGTCATCTTTGAATATTTTTGGCTGCTTATATAGTGCTGGCTTTCCCGAGGATTGGGAAATCTTTCGCAGTTAACAAACATTCTTGCACTTACGCCGCAAATGTCTGGCACTAATGAAGCATTCAGTAAGCGAGAAAGAGGCTTAAAGCTGAAAGCTGTCACTGCTAACGCAAACTGGCAATTATCTGCCAATACAGTACTGGAATATTTCCGACCCTTCCAAGTGGCATTCTCCTAAAACAAGTTACGGTCAGACACGGCAAAACAGAATATTTTGTAATAGTGTCCACTGTAAAAGAAATGCTGTAGCAGCGTCAAGTTCTACATAGTTATGAACCCTATGGCTGCCGGAGAAGGTATAACTGGTGAGTTCTTGGGAACAAGAGACGGCGCATCTGCAAAAGCTGCGTATGGCCACTAGTTCGTTGCAAGCTACAAGCACTCGATCGAATTTCAAATCGGGACCAGTCAGTGCATATCCTGCACGTAATTTTTAGGTGTGCTGAAACGCTAATAAGTAGCATATTCCTGATCCAAAGCTGCGCATCACAGATGGTTCCACGTATCTTTATTAAGATTTTTATGCGTTGGCGAACCTTGGCCGTGGTTTCTCTTTCATGCATGAAACCACACTTCAGGTTGCAACACATAACCTGAGCAAAACGTGTATTTCAACTCTTCCTGCACTGAAATTTCGCCCAGTCATCATTTATACCTTCTGGTATTTTTTATATGGCAGTATCCAACTCTTTCTACAGCCAATACATTTCAATCACACGGCCAACGACCGGGTCTCTAACCTGCATTTTTCTATATATGTTCAGACGATGGATGTGCGTGAATCAAAGTGCCGTTCCAAAAACGTATTCCTCTGCACTCGCTCTCCTTTACTTTCATTTTCAGGAAAGACTCGCAGCGTTCGAATAGGGGGAGGACAAATCCAAGGGTAGAGCAAACACGACAATATTTACCGAAAACATCCCGCCTCAAAGCACTGGGGAAATGCACGCATATGTTTTGGATACGGAACATCGTGACAGGCGCCAACATTCGAAAACGTCGTCAAGCAAGTGCGTGTTTAACGCAAGAACAAAATGGCAAAACCTGTGTACCCTCTCTGTCATTTGAAAAAAAAAAAGATCTATGCCGCGATGACAGATTGAACATCGAAGAAGCACGAAAGGTGAGATAAATGTTTGAAGGCAAATCAATACTTTAATGAAGGATATGACGCCACGGAGTCGCTGGGAAAGAAATAAAACGAAAAAAAGGCATCAATGTTGAAGTTGCGGAGAAAAATGTGTTGAATGTCAAAGCATGCTTCGGTGACTCCGCCAGCTCATGTGAACAAGAAAAAAGAAGAAACAAAAACTCACGCAAGGAAGAACTCGAGTATGTGAGCAAGAAAGTTGAGCAACCATGTGAAAGACGCATGTCTTAACGAAGCGTATTAGTTTTACAACACATCTGAAGAAAACATGGCAAAAACTGACGCGTGTGTAAGTGTGGTAGCGTAAATTAAGTAACGCTCAATTTCGCTTAGTAGTCGTCATGTGAAGCTCGCTTATGTGTAAAAGCCGATATTTGTTATTGCTGTCTTCCGTTCATTCATCTTAAGCGGGAATAGAACCATAAGACAGCACAGAGAGGAGTTCTAGATTTGTTATGGTGCCCCGGACTTTGCGACTCTTTGTCTTCGAGAAAGAGCACATGAAAATGTTATGCCTTAAGAACGTGATATCTACGAGCATGATAGTAAAATCCTGGTATGCTACATATCACGGCACAGCATCACAATTTATGCAAAACTTATTCTGGCAAATCCACATGAACTTATCAGTTATAGAGAATTACTGCCGTAATGCTGACACAACACCGTTAAACAGCTCGTTTCGCGACGGTTTCGGTGCCGGTGTCGGTGGCGGTGTCTCCACTTGGGAGCAAAAAAGCAGTATTGGTCGTGAGCCAATCCTTACCATTTTCAGTGTGCACCTCGATGCCGGTGTTCTCTGCGCGATCGGCAATGTAAGCAGAAATACGTCCAACTAACCTTCGTGTCATGCGTTAGTTATGTCAACAGGCACGCAATGCCCTCACCCTCCCAAGTACTGACCGAGCCTATGCTGCTTAGCTTCGGTTAGCAGACGAGAACTGGCGCATTCAGTATGGTATGGCCGATGGCACACGCAATGTCCTCAATACCAGGAAACGTTGTATGCTTTGCATTGCGGTGGTTCGTGAGTCTTATTTATCGTCTTCTTGGTGCAGAAACTAAAGCGGCTTTGGTGATAGAGAAGTGAGAAAACTGATCATACACCATAGGGGGCATGCTCGTTGAAACGGTTGATGCTGACTACATGGTTCACCGTTGAAACGATGATGTCTGACGGCATGGGTATCGAGGGACACCTGATTGGGGCGTCCACACATTGGAGCTCTAAGAATGCTGTTTATGATATAGTAATATAGAACAGCAGATGAACTAAATATATATTGAAGTAGGCAGTGAAGGGTGTTAAGAGTGACACGGTGTTGAAAAAAATCTGGTAGGTGTGCGAACACCTATAAACAGTGATAGCAGAAATTTTAATGTCTGTATATTGCAGAGTTCTATAAATATATCTTATGTTGGTCCACAGCAGTTGTTGTACCTATGATATTCATGTTTTGTCGCGAATTTTTCACATTTAACAGTGTGATGTATTAGTCACTTCAATCATGTAATACTAAACATATGATGGCGCCGTAAAACGAATACTAATGTTGACAAAGGGGCAGGTTTTAAACCAAGAAAAAGATTCGGACACAATTTTCAGAAAAGGAAAGAGCCTTACGCAGCGATGCGAATGTTTACCCGTGTCTTAATATAAAATGCTAGAAAAAAATTATCTTCAGTGAACGCTTTATGCAGCGCCGGTTAAAGAGCTCATGGTGATAGCGCCCAGAAATAACCTCCCGAGGCAGCGAACAACAAAAAAGCGTCACTTCTGCATTTTACGTAGTTTAATTTTCATTTTGAGCGTTTTTGTTTGCAGCACGTTTATGAATGCAAGCAGGACGACATTGCTGCTCGACGCTATCTCGAAGGTTGTAATGCTTCTAAATTAGGCCGCACAGACGAATGGAGCAGGGGATGGGCATCGGCCAATCGAAAACACACAGGGTACGTGGCCTCCCAACGTTTACGGGCGAAAAGACACCAGCGGTGCAATATAACGTAAGATTTATAAGACAGTAAAACAACGCACCTTTGAGGTAGGCAATGAACGCCAAGAATCTCGCTTACATAAGCCGCCTTCATGGTGTATATCATACACCCTGATGCGCTCCGCAAACAAAGCACGCCGATAAGGACCGAAATTGTGCCAGAACAGGCGGTACGAGAAGAAGCCAGAAGGGGCTCAGACGTAAATGTGTAAGGCTGCTTTGGCTGAGGTGTTTTTCAGATAAAGCAGGCCACGGTTTGCACCGCCAACACCTGCCCCCCCCCCCCCCCCCCTCGGTCCTCTGGTCCTCTTCGCAGCTATATTCTGTCGAACACGCCTTGCCCGATGTTGACGTGAGTCCGCATTCCCTGACAAATAGCGCTTAGTCCTGGGTCTGAGCTCTCAAGGGAATACCCTATTCTCTATCCGATAAGGCAATTCTGATCGATGGGTAGCACGGCGTTTTCGGCTCTCTTGGTATTGTGCACTCTATAAGGCTGTGGAGCATGATATGTGCTGGTAGAGACAAGTTAGTTGATATTACCTTTTTTTGCCACTTGGTTGAAGAGACTGCGAATTTCTTCCTGTTTGTTATGTAAATATGGACGCTCTTATTTTTCACACGAAGAACAAAGCAGTGTATCGCTAGACCTGCTATTCGAGATGTAAACCAGATATATGCAAAAGAAGAATAGCAAGATTACAATTTTAAAGTGCTAAAAGTGGCACACAAATAAATGCTTTAAATAACATCAGTTGTACTGTTCGTGTGGTGAACTTAAAAAAAAATCAGTTATACGCTTTCAACGCAAAGCTCTTCCATTGGTGAACAGTGAATAAATGCTGCAAATAAAAGTGCTCAATGAATGTTTTGGAATTCGCATTAAACTTGTGCACAAAAGAAGGACCACTTTAACGCAAAACTAAATAAGGCAAAACATACTAAAAATGATGTGACGCCACGTGTAGCCGTGTTAGCTTCAGCTTTTTTCTTCGCACCAGCGTGTGAGCTTCACGCTCTATGAAATGAATGATTTCATTGCGCGGTTTGTCAAGGTTCTAAAATAACAGGTGCCGATGTATGTCTAGCTGTCAGTCTCGAGCCATTTACAATGGTATTAGCCCTGCAGGTTAGCATTGAGCGCGGCATTCACCTAGAATGCACTTGTACACCTGGTCGAATGAGCGAGGTGGCTGATCCTCGTGGTATTACGGAGGAGCCCAATGGGACAGTCGCAAACATTCATTTCTGCATGGCGTCTTGGGCGTTAGGTGAAGACGCTGAGATGGTCCTGATAGAACAAGGGCCCATCTTCTAGCGAACGCAACCACTGGCATGTCCGGTGCTCAAGACAGTGGTCGTCATGAAAGATCTCTGACATCAACAAACCTCCGGACGGGCCATTCTCCAGACAGGAAACGTATACACCTCGTCACTGGGAGTTCTTGTAGTCATGTCACTGAATCGTGGGAGGTCTACGTCATCGTTGTGTGGCGCTTTTGTAAGCTCTGTTTGGCACCTCTTCTATACTCAGCATGGGATGATACCTTAGCGTGGTCTCCTCACTGGAAATGTCGGCTACAAGGTAATCAGCATCTGGAGTGACTATCTGGAGCAAAAAACAAAAATCGCTTCTTGGTGTCCAGGAAGCGGTACACCTGGTTCAAGCATAGGGCATGAAAGATAAACAATCCCACTTGCGAGGCATAAGTTTGGTTGAATACGGCGCATAGGTGATGAATGTATGTTTAAAGTCTGCAACATGAAAATATGCCTTCGTTCGTAAAGCCTAAAACATTCCTTCTTTTTAAGCATGACCAAGTAGAAGCATATATTTTCAAATCCAGCTGTAGGTTAGAGTATAGTGAAGCGCTGATGGGTGCAATTTAAGAACATTACAGTTTTACATTTTCTAACCGTTCGTGAAAGATATCTTCGCTTGGAAATAATACTTTGGGTGTCGTTAAAAAGAACAGTTTGGTCTAAACAAGTCCTTGAAGTGAGACCTTTTAGTAAAATGGTACGCCTTATAACAATATATTACCTCTATTTGGCCTAAAATTGCTAAATATTGAAAGTATAACAGGTTTATTATTACGGCTTGTAAAATACTTCTGCGTTGCGGAGGGCAGTGGATTCATTCACTCAAATATTTCTTAACCCTATAACGCTCATAGACATACGCGTACGTCATCAAACAAGACCCTCAATATGATAAAAGACGTACACGCATGTCCCTTGTCAATTGTATATTAAAAAAAAACGTTCCTTTTTCACGAAATTTTCTTCCTCTGCATGTGCTACCTTATTACGTAAATACATGAACATGTTTTCTTGAGCCGACGGATCTGCATCCTTATACTTTAGTAAAGTTGTGTGCCGGCTTATTTTAGTTTCGCACTCCGGTCGCTACCTATTTTTTTTTTTGTTACCGCAAAGCTTACGTGTTTCTGGTTGAGAATCTTTCTAAAGGTGACCGATTTGTTCTCTTTTCGTTTGTTGCTTTTCGGTACGAGATTACACCAGACTCCTTGCAGGTGCTCACTGACACAAACGATGCCGCTTTGGTTGTTTCCTGCTTCGGGGGTTCACATAAAGCGATCTCGTCTTGCTGGCGATAACGCGAACAGTTATTGCATGTCTGGAAATTGTTACAAGTTTGCAGCACACAAGTGGCGCAGGCCCTCGTATGCTGTCGTCTTCGTATGCCGACGCAGGCTTGAAATCACATATTTAGCATAACCAGCTTAGGCATACTGAGCTTGAGCTCGTTCCAAAGTAAAGTCTTCTTTTTCGAGTTCTTCGAGCACCTTCATGATGATATAAGCGCAGGCAAAACCAACGTATAGTATCGCCACCTGTCAGATATTTTACGCAATCTTGCGCCTTAGGAAAGTCGTCAACATTTAGCTCATCCAGTGTTTAAGTGTGGAGCATTTTATGGCCACACAAGTTAAGGCAAAGTCACGTATAGAATTTTTAAAAACTCTAGCTACGCTCTTCCACATAGACTATGCGACATCATGCGCGAACGTATTGTGGCGGTGTATAGTGCAAACAAATGATAGAAGCAACTTGCGACATCGAAACAGCGTATACAGTCCCACTACCCACATAGGCTGTATACGCAAACGCATTTGACTTTATACGCAAACGTATACAGCCCCACTTCCCAGAATCTTAAAAACGCCTTCATTGGTATTCCCTATTATGAATATACGCATGTCAATATAAATATTTGCTGCTGCGTCGCTTGTTGATAGTGGAGTAGGTTACACCTCGCCATTGTTGCGACAAATACACAAAAACATGTGGCCACGGCTTGTCATTCACTGGCAACAGAGCTGGGTTATATCGTTACGGAAACGAAGAGAGGTCGTATCGACGAGGCTGTGGATTAGATGTGTTTGAGACCAGCGGTAATGGCGTGACCAGTTAACCAGTATCGAGCGGAGACAACCCTTTGTCTTCCTCGTCCGGCACACATGCACCTCTCCCCCTAGAATATCGATATGCATGCATGTAGCATAATTCCTGGCGGCAGAAGCGCCGTTTTGGCGCATCTAAATGTGAACCTCACTAGGAGAGTGGTAGGGCTTCAAGCGCGCAACATGTACAATATCTGTAGCCTGTTGGGCACATGAAGGCGACGGGGTGACAGGACCAATTTCATATGTCACAGGAGTAACCACACGAAGGACTCGGTATCGACCTCTGTAGCGAGTAAGCAGTTTTTCTGACAAGCCAACTTGACGGGTCGGAGACAAGAGCAGGGCCAAAGAACCGGGCGGAAAGTGTACGTCGCGGTGTCGATGGTCATACAAACGCCGCTAGTTGTCTTGAGAGCCTAGAAAGCAAGTGTGGGCAATTTCGCGTGCGTGGGCAGCCCGAGTGATAGCGTGAAGGGCATATTCGCTAGTCGGTGTCGCAGTAGACGGAATGACTGTATCTAGGGGTAATATAGACTGTAGACAGAATGACTGTACGTAAGGATAATGTAGGTTCTCGGCCGAACAACAGAAAAAAATTCCGCCATATCCACGAAGTGAATGATGATGAGTGGGCGAAGCTCCGGAGGTAAACCTGGTAAACCATGAATCCTCTGTACATTTTGCCCACTCAATTTTATTACATCGCTCCCCCTAGCGTACGTCGCCGCACTAAATCGAACGATTGCCTTCAACCAAATGACACGCGCCATATGTGACATCATTCCTATTTTATAAGATCTCGCGTCTTTCAACAACTACAAGTACCGCTTTCTAGTTTATAACATCTTGCATCTTTTCATCATCAGCTACAAGTACCACCATCTAGTAAACACTACAAGAACTAAACGAGAGGTGGCTACATACAGGAGACGGTACCGCCATCTAGTGAACACTGCAAGAACTAAACTAGAGGTGGCTACATACAGGGGACGGTACCGCCATCTAGTGAACACTGCAAGAACTAAACTAGAGGTGGCTACATACAGCCTACAGGGGACGCACAGCCCACGCCCTAAGGAGCTTCTCCCCTAAAATTGGAGAGTAAGCGGCAATGTCATGGCGAGAAAAATTGTAGGCAAATGTGACATACGGCAACGCGAGATCCCAGTCGGTCTGATTGGTAGAAACATACTTAGCGAGCATGTCTGTAAGAGTTCCATTTAGACGCTCCGTGAGTCCATTGGTTTGCGTATGGTATGACGTAGTAAGCTTGTGTCCCGTTTGACAGGACTGCAAGATGTTGGCTATGACCTTCGGTGCAGCCACGGTCTGTAAGCAGCTGCCGTGGGGCTCTATGTTGCAAAATCACGTTCTTGAGGAGGAAGTTGGTGACGTCTGTGGCGCAGCTTGTTGGAAGAGCTCGTGTAATGGCATAACGCGAGGCGTAGTCGGTGGCCACAGCTATTCACTTGTTACCCGAGGAAGACAAGGGGAAAGGGCCAAGTAGGTCCAAGCCAACGCGGAAGAGCAGTTCTGACGGAATGTCAAGTGCTTGGAGGCATCTGGCGGGAAGAGTCGGCTTGCAGTGCGGAATATGTCGAGAATAGCTGACAAACGCTGAAGGTTGATCTCAAATGTTGGGGAATCTACAACAACATCATCAAGATAACAAAGACACGTTAACCATTTGAAGCCTTGTAGCAGAGAGTCTATCATGCGCTCGAACGTGGCTGGGGCGTTACATAGCCCAAACGGCATAACCTTGAACTGATATAGGCCATCTGGAGTTACAAACGCAGTCTTCTCTTTGTCTTTTTCGTCGACAGCAATCTGGCAGTAGCCGTAACGTATAGGTTTATTGAAGAAAAGTATCCGGCGCCGTGGAGGCAATCGAGAGCGTCATCGATACGGGGTAAATGGTAAACGTCCTTTTTCGTTATTCTATTCAGATGGCAGCAAGCCACGCAGAAGCGCCACGTGCCATTTTTATTTTTAACGAGGACAACTGGGGGCGCCCAGGGCTCTAAAGGGGTCAATAATTCCTTCGGCTAGCATCTTGGTGACTCCTTGTTGGATTACTTTACGCTCATTGGCAGACAAACGGTATGGTTGCCGATGATTAGGATGAGAATCACCAGTGTTAATGTGGTGCTTGACGAGTGAAGTCTGGCCGAGTGGATGGCTGTCTATGTCGAATACCTCGCGGTATGAAGCCAGAAGGCGGCAGTGCGCGGCTGATTTCGTAGGCTCGAGGTCCGGAGTGATCATGAAGCGTAAGGTTGCCTCGAGGCACGTGGCATCCTGCGAGTGAAGTGGGTGATCGGGACATACGTCTGCCGCAAAACAGGTGACGTGGTCATCAATTAAGGGTCTTAGCGTGGAGACCGATATTCCATGAGGTAGCACTTCTTTTATGAAACCAAAATTGATAACAGGTAAATATGTTTGGTTTGAGGCCATGGTTACGACGGAGTGTGAGACAGTAATGTAGTGAGCCAGGAGAACAACAGGAATCGGCGTCGCGATGTAATCACCGTGGAGCACGGGAGAGGGTGTTGCCAATTCAACGAATGTGAGAGCTTTAGGTGGTATCCGGAAGAAGTCAGTAGTGCACAGGCTGTTTGGGAGTTCAGGGGCAGAATCCGGGAGAAGAGGAAGTTCCAAGCATAGAGTACCGGTGGCACAATCGCTCAGAGCAGAATGCGTCAATAGGCCCCGCCGCGGTGGTCTAGTGGCTAAGGTACTCGGCTGCTGACCCGCAGGGCGCGGGTTCGAATCCCGGCTGCGGCGGCTGCATTTCCGATGGAGGCGGAAATGTTGTAGGCCCGGGTGCACGTTAAAGAACCCCAGGTGGTCTAAATTTCCGGAGCCCTCCACTACGACGTCTCTCTAAATCATATAGTGGTTTTGGGACGTTAAACCCCACATATCAATCAATCAATCAGAATGCGTCAATAGGAAGTCCATGCCGAAGATTAGGTGATGAGGGCAATTTTCAAGAGCCGTAAATAAAACGGGGACATGGCGGCTGGCCATACTAACACGAGCGGTACACATTCCAGTGATGGCAACAGTTCCACCATCAGCGACACGAAGGGCTTTAGTCGCTGCAGGCGTGAGGAGATTTTTGAGCAGGCGACAGAGATGAGCACTCATTATGGACACTTGAGCTTCGGTATAAACGTCGTCAAAGAAATACCGTCCACATACACCTCAATCAAGTTCGTATTGGTGGGGAGCGTCAACAGAGGATTTGAATCAGTCGCATTTGATGCAGCGCTACCTCCTGGAGCTGCATTGTTTATTTTTCCGTTCGAGAGGATTCATAGTTGACCGGCGACAGATAGCGGCGTGGTTGGGGCGATGGGGAACAGCAGCGTGAGGTGACGGTGAACGAGCGGTGGAGTGGCTGTTAGGGACGTAAGAAGAAGGGTACACATGACTGGGTGAATACCGACGGGAGTCCTCGTATGTGCGAGTAAAGAACAATGGCCTCCAGTTTGAGGGCGTCTAAGTGCTGCGGCAGTAGCGGGAGATATGGCCAACTTGGTGGCAGAGGAAGCAGATCGGTCTGTCGTCTGCAGTTCTCCATTCCGTCGGATTGCGGGATCCCGGAAAAAAATGTAACTCATGGGGTGGTGCATTTATTGTCATTGGTCTGGAGCTGGGTCGGGAGGCAGAGCAGGCCACAGGAAAACCGAGCTTTACAATTTCCTGCCTCACGACGGCTCGAATAACGGAGACCGCCGGAGGCGTTTGTGTGGCGACATGGTCAAGCGGATGTGGAGGAAATGGCGCCGGACTTGACGCCTCAAGCTCCTGTCGAACTATACGTATCACGCTGTCATGCATGGGTGGTGCGGCACCAAAATTGGTGCAGGTTGATTTAACAGCTGTGTTTGGTAGCCGCATAAACTGAGGCAGAACACGGCGGCTTTTGGCCATTTCGATGCGGCGGCATTCCTTAAATCATATCTACGGTCGTGACATTGGTGTGTACGAGCGAGTTGAAGGCGTCGTCTGCGATGCCCTTGAGTATGTGGTCCACCTTCTCACTCTCTGTTATTTGCTCGTCCACTTTCCGGCACAAGGCGAGCCCGTCCTGTATGTACGAGACATACGACTCAGTAGAGGACTGCACACGAGCGGCGAGTTCTTTTCGCGCTTCTATTTGGCTACCGGGCGGGTCCCCAAAGATGTCGCGTAGTCGCTCCTTGAAGATATCCCAACTGGTGAGCTCGGTCTGGTGGACGTCGAACCAAACACGTGGGGTGCCGTCCAAGTAAAATATTACGTTGGCGAGAAACACGGTAGCGTCCCATCGGTGTGTCTGGCTAACACGCTCGTACATACGGAGCCAGCAGTCAACGTCAAGCCCAGGTTGTGCGGAGAATGTACCGGGATCACGGGGGTGGGGCATCGTGAGATATGTAGTGGCTGGAGCTACAAATGCAGACACTGATGGGTTGTTGTCTTTGGTGGCCATGGCCGGACACTGAACGGTGTGGCCACTGCGAAGCTTTGCGGTTAGGACGGTGAACGTTCCACCTCCACCAAATACGTTACGGAAAAAAACAGACGCCGTATCGACGAGGCTGTGGATTCGATGTCTTTGAAACCAGCGGTAAGGGCGTGACTACTTAACCAGCGATTGAGCGGAGACAACCAGTAGTCTTCCTCGTCAGGCACACACGCGCGTCGCCCTCTAAAATATCAATATACATGCATGTAGAAATATTATCCTCTACAAGGTAATTCACGCATCTATTTATTAAAGTGACTCCGTACTATGTTCCACTGACATAAACCACATACGCCTTTGAGACTCATCCTGAGAAACTCCACTAAAGCCATCATTACTCAACCAACAAGAGCATTGAAGCTCAGTAATTGCCATTTACGCCTTCATGTGCCTCCAAAAGGTACTGACGGAGGCCATACTAGAAGCTCGATGTTATTTTGTTTTCGTAAACCACCGACACGATGGATGCCCGCTAACAAACCACGACCTTCAGTGGCACGCTTCTTCGGCGTAGGTAGCATCTAAGCTTCAAGCTTTAGTGGTAGAGTGACGTGAACTTAGTTTTTATTGCGATAGAAATTATATGGACACTCTCGGCTGGATTTTGCCGCTGGTGCTCACACACCGAGAAGTAACAAATGAGACGCTTGTTCGCGTGCATTCATACCTGTGAGTACGTTTAGTGCGTCATTTGTCCGTGAGAAACGCGGTGCACGTTTCGATCTGCTTTCCATTTCGCGCCTGACCTTTCAATTTGTCACTACCACGTTCATTGCTTCGTCTTTGCGGAAAAGCTGCGACTTTTTAGGGGCAAAGCTCCTTATAGTGGCACCCGTTCGTCCCTCGTAGTCTGCAACAAGTATAACATTTTGATTTCCAAGGTGGTGCCGGTGAGAGACTTCTTCTGTGCGTTGTTGAACAATAAAAAATAGTGCTCAATGCACATGTAAATGGCGGCTAATGGGGAATGAGAGACAGGAGCATTCGGCTTTTAGTTAACGCGCAGGCTGCGATCACCATTAGCAGCCATTGGCAGGTACATTGAGCACTATTTGACAAGAAATTGTTGCTACGTTATACTCGCTGGGTGTAAGCTCCTTAGCTTTAGAAAGGTTTAGCGAGAGCTGAGCCGCAGTGCCATGAGTACAAAGAACTTGTATATACCATGAATGAACTCGAGGTGGTTAAAAATGGGAAGTAGATATGAAGCGAAAGCCGTAAGAAAGTAAAAGCCGAATTCTCCGCCTCTCATTTCCCATTAGCAGCCATTGGCATGTACATTGAGCACTATCTGACTGAAAAAGTTTGCTACGTCATACTCGCTGGGCGTAACCTCCTTGGTTTTCGAAAGGTTTAGCGAGTGTTCGGCCGCAGTGCCATGAATACAGTGAACTAGTATATACCGTGAACTCGAGGTGGTTAAATGTGGGAAGTGGACCCGAAGCGCAATCCGTAAGAAAGTGTGCGTGTGCCACCTCTCGTTTAGTCCTTGGAATGTCCGCTGGATGGCGGTGCTTCTATATGGGGAATATATGATTAAAAGATGCGAGATGGTGGTACTTGGAGCGTTGAATAGATGGACGAACGGACACATAGACAGATGCATGAATGAACGCATGAACGGACGCACGGGCGGCTGCATGGACGAACGCAGGGACGGACGCACGAACAGACGCACGCACGGACGGGCTGATGGACGCATGGACGGTCACACTGACGGACGCATGGACGGACGGAAGCAAGAACGAATGGACGGACGAATTCTTCACCCCACTCTCCATCATTCACTCCGTGGATATGCTGCCATTTTTTTATGACTTCACTCACCGACTCCACCACCTTTGGGCTTAAGTGTTGTTAGCACCTCTATTTCAGCGGCCACGTGATAAGACTTTACGCTCTGCAAAACGGGTGGGCCACTGGTGGTATAGCTGAATACCTGCCTTCAGGACTTCAATACTCTGCTATTCAGCACAAACTTTTGCTGCCAGTTTGGCCCGTGGATTTATATTTACGCTGTTACCTTTCTACGGCAATGCTGCAACAATCAACCATTCGGCACCTTTGGCCATTAGAGAATCTCATACGCTCCTAGTTTACTTCTGTTTGAATGATACACTAATTGTACTTAGCTGAATAAGGCGTATGAACGTTTCGTTCATAAGAGACATTAGGTGGGCTGCTATGTATTATAGTTGTGTTAAACAGCCCCCCTCCCCCCCCCTGGAAGGCGTGCAACAAGGTTCAAGAAAAAAATCATTAAAAAAAGTCATGATCTTCGTATCGCCAACTCTTATGTCCAACTTTAAGTTCATTCATATTTATAAAACGTCACGTTGAAGTCTACGAAATATTTGGTGTGCGAGCTTAAAAACATACAACATTTTTACATCTTTAACATTTGCACACATTTTTCGCACTTGTTCATTGCGTACAGCGATGTTCGCGTAGAGATATAAAACACTCAAATATGAAAGCTACTAAAAAGTTACATAGCTTAGAGACCATACTGAAAAGAGGCCACGTATTTTTAATAATTCAACTGTGTAGTTCCTGGTACAAATATTTTGTTGCATATTGGCACAAAAAGAAATAATACGACACCGCATATCAAAGCGTTTCATCACCCATAAAAATCACGAAGCTTTCAACCCCAAGGAACGCCTCAGAGTCTGTTATTAGTCTATCCTAAAGCCCTTACAAGTCTCTATAAAAGCCATTTTCTTGCTGTTGCTCCTTCCACATCCTACTCATCAGGCGAAAGCGACTGGAGGAGGTTTTTATGCAGGCATTGGCTACACGATGAGTGCTGTCAAACAAATCTTAGCTGCCACTGAAATAAGCGTAGCTGCCATTGGCATGGAAGCGATGCCCACTTACGCATTGGTTGAGGGAGTGTACGAGCGATAGAACTCATGTGACCGAAGATGGAGTTGCTGCTTCACCTAGAAAAACTGTCAATGACACAATCTCTGATTGTGTGCGTTCTCGCAGCGTCTTGGTCTTGGCACCGATGCCGATACCGTTAGTTGGTGGGAACGAGAAGGTGCCACAAAATGCTAGTACGAATACCTTATTACTCGTACTCCCAAATTACCATCTTCTCCGAACCTACTTCGCAAGCTTATCTACAACCCTAATTTCAAGCATAGCTACTTTAAATCAATGCTGTTCGAAATAAAATCATCACAAAAGATTTATACTTTCAGCTCGCACAGCGAGAATTTTTTCGTTCATGAATTCATCCAATAATCTATGTTGTGTAATTAATTTCAGCATCTCTGTGCTAGCTGGATATTTAACACTTGCTCTTGTATAACTGACACCACTGAATAACTGAATTTGCCATCTATGCCTCTTTATTTTGCTTTGACATTTCACTTTTATCTTTTGCTTCTGAATATCTTCGTTTTTTCTGTAGAAATACCATTGCGTTGTGTAATAATTATTTTGTATTTGTCAATCAAGCTGGCCCATAACTGCTCACAAGTCCACATCTTTCACTGTATTTTTGTAACTATCTCACTCATGTAGCAATAGAAAGTCCCTCTGTCCGCTCCTTTGAAACTTTGAGACCTCGTGTTGTATTACTATAACCATGTAAATGAATTGAATGACTTATTGAACATGACTTGACTTATCTTCTTCATGATGTACGGCTTTACTTCGCCAAGGTGCCGCAGCAATGTTCATGAGACGCCCAAATTACTTGGTGAAAATTGTTTGGCGTTATAGTGGATATCATATAGAGGCTGCGTGACAACAGTAACCTCTTTTTTCAATTCCTATTTTTTCCTTTCCGTGAATTATGGTTTTTACCAAAGCTCAGACAACAGCCTATTCACCGCACTTTTCCAAAGCACGTGCTGCATATACCTGCCACTGTAAAAGAGTCGAAAATGATCTAACTAAAGACCTTTAACCTCTAGGAGATTTCGCACGCGAGCTCGCGTTGATTCGCAAAATGCTCCTTTGTGCTGACCTGAGCTGCGTCTCGTGTACTTCCGTTGAGACGCGATAGCAATCGATAGTGATAGAATACGCTAGATGCCGCACAAATTTTTTTTCATTTCAATGCATTGTCGTGTTTAAACTGGAAGGCGCGTGATTTTAAACGATGACGTAGGTTACCCCATTAAAAGGCTGAAAGTAGGAAGCGTGTGATCAAAAAGTTTTCAGGCTTTTTTACTTCTTTATACTAGTAGGTTTCTGCTAACTTGAGCAACTCAATTTTGCTACGAGATGCGAATTTGGTGATAAGAGACGTTTCTCAGTTTACAGAGACTCAAGTTAGTATAGCGTGAGCGGGGTCAAAAAACACATTCGCGAGGACGCGCATAGCGTGCTCTACAGTGTCATTGTGAGTCGCCATCTTTCATCACTAGGTGTGAGATATCAAATTGTAGAAAGTTTTCAGTTTTATAAACACAAAGCTTTTCTACCTGTAAATAGGTGCCCACGTTTTTTTGTTTTTTTGCAATTTTGTGTTATGGCGTAATTCGCAAATACAAGCTGAATTACGTTTTTTGCTACTATTTGTATTGGTTTAGAGACAGAGTAAAGGCCTCTCCTTTGCGAGAAAGGAGCCAAAATAGCTCGCAAACACATGGAAGCTGTAATCTTCACCAAGCCGTCATAGTGCGAGTGTCCGCTCTGTACGTGATTATAACCAGGACCGTGCAGTGAAACATATCCATCTGCCACAAAACGAACGAAACTGATATTGCGCAGATTTCTCATCTCAGTCGGTATCGCCGGGCGAAGGGGCACACCGGTCCTACGCGAACCTTGATTAGTCGCCCAATAGTGGCTTCAATTTAATGAAAAGTCCACTGGGCGTCCGGTAGGCTCAATTCTGGGTATCTTCATTCTAGAGCTTTCGCAGAGCAGCTAGTAACGCCCAGTATTTGACAGCCTGGTATTTCTAGCACTTCGCGACCACACGCAAAACAGCTCGTTAGCGTTTTCACAAGAAAATAAAGGAAAAAATTGTTACAGGAGCCTAACTGTGGATTTTGCGGAAATACGTCTTCTAGCAGTGAAGTTCCTTTTGCTACCTACATGCAGGTCGGCATCCACGATCACTGATTCCTCTACTCCGCCACAGCGTGCGCATAATATTACACCCATCTCGTTGCTGCCACTTCTCACCCCACAAATTATTGAATGCGAAGCATTTAATAACGAACTTCAGTGACTTTGAATGTATCTATCTATCTATCTATCTATCAAGCAGCCTGCGACATTTAGCTCTCCTGGCCATTTCGATAATGATATGGATATTAAACTTGGTATGGCATAACATGACTGTACGAAAAACATGCTGGACTAGTCATAATTGTGACATGTTTGTCATGAATGTCATGATTTACATTTTATGGTCCTGCAGCTCTTGCCGTGGTATCGTTCATATGGCAAAACTGCTATTGTATGGCATGATTGCATGGCGAGCACAAGCGAGAGACCCTAGCATGAAAATCATGACATGCGTGTCATCTAACAACATGACTACATTCCACGCTCATGATGCCCTCGTGGCGGTTTCGCTAGCGTCATATATACCAAATTCGGTATTACAGTACGTGAATAGATGACGAAGGTATTTGACTGGTGCAAACAGGATAATCATGAGATGCCTGTCGTGTATCAACATGACTACATTCCACACTCATGATGCGCTGGTGGCTGTTTCGCTAGCTTCACTTATACCAAGTTTGTTATTACAAGACGTGAATGGATGATGAAAGTATGATACTGGTGCAAACCGGATATACATGAGATCCATGTCATTTAGGAACATGACGACATGCTACGCTCATGATGCACTTGCGGCCGTTTCGCTAGCTTCACATGTACCAATTACGGTATTACACGACGCGAACGGACGACAAAGGTAAACGACACACCTAAAGATGATATTCATGATATGCGTGCCATGTAACAACGTGACTGCATGCCACACTCATGATGCGTTTGCGGCCGTTTCACTAGCTTTACATATGCCAAATTTGGTATTACGTGACGTCAAGGATGACGAAGGTATGTGACTGACGCAGACAAAGAGGGCCATATACTCAAGGGCATCGCCGATGACGTCTACCACTTCCTCATTGGCAAGGAGAGCCTGGAATGCGTGGCCGACGTGATTAACCACTGCCGAACCTTCGAGGCTCTTAAAACTCGTCGCATCACATCGAAGTTCGGACGTCTGGCCAACGTCACGACTGTTGCCACCGTCGATGTCTGCCAGAATTCTCTACCTGCCGACCTTTCCTCCACCATTCGTCAGATTGTACGGGAGGAACTGCGTCGCCATGTCTCTGTTCCCATGCAAGCTGGAGACCCGCAGTGTGATACTCTATCCCCAAGCATCAATGCTGCGAGTTTCGACGAGCGCAGTTACTCCACCCGCAGTCCACGGCTGAGGGCTCCGCCACCACAGGCTACTTACGTCGAGTCGTCTTATGCGCCCCGCAGCAGTTATAGCTACGACAGCCAACCGCCTCCGTTTGTGTCCGAGTGGCAACAGTTCCCTGAGCATCCTCTCCACACCGCAGCATTCAATGTGCCTCGGGAACGCCCCGTGTGCTACCAGTGCGGTGTTCGCGGACATATCGCCCGGTTTTGCCCATCGCGACGTCGCCCACGCACGACGTTTTTTGACCGACCAGCGATGCTTGCACGGCGAAGTCAACAGCCCGATTACGCCTACTGGCCTTCGGATTCAACTGCCCAGAAGCACGGGCACCGGCCGAACATCCGCAGTGACTCGCCTGCCTCTGTGAGGAGCTTGACGCCACCTACCACGCGCCAGCGACGGTCCCCATCTCCCCGTCCCCGGCCGCGGCTTTCCTCTCCGCCACCGGGAAACTAGCCGGCGCGGCCGATGGAGGCGAGGTCGCTGGACGTACCGCTTTGCACACAAGTATGCTTCCATTAGTTCACATGCTTCACAACAAGGTTCATGTATTCATTGACGATGTTCCCACAATGGCTCTGGTAGACACCGGTGCAACAGTTTCTGTAATGAGTTTAGTTTTCAAGGAGAGACTTGGCCGCAAGGTTATGTTTTATTGGGATAAATCTTCTACTTTTCGAGCAGTCAGCGGCACGGCTTTGTGTCCAGTAGGTGTGTGCACTGTGTCTGTTCGTGTTGCTGGCAAAGCGTACAAGGCAGAATTCGCAGTGCTCTCTCATTCCACGCATGACGTTATCCTTGGAATTGACTTCTTGCAAGAGTGCCGTGCGACTGTCGACTGCGGGGCAGGCGAGGTTCTGTTGTCCGCCCTCGCCCAGCAGCCTCAGCGTAGCGGAGACGACAAACTCGTTGTAGTTAAAGACACTATTCTACCAGCATGGTCTACTGCCAGCGTGCCCGTTGCTGCTTCGAATGCCGACTCGAGTTTCAGTTCTCCTGATATTGTGATTGAGCCGTTGCCTTTGCCTTGCATGAAGAAAAACATCTTTTTGCCGCGCTGCGTTGTGTCTCTCACCGAGGGAAAAACTAAATTATGGGTAGTTAACTGCTCATCCGAGTCTGTTGTACTACCAGAGGGAATGCGCCTTGCCATGTTTGAAGGGCAGTGCAGTATCTGCATAGGAGCTCTCAGCAATGCGGCAAATTCGAACTATGCTGATGTATCCGGCACGGAATACGAATTTTATAAGATGGTTAGCAAGTCTATTCCCTCGCATAAGCGCAAAGTATTGGTTACACTGCTGGCCAGGCACGCTAAAGTATTTGATTTTGCACGAAAGTCGCATAGACCTCAGACGCCCAGCACACGCACTCGTCACAAGATCGACACCGGATCTGCGCACCCCCTCAGACAGAAACCTTATCGAGTTTCCGCGTCAGAGCGCAAGGTAATTTCAGAGCAAGTCAGCGAGATGCTAACCTCTGGCGTAATTCAAGAATCGTCAAGTCCCTGGGCCGCGCCTGTTATCTTGGTCAAGAAAAAAAATGGGTCCTGGAGGTTCTGCGTTGACTACCGACGTCTCAACTCTATAACTAAGAAGGACGTGTACCCGCTTCCTCGCATCGATGATGTCATCGACTGCCTGCATTCAGCGTCCTATTTTTCATCGGTGGACTTGCGATCCGGGTATTGGCAGATCCCCATGGATCCGGCTGACAAAGAAAAGACGGCCTTTGTTACACCCGACGGTCTGTTTGAGTTTAATGTTATGCCATTCGGCTTGTGTAATGCCCCCGCCACATTTGAAAGATATATGGACACCGTTTTACGGGGCCTCAAATGGGAAATTTGCCTGTGTTACCTGGACGATGTCGTGATTTTTGGCCGAACATTTGAAGAACATAATCATCGCCTTGACCTCGTTCTAACCTGTCTCGAGGAAGCTGCGCTTACACTGAACTCAAAAAAATGTCGCTTTGGAGAACGTGAAACCTTGGTTCTGGGACACCTGGTGGATAAAAATGGCGTGAGACAGGACCCGCAGAAAGTCGCCGCTGTCAGCAACTTCAAGCAGCCGCAGTCCCCCAGGGAGTTGCGTCGCTTCCTGGGCTGTGTTCTTACTTTCGTCGATTTGTTCCGAATTTTGCTGATAAAGCACAACCACTGACCGACTTGCTGCAAAAGGATGTCCCTTTCCACTGGACACCGGATTGCGAAGCAGCCTTTAAGCAGCTTCGGTTCATACTGACTTCAGGACCGGTACTACGCCATTTCGATCCTTCTGCTGAAACGGAAATTCACACAGATGCCAGTGGAATCGGCCTTGGTGCAGTGCTCGTTCAGCGCCATGACAATGCTGAACACGTGGTCGCTTACGCGAGTCGTTCGTTGAGCAAGGCAGAACGAAATTACACAGTCACAGAACAGGAGTGCCTCGCAGTTGTTTTCGCCGTGCACAAGTTTCGCCCATACATCTACGGTAGTCGCTTCTCGGTAATCACCGACCATCATTCTCTATGCTGGTTGGTAGGCCTCCGAGACCCATCTGGACGACTGGCGCGATGGGCTTTGCGCTTACAGGAGTTCGACTTCACAGTACGCTACAAGAGCGGTAACAGGCACGCAGACGCTGACTGCCTATCGAGCCTTCCTCTACCGATGACGGAGTGCGACGCTGACAACTTCGACCAGTATATCGGCGCTATTGCCTCTGAGTTCCCTGATCTCGCGACTTTCCGGACAGCCCAACAAGAGGACCGCTCCTTAGATTCTCTATTCGCCTCCGCAAATGAACACGCAAACCCAAGCTCTTTTGTGGTTCATGACGGCGTCCTTTACAAGAAGAATTATTCCGGACAAGGCGCCCGTCTGCTTCTAGTTGTTCCACGCACTTTACGGGCTCACGTCTTTCGGTCCTTACACGACGACGCAACCTGCGGCCACATGGGCTTCGCCAGAACGCTTCAACGAATCCAGCAAAGGTTCTATTGGCCCAAGATGCGACACGACACGGAAAAATACGTTGCTGGATGCGAACAATGCCAACGACACAAACGTCCCACGGCTACGCCGCCAGGACTTCTCCATCCTGTTCCACCTCCTAACTCTCCCTTCGAGACTGTTGGTGTCGATCTGCTCGGTCCATTTCCACGATCGAGCAGTAACAATCGATGGGTCGTCGTCTGTGTTGACCACCTAACGCGCTACGCAGAAACTGCTGCAATACCTGCTGCAACGGCCATGCACGTGTCGCAGTTTATGCTTCGTTGTGTAATTCTCCGCCATGGTCCTCCACGCGTTGTCATTAGCGACCACGGACGTCAGTTCGTTGCCGACGTCGTTGAAGAGATCCTGCGTCTGTCTGCCTGCAATTTCCGCCATGCCACACCATATCACCCGCAGACCAATGGTCTCGTAGAGCGCACGAACCGGACTCTCACGAACATGCTATCTATTTATGTCGATTCTAAGCACAAAAACTGGGACGAAGTGCTACCTTACATCACGTACGCGTACAATACCGCGAAGCATGAGACTACAGGTTACTCTCCATTTTACCTGCTGTACGCTCGCTCCCCACGATTTTGTCTCGACACTATACTACCTTTTACACTAGACGTGGAAACCTCGACAGCCGAGACGCTCTGCCGCGCAGAAGAAGCCCGTCGCATCGCACGCCTCCGAACCTTGGCATCCCAGCAGCGTTCTAAGAAACGTTACGACGCCTGCCATCGCTCCGTATCTTATAGCAAGGGCGATCTTGTGTGGTTATGGACACCAGTCCGCAAACGTGGTTTGTGCCAAAAGTTCTTGGCTCACTATTCCGGTCCATTCGTCATTCTTGACCGCCTCAGCGACGTCACGTACGTAATCTCGAGCGTCACAAGCAATGGTCGCCGCTCTAGCAAAACACAACTGACACACGTTGCGCGCCTTAAACCGTGCCATCATCAACCATCTGAGTGACTCGCCCAGAGGGCATCGTCTGCGAACCGGGAAGTGAAACGCGCTAGCGAAGATTCGACGAAGAGGAGGAAGAGACTCGACTGGCTCGCGAGCTACGCTGTGGATCCTTGGCTGAGCTACACCTCTGCATTACCCATATTGTAAATAAACGCGTTCCATCGTCACAATATTAATCATGAAATGCGTGTCATGTGAGAACATGACTACATGCAACAGTCAAGGCGCCAATACGTTTCCATGTGACGGGGTGTGCGTGCTCGCCGGTGTTCATTTCTTCCTGTCACAGCAGCGTTGCCACGCTAGGCGCCGGTCCTGCCATATACCCGCAGGCACGCGCCGCGCTGCGTTGCTTTGACGCATGCGCGTTTCAGCGCATTCGGCGTCCCTCCGTCAAAAAAAGAGGGAGAGGCAGTGGTGTCTGGGTAGCGCATCGGCACGAAATGCAGCAAGTCGCATTGCGAGCCGGTTGCCGTCGGGCTGCGCCGACGGACGTTGGTCGCGCCCATTGCATCGGACGTCAGGCTCGCGTTTTCCTAACGTAGCATCGCTGGGCCCAGGGGGAGACGCTCTAGGTGCCGACCACTGCGGACGCGCGAAGATCGGCTCCTGCTTTCAAGAATGCTTTCCTGTGGTATTCGCAAATTGGTCGCCGAGTTTTCAGTTCCATCGTGTGACTAAGTTCTCAAGAAATCAGCAGATACCACCTTTGTGCAGGTGAGTGGACTTTAAACCGTTTTTGGGACATTTTTACACGGCAACGCCACCGGGGGATTTAAGCCCAACCAAGGAGGCGATTGTCGCCGATGCGCCGACCCAGCGCCAACGTGACTCAACGCTCTGCGCGTTCCAGGACCTGCAACTGAGAATGGAATACCAAATAGATAGAGAGGACATCTCTCCAGAGGATTGCACGGAAGACATGGGTTGTAAGGAAGCCGAAACGAGACGCTTAAGGAATAAGCAAGCAGCGGTTAGCGTTCCTGCTGCCAAGGGTTCGACCAAAGCTGGCGTTGCGGGGGCCGCTCGAGCCAGTCGTAGTAGGTATGATACCAAGCATACAATCGTGCGAGCTGGACGCATGCCGCCACTGCCCAAGGACTTCAGCAAAATTGTGCTACGACCACGTGGAGGATCAAATATCTCGAGAATTGGCACTGGAGCCGTAGCAGACGCGATAGTACTGGTGGTCGGCATCAAAGAGGAGGAGGCCATGCAGGACATCATCTGTTCCAACTTGCAGCAGAACATTATGGTGGCAAGCACTCCGGACCAAGACAGAGCTTCAAGATATCTCAAGGTCAAACAAATTGACATTGGAGGCAAAGTCTTCGAGGTTGGCGCGTACGCCACGGCACCCCACGATACTTGTAAAGGAGTGATTCGCGGGATCCCCGTAAGCGATACTCAGGACATTTTGACCCGAAAGATTTTGAACGCGAACAACCCGCTCGCGCTGCAGGCCAAGAGAATGAAGGACACCGGGACAATCATCATAGCGTTCGAAGGACACAAGGTGCCCAGATTCGTGAGATATGGACCTTCGCTTTTGCAATGCTCCCTTTACCGCAAAAACATCGATATATGTTACGTCTGTGGAAAGCTGGGACATCAGCCTGACGTCTGTCCGAACCCAGCTGAAACCATCTGCAGAGGCTGCGAGATCAAGAACCCAGATAGCCTGCACCAGTGCAATCCAGGATGCAGGCTGTGCGACGGTCACCATCCCACGGCAGACAAGGAGGGCAAGAAAAAGTTCTTAGTGCCATACGTCGTCAGACGCAGACGTTGGGAATGATCACGAGCAGCCGCAGAAGCCCGGGACGCATCAATCACATCGAGTCAAGGCATCAACGACAAGCAGCTTATTCCAGTCTACGGGACCCAGAGCATCCAGACTATACAAGAACAGGAAAGGCGGCCCCACTCCAGGGGGAGGTCGCGTTCCAGAAGAGGTTCTAGACCCAAGGCCCGCTCCCCATCACGGGAGCGCTCGAGTTCTTAAGGTCACCATCAGGGTCGGGATCAGCCTGGGCGGCACCCGAATGGCCAGCTGCCTGGCGTTCAGTTCGAGATCATGGCTTCACACCCGGGGAGGATGCCTGCAGTTACATCGAAAGGCAGCTGGGCTGAGCGAGTGCGCAACGGCGCGGCAGAGGTGATGACAGGTAAGCTGCCAGAGCATGATAAAATTGCACAGCTAGAACAAGAAAACGCGAGACTTACAAAATCGAATGAGAAGCTATCAGCTAGGTTAAAGGAAATAAAAATTCTCACTAAGCTAACCAGCGCACAGTCTTCACAGCCAATGCCTCAGCCAGTTCATGTCTTTGTGGCTGAAAACGTGGGGGACTCGAGAACCACAAAAAAGAGGGCAGTCATGGCAGAACACGTGGAAGCCAACCAAACGACCATGTCAGATATGAAAGAGGTCTTTGACACGCTCAGCAAAGTAGTAGCCAATCTTAGCAAGCAGATGGGTAGGCTTCAATCAAGCGTGGCGGCACTGGAAGAGCCTATGACTTTGCGCATTAGAAAGGTCGAAGCATATCTGCACAATACAGCAAGGCCTCCTCATGCACCAAAATCACCCCTTCGGCCACCAATACTAGTGGTACCAATCCTGTCGACAGGTGCAGCATCAGACTCTGGCCGCCTGTGTAATAACCATGATGACAGCGCTACGTGAAGCATTTCGTATCGAACACTGGAACTGTAGAGGTTACATTCAAAAGAAGGCAACCCTACAGAAGTATATCAGGAGCAGCCAAGAAAAGCCTCATATTATATTATTACAAGAGACTCTTTCACCGCAAGCAACGTTGCCTGGATTCCGGCCTGTAATAGGGGATACTGAAGGGAGGGGAGTCTGCACCTTCGTATGCAACAAACTAACACACGTAACCCACGACCTCAAGATAGAAGCAGGCCAGTTCGAACACGTCATGGTAGAGATCATGCCAGGTACCAGCAGTCGTCAGAGCATTTTCATTCTTAATATATACAGCAGTCCAAAGGAACAGAAGCAAGGGTTCAAGACGGTTCTAAAGAAAGCTGTTAATAACGCCGGGGAATGCCCACTTGTCATAGCAGGTGATTTCAACGACCCTCATTATACATGGGGTTACAAAAACAACACTGGGAAAGGAATTTGACTATGGTAAAGTGCCAGTGAACTTGATCTCACCCTAATCACAGACCCCAGCCTACCAACAAGGCTTGGTACATCTTGCTGCAGGTATTCCACCCCGGACCTTACATTTGTAAGGAACATCAAGAACGCCCAGTTGTCACACCGGTCCCGTTAATTAGGGAGGCGATCGCCGGGCTAATTCCAAGAGCCGAAGTATCGGCCCCCCGAACCGCACCACGAAAGCGTGGACAATTTAGAAGAGGTCCTTTTTTGCGCGCCAGCGGACGCCGGCTGTGGCCCAAAGAACAAGTCAGAGCCGAGAGTTGATAAACAAACAAATTATATTCTCAATAATGGCAGATCGAAAAGAATACACAAAAATGCACCCTCCACAATAGTTGCATACAATATGTCACCAATCAAACCAATCAATCAACGTACTACACAATACAATCAGCCACACTTGAAACAACGGACACGGACAACAATACGCACTGCAATGCAGTCGCATGCATTGGACAACCAAGACACTTAAAGACTAAAGAGATAGAAAACCTATTCAGTCCAAAGTTCTTGGAACCAAAGTCTAGATGATACTCTTCCGAGAATCACTCACTCAAAGTCCAGCGTTGTTGTCGTTCCGCAGCCCTCGAAGTTTCTCTTCCAGGAAACCTCCCGTCTTCAATTGGCCACTCTTCCAACTTCAACTTTTTCGCCGGCACACGTCGGCTTCACACCCGCAGCTGTTGCCACGCGTCTTCGCTCGATAGCGGTAAACACACGCTCTTGCCTGTAGCTCGAGCCTTCACCATCAGGTGGAAATCCTCTTCATCTCCGGCTTCGTCCCTACGGACCAAAACCTTCGCCGACTACACGGCGGAATCCCTACGCGCTCTGGCGCTTACTTCCGTCTCCTCCTGATCTCTCATCTCGGCTGCTCGGTTAAATACCTTGCGCGCGACATTCCAGACGGTTCTCGTCATTTCGTCGGCCCGATACATAGCGAAGGCTGGGGAGAGGTGCGAGGGTGTACGGGGCCGTCCCCGACCGATGAGTCAACCCGGCATATACGCCCCGTTCCTTCTGGAAAAATCGAGTGCTTGCTCGGCCGCCGTTGTGGGGTGAGGAGGTTCGTCTGTGAAGCCACGCTTCTGCGGGAAGAGCGCGCGCCCGGGGAGCCTTGGATGTTTGTTTTCTCTTTTTTTCTTTTGACCTCGCGACGTTTCTCCCGCCCGTTGTCGCAAGAATTTGGCGGCGCGCTCATTTTTAGCGCTCGTTCTGTGACACCAGTAGATGAACCTTGCTGTAGACTTAGGGAGTGACCACTGCATTCTTGCCACTACCGTCTCCGTGGAGCGTAAAAAGCAGAGAGAATTCCACTTCACATACTGGGATAAGTTCAGGAAGATAATGAGGGAAAGGGAACAAGATGGCCACAGACAAGGCTTGGAGCAGTGGGTCAAACAGATTAAAGAGGACATCAAATCCGTCTCATCCATGGTTAACACAGATTTTCCGGTTGAAAGAATGGATAGCCGGCTCGCTCATCTTCTCGAGGCAAAGCAAGCACTACTGAACCGTTGGAAGGGTCAGCGCCTGAACCGAAGACTGAGGAAGAAGATAGCTGAGGTAAACAGATCAGTCGAGGAACATTGTCGCGCACTATCCAGGCAGCAATGGGACGAAATCTGCAACTCCGTCGATGGTCAGATCCGCAAGGGCAAGACATGGATTATGTTAAAGCACCTCCTCTACGAAAACAACACCAAAAGAAACCAAAAGCATGTTATCGCTCGAATGTTACATAAAGAGATGGGGCGCACTACAGAACAGCAAGTTGTGCAGTAGCTCATGCATAAGTACCTCCCAAGAAAAAGAGGATTGGCAACACCAAGTAGACAGTACCAGGGCACGCCAAATCCAGGTCCTGAGGGCGACTTTAACATCGAGGAGATCAGAAGAGCCTTGCATGATCTCAACGGCAGGTCGGCCCCTGGCCCGGATGGTATATCAAACAAGGCCCTTCGTAACCTTGATGACGATTCAATTGAAACCCTGAAGGATATGATCAATTCAGCATGAAAAGAAGGCAGGGTGCCAGAGCAGTGGAAGCTGGCCAGCACGATCCTTATTCCTAAGGCAGGAACGCCCCCTAACTTGAACAACATGAGGCCAATATCCTTGGCATCATGTATCGGCAAGGTTGCAGAACATGCCATACTGCACAGGATAAACAAGTACTTGGAAGATAACGGCATATATACACACAATATTGTTGGATTCAAGACAGGGCTATCCACACAAGATGCACTGAAGCTTATGAAACACCAGGTCATCGAAAATGAAACCAGAGACGTGAGAGCCATTCTGTGCCTAGATCTAGAAAAAGCGTTTGAGAACATCCACCACTCATTCATACTCGAAGCAATATCCAAGCTTGTTCTAGGGAAACCCTTCTATCACTACGTATGGTCCTTTCTTACTGATTGGAAAGCCGTGATGAAGATTGCGGATATCGAGACCGCAGCAATTGAACTAGAAGCAAGGGGCACCCCGCAAGGGGCAGTGATTTCACCATTGCTGTTCAACATTGCCATGATTGGACTGTCAAAGAAATTATCGAGCATTGAAGGATTGAAGCACCGCATCTACGCAGATGACATGACCATCTCGTGCACAGGTGGAAGCGAGGGGCAGATTGAGAGCGCTCAGCAAGAGGCGATTGACAACATAGAAGAGTACCTTCGCCCTTCCGGGTTCAAGTGCTCCTCGAGTAAGTCAGAACTTTTGCTTTATCGGACTGAACGCCGGGGACTGAAACCCAGGGGATGGAAGCCGTTAAAACAGATAGACAATCACTTCCGTACAAATCAAGGGGATGCCATCCAGAAGGTCGACTCCATCAAAGTCCTGGGCATGCTGATAGAGTCTACCGGCGCCAACAGCAAAACTATAGCCAAGTTAACTTGGAAAACAGACAGTGTAGTGCACCTCATACGCAGAGTAGCCAACAAAAGAAATAGGATCAAGGAAGACAACCTCATCAATTTGATGCATGCGTTTGTTCTAAGCCACTTCACGTACGAGGCAGCAATGCACAAATGGTCAAGAGCAGAGTCCGAGACACTGAATGTGCTCCTCAGGAAAGTTTTCAAGAAGGTCCTGGGCCTACCCATACATACCAGCACCGAGCGTCTGCTTGAACTTGGCATACACAACACGCTCGAAGAAATAGCAGAAGCCCAAGGGAGAGCACAGTTTGCAAGGTTATCTACAACAAGGTCGGGGAGAATGATCCTGCAGGAGCTGGGACAACACCCAGTAGCAATCAGACACAATTACAATAATATCAATGACAACATCAGGGAGACTATCGCGGTATCTCCAATACCAAGAAACATGCATCCAGAACACAACGTCGGAAGAAGAGTAGCGAGGGCCAGGACTATACTTCGTGAAGTCTCGAACGAGGAACGAGGGGTCGTATTTGTTGACGCGGCTTCTTACGCCAATGGGAAAGTGTTTGTGGCAGTGGTGGTCGATGGGGCTGGCCATGTCGTCAATTCAGCGACGGTCAGAATGAAAGACCCAATCATCGCGGAACAGGTGGCCATCGCCTTAGCACTCAAGATCGACATTGAAGTCGTCTACAGTGATTCCATGGCGGCACTAAGGGCATTCGCCAAGGGGACGGTCCCTGAACAAACGCTGAGAATACTTCAAGGCAAAAACATCACGCATCATCTTCTGAGGTTGTTCCCAGCTCACCTTGGACAAATCAACGATTCCCCTCCCAATCTCAATAAAGCAGCACATGAGGCGGCGCGGGAACTCTCCAACCGCGCCTCCCCGATGATGCGTTCTATTGGTGAAGGGGATAACCGGAAAATTCTTACAACATATAACGAGCTCACTAAACATTTCTATCTGTCTAGAAGGATTTTATCTCCACCTCACAAAAATCTAACCCGGCCCCAAGCACTTACAATAAGGCTTTTTTTGCAAACGCGGATGTACCGTACTTTGAAAATGTAACACATCATGTACCCTGAGCTATACCCAAGTACTCTTTGTCCATATTGTGGGGAAATAGCTTCATTAGAACACATGCTCTGGCAGTGCACCAAGTTCACTCATTTATCGAACATCACCTCTGTCAGATGGGAGGAGGCAATCCGCAGCTCGTCCTTGGCAGATCAGCTCTGGGCGGTCCACCAAGCGCACGAGGCGGCTGAGGAGCTAGGCATCTCAGTCTCCACGTGGGAGCTGCCCGCAACACAGTGATCTGTGTTTTGGAGGACCAAATAAAATTTATCCAATCCAATTCAATCGCTGTGTCCAGCGTTCGTCAACGCTACATAGGAGTATATTGGGCGCTTCATTATGCACTCGCTGCCGTTTTGCTAGCTCCAGATATACCAAATTTGGTGTTGTGTGACGTAAATGGATGACGAAAATTATATGAGTAGTGCAAACATGATGACCTTGACAAGTGTGTCATGTAGTAACATGACAACATACCAGGCTCATAGCGTGCTCACGGCCGTTTTGCTAGCTCCACCTATACTAAATTTGGTATCACGTGACGTGAATAGATGAAGGTAAACGACACATTCAAACATGGTAACTATGACGCGGAAGACGTGTACGGCATCATTTACCTCCACCTCGTAAAGTTGTGCTGATTTTTAAAGTGACAAATCAACCTTTCTCATTCGTGCTTCGCATATCATCGATTCCCAGAGTACGTGGGATCTGCCAATTTCTTTTTTCACATATTGGAATGCTCGGCCTTGAGTCCCATAGCTTGAAATAAACCAGAAGCTAGCCCTTTGCCTTTTTTCATATTGTTGTAGTGAGTACAGATTAAAAGAATCATTTCTATAGAGAAACGCCACCAGCGCTAACTAGTATTGTTATAGGTGTCAATATTCTCGTCTTTTCAGGGGCGTTCCTTCAATTTCAAAAATGAAAGAAATGCGTGATTGGTCTCTTCACACGAAAATAGAAGAATATTACTCGTAGTCTCGATTTAATCTGTGGCACCCTCATGAAACTTTGGTGTGGGATGTGTTGAATGAACAGACGAAGTGCTTCAGACAGGCTCATCCGCTTTTCGATAGGAGCACCTATATTTGTCAAAGGCAAAAACAGGTCATCGTGTCCAAACGTCAACCAGCCTGTCTGAGGCACCTCCTCTGTTCATTCTGGATATCTCGCTCTGTATTACCGTATGTCGGCGCCCATGTTGATTGTGGAGTTCTGCTTGATGTGCAATTCACAGGCGTATCTTATTTTGCTTTGCGGTATCCCTTTTAAAAATGACTGTCGAGTTGTTGTTGACGTTTTTCTTGAGTCTTAATTGAATCAACTGATTTTGAATGACATGGCAAGGTGTCCGGACGTTGCTCAATATTGATACGTGTATGGAACAATATATATTATAATTACATATACGTAACAATATATACATATATACTCAATGGTTTTTGCACACACAAGCGAAGGCTTAGATGGAAATGAAGACTATATTTAAAATACCTTACCTTTTCTTCCAGGCATTCACCCATCTATGCCAAATGTGAAGCCGACTGGCACACAAGTTAACAATTTTGTAATAAAATGTTTTTCGGTTGACTATATCAACAAAAAAGTTGTTCACAAAAATACGTTGACTTATCGTCGGGTGTTTAATAAGTACCAGTGTGTTTATGAGTCAGCACCACCAAGTCTGTAAAGTATTGAAACTTTTTCACGGAGGAAACCACCCAAAGTAAGAAGTGCATACCCCTGTAGAACAAATAATACAGCCACCTTGTAGGTATGCGGTCTTCTATTGCTTGAGTACTAGCTCTATACGTTGGCACTGTCATTCATTGCATGAGCCTGTTTGTTACAAGTAGCTCTACCCGAACGACTCCCCCCTACGACTGTTCCAGTGGTAGCAATGATATAGCTGACTTCTTGCTGCAGTAACGCAAACAACACAGTAAAAGTGTAACGTCTATGCACACAGCTGTGGCCGTGGTTGCACTGCCGCTGAATACACAAAAAAAGCTTGCCCAAGTAATTTCGAGGGCTGTATGAGCCAAAAGCACAATAGTTTGATGAAGTACTCCACTGTAGAGGGCTCCAAAAAGTTTAAACGCATTCCACTACATCGCTCTTCACAGCCTGTGTTGCTTTCCGGACATTAACGTCGTAAACCAACCAACCAAACTTTCGCTTCATGCAAAAGGAAGAACAAGTGAATTGGGATTTTCGAGTTTATAAAATCCGCACAGCCGAGTGTAGGTAACAAAACAGATAGGGGTTCGGTTCACCTTTCAACTTTTTCTGTGTCCTTAACATTATTAGCAGAAAAACAAGGACAGGCGATAAAACACCAGTTTACAAATCAGCGCACACGGAAATGAAAGCTCAAACAGAACAAGTCGTGTGGCTTGGCAATGTTTCTTGGTAACGTATCAAGCGATTACTGAAGCGTCTTTCATTTTCTTATACTATATGAACATTTTGCGCTCTGTATATGTAACCATGCTCCATAAACAGAGAGCTCATCCACTCCAAGTGCTTGTTCTACGGAACCATATGTAAGATAGGTACGAGCATAGCATCGACGCCAGGAACGTTCAGACAGCTAAAAAGCTTCGGAGAAATACCGCATGCTGAAATGATGGCAAAGAAAAGACGCATAATGCTACTGAAGCAGTGAACCCAATCTAAACGCCGAACACACGCGGCTTTCTTGCCATCGCCGTCACGATAAGCCCATTATAACGATGTTTTCAGAGTTTTCACTCCAGAATGACGAGTTGCTGCAGGGCAATCAGCCTACTCTTTCCCGCGTTTCGTTCACTGACCGAACGTTACTGTTGCCGTCGCAGTATGACGGCCTGGAAATCTCTGCCACCGCGCCCGGACGTCGACCCTATGTCTGCATTCGTGTATTCATATTCTGTCCAGCTGTCAGGCACATAAACATATTGGTATGTCGCTGACCGGCATGAGCCATCGTAAAGCGTCGACAGGCATACTAAGCATTCGAATTCATGTTGTGCAGGCAGCGTGCAGTTGCTGATTGTAGTGCCGTCGCTGCACTTGAGAGTGCGCCGATTGGTCTGTGTGAAGAGCGAGTAAAGATAAATACATCGCTACAACGTTTTTTTTTTTGCAGCGGAAACGCGTATCTTCCTTGGTTAACTGCGCGAAGATCGGTAAAAATGTGTAATAGTGTCAGTCTGAGATGCTGTCCTTCTGAGTTCGTTGAGTAAATGCAGGTTCCTTCTGCTGTTATAAATGTGGGGTTCGATGGCATCCCACCGCTGCCACCACTGTTATAAAGTCGGGTTCGAAGGCATAATTATTCGGTACCTTACAGTGTACACATATCTGGTCTATTCAATAATATTTCTTTAAGGCCCCATAGGTTTGACAAAAAGTTCCTAATAAATTTCCAGACTTCTTGCTTCGTCTCTAAAAAGGAGGTCAAGTGAACCTTCGCTTGTGCGTACATCTCCTACTTTTTCTTTCTTTTTTCTCTCTATAGCACTTCACAAGTGCCCCTCCTAACTTTCACATTTTTCTTCATGCCAGGAAGCAACAAGGAGGGTCACGCGCTCATGTAGAGTCGAAATTGAATTGTCGCAGTGTTTGATGACAAGCGGCCTCAATAAAACATCAGACTGTCATATCAGAAAGGGCTCATCACCAACCAGCCTGAGCGAGAGAGAACTGATTATTAGAAAATAGCGCATAAAAACAGGTATGTGCCCGCCTCACCTTAGATGACCGTACTTCGGCATGTACGCTGCGTTTTAAATACGCCGCCGCCACAGCAAAAATCTCCCACTCTCAATAAAGACCATTACAAAGGTGTGCGTGTGAACGTTTTATTGCAGTGTGAACTGCTTCAAGCTACCTCTACATTGATATGTTATTTCAAGTTGTTTCATTGTGCTGTAATGTTTTTTTCTACTGATTGTTTATTATGGGGAACCCAAATTGTTCTTTTTTTTCACTGCAGAACGTATTGACATAGAACAGCCAAGGTAATATAGACCTGAACCTCTCTACAGCTAGACAGTTAGAACATAACAGAACGGAACTCTCCACTAAAAAAAAAAAGCAGTGCTTTTTATCATACGTTTCCCCCTGACGCACCACACTTCATGCGATTCTCCTGTACACAGGCCCTCATGATTCACACAGTTGCCTTTCGAAGACTGAGTACGTTGTGTTTTCACAATACGTGCCTCTTCGGGCAAAACTCCTTAGGTCAGCTTTCCATTTCCCAGAGGCGCACCACCAACACCAATCGTTGAAACTTAACGAACTCCATCGCGCTATCGACGAAGCCGTATGGCGTCGACAGAAAAAGTAGTGAAAGAATGATGTTCTTGCGTGCGCAGACGAGCATGCTCTGTCCTGCCGGGGAGCATTTTGTATTTGCATCTTTTAGCGGCTATATTTCCTGTTGTCTTGATGTTTCACATTCTAACTTCGCATATGATTATCATCGCCGACTGTGGATGCCCTGGTATTCTAAATATCATTGACAGTGGGCGGACTCGGACCACTTTTCTTTACTACGTCTTGTCAGCGCTAGCACAGTGTTGAAAGCTCCTGTTCAGACCTTCTTTTCCTCGTACTCAGTTTTGTAACACTGTCTTACTTTGATAATAAATACATCATGGTGTTTTGGTTTCGCTTGCTTTTAGTCAACCTCGGTTGACAAAATCAAGCAAACATCAAAAGTGGTGAGCGGGTGCACCATGGTGTCGCAGGGTTCCTTAAAAAGTTAACAGTTGTGCATACTCCCCCACTAGCTATGGTTCGAACAGCCGATGCGCAATATTATAAAGCTTTTCAGCAGCGTGACGCAGAGCTTTTCCTTTGTGCAGAGGATGCGTCGGACGCTAACCTCCAGCGGGTTCCCGTTGAGTGACGAACGCTGACGCTACCCCCACAAGCTTTGCGTACGGTATTCTAAACCTCTCTAATGGCGTCGTTGTTTCGCAATGGAGATCGGTAATATCTCCTCACAACTCTTATACTGAGGGGCCTGAAATCGAAGAGGTATTGAGGTAAAAAGCTTTGTTCACACAACTCTCATACGTTGAAAAGTCTTGCTGTTTGGTGTTATCTGTCTGGTAAAGGTAAAAGCAGCGGTGTGCCCTTAATCGCCAACGTGGGCCCGTCCAACTGAGTTCGCGACAGTTTGAACATGGACAGCGAACACTACCGCATAACACTACTTGTAATCCTCTAGCCCTCTACGAGATATCAGGTGGGGGTGGTGAAAATATAAGCACGTGAGCAGCGATGTTTCGACACCAGACTCGTAACATCCGACGGCGCGACAATGACGTTTTATCAGTTTTATCTGATTGTGGTCGCCACTCATGCATCCTGACTGGTTTCGCTAACGGGTGTGTATTAACGGATATGTGCTTTGATCATAAAAAAAACGACCCAAGGTGGTCTGTGGTAACTCTGTGGTTGCGCGCGTCGAGTGGATTTATCACCTAACCCCCTGCCTCTATTTCGGCTTTTTTATTCACACCCTGTTCAAAAAAAACCTTTGGGCTTCCGCTGGTGTTCCCTAAAGCTGTAAAGTTTGAAAATGATTGCTCTAATGGGTACGTACATATTGAGACACACTGCTCTGGAAAAAACCGTCTTTTCTATAAATGAACTCGCCCTTCCCGCAACTATGAAGTGTGTTGATTGCACTGCTATCATATGTATCGCATATCACTCTTCACTTGAACCATCAATATCGTACCAGTCTCATTTTTCACACGGCTGATTTTGCATATTCGCAAAACCGTGTTTAAGTGCTTGACCAGAAGTGCTCGGGAAAGAAGACGAGAGCGCAACTAAAAAGGAATAAGCGCAAATGCGAAGGCATCAAGCTAATGGCGGCTGTCATTGGACGCGACTCAAATAGGACCCAATCCACGTTGCTCGTGGCACTCTTCGGATTGAATTGTACCGATGTTCTTTTTGCAACATTTATGTTCCCTGCATTGAAAGGGCACATAAAAACACAGTAGCGGCACTGCGCTTTCTAGTGTTATCACTCGTGTTCGCATTTGTTGCAGAAATTTAGGAATTTTTGGATAAACGTTGCAGATGTGTACGTGTCGATAACCACGTGCGAAAACCACGAGTAATTGGAAGCACCTTATAGTGTGTTTGTGTGTATGTGGGTGCGCTTGCTTGTGTGTATGTGCGTGGGGGGGGCTGTTTATTTTGACCGGTTTGAATTCCTTAACGTACATCGCAATACACGAGCGTTTCTTACGTCTCGTCCGCCTCTTCGAAATGCAGCCGGATAATCGAATGTACACCCTCAAGCACGACAAAACGCGACCAACGTGAACATTGCCGTTGAATTCATATGAACTAGTTCCACTCTATCACTCTACGCCACTATGCACATGTAAAACTGCCCGCAGTTCTCAAACTAAGAAAAATTGTCCACAGCTAACTCACGCGTATGAGACATAAGCAGACAACGGACCAAACTCCTACGTGACCATTTCTTTCACAGTGCATGCACCGACTACAGCCAGCCGCTTCGTGACCACGCACTTGAGTTATCCCACAGGCGGCACTTACTTCAATCACACGTTTGGGAACTTATTGAACCCCACCTCGAGCGCTCTCACCTGAAGGCGGTACTTTCTTATTAGCGTCAACTTTGCGGAGCCTCGCTTCAAGCGCGGCATGAAAGACGTTGAAGTCAGAGCTATTAAGGAGCACGTTAACGACTGTTCGTCTCAACCACCTTGCACGACGTACGCACCGCTACCAAGCTTTTCACCCCAAGCTTCGTCTGGCGTGGACACGGGTAAATATTTCATTTGCTCATAGCTTCAGCGTTTCCTTTCGAGCTCTACGTTTTTCATGAGCGCCCGGCCGCTAGCCACCATTTGGTTTGTGGAAAGCTCTTCTGCAGCATGCGCGCTTTTGAGCAAGTGTGCTGTTACGACCGGCCCCAGCATTGGGATTCTCCGAAGATTTGCGAACCCCTCTGGGAGATCGTCGACGCATTCCCGGGATAGCCTGCACCTGAGACGGCCTTGCAGCCAAGCGAAAACAAAGGTCAACGCACTGGTTTTGCGCTAGGGAACCAAGCAAGAGGAGTTCCGCGGAGAACTGGTTCTTGACCGACTGTGTCGTCGACCCCCACCTCCCCATTCAGGCTCCTCCCTCTCGCCGGGAGACTTCCGGAATCTGCTGTGCGTTCGTGACCATATTTGGGCATCTTTAGGGCGTCGTGATCATATTTGGGCATTGTATTAGGATGTGCCCATCGATGTGTTGTGAGGTGTATTTCCCCTCCCTCGTGGCCGATGGACCGGGGCCACCGTTTTGGCTGACGATGCGGGCAATGCGCCCAGTGTCGGCAACGCGGTGCTATAAGTTGCCGAAAACGTTTTGTATCTCTCTCTTCTCTCTTTGGATCAGTTGATCACTTCTCAACATGTAAATAATTCTCTGTCGTTCGTTCGGGCGCTTCTTCTCGCTGAATTGTCGGACGATGGATCCTGCGATGGGGCCAGCTACCGAAAACGAGACCGGCAGGACCCGGAGTCCCAACAACTGGATGGCAGCTGCGGGATGCCGATAACCCCGAAAGCGACAACTGGACGGAGTTAGCCCGAAGTCCAACAACGGGACGACAGGAGAAGGATGACTCGAGCTCATCGACTTCCAGAGGGAACCGAACGACACTTCTGAGAGGCACGACGTCGCAGACATGACTGCGAACTGGGTGAGTGCCGGCTTTCTCTGTTAAACTTTACCAGGCATTTACTCTATGTGTTAAGTAAAAGCTGGTAGAGAGGGGTTGTCTTGGTCATTGGGTTAACAGGTAACTTGCATCAGGCAGAATTTGTGTGATAGCTTGGTTAAGCTCTTTCTGTCAGTGGCGTCAAGGTTAACAGTGACAGGGCAGAATTCCGTGTAAGAGCTTTTTGAACCTTTATTTGTGGACTAAGTTAACGGAAAACTTGAGGCAAGGCAGGAATCTAGAGCTGTCGTTGCCGTCAAGGTCAATTAGTTGCAGGACAGGAATCTTTGTGGAACAGGGGAAGCGGTACTGGAGGCAGCCATGAATCTGAAATCCCTGCGAAAGTCGATGTTGTTGCTACTTGCAAGGGAGTTGAATCTGGAGGTGTCGGACTCTCAAAGAAAACCAGAGCTGATAGAGGCGATTCTGGCATTGGGGGCGGAGGATGACGAGCTGTCAGAATGTCTTGAAGAGATTCAGGAGAGGCAAGCGGCAGAGGCCGAAAGGAAGGCGGCGGAGGCCGAAAGGAAATCGGCAGAGCCGAGGCAGATAAGTACGAAAGCACGAGCTTGAAATGAAGCGCCTCGAGCTAGAGCTTAGCCATAATAGTAGAGCAGGAGGCAGCGAGGCATCCGGTACCACAGAGCGGGTCAGGTTCAAAATGACGGACCTAATGAGATCGTAAAAGCTAGGGGAGGACATTGGGCTGTTCCTCGTCAACTTTGAGAAAACTTGTGAAAGGCAAGGTTTCAGCCAGGATACATGGCCTCAACGCTTGTTGTCTCCACTTCCAGGGGAGGCCTCAGAAGTAATCGCACGCCTCACGAAAGAGGAGGCTGACGAGTACAGTGAGGTAAAGTCGAGCCTTCTCAAGAAATACAGGTTATCAGCGGAAGGTTTCAGACAAAAATTTCGCAACGCCGTAAAAGAGAACAATGATTCATACCCGGAGTTTGCTTACAAGTTAATGGCCGACATGGGGGAGTGGCTCAAAAAGGCAAAGGCGTATGGGAATCATGACAAGGTGCTCGAGTGTATCAGTCTGGAACAATTCTATCAAAGGTTACCAGAAAAGGTGAGGTTCCGGGTGCAGGATAGACCAGACGTGAACACCGTAACGAAAGCCGCAGAGCTCGCTGAAGAATTCGTTACGCGCCACGCCCTCGGGGCAAGCAGCGAGCCAAAAAGGGAAAAATTCCTACTACCGAATAAGGCGCCGTTTAGAAAACAACCGACAAGTCTTGCACAAAAGGGTGAGGAAAACAAGGCATCTAACCATGGGGCGTCGGCAGAGGCAAGCAAAAGAAAATTTGAGGCGAAAAAACCGGCGGCTTGTTTCAACTGCCACGAAACAGGGCACTTCGCGATACAATGCCCGAAAGAAAAGGTGGCCTTTTTATCTATAAATGAAGCCGACGAGAACATGAAGTTGTTAGAGCCCTATATGTACGACCTTACCGTGAACGGCAAGCAGTGTCGGGTTCTTAGAGACTCCGCAGCCACTATGGACGTAGTTCATCCGTCTTTTGTTCAGTCCGGACAGTATTCAGAAGACTGTGCCTGGATAAGACAAGCCGTAGAAGCAAACAGTCAGTGCCTTCCCGTAGCTAAAGTTGTCCTTAAAGGCGCATTTGGTACGTTGGAAACAGAAGCCGCGGTATCGCCATATCTACCCCCTCAGTATCCTTACTTATTTTCAAATAAGTCAGATCAAATGCTGAAGGAGAAAGGTCTAACGTTGGGAGAAGGCATAGTGCAGGCACTGACTAGATTGAAGGCACGCGCGCTGGCTGTGACAGCAGCAGTCACTGAGGCTAACGAGCCTCAAATCGACAACGGGCCTGGTTGCGAGTTGGACACCACGGTAATAAATCGACTTGTGCGAGAACAGGCTTCAGAAGCCGTAGTCGCGGAGGCAACCATGCCTAAAGGCGACGATGAACCTCTTCCCGAATTGGAAGGGGTCAATGATGCCTCGTTGACCGAGCAAATAGAAAATGCCGTTGCTCCTAAGCCGATTCCTGGTAGTACAGAGGATAGCACAGAGGGTGACACATTCCAGGTACTAGGAACTACAAAATAGTTGTGTGTCATGCCAACATCGCATAATTTCAGTCGGCTGCTGCAGGTGAGCCCCGCTTCATCAATAACCGAACAAAAGGGTGACTCGACGCTTAAGCAATTCCAGGACAGTTCGAAAGAGGGAATCGCCAAACGAAATGCGAGATTCTAAGAGAGGAGCGGCATACTCCATCAAAAATATCTAGATAGGCGAGGAGTAGAGTTTGACCAGGTTGTCGTACCTCAGGCGTATCGTCAGGATTTGCTTAGTTTGGTGCATGGAGGATTATGGTCAGGCCACTTAGGCGTAAAGAAGACGAAAAATTGTCTTTTACAGAAATACTACTGGCCTGGATGCTTTAAAGATGTAGAGAGGTTTGTAAAATCTTGCGATGTGTGTCAGCGAGTGGGGAAGCCGGGAGATAAGGCGAAATTTCCAATGAAGCTGGTACCCATAATCACGGAGCCCTTTCGTCGGTTGGTAATTGACACAGTAGGTCCTTTGCCCAAAACAACTTCAGGCTACCGTCACATCCTGACCTCAATCTGCCCAGCTACTAAATTTCCAGAGGCGGTCCCGCTAAAAGAGCTAAGTTCCGTGGAAGTAGTGAACGCACTTCTGTCCGTGTTTGCCCGGGTAGGCTTTTCTGCCAAGATACAATCTGACCAGGGCACCATTTTCACGAGTGCCTTAACGACGAACTTTCTAGAGCGGTGTGGCTTGAAATTATCGCATAGTTCAGTCTACCATCCGCAGTCAAACTCGATAGAGAAGCTTCACTCCGTGATGAAGCGAGTGTTAAGAGCCTTATGTTTTGAACGAAAAACTGACTGGGAAATGTGCTTACCTGCAACAATGTTTGCACTAAGAACTGCACCACATGAGACAAAAGGGTTTACGCCAGCGGAACTTGTTTACAGCCGCAGACTGCGATCTCCTCTTCGTATGCTGAGAGAGTCGTGGGAAGGTCAGGGTGATGATCCTGTAGTAGTGGAATATGTCCTCACCTTGTTGGATCGTCTAAGAAAAGCCCAAGAACTGACCGAGAGTGCGATGACCAAAGCACAGCAGAAGGCTAAGCTTTACTACGATCGAACAGCTAAAGCGCGACACTTTGCTGTAGGAGACAGGGTCATGTTGTTGAGGCCCTCCCAAAAGAATAAGCTTGAAGTGCAATGGGTCGGCCCGGCCAAAATTACTCGAAAATTGTCTGACACCAACTATGTGGTAAAATTAATAGGAAGTCGTAAGGTACACCAAGTGTATCATAGCAACTTACTCAAGCCCTATAAAGAGAGGGAAGCCATTGTGAACATGACTTTAAATGTTCCGGAAGAGGTTCCGGCAGAAATTTCTGAATTATCTCCCGAATCGGACGAAGTCCCGATTGAGAAAAGAGTTGAGGATTTAGTATCAAATTCACAGCTGACAATGAAGCAGAAGCAGGAATTGCGTGGTCTTTTGACCGAGTTTCAGGACAGATTTGTAAGCGAGCCAGGCCGGACATCCATCCTCACTGATGACATAGAGCTTACCTCGTCGGAACTGGTAAGATCGAAGACGTATCGGGTGGCACCTCGCCGGCTTGAGCTAATAAAAGCAGAGGTTAACAGGATGCTGGAATTGGGCGTGATTGAGCCGTGTGAAAGTGATTACACTTCCCCGTTAATTCGTGTGGAGGTAGCCGGCAAAGATCCACGTCCTTGCGTAGACTATCGTAAGTTAAACCTCATCACCAAGGATCAGACATACCCAATTCCCCACATTGAGGAACGCGTCGAGAGGGTAAGCAGCGCGGAATTTATCTCAACGCTAGACCTAGTGAGAGGTTACTGGAAGGTGCCGCTCACCGAGAGCGCGAGCCGTTACGCTGCATTTATTTCACCATTAGGGACATTCCGCCCTACAGTGTTGAGTTTCGCCCTAAAGAATGCGCCTTACTCTTTTTCAAACTTAATGGATAAGGTTTTGCGGGGTCAAGAGGACTTCGCATTGCCTTACTTGGACGACGTCGCCGTGTTTTCCTCGTCCTGGCCAGAACACTTGGTGCATTTGAGAGCAGTACTGACACGCCTACGCGAAGCAGGTTTAATGGTAAAGGCGCCCAAGTGTCAGCTAGCACAAGCAGAGGTACTCTATCTCGGGAATGTTATCGGTCGAGGGCATCGCCGTCCCTCTGAAATGAAAGTGGCAGCTATCCGAGACTTTCTCCAGCCCCGAACGAAAACCGATATTCGGGCTTTTTTGGAATAGCTGGTTACTATCGTAGGTACATTCCTAGATATTCCAGCACTCTTACTGACGCGTTGCGCAAGACCGAGCCCCAAATGGTCGACTGAGATGAGGAGAAAGAAAAGGCTGTCCGCATTTTGAAAGCGGCCTTGTCTAGCCAACCATTGCTTAGTTCACCGGACTACTCGAGGCCTTTCATAGTCCAATGTGACGCTGGTGATAGAGGCATGGGGGCAGTTCTTAGTCAAAGGGATGAGGGAATGAAGAGCATCTCGTCCTTTATGTTAGCCGGAAACTCACCTTTCGCGAGCAGGTTTACAGCGCTAGCGAAAAGGAATGTGCGTGCTTGGTTCGGGCTGTCCAGAAACTGGCTTGTTATATTGCCGGAAGCAAGTTCATTGTGAAAATCGACCATTGTGCTCTCACCTGGCTACAGACCATGTCCAATAAGAACGGCCGCCTGCTGCGTTGGAGCCTCGTTTTGCAACAATATACGTTTAAAATACGCTACAAAAAGGGTGTACTCCATGGCAACGCTGATGGCTTAAGTCGATGCCGCTGACGCGAGAGGATGTCTCGAGAACTCTGGCATTTTGTTTTCCTGACAAGGGCTAGTGATTGTTTTTTTTTTACTCTTTTAGGTGTACTTGTTTGAAAACGTTGAAGACACGGCTATCCAGGGTTTCGGGTTCAGTTTGCTTCCAGTGTTGTTGTTTTGTGTCACCTTAACGTATGAGTAACATTTTGAATAATTGTGTATTTTCTTTTATATCAGTTAAAGGGGAAAATTGCCTGGTGGAGTTTGGCGGAATTGTCCGGCGCTCACCGGCTGAGTAGTTGTGTTTCCATGTGCATATCTGATGTCTGTTGAGCCCACAATGAAGCAGGTGGTGCCCTCTACTTCATCAAAGACGGTCGTCACCAAAATGACTGCCGGCGCTGATCTCTCCGGACAGTGGCTGCAAACCTCAGCCCATCGAGATCTTTACCCCCGCCCCCCTCCCCCCGCGCGAGAGACTGTTATGACCGGCCCCAGCATTGGGATTCTCCGAAGGTTTGCGAACCCCTCTGGGAGATCGTTGACGCATTCCCGGGATACCCTGCACCTTAGACGGCCTTGCAGCCAAGCGAAAACAAAGGTCAACGCACTGGTTTTGCGCTAGGGAACCAAGCAAGAGGAGTTGCGTGGAGAACTGGTTCTTGACCGACTGTGTCGTCAACCCCCACTTTCCCATTCAGGCTCCTTCCTCTCGCCGGGAGAATTCCGGAATCTGCTGTGCGTTCGTGACCATATTTGGACATCTTTAGGGCGTCGTGGCCATATCTGGGCACCGTGTTAGGTTGTGCCATCCATGTGTTGTGAGGTGTATTTCCCCTCCCTCGTGGCCGAGGGGCCGGGGCCACCGTATTGGCTGATGATGCGGAAAATGCGCCCGGTGTCGGCAACGCGGCGCTATAAAATGCCGAAGACGTTTTGTATCTCTCTCTTCTCTCTTTGGATCAGTTGATCACTTCTCAACATGTAAATAAATCTCTGTCGTTCGTTCGGGCGCTTCTGCTCGCTGAATTGTCGGACGATGGATCCTGCGACGGGGCCAGCTACCGAAAACGAGACCGGCAGGACCCGGAGTCCCAACAGGGCCTAAAGGTAGTAAGCTATGTGTCCCTATAGATTTAATGAAATCTTGCGCAAACCTGGTCACTGCCGCTATTTGGCGATGTATTGCGGTTTACCTCCATGCTTTTCTTCACACCATATATCTCTGTCTATTCAAAAATAAATTCGGTTGGATTTGACGGCGCGAAACCACGTGACGTTGTGAGACGCCGTAGTCGAGAGCTCTGGAAACTTCGACCACCTAGTAATCTTTAACATAAACCTAAAGACAAGTGAACGGGCCTTCAGTTGGTCTTCATCCAAATGCAGCTGACATTCGATACCGTGGCGTTTGGGTCAACATTACATCACCAGGGCCACTAGACCACCACTGTGAGAGATGCACCTAGCGAGCTATTTGGAAGTACTCATTCCCTCGTGGACGGCAATATATAACAGTTTTTTACACGATTCATTCAATTTGTTTGGCTGCAATACTTTACTGTAGGTGTGAGACTGCAATGGCGATGCATGTATAAGCACAAGCAACACATACGGGGGAAATTTACAGTAACACACACGGCTGCTGGCGCAAGTCATGCCATTGAGGTTTTTGGTGCGTCTGTGCACCAGGGGTTCACACTGCGAGCCCGTCACTTCTTCAACAGTACCCGTGGAGGAAGACTCGTGAAGATTACCGATTTTCAGAGGCGAAGCTCCGAAAGCCGTGGGTCTATTCATACATGTCTTCTTCTGACCAGTTTGTATCCACCAAGTTGTATGCCTCACTCAGCAGGTGGCGCTAGTATGAGTGACAGACTGATGGACAGACGGACGCTTGGAGGGGCAAACCCTAGGTGGTCGATATTTCTGAAACCCTCCATTACGTCATTTCTCATATAATCATACGGTGGTTTTGGGACGTTGCAGCACAGATATCAATCAATTCTTCCGAATGTATTGTATTGATGCTTGCGACAAAGTCTTGCTAAACTGCTTCAATATAGCAAACACAGATCTGCCAACACGTTTGACCTTAACAAATTTGTCTTGTAGTTGGTGCTCATATTACGTACGTAGATTGTATGTAGGAGGGCTTATAGCGTTGCCCGTATTCAACAAAGTATTTTTTTCTTCTTCATATTGCTACAAGCTCAACTACATTGTTCATTTCGGAACTTTGTTATTGCACCTCACATTTTGAGGCATAAGGTCGTGCATGTTCTAATTTGTCAATGAAGCGAATACGTTGTGGTATTTCATAATGACTCTACGAACGGGCGGGGGCGGGGGGGGGGGGGTCAACTCGCAATGAACAACTTTCATTGAACACGAAGCAGATGGTCGTTTTGTTTGGTAAGCAGGTCTTTCATTTGCGTGATATGCTCGAAAATCCAAGTTTCCCCACTTTTTTCTGGACTCAGAAGTCCTAAATACCACATGAAACACGAGTGACCATACACGGCGTGTATGGTCACTCGTGTGACCATACAAAAGCTTGATCACAACCTCATAAGCCACCAATAGTTGTGACGACAAAATGGCGTGATCGCATGACATTGTAGCTTTGTGACAGGTAGGCTGATCTAGCTTGCTGAAAAAGGGCAAGAAGTTCAACACAGTCGACTGATAAGAGAAATCAAAGGATGCCTTTAAACTTCCAATCGTTTTAGGGGAACCCGTAAGAAATCACGTAATCGTGATTTGCTTTTCTCCGCGAAGGTAACCTTTTATTCCTAATTTCTACTCTTTTCGCACAAATTCGGTGGTCTTAGCACTCTGAAAGGGCTTCTAAATTAATTGTGTAAGCTTTCCGCTGCTTCATCGTCTCGTGATCGATTCGAGGAGTGTGTCGCCTATACTTTCGTGAAGTACTGTATACACCGCTCAAACAGAGCGCACGAAATCGGCCAGCAGCTCTGGGCACGGGTGTGTAACATACTGCCATATTTCAGTTACCGTCAGAACACGAGCCCTATTGAGCACGTCAAACAGTGCGGCACGGCAGCACACAGCTTCTGTCAACACGCACCGATCTGTGCGCCTTTGTGGATAATCATCGATTCATTCCATCAGTCGTAATGAGATTTGAGGTAAACGCAGCAGGGAGGGACAGCCTCTCACAAACGTGGGTGCTTCGCTACTTCATGCTCACAAACAGGTGCATACACACACAATGCCACTTTCTTGGCTCACGCCGTTTTTCTCTATTAGCGCACGTGTCGACCACGACACTTCAATTTTCGCATCATGTACCGTGTTATCATACAAAGTACAGTTGTAAATGATTCAGAAAACAGTGAGTCTGTGTTTAGCATATGCAATGCATTCTTTCCGGGCGTGTAGATGCGCACGCTACGTGACAGTGGTGTGCGCATTGTTGCCTGACTGTTTCATTCTTGAAAACGCTCAGCACGACGAGTCGAACCACAAAGAAGGGGACGCGAACAGTCTGTTTGCCTTTTGGATTATGAACTAAGTAAGCTGCGTGAGTGCTTTGATGGCAGATAATTTCTGCGTGAGCGATGTTCATTTGAAAAGTGCTTGAAATTCGCTTCAATAAACTTGAGGTGTTAGAACAGGGCAGTTCTGTTCTGTACAAACTGTTCTGTTTGTGTCCTTCTCTTTGCACTTCGTCTCATTCGCGCTAAAAGTTTTCGAGAATGCTTCTGTTCTCTTTCGCGCACCCCTCTATTTTTCTGGCTGCTTGCGCGCCCTGTATCGACTTGCCTTTCGCGGCGTCTTTGTGTTTGCGCGTTGGTACTCACAGCCAAGATACATAGATGAATTCGGAATTTCCGTCACGGCAAGAATCTTTAAATGGGAGGCGCACGTGCCGTTCTCTGCTCTTTCTCGTACTTACCACTCACATTCACAACCCAGGGGGAAAAGAAAACTTAAACCAGCTGTGTCACACTAATTGTGTACAACCTACATAATACGCACGGGTATGCACACAACCAATGATGCGTGCTGACTAACAAGGTCAACATGTGTGGAGGCAGATAAGAAAAACCATACATTCAAAAAACTAGGCGCGTTTACCGTGCCACTGCTAATGCAAAAGTGCTGCCACGTTCCCACCAGTTTCTAGCAGCGACACCATTCTAAGTGAACCTTTTAATGTGCGAGGGCTGTCATAGATTCCAGATTAAAGTGACATTTACTCACAGAAAGTGGGTGAATTCCAAAAAGAATATGCGACGCTCCGGCCATTTCTCCCCCTGGACACTACTATTACAACTCACCACTACGGGGACTACTGCTCCCGCCACTCTTTCCTCCTCATTCCTCATTCATTTACCCATCAACCCTCTTCACTCACTCCATCTGCAGGCCAGTATTTCTTTAGTGTCCGCGAAGCGTAGTTGGCTCAACTTTCTTTTTGTGTGCGCTTTAACATCAAAGCTCCTTAAGGTCAGGGTTTGTCCGTTGGTGGTGTTGGCGTGCACCATAGGTGTTGCTCACGATGATGCTGATGACGTTTAAACTCAAGCGCGTGCTGGGCACGCGCTCTCTTTCTGCCATCGTCGCACAGCACATGCAGGGTACGCCACGACTATGACAATAGAGATGATGATAATTACGGGGAACGACTGGCTTGCGCAGTATATGACTGCAAGCAAGCAACAACCACCAAGTGAACGAGCATAGACTTTATATTTGCCAGCTTCAGGTTAGACCTTATACCACAAAACAGTAATGATGAAGGCAAAACGAAAATCACAGCCCAACACAACATACTGCCGCGCGCGTCTCTTATATTCACTTTTGTTTCGATTCGGTTGTCGCCCACAAGGCGTAGGTCGGGAATGCTCAGCGCCAACTGCTCCTCATTGTTCGAGAAGGTTCGCCATCATTGTAGATTCTTCTGTTACGATTGCCCGCAAGACGCGAGCACTCGAGATTAGCGCAGAGCTTGCGCGAATGCCATTGATGATGATGGAATATTTGACGACACGTGGATACATGCCGCCGCGCTTCGCCGCTTGTAAATTGATCGACAGCCGACGCTTTAGAGGTTCGCCGCAATCAGTGCTGTACGCCCTGGAAACTCGGCACTTGTTTCGGTTTCAAGGAACGTGCACGCCCGTAGCGCTTGCTGGGCATCCTACGATCCGGTTAAACAGAGTGAGGTTGATGTGAATGTTCGCATTTATTGGCTTTCACAAGTTTTCACAAATAAAAAAAATTGATACCCATGTAAAAAACCTCTCTTTTTGTTTATGTGTTTAGTTATTCCTTATTTTGTGTTTTTAAATCAGGCGAAGCTCAGGAAGTGGTTGACTTGAGTTGGTACCACTTGCCTCCTCTCCTTCTTGCCCCTCGCTCAGCAATATTTGAACTTAGGTCGCACTCAGTTGTCTCGCTCGGTGGGCGCGCATGCCAACTGCGGGAAAGAAAGTCAGCAAGTGGTGGCGGGCAGAGAACGGAAGCCGCAGATAGCTACGCCGAACAAGTGAACCACGCATTTGTCGAAGATGGCATATCGGGCAACACATGTTTTCCGCGGTGTGCTAACCCGATGATTTCTACTTCCACGAAGGTTTCTCAGCGTTTCCTAAAGGCAACTGTCGAACACAAAAACTTGGACCCAATATTTGAGCAAGTATTGATTTTGCATGAAGACATCAGTTAACGCAGTTCTGTGTAAGTCTGACCGGACTGACAGAAAAGCGGTGTCACTAGTTTAATTTATGAAGACGGCAGCCAGGCTCCTATCGAGAAAAAGCGTTGATTGAAAGGCTGTAATTTGGGCTGGCTCAGCCACATAGTTTCAGCTTCTTTTACTTTTGACATGTAGTTCAAATGATGTCAGGGAGTTATTGGCTGCTTCGTGCTCATAAAATTTTTAAAGCCGCTCTTTGATAATGTGAGTCTTTACTTCGAATACTGTCACTGAAATACACGTGATGGACTAAATGACTCTAAATAATTATATAGAAATGTCGGTGAAGGCAACGTTTTGACAAGTTGCCTTCATCATGGCAACGCCGTTTCCCTGACGGGGACAAGGCAACTTGCCGAAACACTGTTTCCAGCGTCGTTCTTTCTCGAAAAACTACTGATCGCTTAAAGCCGATCCGTGCCTCTGAACTTCAGTCTTGCTTGGTACCCAAGCTCTGTAGAAAAACCATTTACTCCATCATAACAAACGTGATTGAGTCAAATACGACGCGTTTTAGTTACAATTGTTCATAATTTTCACAATGGCTATGATAATAGGGGATCAATATTTGCTCATTGTGGCCGTATCTTTATAGTAAATACAGCTGATTTTATAGATTGACACTTTCGCACTACGTGTATGTGTTTTTTATACGAGATGTGTAGTAAAAAAGTCCATTTTATTTGTGCCAAATGAGTTTTGTCTTATACTAAGACAAAACTCAGCTTAACGTTCGCCTCTTCAGAACTTAAGAACAAAATTTGGCAGAAAAAGATTAACAAAACTTTACGAAAGGCGGCATCGCCCGAGCAGCCAGCGGACCTGAAAAAAATTGCCCGCAGCTTCCCTCGGGGGAACACTGAAGAGGATGCGGAGCATATAATTGGTTAACGGGGTGTTAAAGTGCGACTTACTTGGGTCGATGGCTAAATTGGTTAACGTGGTTGTGAAATGGGGTGTTAAATTGCGACTTACTTGGGTCGATGGCTAAATTGGTTAACGTGGTTGTAGGAGGGGGTGTTAAATGAGTGAACATGTACACACGTATGCGAAAGGACGGCGCTGGTCGAAGGGACGTCGATCGTTGTGTTTGTGGATTCGTTGGAATTCATTTCACCGCGACCTTGGACGTCGACGCGCCGTACAAACCAACCGACGAGCGGCAACTGAGCGAGTGAGCGCCGACCTTGAGTATATATACAGCGCGACGGCGCATGCACTGTCAGCTGTTGAATGTTCTCGAAGGAGAAGCGCGCGCGCGGCACAGATGGCGACGGCGCGACGGCGCATGCGCTGTCAGCTGTCGAATGTTCTCGAAGGAGAAGCGCGCGCGGCACAGATGGTGGGCGACGGCGCGACGGCGCATGCGCGCGCGTCAGCTGTCGAATGTTCGAGAAGCGGTGCGGACGGCGCGGACGGCGTGGACGGCGCATTACAAGGCTCGAGTATAAGATGCTTCCGCATCTAAAAAAGGCGCGAGCACATTCTGCTTGCATGCGAAGTGGGAAAAGAGAACTTTCGCGGCGACCCTTCTCCTCTCAATTTTTAATTCTTTCCCTCTATTTGGGAACGTCACCAGTGACGTCATGAAATTCTCGGTTTGTGATTAATTTCTTGTTTAATGCCCGGCAACCGCCAGTGGTGAAAGAGGCGCTGTTGTTGCGTATCAGCATGCGAGAGCGAATACATGGGAGGTATGTGAAGTTTCCGCCCCCTGGTGCCAGTGTCTTGCTGTAATCTGAGTTTCCCTTTACGTGGCCACAAGTTATACACAATAGACAGTTTAACCCGAACATCCAGTCTGTTTTTTTTATCTGCGTCATGGCCCCGTGGCAATGATGTCACGAGGTTAGATCAAATTGTTAATTTGGCCGAACCTATGGGTGGTAACCGAAAAATAAGAGTACAGTGGCACTTTGGCGCTGATAGCGGCTAACGGAGTAGTGCCAATCCATGAAATGAAAAGCGGCAAAGCGTGTCAGTATTATTACTAATACATGTGCCATAGAATATTGCTGCGTTATTACAAGTACTCGCGCAAGCTCTGGAATAATCTCGAGTTTTCACGTCTTGCATGCAATTTTGGCAGAATGATCTACAATAATCGCGAACCTTCTCGAACAATGAGGTGCATTTTACGCTGAGCATTCCTCACCCAGGCTTTATATGGTATAATCTCCCAGAATCGGGACTTCTCGAGACCTTTTGAAATAAAACAAAAACGTGGTTGATCACTCTGTCATGGCAATCGGCCGGTATAGAAAAAACGTGAAGCGCGTCTGCACAGGGTACTTCAGTGCTTGTTGTGTACTGTTTCACCATATTCTTGAAGTAATGAATGATAAAGCGACAAATAGTATGGTGACGGGAAGAACTGCAAGCCGCTCGAAAGTTGCAGCACGTTCTTGAAGCAGAAAGGACACACAAGAAGAACGTACACAAAGTGAACTCAGAACTGTCACAGGTCGACACTGAACGTGCTCTGCTCAAATACAAAGAAAGAAGACGAACGAACGCACATGTATGCACATTGTGCTTTAGCAGCACCCGTTATATTGGGGACTCTGAAATTGTGTATGGCGTTAATTTTTTTTACCACTTGTCAACACCAGCTGGAGTCTGTAACGAATCGTTCTTGCAAACATCAAGGAAATTTGTAGACTTAGTAATGCTTTACCAGAATTTTAGGGGCGAAGCTCCTTAGGGCGTGGGCTGTGCGTCCCCTGTAGCCTGTATGTAGCCACCTCTAGTTTAGTTCTTGCAGTGTTCACTAGGTGGCGGTACCGTCCCCTGTATGTAACCACCTCTAGTTTAGTTCTTGCAGTGTTCACTAGATGGCGGTACCGTCTCCTGTATGTAGCCACCTCTCGTTTAGTTCTTGTAGTGTTTACTAGATGGTGGTACTTGTAGCTGATGATGAAAAGATGCAAGATGTTATAAACTAGAAAGCGGTACTTGTAGTTGATGAAAGACGCGAGATCTTATAAAATAGGAATGATGTCACATATGGCGCGTGTCATTGGTTGAAGGCAATCGTTCGATTTAGTGTGGCGACGTACGCTAGTGGGAGCGATGTAGTAAAATCAAGTGAGCAAAATGTACAGAGGATTCATGGTTTACCAGGTTTACCTCCGGAGCTTCGCCCACTCATCATAATTCACTTCGTGGATATGGCGGAATTTTTTTTTCATTATTTTCCCTACCAGCCTGTCTGATGTGTACTGCTGGAAAATTGCCTACCCAAATGATAAAATATTTACAGCATACACACAAGGCGAATGATGACGCCTGGGGCAAAGTAGATGTACGGACGGATGGTTGGACGTACGGACGGATGCATTGAAGCATGGACGGACTGATGGACGCTTCGTCTCACTCACCATCTTTCACTCTGTGGATATGCCGTGACACCGTTTTTATTGACATGCAATGCAATGCAACTGGCTACTACGAAGACTACGACGACACGGGACGTACGACCCACGGCGTAAGGGGGTTCGCCCCTAAATGTTACTATACTCTGTGCGAGCAGATTGCATTCATTTTCCACGTACTTCCCATTTTCGTCACTCCAGCTGACCTGAAGCTGCCTATAAGGCTGCATTTCCTAAATTTTGGTACCTGCAACTCTATTGTTCTCGCTGAGTGCCCAGTCGTTGGTTCTGTACTGTCACTATTGCGGCACGATAACTGAGGTTTTGTCGTTGTCTTGGCGATAGTATATCACTTAACAATGAAACATTTGTAATAATAATTAATATCGGGGGTTCAACGCCCCAAAACCAAGATATGGTTATGAGGAATGCCTTTATGGAAGGCTCCGGAACCCTCGCCCATCTGGTATTCTTTAACATGCACTGACAGCGCACTGTACACAGGCCTCTGCCATTTTGCCTACATCGAAATGCGACTGCTCCGGCCACAATCGAACGACCTTTGTGACCTTTGGGTCATCCGTGACCTTTCCGTCAGCAGCCAAAGACCGTAGCCACTGTTTTGCCGAGGCAGAGAAGAAAACAGTTGAAGGAAAGAGACGAAAACGCAAGCAAACAGACAAAGCATTGCCTTTATTTGTCTCCAAGTATTGCCATATTCATAGCACTGTTGCCTAGCACTACTATACCTTGAAAAAATCTTCAAGTAACTAGGTATCTGAGACGTTCACACTATCGCGATGAAAACGAAGTAAAATAAGCACGCCTTTTAACGTATTGGGCCTTCTGCTGAACATGAATACACGTGCACGCTCCGTCTACACTCAAAAAAACAGCATGGCATATAGACCCGCGGTTATTTATACGTGCTTTCATTGTGTCGTTCCTTCACTGTTCATCATATATAATTATGGTTGCTCTCTTTCAAAAGTCTAGATTGCGTAGTACGATGAGGCTAAAGTAACGTAAACAGCCGTATACCTCATAAGTTTGGCACACAATGGCTTGTAACCTTCAAGTTTGTTTCTACTTTTGTCCATGCCGCCTGCACTTCGTTGACATCAAGCTCTCTAAGGATGGCACCCCACCGCTGATTCGAGGATCACAGTGATAATAACTGACCTGTTCTCCTTCCTAAATTTTGTACACTTCTCATCGCATATATAAAAAACAGCAAGCTGCGCTGCGCTGAGTTGGTCTCCAGACGAAAACTTACACCCCCACCCCCTAAAAGCACGCTATCAGTCCATCTGCCCCTTTTGTTTAGCAGCAAAAATAGTACCACTGCTATTCCCGAAAAGAAAACTTAGCGAGCACAGCGAGAAAAATCCACAAAATGAAATTCAATGTAAACTATCTAAACAAATGTTTTTTATTCTATTTTAATGAGAAACTGAATACATACGCATACGTGTGTAAAAAAAGCTGCGTAAATACAACCCATTGCCCTGTCTGCACCGACGATAAAGGTACACTCGACAGAAGAAAACAACTTTCTCGTGCCAGCTTGAATGTCAAAGAAGCAACAACAACAAAAGAAGAGAAAGTGCGTCTGCTGCAGCTGACATCTCTTTCGACAACCAAGGAGGGTGCGTGAACGCACATCACTTCCTCAGTCCGGTGGTTGCCCTGAATGGCTGAGCTCAAATATTTTCTCTTTCTTTTTCACTTTACGTTTGCCTATTTGCTTTGGCAGCCTTATTAGTCATTTTCCTCCGCTTGCACGTTTTAGGAGCGAAGCTCCTTATGGCGTGGCTTGTGCGTCCCTCGTAGTACGTAACCTTCAGTGGCACATACCCAAAATAGGTATAACATTTGACCTCTAAGGTGGTGCCGTTGAGAGATTTCTTCTGTGTGTTGTTTAACAATAAAAAATAGTGCTAAATGTACATGCCAATGGCTGCTAATGAGGAATGAGAGACAGGAGCATTCGGCTTTTAGCTATGGCGCACGCGGCGATCCCCATTAGCAGCCTTTGGCATGTACATCGAGCACTATCGGACAAGAAAGGGTTGCTACGTTATACTCGCTGGGTGTAACCTCCTTAGTTTTAGAAAGGTTTAGCGTGCGTTGAGCCGCAGGGTCATGAATACAATGAACTAGTATATACCATGAATGAATTCGAGGTGGTTAAAGGGGGGAAGCAGATACGAAGCGCAAGCCGTAAGAAATTAAAAGCTGAATGCTCCTGTCTCTCATTTCACATTAGCAGCCACTGGCATGTACATTGAGCACTATCTGACAGGAAAAGGTTGCTACGTTATACTCGCTGGGCGTAACCTCCTTGGTTTTAGAAAGGTTTAGCGAGCATTGGGCCGCAGTGCCATGAATACAGTGAACTAGTATATACCATGAACTCAAGGTGGTTGAAGGTGGGAAGTAGACCCGAAGCGCAAGCCGTAAGAAAGTGTGCGTGTGACATCTCTCGTTTAGTCCTTGGAATGTCCACTGGATGGCGGTGCTTCTATATGGGGAATATATGATAAAAAGATGCGAGATAGTGGGACTTGGAGTGTTGAATAGATGGAGGAACGGACACACAGACAGATGCATGGATGGACGCATGAACGGACGCAGGGGCGGATGCATGGACGAACGCAGGGACGGGCGCACGAACAGACGCATGGATGGTCACACAGACCGACGCATGGACGGATGAATGCTTCGCCCAACTCTCCATCATTCACTCCGTAGATATGCTGCCATTTTTTGTATATTTCAGTCGGTTAGGTTACCTAACTTTCTACGAACCTTTTTCTTTCACAGACTTCAAAAATTTTATTCTCTGATCCAAATGCTCCGTTTATGTTGATGGTAGTGTTCTAACAGAGCCACCCAAAATTTCTGCTGCCCATACCCGTTCTTTTGGCTATTTGATATGATTGTCATTTTTAGTACGCCGGTCTTGAGTAGTGCGACCTATTGCATTTCTGTGGCACCTGCCTGTTTATTGTCGAAATTTGGTCGGTCTAGTCACAGCTACCTAAACAGGTTCGCAGTTACAAAAACAGATAAACAGAGATGTGCGCGAACGCTTGTGATAATGCCTATTTCACTCAGGGCATGATGTAACACTGTCGAAAGATTCCTATGGTAGGAAATATTTTTCTACGACGAATAAGCAAATATTTTCAATAATGTGAAGATAGTTAAATTTGTATGTAGTTGGCAGTAAGAGAATGTGAACAGGTGACGTTCCTGCTATTTGGAACTTGGAAAGAAATGAGAAGGCAGGCAGTTACTGCACTTGCTCTCATTCCATATTAGCGAGTATAAAGAAGTCTAAGCTAGATGGTTTTGCGTGCCAGAACCACGAATCGATTAAGACGCACCTAATGGGTAAATCGGAACAACTCTTAGCCTGCTGATTGCATTAACTTAACTTTCGTGGGTAGTTAAGCCAGTGCCTTAACTATTAACCACGTTGGGTCATCGTCGCTTATACAACGTCATGTAAGTGCTAATTATAAGGCAACTGTTTATACCAATTTCACTTGCCGAAGACACAATAGCAATTACACAATCATCGTTGAAGAAAGTGTCTATAGCTTACGTTTCTGTTCGACTGCCAGAAGTTTCATGTGGAACATATTTCTTTATGCCTTTCACCGCACTCTGGGAAACTTTTTTGGCCATCTGGTAATAAATTTAACCTTAATCAAAGACCTTTCCAAAAATGAGTCTTCGAACTTCTATACGAACTTGTTCTCACTGCAGAACATTCACTATCTGCATTCAATGTGGTAAAAAAAATACTCACCATTACTCACAGTCATTGCAATTGGAGTCATTGTTACATCATAACGAAAGCCGCTTCCCCGTAAATACGGAAGGGCAAGATCGTAACAGCTGGCCATCAACACTGAAAACGCGCTCTACGGCACAGTGGTTCGCAATATGGTACGGAAGAAGCCCTATTTACTCTAACATGCAGTCGTCTTTTTTTTATATAGGTCTGAAAATACCGAGCAAGAACAGCAAAAATGTCCGTGTGTGCGGCATATACGGAAAAAAATAAATATAAAAGCATGAAAACATTCCCTCCTCCCCCACCTTTTCTCCTATTCAATCAAATGATGGAAAGCTGATTATACCCCGCCAGATCACGTAGACGGAGCTCCTTCTGAAGTGCTCGAACGCTTTTGATATGAAACCCGTCGTCATTTATAACAAGTATCCGATGATTAATCGATTTGCTCGAATGAACACCGCTACAACAGGCCTCTTCATCTCCCCTCCCCCCCATTTCCTCTTTGCACTAATCGGAGCAACGTGATTGGCTTAGCGTAAGTGAGGCGAAACTCCGAAAAAAGGCGGGAAGATTAAATGTGTCTGCACAACACAAAAAAAAGCCTGTGAAAGCATGGAGAATAGAAAAGCTGGAGGATTTGAAAATAGATGGCAGTGTACTTGTCCAGATGCTCCAGCATGTTGCAATTGTGCTAAAATCGAGAATTCATTTCGTGTGGTTCAGATACACTATTCTGTGGCTCAACTTATGCTTTTTACTGTGTCGCAGGCTCAAACAAACAAGTTAACAGGATTATATAGGTTTTATTTAATAAACTACTTTCGGTATTACCTCAAGAATCTCACTGAACACGCACCGCAACTAGCCAAGCCTCAATACGCTGTTTGTGCTTCAGCAAGTTAAGAAGTTCGGTTTGCGCGCCACCGTTGTGGCACTATGAGAAATATGATCGTGTGCGTGTGTGGGAAGCATAGAGGCGCACTACGCGATATAAAGTTTGAATGTTTTCCGCTGACTCGATGTTGTCAAAAATATCGGTTCGATTTTGGCTGCTATAGAAAAAAATCTGTGCTTTACTTTATCTATGTCACACTGAAGCCCATATGCAAGGGACCGAAGACTGAAAAAATGCCACTGGGGATGTTTGAGGAATGCCGAGCGACCTCTTGAACTTCATTGCCAAAATTCTATACAACTGGTGAAAAATTGCAGACGTTTTTTTCTTGTATAATAATCGTCTCGAAGAGATCGCGTTCAGATTGTAATCTATGATGCAGGTAGCTCTTGTCATATTAAAGACGCGTACAGAAAAGCAATATATGTGATGCAACGTCCAGTGCTATAACATTGTGGAGAACAAAGGGAAGTTTGATATCTGGAGCACTGTAGGTAGTTTGGAAAGTGAGCTCACAAACAACGCAAGTTCGCACGCACAGACACAGGCACGCACGTACGCATGGACGTACACTGGATAAGATTCAAAATGTTTTTATTATGGGTTGGGCAAAAAAGTATACGCTTCACTTGCTGTTTGGTGTGCAATATATGGGCCCAACTTTCAGCACTATATGCGAGGCATTCGAAACACGTACAGGTAGCGCAGCGGCACTAAATACACTCCTGCAGCCTTTTTTAAATTGATATTCATCAAACCAGAGCACGCTAATTATTGGAGTATAGTAAATACGAGATGGGAACAATGACAAGTAAGAAAGGTGACATGGTACAAGTGTTTTTTTTTCTATGCTAGCAAAGAAAACTTGACATTTGAAGTAGGAGCAACATTGAAGAGAAACAATGGAAAGCCAATGCATGTGTGCTTAGCCGCCAATTATTACTTGAAATTGTGATCGCTATTAAAAATACACTGCCTGAACGTTAATCGAAAGTTTGATGCTTGAAATTGATAAAATGTTGATGCAGAGACGATTATGGTGCCATTCTAAAGCGTAGAGCGGCTTTTGTCTATAACCTCTGTTAATTGATCGCACTAAGGTATGGTTCACTTTTTTATCAGCGAAAGTCAGGAAAATTCTTGGAGGAAAATTATTGCCGAAATGTATTGCGTAGGCACTGTTAAAACTATCATTTTAGTGACCATAGCCGCACAATATTTATAAATTCCCTCTTGGCGCATCCGATAATATTTCGCAAAATATTTTGACAAAATTCACCACCAATGAGCGCCTGCGTTTGGATCTCCCTTACTCACGACGATAAGGTTGTCTCCTCACCTGCGTCACCACTCTTTGTTCCATTTATGCTTAATTCACAAAACAAATGTTGTTTATGTTGTTAAGCGACCCGCTGTTGTTTAGCGACACGGTGGGTGCGTGCCGCAGCACGGCCCGACATGACAAATTTGTATCGCCGCTTTCACACCGCGGCCGCTGTGGACAGCAGAAGGGGGTACCGACGGGTGGAACACCGCGGTGGCAAGCTTTCCGCAATTGCGAACGCACCCTTTAGACGGTAGCTAAGGTCACCCAATGCCTGCGGCACGCACTCGTTTGGGCGGCTATGGGGTCTATTTCGATGCCACTAAATTCAACGAATGGGAGACATATGGACGTGGCGCCATCTCTCAGCGGCAGGAAAAGCTGCCTACAATAACTGAATGGTAAACAATGATGATAATATCTGGTGTTTAACGTCCCAGAACTACCATATAATTACGAGAGACACCGTAGCGGAGGGTTCTGGAAATTTTGACCACCTGTGGGTTATTCAACGTGCACCCAAGTCTGAGCACACGGGCCTACAGCATTTCCGCCTGCATCAAAATTGCAGCCGCCGCAGCCGGGATTCGATCCCGCGACCTGCGGGTTAGCGGCCGAGTATCTTAGCCGCTGGACCACTGTGGCGGGGCTGGATTGTAAATAGGGGAGAAAAATTATATATATTGAAAAAAAGAGCTATTTATCAAAAACGACTCCTGGTTATGTGTAGCAGAGACCCACTGGTGCATTTCGTAAAGTGGCAGTATCGTTCTGCAAAGTGTGTGGCTTGCTAGAATAGTTAAGCACCGCCCATAAGAACACACGAGGTTCCATCGTTAAATAACAAACGCTGTGGGAAGCCAGACAGTTTGCAGTGCGGCACTGAAACATTTGCAGACTGTTCAAGTAAGTATCTGCAGTATAAAACCTGCAGTCGTTTGTGATAACTTTTTCGTCGGATACGATTTTTTTTCGCCTATTTCCCCTTCAGTTACGGCAGGACACCACTGACCTCGACGAGAAATGGCGCTCCGTGCAAATGTCTCCAAAATCTGGCCGTGCAACACAGGAATAGCCGCATAAATGCTGCGCTCCAATATTAGAGTTTCCAGCCAGCACTGAACCCGCGTACTCCGAATAGTATAGTCGTCTGTTCTACCACGCTGCCACTCCAAGCTACTTCCCTCAATTAAACCCTCCTAAAGAAGTCTTGTAGAAGCAATCGCGTTTATACTTCAAACATATAGCATAGAAGAAATGCAAAATCGCAGCAGACATCACATGTGCGCTACGGTTCGAGTGAGTGCTTTGAAGGTTCAATATTTGCGGAAAGTTGAGGCATAACTGATGGTTTATTATCGCGTACAACGTCAACCAAGTCAAGCAGCGTTGATGAGAATACTGACTTGCGCACGCGTGGTGGATTATTGGCCTGTTACTAAAAGGAACACTTGTAGCGAGCACTGTCTAACTGCACTTGCAGTGTACCTTTTTTTGAGAGTATAAACATACAGTGCTACAGGCATGAAGGTTTTTTTTTTCTCGCGGTGAAGCTGGGTTGTCCACTGACAAGTGGAGCGTGGAGAGAAGGCAGTGCAAGCAAGTCCTGATTACACTATCGCATTCGACTCTTGACGGTTAAGCTTGAACGTCTCCCTGTCTATTCAGTCTGAAACGACGAGTTTTATCCGTCATTTGTCTCATGTGAACAACAGCCAAGCCAAAGGGCGTGCGCTTTGAGCGATATAACGCTGCTTATCTAATGACGAGGTGTCGCTGAACAGCTCAACTGTAGCAAACTCTTCGTTGCTCTTCAACGTAAATGAGACAGAAATTATTTACCGGAAAGCGTTCAGAAAAAGTAACTTTCCAAAATAATAATTTCATTTCAACAGTACGTTTCCTTGTTCGGCTGTTTCGAAGAGTTTATTTACACTTTGTGTAGAAAATATAAGTTTCATATCACTCCAGTAAAAAGGGCGCGTGCACTTCAGCACATCTATGTGCCACGAGAAACATCATAACGCTGTAGTAAAAACATAATTGCTTTATTATACATGACAATGTTGACATACATGTGCACAAGAACTCGAAGAGATACTATATGATACAACGTTATAACGATGCAAGAGATGCATGAACTACAATTGGTTGCAAATTAAATCATGAATACTGACTCAACGGGCACTGCTTAGCGCCACGTTAGTCGAGGAATGAGTTGTGTATATATCCTTTTGTGTTCAACCTTGACGAAAGCGCATAACCAATGCTGCAGAAACTAGTGCTTTCCGAGGGGCAAAAAGCTCCTCAAAGAGGAATGCGAGGATCTTTCGTCTGATTCTCTCCAGGATCGGCCACAAAGCACACCGGTGGTAATTCGCACCTACGGCCTCGCATTGATTCCGCCAAAGGCTGAACAGCCCCACAACTATCAAAAGAGCCGAGAAGCACCGGCACGGAAACGAGCCAATGGACACGAATGTTCGCACACCCTGCCCCCGAAAATCAGCATTAACCGCACGCCAAAAAAGCGAGAGGCCTCAAATTAAATCGTCACATGTTGAGCGGTCTCAACCCTGACGCAGTCGAAGCAAGTGGAAGTGCGAACCACCTGCCATCGCTGCAACCAATCTCGAGTGGGAAGCAAGCCCTGCCCAACCGCCAGATAAAGTCCCAAAGATGTCCTGGCAACACTGCAGCAGTTATTGGTTTCCAAGCACAGTTCATTATACATTTACAACGCTGGTGCACCAAGGATCATACAACGGCGGTCACTGTGTGAGAGACTTCAGATTCGGCCACCTCTATCCCTGGCCACGTAGGCTCCAAACGTCGGTGAAATTCCAGAAGAGCTCGATACAAAAATGGTAATTCAATTTATTGGGAATCGTGGTTAATTTGACCAAACGGCAAGAAGACACGTAATATTGGCCTCAGATTGTAGTGATTCAGTGTCTTAGCAGGCGTACCATCATTGTTTAGTGTTCACAATAAAGTACAGAGGCACAAGGTATAAGCCGTGTCAGAAACATTTGGGAATGCAAAACCACCTTGATGTCGTGGTTGAGCTAACGCCGGATGAGATAAGAATTCTGTGCCACCACACCAGAAAAGGGGCCTGATGCATCTACGGACTTTCCTGGAGACGTGGAACGGTGGTTTACCAAATGGCAAAGGTACAGAAATTTTCTCAGGTAAACCTTTTGAGATACTTATCGGCGTTCCAAAAGAGGGAAGTCGAAGTGTCTGGCCACTTTTTTGTCATTTCGAAGAGTTCGTACAACAGATGGATGACCAGATGCTGTCATGTACACGAAATGCAGTGAAAGCGACGCTCAGTATTGTAATTTTGGTAGACCACTACGAGGACGACATGATGTTGATACGACCATTGGGGTTGCCAATAAAGAAACACTGACTTGTAGGAAAGTCTAACCTTGCACTGGAGATGATGCCGAAATGATGAAAAGTATTACGAGCACGCTGCAGCGACTGTTCATTATGTACATACAGAGCAATATCATTTGCACATGCAGTGACCTCTATTTTTTGTCACCAGGTAGGGGTAAGCCTTGAATCTGTGGGTCACGCTCAACGGCCCTCAATAAAGATTCAAATGCAAGGATAAATAAGACTAGGGATAAGGGACACCCTTGACGAACCCCACGCCTGACTTGAAAGGGGTGACTCTCACGATGATCTACGTAAAGGTTACTTTCTGAATCAGTGCACATCTCGTGAATAAGGTCAATGAAATTATCCAGGAGTCCGAGTGCATATAAAACATTTATTAAGTAACCATGTTGTATGAAATCAAAAGCCTTCTCCTGATCTCAGGAAACCAACAGTCCTTGCGCACATCAGCTAGCGGTGTACTGTATGCTGTCACGCGTTAACCCCGTATGGATGTGTTCTTTTCGGCCCAGAATGAAGCGGACCTGGTGGGAAGCTATTATTGATACAAGAGAGGAACTGATTCGGCGCACCAGGATGTTGGCCAAGAGCATGTAATCTACATTAACCAGGGGCCCCAATTTTCTAGTTGCGTGGACATATGGTCTTTCTTGGGGACTAGTGTAATACGGCCTCTGTGGAAAGAGCTTAGAAGGATAATATCTCACCACTTGCGAATGACGTTTGACGTATATGGACCAATGATAGATCACAAGTGTACGTGAAACTCTGCAGGGAGTCCGTCAGGCCCGGATGCTTGGCCCTTTTTGATTGCGTCTAATGCACTCCTTATTCCGTGATTGGATAAAGGTGACAGGAAAAACGTTATATGACAGGTTGGAATTACGTGGTAAGTCTTTCAGGGGTGTATACATGCGAATAAACGAAACCAGGGTAACTAACCCTAGCAAAAAACTGAGCCATTGGCACAAAGTGTTGAGTGAACACTTGAAAGTCGCACGAACCACCACCGCCGCCACCGCCGCCGCCGCCACAGGGAGTAGGTGCAGCGGCAGGGATTAGCGATTCGCCAGGCGAGCCTAATGGACGAAGCCGAGCTCTGCGTGCATACCTTAGCACCTCAGGGTGTGCACATGGTGCGCGTCTACAGTCCGAGCATAACCGGGCGGCGATTGCTAATGCTCACTGGTGTGGAGGGCAATAACATTACGCAATGGCGTGAACATAGGCTACGAGATCGCGTGATTTGTAGACCCGAATAATTCTTCTGCTCGGTGCTGCTTTCCACCACGTATAGGCATCATTGCTATAATGCACGCTTTCATGCACGTCAGTCAATGCTAATTGCTCCACCAGACGCTCGAGTTTTCTGGCATTCCAGTTTGGCCGGACGTGACCTGGACCTCGAATTTTCTGCGTGCGAGTGCAAAATGGAGAAGAGACTTTCTCAGACCGAGTGGGCCGGCAATATCGTCTTGGTGGCTTCAGGTGGCGGCACCGAGTTTCTGGACTTGGGTGGCATCCTTGACCTGCCGGGCTGTCCAGAGCTCCGAGCTCTAGAGGACCGTCGTCTCCAAGCTGTGGCGGCGACACCGACAAAAGAGATCCCCCAAGGCTCCCAAAGCCGAGGCGACGGCGGGAACGAGTGAGCTCGAGTCTGCCATTGGTCTGTAATGAACAGCCGCTAGGCGCAATTCAACTCCTCTAGGAGTACCCCATGCTGTAGATTTTAAAAATGCATGAAAGGAGGGGTAACAATGCGCTAGAGTTCACAGACGCCGATGGGGCGTACAAATCGACTAGTCTTATCCGCAACCAAAATTCGCAAATACCACATACAATGGAAATCAGTGATATGCGAAGCACCAATGAGGAAGCTCAAAATGCCACTTTAAATTCTTCACAGCGTTACGAGGCAAACGTAAATTGGACCGTATATGACTTCCACATCATTGTTATCAATTTTGCGCCTAGCATTTGTGTTCGTGGTCCCTTCACGTCAAATAACACCAAATTCGGTATATGTGAAGCTATCGTGAAAAGGCCGTGAATGTGCTAAGAGCGTAGCATGTAGTCATGTTTTACATGGCACGCTAATCGTGATTATCAGGTTTAGACATGTCATTTATTTTGTCGTCTATTCAAGTCACGTGACACAAAATTGGGTATGTGTGGAGCTGCCAAAACGGCCGCTAGAGTGCTATGAGCCTAGCACGTAGTCATGTTTTGCATGACACGGTTGCCATGATTATCATGTTTGGACTTCGTCCATTCGTGTCACATAATACCAAATTCAATATATGTGGAGCTAGCGAAGCGACCGTGAGTGCATCACAAGCGTGGTTCGTTGTCATCTTCGCACATGACATGCATGTCATGATTATCTTGTTTGGACCAGTGATATAGCTTCGTCATCTATTGACATCACGTAACACCAAATTAGGTATATGTGAAGGACGCGAAACGACCGTGAGCGGACTATGAGCGTAGCGTGAAGTCATGTTTTACATGACACGCATCTCATAATCATCATGTTCGGACGTGTAATTTACCTTCGTCATCCATTCACGTCTCGTAATGTGAGGTTTGTGTATACGAAGCTAGCGAAACGGCTGCGAGCGCATCTTGAGTGTTGCATGTAGTCATGTTGTTATATGACACTCATATCATATTTTCATCTTATGGTCTGTCTCTTGTGTTCCCCATGCAGTCATGTTATACCATACTAGATTTGCAACTTGTCATGTGAACGAAACCACCGCAAGAATAGCAAAATCATTGCAAATCATGACTTTCATGACATGCTTATCATGATTTTCATGTTATGACTTGTTACGTATGCTCGTCATACAGTCATGTTATGCCATACCAAGTTTGGTATCGATACCATTATCGAAACGGCCAGAACAGCTAAAAGTCGCAGGTGGATAGATAGATACGTTCAAAGTCGCCGAAGTTCGCTAAGAAATGCTTGGCATTTATTAATCAACACCGAATGCGCGTTTGAAGGTGAGTACATCAGAGAGCTTAAAAAATTAGAGCTTATCCACGGAGTGAATGATGATGAGTGGGGAGAAGCATCGGTCCGTCCATTTGTTCTTGCTTCTGTTCATCCATGCGTCCGTCCGTGCGTTCACAGCCGGACTAGAGGAGCGACACGGGCGCACTCATTTGAATTGAGGATCAAACCTAGACACGTTAATTATGAATAAATATATATTAGTTCTGATGAAATAACCTATAAAGACGAGTATCGGTGACCTAATCACCAATTAAATTTGTTTTAAATTGGATGCTTACTAAAAAAATTGGCAGCATATCCACGGAGTGAATGATGGAGTGTGGGGTGAAGCATTCATCCGTCTATTCGTTCTTGCTTCCGTCCGTCCATGCGTCCGTCTGTGTGACAGCCCATGCATCCATCCGCCCGTCTGTTCGTGCGTGCGTCTGCTCGTGCGTCTGTCCCTGCGTTCCCCCATGCATCCGCCCCTGCGTCCTTTCATGCGTCCTGTCTCTGTGTCCGTTCGTCCATCTGATGCATCGTCATTTTCACATGTCACTGCCACTGCGCACGTTGTGTGCGCATACCCTTCAGAGGCTATAAAAAGCCTCGCTCCCAATAAACGTTGTTCACTGTTGTACATTCGTGTCTGTACGCTTCAGTGGCGACGAGGCGGTCGAACCGTTGGTCGTGCTTCGACCATGGCTGCGCACGCGGGCCCACCGGGTTTTGATGAGGAGGCGGACAACTGGGAGGCTTACCGGCTACGCTTGGAAGCCTACTTCGAGGTTCACGACGTCGCGGACGAGAAGAAACGCAGGGCAATTTTGGTCATGGCGTTGAGCACAAAGACAGTGGATTTATTGGCTGCACGATGCGCGCCGGCGAAGATACAGGACCTGAAATACGAAGACGCTGTGAAGTTCCTGGGTGAGCGATTTGCTCCGGCGTGCAACGAAATCGCAGAATCGAACAAGTTCTTTACAAGGAATCAGCTTGCAGGAGAGTCGGTAAATGAATTTTTCGTGGAAATACGAAAGATTGCAAGCAGGTGTAATTTCGGTAGCGCCCTCGACAGGATGCTAAGGGACCGCATTGTTTGCGGCCTGCGCGACGCTAGTGTTCGTCGGCAGCTGTTGGCAAAAGCGGAACTCACGCTGAGGGAGGCGGCAGAGGCAGCGCGTGCAGCAGAGATGACAGCGGCAAACGTGGACCACATGGCCAGCGCGCAAAACACGCACAATGTGCACGCTATGACGATGAAGCGCATAGGCCAACCAACTAGGCATCCGTCACTACGAGAGTCGGTGAGCAGGGAAGACTGGCGGCACGAAGGGACGTGCCCATGCTGCGGCAAAAGTAGTCATACAGCGGAAAAAATGCAAGTTCCGTTCTGTTAAATGCTTCACTTGTAAGAGGCAAGGACACCTAGCCCGTGTGTGCCAACAGCACCAGTCCCGGCAAAACAAAGTATTCCACTGTGAAAGTCAGTGGTCTGATAATGACGACTACGAACAATTTCTGCTCAACTTGCAAGCGGCATCGGTGAACATGGTCCAGCCAATTTATCGCACCATGGAATGGGATGGCGTGGCTCTCTGAATGCAAGTAGACACCGGTTCCCTCGTGACAATCATCACATGGCCTACCTACACCACATACCGTCACCTTTGGCCTCGGCTGCAGAAGACTACCTTGCAACTGACTTGTTTCCTCGGTCAACTTCCCGTCAAGGGTCAACTCAATATCTCGGTGACGTACGGTGGAACCACACTGGACGCTACCTTGGTGGTGCTGGGGTGCTCTGGACCGGATCTGTGTGGGCGGGACGTCATCAAAGCCCTCGAACAGCACGGAAGGCAGGTTCTCGCCGTCGGAATGAAGGCTGCCCCCGGTAAGCCATTCTCTACTAAGGACGATTTACAAGTGTAGCAGGGTTTAGACGAGTTTCAGGACTTGTTCTCGGAAGAGCTAGGTTTAATCAAAGGGCCACCCGTTGAGTTACGCTTGCGCGAAGGTGTCGTACCTCGTTTCTTTAAGGCACGTGCCGTGCCTTACGGAATGACAGAAGCCGTTAGCCAAGAGATAGATCGTCTCGTTCAGACAGGAATCCATACACCAGTTGCTTGCGCTGACTGTGCAACGCCTCTTGTTCCGGTAGTAAAGAAAAATGGGTCCATACGGCTTTGCGGTGACTTCAAAGTAACAGTCAACGCTGCTTGCCACACGGAAAAATATCCGTTGCCCAAAATTCAAGACATCTTTGCTAGCTTAAGTGGAGGCGAAGTGTTCTCTACAATCGATCTAAAGGACGCTTACAGTCAGCTACCTCTATATGAGAACGCAAAGCAGCTTCTAGTCGTTACCACTCAAAAAGGACTATTCTGCTTCAGCCGGCTCCCTTTCGGTGTAGCGTCCGCCCCAGCAATTTTCCAGAGACGCGTGGAAGCCATCCTTCAAGGAATACCCGGTGTTCAAGTTTACTTGGATGACGTGGTTGTGGCAGAGAAGCAAGACAACTGCGAAAAATTGCGCGAAGTCTGCCAGAGGTTACGGGACTACGGTGTGCAGCTTCACCCAAGCAAATGCAAAATACGGAAGAAAGAAGTTGAGTGTCTTGGGCACCGCATATGCGCAGATGGCCTTTTTTCCGAAAGCGGAGAACATTAAAGCAGTATCAGGAATGCCCAGGCCCACATGTGTGGCAGAGCTGCGGTCATTCATCGGCTTTGTGACGTATTACCATGCATTCCTTGGCAACTTGTCCACAGCTCTCGCACCGTTGTATGAACTGTTAAACAAAACGCCCGTAGGCAGTGGGGAGCAAGACAAGAGGCCGCTTTCGAAGCAACGAAACGCCTCGTCAAAGGCGCCAAGTTCCTCACGCACTACGATCCGCAAAAGCCCCTTGTGTTAGAAACGGACGCGTCGTCTTACGGCATCGGGGCTGTTTTATACCACCGGGTCAACGGCGAAGCGAAGCCAGTTGGATTTCGGTCGCGCACTCTGACTGCCGCAGAGCGGAATCACGCACAAATTGAGCGTGAAGCGCTGGCAGTTGTCTTTGGGGTGACAAAATTTCGTGAGTACCTACTGGGTAATACTTTCACGCTAATTACAGATCACAAGCCACTTCTGCGACTGCTCAGCCCGGGCAAGCCCGTACCTGCTCTGGCAGCGGCACGGATTCAACGTTGGTCTTTATTACTCAGCGGCTACACGTACACGATCGAGTACAAGGCAGGAAAAACCCTTCCGGTAGCTGATGCCCTGAGCCGCCTTCCGGCAAGCTACCAGCACGATGCCAGTACCATGAAGTCCATCAATAACGACGCCCGTGAGTACGTACTTTTTGCTGAGCAACTATACACCACCCTGATGTCGTCTAGTGATTTGGCCCGGGCGACAAAAGCAGATAGCACCCTCAAGCAAGTCGCTGTCTATATTCGCGACGGCTGGCCTAGGAAACTACCGAGATCAAAACCAGACTTACGTCCATTCTTTTTCAAAAAACACGAACTTGCGCGCAGTAATAACATTGTCTACTGGGGCCACCGAGCGATAATTCCGGTCGCCGCCCGGAATTCCGTACTACGCATGCTGCACGAGTCTCATCAAGGGATGACGTCGATGAAGAAGTTGGCGCGCTCCATATTTTGGTATCCTGGGCTGGATCGGGACATTGAACGTGTGGTAAACACTTGCCCTGTATGTGTGCAGTGTAGCAGCATGCCACCTGCCAAGGAGCCTGTGCCGTGGCCGGAAACCAAGGAAAAGTGGTCAAGGGTGCACGTAGACTATGCCGGCCCGGTTGACGGACATATGTTGCTCATCGCGGTTGATTCGCACACGAAGTGGATAGAGGTGAGCCCAGTGAAGATAGCCAGCGCGGGATGGACTATCGAAGCGTTACAATCAATGTTTAGTAGGTTTGGCCTGCCCCGAACTGTGGTTTCCGATAACGGGCCACAGTTCACTAGCGCGCAGTTTCAGTCGTTCATGAATGAAAACGGAAGTCGCCACTTTCTCACCGCGCCTTATCATCCGCAGTCCAACGGTTTAGCAGAGAGGGCAGTGCAAACGATTAAACTGGGACTGCGCAAGAACGCTAGAGGCACACTGCAAGGCCGATTAGACCAAATTCTGTTGCAGTATCGCCGCACCCCTCTGCCCAGCGGGAAAACGCCAGCGTTCATGCTGCTGGGTTTTGAGCCTCGATGCAACTTGAATAACATCGTGTCATGTCGGCCATGTTCTCACTCAGATACGGAGCACCCCGGAACCACTCGCCAAGTTGGAGACTTTGTTTGGTACAGGAACTACGGGACAGGAGCCTGGTGGAAGGCTGGCGTCGTACAGACCCCCGAAGGCCACCGCATGCTAACCATCAAGGCCGCCACGGCGAACATCATCGCCGGCATTATGACCAGTTGAGAGGAAGAGAAACCGACAGCACGGGACTCGCTGCCGGTGAAGCAGAAGTCAAGCAAGAGCCCAGGGTTGAGGCACCGCAGACGGAAGCTGGCGAAACCGGTGCACCACTGACCTCAAGAGAACCCCAGAGCCCTGGTGCGCCAGACACAGACAGCCGACCAAATACGCATGACAACCAGGTTGGAAATGACGCCATTGGCGCGCAGTCTGATGGCAATAAAGAGTTCAATCCTGGCGAAACCATGTTACGCAGGTCCACCAGAAACCGACGCCCGCCGGATCGCTACCAGCCTTAAGGGGAAAGAAGGCTGATGAATCGTCATTTGCACATGTCACTGCCACTGCGCACTTTGTGTGCGCATACCCTTCAGAGGCTATAAAAAGCCTCGCTCCCAATAAACGTTGTTCACTGTTGTACATTCGTGTCTGTACGCTTCACCATCTATTCAACACTTCAAGTACCACCATCTTGCATCTTTTTATCATATATTACCCATATAAAAGCACCGTCATTCAGCGGACATTCCAAGGACTAAACGAGAGGTGGCACACGCACACTTTCTTAAGGCTTGCGCTTCGTATCTACTTCCCACCATTAACCACCTTGAGTTCATTCATGGTATATACTAGTTCACTGTATTCATGGCACTGCGGCCCAACGCTCGCCAAACCTTTCTTAAAACAAGGAGGTTACGCCCAGCGAGTATAACGTAGCAACCTTTTCCTGTCAGATAGTGCTCAATGTACATGCCAATGGCTGCTAATGGGAAATGAGAGACAGGAGATTTCGGCTTTTACTTTCTTACGGCTTGCGCTTCGTATCTACTTCCCACTTTTAATTACCTCGAGTTCATTCATGGTATATACTAGTTCATTATATTCATGTCACTGCGGCTCAACGCTCACTAAACCTTTCTAAATCTAAGAAGGTTACAGCCAGCAAGTATAACGTAGCAACCCTTTCTTGTCAGCTAGTGCTCAATGTACATGCCAATGGCTGCTAATGGGGATCGCAGCGTGCGCCATAAATAAAAGCCGAATGCTCCTGTCTCTCATTCCCCATTAACATCTATTGGCATGTAGATTGAGAATTATATTTTATTGTTCAACAACGCACAGAAGTAATCTCTCACCGGCACCACTTTGGAGGTCAAAATATTATACTGGTTACATGCTACAACGTCTACGAGGGACGAGCGGGTGCCGCTATAAGAAGCTTCGCCCCTAAAAATAATTGGCGGATCTCACGTACAGCGGGAATCAATGATATGCGAAGCACGATTGAGAAATGTTGATACGTCACTCTAAAATCAGCAAAACGTTACGAGATGGAGGTAAATTATGCCGTACATGACTTCCGTGTAATGACTATCATGTTTGGATGTGTTTACCTTTGTCACCTATTCACGTCACGTGATACCACATTTAGTAAATGTGGAGCTAGCGAAACGCCCGCGAGCGCGCTATGAGCATGATATGTTGGCATGTGCTTACATGACATGCGTGTCAGTATTATCATGTTTGCACCAGTCATATATTTTGTCATTCAACGACGTCAGGGAACACCAAATTCGGTGTATGTGCACCTAGCAAAATGGTCGCGAGCGCATCGTCAAGGGCCCAATATACTTTTATGTAGCGTTGACGCGCGCGCACGCTAGGCACAGCGACGCAACCTTATTAAAACGCGAGCACTCTGTAGTCTGACGCCAGGCGCGAGCAGCATCCATCGACGCGGCCCGACGGCAACCGGCGCGAAATGGGACATGCTGCATTTCGCATCGATACGTATCAAGATAAGACTGCTTCTCTCATTGTTCCCTTAAATTAACTAGAGGAGGCTCGGTCGCTGCGATCGTTCAGCGATCATGTGAATGATAGGTAGTACACACATTTTTCTAGTTTTCGTACTTGTGGGCGGCGTGCCCCGCCACGGTGGTCTAGTGGCCAAGGTACTCGGCTGCTGACCCGCGGGTCGCGGCTTCCAATCCCGGCGGCGGCGGCTGCGTTTCCGATAGAGGCGGAAACGCTGTAGGCCCGTGTGCTCAGATTTTGGGTTGACGTTAAAGAACCCCAGGTGGTCGAAATTTTCGGAGCCCTCCACTACGGCATCTCTCATAATCATATCGTGGTTTTGGGACGTTAAACCCCAAAAACCAACCTACTTGCGGGAGGCGAATCGCACTTGAGGCTTCGCCTATGGCTGTCTTTCGGCTTTCTTTTGAAAGATTCAACCTTTTTGAACTTCTTGAACCGATTTGGAAAGGTAAGTCTAGTATAATAAGGTGATGAAGCGCAACCTCTGAACATTTGCTGATTTTTGTTTCGTGAGAAAGCAGCTTCAAGGCAGATGAACACACACGGAGTCGAAAGCAGGTCAAAAGTACGATGATTAGACAAATGTCTGTACTACTTATCATTCCCATGCTTGCTGAAGCGCCGTGCATTGCTGCTCCCGTAGACACTAGCCCCAGAGTTTCTTCTAGTGTATATTAGGAAACTCTACGGCGTCTGCATCTTTTCGAGACGGAGGGACGCCGGACGCGCTGAAACGCACATGCGTCAAAGCAACGCAGCGCTGCGCGCACCTGCGAGTACATGGCAGGAAGGGCACCTGATGTGGCATGCAAGGCCGGCGTGACGCGACGAAATGAATGCCAGCGATTGCGCGCACGGCGTCTCTTCGAATTGTATTGGTGCCTTGACTGTGGCATGTTGTCATGTTCCCACAAGACACGCATCTCATGATTATCATGTTTGCACCAGTCACATATCTTCGTCACCAATTGAAATCACGTAATACTTAACTTCGCATAGGTGAAGCTAACGAAACGGCCGCGAGTGCATCATGAGTGTGGCATGTAGTCATGTTGTACATGACATGCATGTCATGATTTTTTGGTTTGGGTCTGTCGCTTGTGTTCGGCATGCAATCACGCCATACCATACCAGCTTTTCAACATTCCATGCGGACGAAACCACAGCAAGTGCTGCAGAACCATGAAATGTAAATCATGACATTCATGACATAAACGTTATAATTTTTATGTTATGTCTAGTCATATGCGTTCTTCATACAGTCTTGTTATGCCATACGAAGTTTGGTATTGATATTATTATTGAAACGGCCAGGAGGGCTTAAAGTCGGCGGCTAGATAGATAGATAGATAGATGGATAGATAGATAGATAGATAGAGAGATAGATAGATAGATAGATAGATAGATTGATTGATTGATTGATTTACTGATTGATTGATTGATTGATACGCTCAAATTCACCGAAGTTAGCTAAGAAATCCTTCGCATTTAAAAATTAACTCCCCCTCATAGCATCACCTCGTGCATTCGTGCTTAACCATGCATGTTCACCCTCGAGGAAATGCTTGGGAGTTTTTTGGCCTTTGACCGGAGCTAGCACTGACGAAACCTCAGCCTTGTTCTAGGACAGCTTTCCTGGCTGAAGCGCCGAGAAGTTCTTGGATGCCACCTCAGAGTATGAGTGTCGGACGGTGCAGGCAACGGTGGCATGTGGGTCACCTCCGTGGAGGCACGTCAGCGAACACCCTTTTCCGTCATGTTTATAGACGCCGTACCTTAATAAATGGGGGCTGTGCAGTTCCTACGGAAATTCCCACTGTCACCATTTCGATGGCACACCCGTTGTATTACTTTGTAGTCACAGGTAACACGGTTTGGCTCAGGTTATGATGTCTTTATTTCCATACGAATGTATTGCTGCCCAGTCATCATGGTCAGGCGTGACCCTCTCAGGCCTCTGCAGATGTGTTGCCCCCCCCGTAGGGTGGGTGGGCAATGCTTCTGTGAGGACTTCACTGGGGATGCGTCCCGACAAGAACAGGATAGTAACCTGAGGTCCAAGGAGTACGATGGCGCCGTGCTCTTTTGGGATGATGAGTTGCGACGCATCCACGATTTGGGCCTGCGCGGCCTCACTATTGCAGTAACATCATAGAAAAACATACTTACATATAGTAAGTTTCTCTATGGTAACATTGTAGTTCCGGCCTCCAGAGTGCTGAACGCAGTATACTTCTTCGATGTTTGGAACTGCCGTCCGACGGTTTTAGTACGATGTACTCTACTATGGGATACCAGAACGCCGTTTCAGCTCGATCATCATTTGGGTACGGTGTGTTTAGAAAATGTGGTTAACGATTTAGCGTACTAGGTACTCTACTATGGGAGAGCATAAAGCCGTCCCGTATGCAAGCTGGCAGTACCGAAAAAAGTTGTCTGCTTGCGCTGTGGTATACTGAACACGAAACGTTCGTGCGTTTAAAAAAAGTGGATAACGATTTAGAGAACTAGGTACTCTACTATGGGAAAGCGTAAGGCCGTCCTTTGTAGCCACCAACGGCAACCCGTCGCCATTGGTTGGATCGTCCCATATCGTGTTTAGAAAAAAGTGGTTAACGATTTTGAGTACTCAATTCTCGACTATGGGAGAGCCTAAAGCCACCCCGTGGACCTCATGAGTACTGAAACTCCCGCTGTGAAGTGCTTGAAGCATTGTGCGACTTGTTTATATGCCAAGTATGACATAGTTATTTTACGTGACCGCCACTGGCTCGCTAGTTTCCTGTCTGAAACTTTTTCACGGTAATGGCAATGCTTTTAACATAGTGACAATGAAGCGTTCTGGCGGCCAACTGTGTTCATACTTTACGTCTTTTATCTCATATCTACACTATCCGAAACAGATAACGCTATGTTTTTTTCCTCGAATATAATTGTCAAGCCTTCACGAGGGCACCTTGTAAAGGGATGGAACATGTCGAACCGCCTGGCTTCACCAGCGCTTGTGAAAGTAGAGCTGTGTAGTCTCGAACTGACTATCCATCTTTTTCTTACTCCTCTTCTTTTTTTATCTCTGTCCTTCCTATTATTCAACCTTTCCCCCATCCAATGTGCAGGGTAGCTAACTGAGCCAAGCTTGGTTAACCCCCCAGTATTTTCTCACTATTTCTCTCTCTCTCGTGGTCCGTTGTTAAAGCTGTATTCACATGCCGGACGGTATCACGATTTGATCACAACGTTCACGTACTACGTCTTCATACGGCACCTGTTTCTGTCCTTCTCCGGTCCGCGAGGAGCGATTCGTGAAATCGCGAAGCTCTAAATCATAGTTGGAGTCATCTTGGGTTTTCGGTGAAAGATAGAAAACTCCTGGAGGCGAAACGCCTTCACCTCGAAACCATGGTTTTTTTTTTCAATTTAATAAAGGTCGCTTGTACTGTACTTGTACTGCTCGGGATCACTGGCGAGCATTGTGAATAAGAACCATACTGTCGAGTGTACTTGGCAACGACTTTTTTTGCCATTGAAGCGAAAGCTACACGGGCAATGCTCCTGCGCATATAGCCCTGCGACAACTATAGTTCGAATTGGCAGACGTCTCGTAACGGGTTGGAAAGTGACGGGGACGCAATATCAGCGTTTCATGTAGACACAAACACTGTCTAGCATTTGAGCCATATTTTTTAGGAGGAGGCGTTGATTTGAGGTACACGTAAAAAGGTGGGACTCGCTAGTTCTAGATCGCTTTCAAGCTAAGTAGATACAAATGTCTTGCTAGTATCTGCTGCATCCTGCCTTGAATAGTTTTACGTATATAACAAAAATTGGCAGATCCCACGTACAGTGGGAATCCATCATATATGCGAAGCACAAAGGAGGAAGGCTTATATGCCAGTTAAAAATCAGAACAACGGTACGAGTCGGTGGTAAATGATACCCTACATGACTTCCATATCATGATTATCATGTTTGGATGTGTCGTTTACCTTCGACATCTATTACAGTAAGGTGATACCAAATTTAGTATAAGTGGAGATAGCGAAACGACGACGAGCACGCTGCGAGCGTGGTATGTTGTAACGTTTGACATGACACGCATATCATGATTATCATGTTGGGACATGTCATTTACCTTCGCCATTTATTGACGTCATGGAATACCAATTTGGTATATGTGAAGCTAAGGAAATGACCGCAAGCGCATCATGAGCGTGGCATGCGGTCGTGTTGTTACATGACATGCATCTCATGATTATCATGTTTGGACCAGTCACATACCTTCGTCGTCCAATATCGTCCTGTAATACCAAACTTGGAATATCTGAAGCTAGCCCGGCGCCAACCGGTGCGAAATAGGACATGCTGCATTTCGCTCAAACCACGTTTCCGAGAATGCACCACGTCTGCCTAGCTTCGTGACGAAGGGACGCTGGGCATGCGAGTATATACCAGGCATATCGGCGCCTGGCGTGGCATCGCCGTCATGACGCGGCGAAACGAACGCTGGAGCACACGCGCACCGGGTCACCTCTAAGTGTATCTGCACCTTGAGTGTGGCATGTAGTCATGCTCTTACATGACACGCATCTAATAAATATCATGTTTGAACCAGTCACATACCTTCGTCATCCATTCACGTGACGTATTACCAAATCTGGCATAAATGAATCTAGTGAAACAGACCCGAGCGTATCATGAGTGCGGCATGTAGTCAGGTTTTTACATGACACGCATGTCATGATTATCACGTTTGGACAAGTCATTTACATATGTCGTTCATTCGCGTCCCTTAATACCAAATTTGGTGTATGTGAAGCTAGCGTAACGGCTGCGAGGGTATCGTTAGTGTGGCTTGTCGTCATATTGTTACATGACACGAAACTCATGATTATCATGTTTGGACATGTCATTTACATATGTCGTCCATTCGCGTCACGAAAACTAAATTCGCTACATATAAAGCTAGCGAGACGGCCGCGAGTGCATCATGAGCGTAGCATGTATTGAAGTTGGTACATGACACGCATCACATGATTATCATGCTTGCACAAGTCACATCCCATTGTCAATTCTCGTCCCTTGTTACCAAATTTGGTGTATGTGAAGCTAGCGTAACGGCTGCGAGGGCATCATGAGCGTGGCGTGTAATCATGACTCATGACTTGCATGACATGCATGTCATGATTTCCATGTTGGGGTCTGTCGCGTGTTCGCCATGCAAACATGTCATACAATACCATTTTTGCAACATGTCATGGAACGAGACCACCACAAGAGCACCAGGATCATGAAATATAAATCATGACATTCATGACATACCCGTCACGATTTCCACGTAACGACTGGTGAAGTGTGCTCGCCATACAGTAATGTTATGTCATTCCAAGTTTGGTAGCGATACCATTATCCAAACGGCCAGGAGAGCTAAATGTTGTAAGCGGCTAGATACATAGATGCGCTCAAAGTCACCGAAGTTCACTAAGAAATGCTTCGCATTAAAAAAAAATTGGCAGATCCCACGTACATTGGCAATCTATGATATGCGAAGCACAAATGAGGAACGTTCATATGTTAGTTTCAACTGAGCACAACGTTAAGAGGCGGAGGTAAATTAGGCCGTACCTTACTTCCTTGTCATCATGTTTGAACGTGTCGTTTACCTTCGCCAACCATTCACGTCACCTGATAATAAAATTGATATATGTCGAGCTAGCAAAAGGGCCACGTTCGTCGGCGCGGCCAGGCGGCAACCGGCGCGAAATGCGACCTAATAGAGTTCGCGCCGATGACGATACCCAGACAGCACTGCGTCTGCCTCTCTTCGTGACGGATAAACGCCCGCCGCATTCACACGCCCAAGCGTCTAAGCAACGCAGCGCGACGCACGCCTGCGAGTATATGGCAGGCAGATCGGCGTCTGGCGTGGTGTCGCCGTCGTGACGCAACGAAACGAACGCCGGTGCGCACGCGCTCCTGGTCCCATCGAAGTGTATTGGTGCCTTGAGTGAGGCATGAAGTCATGTTCTTACATAACATGCATCTCATAATTATCATGTTCGCACCAGTCACATACCTTCGTCACTCATTCCCGTCATGTAATACCAAACTTCGTATATATGAAGCTAGCGAAACCGCCGTGAGCACATCATCAGCTTGGCATGTAGTCATGTCGTTACATGACACGCACTTGATTATTATCATGTTTGCACCAGTGACATACCTTCGTCATCTATTCACGTCTCTTAATACCTAATTTGGCATAAGTGAAGCCAGCGAAACAGCCGCGAGTGCATCATCAGTGTGGCATGTAGTCAGTCACCTTATTACATGACATGCGTGTCGTTATTATTATGTTTGGATGTGTCATTTACCTATGTCCCCCATTCACGTTGCGTATTACCAAGTTTAGTACATCAGAAGCTAGCGAAACGGCCGCGTGGGTGGGTGGGTTGGGTGGATACGTTCAAAGTGGCCGAAGTTTTCTAAGAAATGCTTTGCATTTAAAATGCATGTTGCGCTTTGGACTCATGGTGCTACTACTCAGCGGCACTCACGCAGACTGAGACTCACAGCTCGATCTGAGTCGGTGTGAGTCTGAGTGAGTCGACTCATGAGTGAGTTCGCCGACCTATGGGCGCGAAGGATATACATGCTACTGATGTCCACGTTAAACATCTGGCTGAGCCTTCTTCAAAAGAAAGAAAAGAAACTCGATAGTAGTCTTGCATGCTTCCTGCTTTTCACCTGACCTTTATTTCTCTCTCTCTCTCTGTCTTTTATATATATTGTTATGAGGCAATGTCCCACTAAAACGGTTAGGTAGGCGCCGAGAAAGACGACGTAATTTCGGTGTAGGACTCGGCTCTTGTTCTCCATCTTGGCTTGCGCGTTGGCGCTGTGTAAATATATCTTCGAACGCCTAGTCTTCAATTCAATTCAATTCAATTTTATTTCATTGCAATGATTAGGGCAGGCTCGGGAGAAAAGTAAAGTTTTGTCACTTGAGGAGAACCCGAGCCTCCCTAATACATGCCAACAACGTGGACATGAGTGAAGAAACATAGGCCATGAACATATAAGCAATGAACATAGGCCATGAGATGTTTGGAGCAGTATAAGTCGGAAGATGCACGTACATTAGTGCTATGTACAGAGACTAATATGCGTATAAAGTTTTTTTCAGCACAAATTCCCAAGTACAATGCAAAATATGACAGAATACAAAATACTAAATATATGACGACAATGCTATGCACAGAAATTGCGTGTACACACATACACATAAATATACATACATATATGCAGACACACACACACACACACACATTATATATATATATATATATATATATATATATATATATATATATATAAATTCCCAAGTACACTGCAAAATATGACAGAATACAAAATACTAAATATATGACGACAATGCTATGCACAGAAATTGCGTGTACACACATACACATAAATATACATACATATATGCAGACACACACACACATATTATATATATATATATATATATATATATATATATATATATATATATATATATATATATATATATATATATATATATATATATATACATAGACAGTTCCATGAATGCCCGGACCGCCATTTTCTCGATTTTCACAATAAAAGCACGTCCCTAATGTCACGTGCACTGCATTTCTCAAGGATTATTTTTGCCTCCAGTAATTTATTTCATAACAAAGAAACACTGAGACACAACATTTGTCGCCCAAAATTTGTTCTACAGAATGGAAGGTTCCAGTGTTGTTGGTGACGGGTATGGTACGGAATAGCATGCGTTTCCAGTACGAAGATATCTAAAAAGGCACGATTGTTATGAAAAAGAGATTGCTTATATCTTATTGCTAGGGAATACTCGTAAAGTTTGTGAATTGGGAGAATATTATAGCGCTCAAACAGTTCATCAGTGTGTGCATAGTAGTCGACATTTGCTATAAACCTGATCGCTTTTTTTTGTAGTCTGTATATTTTACTTATGTTGGTTGCTGTCGTACTTGCCCATAACAAAAGACAATAATTTACATGTAACAAAAACAAGCTGTTATAAAGTGTTAGTTTAACAGAAACTGGAAGAAAATAACGCATTCGTGCAAGTATGCCCACACATTTTGATTGGTTCGTAATTAGATAATTAATCTGAGAATCCCATGACATTGTGCACTTAAAAAGTACTCCTAAAGTTTTAACGGTTTCTAGAATTTCACCAGCCGCGCTACCTATACGTAATCTATCGTCTAAGGAAATCTGTCTCCACGAATGAAAAACTACAGCTTTTGTTTTTGTTGCATTAATGAGTAATGAATTTCGTTCACTCCATGTGTTTAAGCTTTCTAACGTAGTGTTTATAAGTGCGGTCATGGAAGTCATGTCGCTACCTGTAAAGAAAATGCTGGTGTCATCCGCGTATATTGTGTATTTATGTTTGTCACTGACTTTGATGATGTCATTTATGTATAGGTTAAAAAGCAGCGGTCCTAGAATGCTACCTTGCGGAACCCCTGTGGTTATTGCCTGGAGAGAAGAAAATTAATCCTTAATTTTTACACATTGTGAGCAGTACTTAAAGTAAGATTTCAAGAGGGAAAGTGGAATGCCGCGAACACCATATATTTCTAATTTTTCAAATAAAGTATGATGACAGAGACGGTCGAAAGGCTTAGAAAAATCCATGAAAACACCAATGCAAAGTTTTTTACTCTCAAACGATTTAAGGATTTTTTTCTGAGCTAGTAAAACAGTCTCCGTCGACCTGCCCTTCATAAAACCATGTTGAGATTGAGATATTATGTCAAACTTCATACGAAATTCATGAGTCTTTTAAAAATAATTTTCTCCAAGCCTTTTGAAAGTATGGGTAATATAGAAAATGGCCGATAGTTCGTAAGATCATTCTTCTCTTCTTTCTTATATACCACGCTGACAACAGACGTTTTTATTTGTTTTCGGAAACAGCCTGTTGATAGGGACAAATTAAAAATGTGAGAGAGCACGGGAGCTATGATATCGATTGCATGTTCGATCGGGGAAATCTGAATACCGTCTATGTCACGAGCGCTGCTATGTGTTAGCGTGGAAAAAATAGAAACTATTTCTTGATCATCGGTTGGTCGAAGAAAGATATTCTTTATCTGTATTGTCATTGCGTCAGTTACAGCTGTCTGCGCTGTTTGCGTCGGCTGTGCAACGTTTGTGAGAAAATGAATAAATCTTTCTGCGAGCTCTAAATCTGTAACCGCTCGACCATCTATTTTTATTTCAGTAACCCCAGGAGAGATCGGTGTCCTTTGAAGCAAAGCGTTAAGTTTCTTCTACAGTTCTGCACTCCCTTTGCAGTTGTCTGCATGGAATTGTTGATTTAAGTAATTTTTCTTTTTGATAAAGGCGTTCGCCTTATAGCGGTATTCTTTATATGCAGTTAAGTCTGACGCATCCTTAGTTTTTAAAAACCTTCTGAATAACTTTGATTTCTTTTCGATCATTTTTAAACACTCGCGATTGATCCATGGTGTGCGACTTCTACGACATTTCTGTAGAACTTTTTCTTTAAAGTGTCTAGAATAGACTTTACTTTTTAAATACAATCAAGAATGTTTCATCGGCTAAATCTGCAGTTTCTGAGTGGTATACCGCACTCCAGTCTGTTTGGGAAAGGCTTGTGCTGAATGCTGTTAAAGTGTGAGGTGTGATATTGCTACGTAGCTGACGTATGAGCGGTGAAAAGACGACAACGAGGAAGTGCTCTGTCGGTTTCGCGTGCTGCTTCCATCTTAGTCGACGCCATACGCATCATTTTGATTATAGATTTTAAATAGACATACCTCGTGTCATTTTTACGTAACATCTTTGTGGTGGAGGTGCTGGGTACTTCCCCGTCTTCAATCACGAAGCTCCGCAACGGCCGCATCATCATAGGTCCAACCATGTCACAGGTTGAAAAACCATCGTTTTCGCCACCTGCCCCTACCGTGACTTCCACATACGTCGTTCTACCTCCTGCTCGGGATCCCGGTGTCTTTTCCGGTCAGGATGGCGTTGACGTCGACAAATGGATCAACCGGTACAAACGGGTCAGTGCAAGCTATAGGTGGGACCCGACTCTTATGCTTGCCAATGTGCTTTTTTACCTCGATGGCCCACCGCGCGTGTGGTTCGAGACGCACGAAGCGGAGATTACGAGCTGGGACACCTTCGAAGAAAAGATCCGCGACCTTTTTGGCGACACCATTGGACGGCAGATCGCAGCGCGAAATCAACTGGTGGCCCGTGCACAGACGTCGACGGAGTCGTACGTCGCGTACATTCACGACGTCATCGCCCTATGCCGCCAGATTGACGAGCACATGAGTGAGTCGGAGAAAGAGGCTTATGTGCTGAAAGGCATAGCAGACGACGCATTTAATCTACTAGTTTACAACAACGTTGCCACCGTCGACGCCATCATTAAAGAGTGCCGGCGGTTCGAAGAAGCCAAAAGCCGCCGTATCACTCAGCGATTCACCCGGCTGCCCAACATGGCCGCGACCTCATCGTGTGAAGCCGCCCGCCAGTCCCCCACGTATGACAACGTCACACGTATTGTTCGTCGGGAAATCGAAGCCGCCTGTCCGGCTCCTCTTCAGCCACCCGTTTTCGCAACGCTCGCCACTGACAAACAACAGCCCTCAGTGGCGTTAATACAAGCTGTGGTGAGGCAGGAGTTTGCGAACCTCGGACTTCCCTCAGCATGTCCCCTGACTCGCCCTGAAGTCCCGTCCTACTCCCGAGGACACGCTCGCCGTTCACCTCCAACAATGCCCTTCCGTAACCCTTCGGAATGGCGAACACCCGACCCATTTGTTTTTCCTGCCACCAGCCTGGGCACGTTTCTCGCTATTGCCGCCGCCGTTGGTCAAACCAACCACGTCAGACTTTCTCTACCTCGGCACTCATGCATCCGACGACCCCTCGACGTTCAGACGCCACACCCTTCAATTTCTATTCGTCGTCATCTTACGAGCCTTCCACTGACGCCCCTTTGCCCGGTCGCCGCTACCCTGACGCCCCTTCGTCCGGTCGCCGTAGCTCTCGCTCCCCGTCGCCGCTACGTCGCCAATCCCGCTCTCCGCCACCTCGGCGCTTTTATTCGCCGAGCTTCTCTGGACGACCGCAGCAGGAAAACTAGATATTGCAGCTTATAGAGGTGAAGCTGCAATACCAATGACGATCTTCTGCGCTCTTCCTCGACGCACCACAAGCTGACCACTTCCTACCATCCCCAAACAAATGGCCTTACCGAACGGCTAAATCGGACCCTAATGGACATGCTCGCGATGTATGTGTCCTCCGACCACCATGACTGGGACCTGGCGCTACCTCACGTGACCTTCGCGTACAATTCTTCGCGCCACAACACCACTGGTTATTCACCCTTTTATTTGATTTATGATCGTGATCCGACGTTACCACTCGACACTTTACTTCCAACCACTACAACGCCGTCAGCCGAATATGCACGCGACGCTATTGCTCGTGCCGACCACGCACGTCAGATCGCCCGCTCTAGACTTTTGGCTTCGCAAGCCACCCAGAAAGCCATCTACGATAGCCGGCATGCTGACGTTCACTTCTCACCCGTTTCCCTTGTTCTCCTGTGGTGCCCAGTTCGTCGAGTTGGCTTATCAGAGAAGTTATTGTCTCGCTACATGGGTCCTTACCGTATCATCCGCCAGGTAACCGACGTCACCTATGAGATCATTCCTGCATCTGAGACCACAAGCCTGTCTGCAACCACACCCAGTGATGTTGTGAACGTCAGCAGGCTAAAACCTTACCACCTGCCTACTGAAGACCATAGTTAATGTGCACCGAGACGGCGCTTTTACCGCCGGGGGGGGGGGGGGGTAATGCTACGTAGCTGACGTATCAGCGGTGAAAAGACGACAACGAGGAAGTGCTCTGTCGGTTGCGCGTGCTGCTTCTATCTTAGTCGACGCCATACGCATCATTTTGATTATAGATTTTAAATAGACACACCTCGTGTCATTTTTGCGTAACAATATTTTGAACTGTTTTAGCGGGCAGTGTTTGGGACTTTTTGATTGCACTCTCCGTAACAAAGCAGATTGCAAAGTGTTCGCTGATATCACAACATATTACACCAGTCTCTACGTTATCTTTGTTTACGTTAGTAATAAATAGATCAATTAACGTTTCTGAGGTAGGTGTGATACGTGTGGGAGTTTCCGTTACTATATCGTAGCCACTCGACTCGATCGTATACACAAATGTAATTGCGACAGCAGACGACTCCAGTATGTTGATATTAAGGTCACCACCAAGAATAAGTTTTAAATTGTTGTCATTTACATAATTTAGTAATTATTCAAGGCTACTAATAAATGTATTCACAGATGAATCGGGTGGTCTGTACATGACAGCATATACGTAATTACGTGGTCAAAGTTAAGCACTCAATGTCAGCACTGACATAAGAAAATTGTGGTATTATTTGAGCGTCTATGCAGATTTTCACTAGAACCATGAGGCCACCGCCTTTTTTCTTTGTTCGGGTAAGAAAGAAAGTATTAAAATCATCTCACTTGTAAATCTCGTCGTCTGAAGTATACCAAGTTTTCATAATCTATATTACGTCGAAGGAAAAAGAAAACGTATCTAGAAAAATAGATCGATCATCTTCCTTGTTCCGCGCTGAACGAATGTTTAGATGAAGGCAGCACAGACTATCGCTACACCGATTTTATACAAGTTTATTGACGTCACTAGGTGATACCGCTATGGCGAAACAGAAGCTGCACCGCCATTCCAGATAGCGTTTTTAGGCAATCTTTTCAATGTCGCTTGCGTCGCGAATGTGCAATACATGTGAGCTTTCATCCTTTCGTGCGAGAATACGCCCATCATTCGTCCACACGAACCTCCAGTTCGCTGCTTTCTATTTAGCTATTGCCGCTCTAAGAAGCTGCTTTAGGACTGGGCATAAGTGTTCATTGATGAAAGCAGGTGTGTTAGAGGCGTGACCGAGGTCCCGTGTCGATATGCGAGTCTTCTTTGCTTTCTGCAGCACCATATCACGTTTTGAACGGCTGCGGAATTGGACTATTATGTTCGGTATTGAACTGGCATTCTTTGCTGGTACACGGTGATATTTTTCAACATCATCTTTGGTTACAGGCAGATTCAGCAGTCCGCCGATCCTGTGAAGGGTATTTCCAAGATCTTCCTCAGCAAGTTTGGGTATTCCCTTAATCTCAAGGTTACATTTGCGGGAGTATTGCTCATGTGCAGTTATTCTCTGCTCTTGTGGAGACATTTGTTTCTTGAAAGCTTCGCACTCGGTTCTCAACTACTACTTAGCGCTTCCTAGTGACTTGTGATCCCCCACAAGATCCGCATTCTCTTTCTTTATTTTCTCAACTTCGTCGTTCAAAATGCTCACACTGTTTTTCAGGTCTCTTATTTCCTTTCTTAGCTCTCTTTCAATTGACGATCTGAAATCAATCATCTCCTTTCTCATTTCTTCTCGCAACTTAGTCAATTCACTCATGACTACAGCAATACTTCACACAAGAAATGTATCACCACCTTGGCAGCAGAAAGGTAGCAAAAAGAATAATCTTTGTTTAGTATGTAAAAAAATGAATGCAAACCTGAAATAATCGAACACAGGCGTGTGAGGAACAAGCTTTCGCTGCGCCCGCTGCTGCCAAGTGAAGAGCAGGACTCCGCTGTTACTGGTTTTAAAGACGGTTACCCTGGTGTTGCTCCACGGCGGTAGCTTTTTTGCTTCGTCAGGGCTTGCCTCCCGAAGCGTGTAATGCAGTCAGTGATACGTGGCAGAACAGCATGTGACGATGTGTCGACGATGATCAGCCGTTGAGTTGTCAACTGAAATAATCGAACACAGGCGTGCGAGGACCAAGCATTCGCTGCCCCCGCTGCTGCCAAGTGAAGTGCAGGCCTCCGCTGTTACTGGTTTTAAAGACGGTTCCCCTGGTGTTGCTCCATGGCGGTAGCTTTTTTGCTTCGTCAGAGCTTGCCTCCCGAAGCGTGTGACGCAGTCAGCGATGCGTGTCAGCACAGCATGTGACGATGTGTCGACGATGATCAGCCGTTGAGTTGTCAACTGAAATAATCGAACACAGGCGTGTGAGGACCAAGCATTCGCTGCCCCCGCTGCTTCCAAGTGAAGTGCAGTACTCCGCTGTTACTGGTTTTAAAGAAGGTTGCCCTGGTGTTGCTCCACGGCGGTAGCTTTTTTGCTTTGTCAGAGCTTGCCTCCCGAAGCGAGTGACGCAGTCAGCGATGCGAGTCAGCACAGCATGTGACTATGTGTCGACGATGATCAGCCGTTGAGTTGTCAACTGAAATAATCGAACACAGCCGTGTGAGGACCAAGCAATCGCTGCCCCCGCTGCTTCCAAGTGAAGTGCAGGCCTCCGCTGTTACTGGTTTTAAAGACGGTTGCCCTGGTGTTGCTCCACGGCGGTAGCTTTTTTGCTTCGTCAGGGCTTGCCTCCCGAAGCGTGTAACGCAGTCAGTGATACGTGGCAGAACAGCATGTGACGATGTGTCGACGATGATCAGCCGTTGAGTTGTCAACTGAAATAATCGAACACAGGCGTGTGAGGACCAAGCATTCGCTGCCCCCGCTGCTGCCAAGTGAAGTGCAGGTATCCGCTGTTACTGGTTTTAAAGACGGTTCCCCTGGTGTTGCTCCACGGCGGTAGCTTTTTTGTTTCGTCAGAGCTTGCCTCCCGAAGCGTGTGACGCAGTCAGCGATGCGTGTCAGCACAGCATGTGACGATGTGTCGACGATTATCAGCCGTTGAGTTGTCAACTGAAATAATCGAACACAGGCGTGTGAGGACCAAGCATTCGCTGCCCCCGCTGCTTCCAAGTGAAGTGCAGTACTCCGCTGTTACTGGTTTTAAAGACGGTTCCCCTGGTGTTGCTTCACGGCGGTAGCTTTTTTGCTTCGTCAGAGCTTGCCTCCCGAAGCGTGTGACGCAGTCAGCGATGCGTGTCAGCACAGCATGTGACGATGTGTCGACAATGATCAGCTGTTGAGTGGTCAACTGAAATAATCGAACACAGGCGTGTGAGGAACAAGCTTTGGCTGCCCCCGCTGCTGCCAAGTCCCCCGCTGCTGCCCCCGCTGCTGCCAAGTTTCGCGTGTGCCTTCACGTAACACTTTGGGGGAAGGTGCTGGGTCACAACGCGCCACGGAGTTACTAGCGGACGCCTATTCACTGCTTCCAACATGTCTACCGGCAGCGACGCTTCGTCAACTGCCGCGCCCAAAGCATCAACGGCGCCGACCTCCTCTGTTTTTCTCCTGGCCGCTCCGCTCCGCGATCCTGGCAACTTTCCGGGAATGGATTGCGAGGACGTAGATAAGTGACATAAACTCTACGAGCTTGTCAGCAAAAACCACAGGTGGGACCTAACCTTGATGCTGGCAAACATCATCTTTTATTTATAAGGATGGCCAAGGCATGGTTTAATAACAATGTGGACGCGATCACGAGCTGGGACGTATGCAGGACCAAGTTACGCGAGTTGTTTGGTCAATCTGCCGGCTGCAAGCAGGCCGCTAAGAAAGCAGGCCGCTACAAACGTGTTCAGACGTCTACGGAGTTCTACCTGGCGTATATACAAGAAGTGCAGACCCTTCGCCGTGAAATTGACCGAACCATGGCTGAGAGAGAGAGAGATTGAGAAAGGAAAGGCCGAGAGGTTAACCAGATATAGGTGTCTGGTTTGCTACCCAGTGCTGGGGGCGGGGAAGTAGGGGCAACAAAGAGGAAGTAGACAGAGAAGAAAAACGCACGCGCACTCATAAGAAAACAAAAACACACACAGGAAGGGCGTCCTAGCTACAACCGCTCAGTAAGGCCGCTCGATCGCAAAAAGTGTAGTAGCGCTTTCAGAGCCCTCTTCTGTGAAGTCGCATCCTGTCGATACTGTAGAATTCTCTGCTCCGACAGACGTTGATCATCCAATTTGTTGAGTTCCTTGCGAAGGCATAGTCGTTGTTTACTGTACGCTAGGCAGTCAGAAAAAATATGTTGGATTGTTTCCTCTTTGCCACAGTGGCCACAGGCTGCGGGGTCGGCCATCCCAATGCGGAAAGTTTAGGCGTTGGTAAACGCAACGCGCAACCACAGCCTACATAACAGGGTCTGGTCTGCTCGGCAAAGCCTCGACGGGACTTGAAGACTTAGCGTCGGGTCAAGCGAGTACAGTCGGGCACGCTTGAAGTGTGGCTGATTCCATTGTGATGTGGTTTGCTGGTGAGCAAGCCTGCGGAGCTTTCGTGCACCATCTCTCCTTGAAAGTGGTAGTCGTAGTTTATGATCTTATGTGTGGGCTGAGCGGGTAGCTTGATCGGCCCGTTCATTGTCGATGATTCCGCAGTGACTGGGCAACCACTGAAATGTAATTTGGTGCCCTTTCTCAGTCAGGTTGTGTATAACCTCTGCTATCTCTAGGACCAGCTGCTCGTGTGGTGCACGGCGTAAACTTGATAGTAGAGACTACAGTGCCGCCTTCGAGTCGCAGAAAATAGTCCACTTGCGTGTAGTTTGATCAACTACAAATTGCAACGCGGCACGAAGTGCTGCCAATTCTGCTGCCGTTGATGTTGTTGCGTGAGATGTCTTGAATTTAATTGTCGTGGCCAACCTTGGTATCACTACTGCTGCTGTAGAGCTGTACGGCTGAACCAATCCGTCAGTGTATATGTGTGGAGTCTTGGTATTTCTCATACAAGAGAAGTAGCGTGAGTTATTTAAGAGCCGGTGACGACAAACTGGCCTTTTTATAGCCGCCAGGTATGTTAATAATAATCATTGGTTGAGCGAGGCACCATGGCGGAGTCACAGGTCTATTTGCGGTCACTGTTTTGCAGTAAGATGTTCAAGGTCGGACCACTGGTAGAGAGGCTAGGTGATGTCGAGGAGTTCGAGCAAGGTGTCGTATATGTGTCCTCAGCACTTCCACATTAATGTGGGTCTTGATGAGGTTGTCCCTTGTGATGGCGATAGTTGCCGCTGTTGACGCACTGTGGGGCAAGCCTAAACATATCCGGAGTGCTTGAGCCTGGACACTTTGAAGCATTTGTATGCTTGTTTTACTTGCGTTGGTTAACGCAAGTAGGCTGTACCGAAGGAATCCAAGGAAAAGAATCCTGTATAGTCGCAACATAGCAGTTGTGGACATTCCCCAGTTCTTTCCAGCGAAGAACTTGAACAAATTACAGATGCCTGTCAATCGCCTTTTCATGTTTGATACATGTGAGCTCCATGAGAGGTCTCTGTCAAATATAACACCTAGGAATATGATCGGAGGTGGCGTATTCTTTCGCTGTTTATCAGAGCGCTGTATTTCTGCATTGGTTTGCGCGTAAATTTCACAAGTGCACATTTCTCAGAGAAAATTTTCAGACCATGTTGACGGAGGTAAATAGCAACTTGAATGGTAGCTCTCTGAATTCGCGCTCGCTGCTGTAGACGTGTTACTGCAGACGTCCAAACGCAGATGCCGTCCGCGTACACTGACAATCTGACAGTACTTGGCAGATGCTCATTGAGAGCTATTATCGTCCGATTGAATAGTAGAGGGCTAAGTATGACACCCTGGTGAACACCACGGTGGCTGTAATGTAGCGAAGTGTCTACATCCTCGGTTCCCACGAAAAAAGATCGCTCAGGGAGATAGCTACGTAGCCACTGAAACATCCGACCACCCACTCCTACCTCCTTGAGAGCGGTGAGGACAGCTTCATGTGTGACGTTATCGTATGCCCATTTAACATCAAGAAATAAAGAAGCGCAGAGACGCTTGCGGCCTTTTAGGAGCGAAGCTCCTTGTTTAGAAAAAGTTTATTTACAGCATGTGCAGAACACAAAGGCTTCATACCATTCCAGTAACAGGGCACATACACTTCTGCACATCTATATTTCACGACTAACATCACTACGTTACAGTGAAGACATTTGCTCTAATATACATGATTATGTTGGCACATGTACACAAAAATTCAATGTGATATAACGATACAAGGGTATAACGATACAATAGATCCAAATGAAACACGATTTGTAACAAATGAAATCATATACAACAACTCAACGGGCGCTGATTAGCACCAAGTCGGTCGAAAAATGAGTTGTATCCTTTCGTGTTCCACCTTGACGAAAGGGCACGACCAATGCCGCAGAAACACTTGCTCCCCGAGGAAGAAAAGCTCTTCTGAGAGGAACGCGAGGATCTCTCGTCTCAATCTCCCCAGTATCGGCCACAAAGCACGCCGGCGGCAATTGGCAGCTACGGCCTCACATCGGTTTCTCCAAAGGCTGAACAGCCCCGCAACTATTAAGAGAGCGGAGAAGCGGCTACGCGGAAATCGGCCGTTGGACACGATAGTTCGCACACCCTGTCCCCGAAAACCAGCATTAACCGCACGCCAAAAAAGGCGGGAAACCACACATTCAAACGTCGCATGTCGATTGGTCTCTACCATGGCGCAGTTGGGGCAAGTGGAAGTGCGAACCACAAGCCATCGCTGCAACCGATCTCGCGTGGGGAGCAAGCCCCAGCCCAACCTCCAGACAAAGTCTCTGAGATGCCCTGGCAACACTGCGGCTGTTATTGGTTTCCAAGCGCGGTTCAATACATATTGACGATGCTGGGGCACCAAGGGCCGTAGAAGGGCGGCCATTGTGTCCACTACTTTAGAATCGGTTACCTCTATCTCTGGGCACGTAGCTTCCAAACGTCGGTGAAATGCCAGAAGGGCTCGATACAAAGATGGTAATTCAGTTGATTGGGGACCTTTGTTTATTTGGCTATCCGGCAAGAAGACACGTAGTGATGGCCCCAGATGGTAACGAGCCAGTGTCTGAGCAGGCATGTCATCATTGCTTAGTATTCGCAATAGAGTGCGAAGGCACAATGTAGAAGCCGTGACGGAAACGTCGGGGAATGCAAAACCGCCTTGATCTCGTGGTTGAGCTAAGGCTGGACACGATAACAATTCTGTGCCACCAGACCAAAAAAATGAACTGATGCAGCTTTGCACTTTCCTGCAGACGTGGAGGGGTGGTTTAACAGAATGGCAAAGGTACCAAAATTTTCCTAGGTACACCGTTTGAGTTAAGTATCGGCGTTCGAAGAGGGGGAATTCGAAGTACCTGGCTGCTTTGATATCATTTAGAAGAGTTTGTACAACGGATGACCAGATGCTATCCTGTATACCAAATACAGTGAAAGTAACTCCGAGTATTGAAATCTCAGGAGACCACTGTAAAGGCGACGTGATGTTGATACGACCGCTGGGGTTGCCAATGAAAAAATACTGGCTTTTAGAAAAGTTTAAACCTTGCACCGGAGATAATACCGAAATCATGGAGTGTATCAAGAGCATGCTGCAGCGACTGTTCATTATGTACATATAGAGTGATATCATCTACATATGCAGCGACTTTTACTTGAGCGTTACCGGGTAGAGGTAAGCCACGAATCTGCGGGTGATGTTCAACGGCTCTTAAGAAGGGCTCTAATGCAAGGATAAATAACACTGGGGAGAGGGGACACCCTTGACGGACCCCACGCGTGACTCTAAATGCGTGACTCTCACGGGAATCTAAGTAAAGGGTACTTTCTAAATTAGTGTACATCGCGTTGATAAGGTCAATGAACTTATCCGGGAAACCGTATGCATGTAAAACATTTAGTATGTAGCCATGTTCTATGAAATCGAAAGCTTTCTCTTGAACTAATGAAACCAACAGTCCTTGCGCACATCGGCTAATGGTGTATTGAATGATGTCACGCGTTAACCACGTATGGGTGTGTATTTCTCTGCCCGGAACAGAACAGACCTGGTGGGGAGCGGTTAATGTTGCAAGAAATGGACTGATTCGGCGCACCAAAATGTTAGCCAAGAGCTTGTAATCTACGTTGAGCAGGGTAATAGGGCGCCAATCTTCTGGTCGCATGGACATTGGGTCTTTCTTGGGAACTAGCGTTATACGGCCTTTGTGGAAAGAAGTTGGAAGTGTAATATCTTGGAAACACTTGCGAATGACGCGTGACATAGTTGGACCAATGATAGGCCAGAACTGTACATAAAACTCTGCAGGGAGTCCGTCAGGCCCTGGGGCCGATCCCTTTTTCATTGCGTCTAATGCGCCTTTGATTTCGTCATCGGATGGCGGTGATAGGAGGACGTCATTTGACATGTTGGAATCATGAGGTAAATCTGTTAGTAGAGGATGCGAAGAAACGGATCCTGGGTAACAGACATTAGCACCAGATTTAGCTATTGACTCAAAGTATTGGGTGAATTCCTGAAAGTCGCGCGTACCCGCAGCAGCTGGGGTGATAGGGTTCAGCGAGTGGGCAGGCGAGCCTGGTGGACGAAGCAGAGCTCTGCGTGCATACCTTAGCACCTCAGGGTGCGCACAGGGTGCACGTCTACAGCGCCAAGCTGCAGCCGAGAGTGAAGAAGCGCGCATAATACGCTGGTACCGTTCAACGAGCTCCTGTTGCCATGCCCGCATTACAGTGGAAGGACTGGGATCTCGATTGGCAATGCGTATCTTCTCGTCACCCCCGGAAAATCTTTACAGGCCTGCGCCCAGCAATCTGACGTCATTTCTGGCCGGCCGACTCTCGGGGAAGCCGCAGCGGCAGCGAGCGCAGCGCGGGCGGCGGTGGTGACGGTTCAGCGGCGTGGTGTTGACGGTGTTTCGCGTTTGTTGCTTTCCGTTGTTGTTTTGCGGAAATTTCGTTTCCGTGCGTGATGCTGGAGTGATGCGACAATGCCGAATAAGTGTTGTGTACCCGGATGCACCGGCAACTACAAAACAGGAAAGAAGATACAAGTGTTTTCCTTCCTTAAAGACGCCGACGCTCTCAAACAATGGCTACGCGCCCTTCCTAGGAAGGACTTCGTGCCGACTTCGTGCACTAAGGTAAGAATTTGAGATGCTCCTGTTCTTAGCTTGTCGTTGCTTGTTCGGGTAGAAATCACCTATGATTGGAAACACTTGAGCGTGTGGCCGCCGGGCCTCGCGAAGCGCTGACGCCAGCAGTTAATGAGAATCGCCCAGAAAGGCATGTTCGCAGCAAGGATGGTCAGCTGCGCTTTGTTCACTAACAGTGCCGCGGTGTCGTCCATTCTTGCAAGCTCTCGGTGGAAGCGCTTCGGGGAGTGCGGTGACATCACGCTCCCGTGTTTCCTTTCATGTTGCTTGTACCGCTTAGCGCAGCGCTTTTATTTAGATGCTTGCGAAACGTAGGTAGACTTTGTTTTAGCTACACGGACTGTAAACACGGTCATGCGAACGGGAGCGCATTTTTTTTCTTTTGAGAAGTGGCGTCTCAGACGTTCTTGAAACGTTTGTGCAGGTGTGCGCGGATCATTTCGACGCTTCATGCATCGAGAAGACGACATCGTACACGGATCCAAGGACAGGGAGAGTTATTGAAGTTGCACTCCCAGTACCACGGTTGCGTCCTGGATCTGTCCCAACGGTATTTCCCGGCAGTCCGTCCTACCTATCAGTACGAGACCAGAGCACGAGAGAAACCCCTGACGCCAAGAGGAGCCGACAAGAAGCCTCCCAACTCGCCCGTGCTGTAGAAGAGTCGCTGGCGTCATATGAAGCGGAGCAAGAACGAGACCGGTTTTCGTCCCTCGAAGAACTAAGGGCTCGCCTGCAAGGGGTGTCAGTGTCTCCGAAGTGGACTGTGATTCATAAAGAAGAGTGCTCCATGTTTTTGAACATTATCGACTATCGTGAACCTTGTTTGAATGCGTCATTGACCGTGTTTGCAAACCTTGAAGTCTTTGCCTGCTATCAAGGTTCACCAATCAAGAACCTTGGTAGCGCTGTTGTACCAGACTCAGTTCAAAAAGTAAGTTCCTTGTTGGAAATTTTGAACAACCTGTCGATGCTGTCTGAGGAGCGCTGCACTTATCGCCACCTGGCTCAAGCAATACAATCCCTTCTGGACAAATTGGAAGCCAGCATTGATAAAGGCAAGAAAGAGACGGTGAACTTTATGAAGGAGCAGCTACTACTCCTTTCTGCAAAGCGCATTCAGTATAGCGCACAGGTGATGGTCTTTGCATGCATCTTGCGTACAATATCACCACATGCCTACAAGTTCCTGAGAAGCACAGGTGCACTAACTTTGCCCCACCCAAGCACTATTAGAAATGTGTGCTCGTCTATTCAAATGTGCCCACAAGTTGATTCTTCTGACGACACTTTCCTTCAGTATGTGTCTCAGAGATTCAAACATCTGCAGGCACATGAACACACTGTGACGCTGATGCTTGACGAGATTTATATCAAACCTTGTTTAGATTACAAAGGTGGGAACATATGTGGTGCAGCAGTTAACTCCAACGAAGCGGCCACATCGGTGCACGTGTTTATGATACAAAGTTTGCTGAGCGCATTCAAGGAGGTGGCGCACATTCTTCCGGTAAAAGCCTTACAGGGTGAAGATCTTCATTGCATGCTGAAGAAGGTGATCCTGGGCTTAGAAGAAATTGGATACAGGGTCATAGCCGTTGTCTGTGACAATAACTCGCTGAACAGGAAGGCAATGAAGATGTTTCTGCCAGAACCAAAGCTTAGCCCTGTTTACCCGCATCCGGCAGACCCAGATCGGCCGTTATTTTACGTGGTGGATGCTGTGCATCTATTTAAATGCATAAGAAATAACTGGCTCAACCAGAAAAATGGTGGAACTTGCTTTTTCTACCCACGCTTCGAGCTTTAGAACAATGAAGTTCATCCCGAATGCAAGATGACTGCTTCATTTAAGCATTTGAGAGATTTGCATAAAGAGGAGTCACCCCTGCTTCTGAAGTCTGGGTATGGCTTGACGTCAAAAGCTCTAAATCCAAGCAGCTTTGAACGACAGGACGTCAAACTCGTACTGCAGGTTTTTAATCCGCACGTAGCCGAAGCCCTGGCCGCTCGCAAGGGTCGTACTGATTTTCAACATGCTACAGCAACCGCCGAGTTCATCAAAATAATTCTTCGTTGGTGGAGCATTGTCAATATAAAGACACCTAGTAAGGGCTTCCATCACCGTAATGTTTACGAAGAGCCCATGTCAAACCACACAGATGACCCAAAGGCAAGCTTTCTAAGCGCTTTTATCACATGGCTCGATGTGTGGGAATTTTATAGGCACGACACCGGAGTACTTACCCAGGAGACATTGAGTGCCTTGAGGCTCTCTGCTCAATCCCTTTTGGCATTGGTGAAGTACTGCGTTAATGAGCTTCACTTTAAGTATATTCTGCTAGGGAAAGTCCAGACGGATACCCTCGAGAGTCGCTTTGGACAGTACAGGCAGATGGCTGGTGGGCAGTATCACATATCTGTTCGCCAGCTTTGCGGAACCGAGGGAAGGATTCGCCTTCAAAATGCCCTTCCAAGGATGAGCAACGATGATCTCAGAGGCATCGAAGAGACGGACAGTGTCAGGGATGCGGGCACTTCTTTTAGTGTTCATGTTAGCGATGCTGACCTTGATGAGCCCAGAGCACAAATGCCGGTGATTGGTTATGTTGGTGGGTATTGTGCACACGCTGCAATGAAAGTTCTCAAGTGTGAAAGCTGCCAGAGGCAGTTGGTCGTTACCCGAAATACGGCCGAAACAGGAGAGGACACCCATTCTTTAATCGCACAACTGGATCGGGGTGGCCTCAAATTTCCTTCTGCTCTTGTAATCACAGTAGTTATGTACACGGAGGTTGTAGTTAGAAAGCTCATGACGGAAAGTACCTCTACCCAGTTTCTCCATGGGCCGAACCAAAAGAATGTCGTTCGGCAACTTACACTGGACTCTCTGCCAAGGCTTGAGGACATAGATACGTGTGAAAACGGGCACACCTACGAGCTCCTCATCACATTGGTTGCAAACTGTGCAGCAAATATAATGCTCAACAACTTGTGCAAGCAAAGGAACGATCTTTTACGCATCGAAAAAGATCAGAAGGCGAAAAATAGAAAGGCCCGAATTTTTCTTGGAAAGTAATTTTCCAAGCGTCGCGTCTTTCTCTTCACATTTGTACTTGTGAAACTGCACAGAGTGTATTTGATTGCATGTCATGACTTGATTTCCTTGGTATACTTCTGCCTTATGTAAAATGAGCCTTGTTTCCAGTTTTGTATCTCTTTACAAGTTGTTAGCTTTTAAAAGTGCTGTACTTTTTTCTTTTTTTAACTCGAACTGCCTCGGTGCCTACTGTAGCAGTTGTACAGTCCGTTTTGGTACCTAAGCTGTGTACACTTTCCTTGTGCACTCTGTGTATAGACATGTTGTGCACTGTGATTTGTTTTTTCTTGGATTTTTGTTTGATTTTTTCCCTAGGACATGAACCTACCTGTGGCAGTACAATTACTTTTCTTTCTGTCATTTATCATGCTGTGGACCACAATTTAGTCACCAGTGTTCTTATGTATTGTATTTTTTGGCAAGTGTTTGAACCTGATACCTTGTGTTGCTACTGCTACTATGATAAACGAATGGTATGTTTTCCTCTAACCTACAATTTAAATGAAAGTGTGCTTTTTCTGATCCAAAGCTCGGGGATGTTTTTGCTGTTACAATCTGTTTTGTTTTGAGTTTTATGTGGCAAGATATTGTGTTTTGTACTTTTGGCATATTTTCAACATTAAGGGCAACATCTTGTGTTGCCTGTCGTCTGCCTGAACCGAGAACAATGCGCACTGTGATATTTGTACAGACGGCATCTGGCTGTGATAAATAAATATGCATTATTCCATTCACGATATTCATTATTTCTTGATACCTTGATAAGTTCCTCAACCGCGGTGGCTCAGTGGCTAAGGCGTAGCGCTGCTGAGCACTAGGGCGCGGTTTCGATACCCGGCTGCGGCGGCCACATTTCTGATGGAGGCGAAAAGCAAAAACGCCCGTGTGTACGAGATTTCGGCACACAATAAAGATTCCCAGGTAGTCAAACTTGATCCTGAGCCCTCTCCTACGGCGCGCTTCATCGCCTGCGTTGCGTCGGCGCGTTAAACCATACAATCAATTGATACCTTGATAAATCGTGCGGACATGGTGTCAAGGCACCTCGCCCGAGTCGGTAGGCGTGAAGGGCGCTCGCGGCAAGCGCTCGCGGCTGGCGCAGCCACCCAGCGAAGGGCGGCCGGCCGGCCGGCGCGATGTGACGTCGTCGACGTCATATCACGTGACGCGCAGGCCTGAAAAGCTTCCGGGGGTGACGATCTTCTGGATTAACAATGACGCATCTTTCAACATACGGGTGCAAAGTCCTCTGCCCGACGCACTGCAATGATGCCGCCACTGTTCTTTGAGGCGATCCCAATCACCTACATCGGCCCCAATAAGCGATGCGCGTAACGCTCGGGATAATTTCTCCGTAGCGTGAGAGTCCTGGAGGACGCGGCAATCGAGACGCCATGGTCTGTGAACCGTTGGCGTCCCCGCTGGCAGGCGGAGAGATAACATAACCGGCCGATGGTCGCTAATGTACACCGGTGTCGGTGGCAATGACATTACCCCGGTGTCGTGAACGTAGGTTATAAGACTGGGGGATGCATACACGCGATCAATTCGGCTGCTCGACGCTGCTCGACGCCAAGTATAGGCATAATTACTGCCATGCACAATTTGATGAATGTTACTCAATGCCAATTGCTGCACTAGACGTTCGAGTTCTCTGGCATTCCAGTTTGACCGGCCGCGACCCGGACCTCGAACGTCTGCGTGTGAATCTAAGACACAATTGAAATCCCCTAAAAGTACCACATGTCGGGAATTTAAAAGGGACGCATCAAGAGATTCGAAGAACGCGTTTGAGTTCTCGCGTGCCGCTGGGGCATACACGGCAACAAATCTCATTCTTAACGAAAAAAAAGTGCAGTCGAAAGCCAGCACGCGTCCGAAGGCTTCGAAGGAAACATGATGGTCACGTAAAAGACCTCGGTTAAAGATAACGACTCCGACGCCAGTCGAATGCGTGCTGGCGTACGAAAAGAAACAATCAAAATTGAACGCGCGCTTGAAAGCGAGTACATCAGAAAGCTTGAAAAAATTTGTTTCTTGCACGAACAGCAAATCACAGTGCACTGAACGTGCAAAAGCCAATACCTCAGCCTGTTTTCGTGGATTTCGGAAACCTTGAACGTTAAAAGTAATCACTTTTTGAGTAAGAGCCATGGGGAAAATGGAAACATAGTATAGGATCACGCAAATGTAGGGGTACCTTTATCAGGTGCGGGAGCCAATGCTCCGCAAGTGGCTGAGTCATTTTTTCCGGCCAGGTGATCCACCGGAGGCTCGAGGCTTCCGGGATTGCGTCAAAGTCCGCAGGGGACTTCTGTCTCTGGTGGGGGCGTCTAAGTCACGAGGAGTTATCCGGGGGCGTTTGGTGTCCGGGTGTTTGAGCGAGGATGATACAAAGACGTCTTCACTGTCCTGGCTTATGTCACTGGGGCTGGTGTCTTCGTCAATTTGTAGGGGCGCCTCACTCGCGGTGCTGTTGGAGTCCTCGTAGATGCAGGCGTCGTCGTCTTGAGATGTAGACTCCTCGATGACACCTGAACTTGTTGTCGACAGAGCAGCAACGCGAGGAGCCTCAGATGCTATATTCCCATCCGAGACGCCGTCCTCACGAGGCGCTTCGTCTGACAAGGGCTTGGCCTGCGATTCCTCAGAAATGACCACGGGACGCGGGGAACTTAAGTTTTCAGTACCTGGAGGGATTACCAGGTCCGGAATCGTTGGGAACGCAGTGGGCGTCTGGTGCAGCGCCGCGATCGGCACACCCTGGTCGTGGTCGGCCACCACGGCTCTCACCGACGAATCGTCGCACTTGTTCTTAGATGGCGTTCCTGGTTGAAGTGGAGGGAAAGCCTTGGATGCCGCCTCGGAATACGATGGCCTGATGGTGCAGGCCACGGTGGCATGCGGGTCCCCACAACGGCGACACGGCAGCGAGCAGCCTTTCCCGTCGTGGCCATAAACGCCGCACCTTCCACAAAACGGAGCTGTGCAGTTCATGCGGAAGTGCCCACTGTCTCCACATCGACGACACACTCGCTGGATGCCTTTATAGTCACAGGTCACTCAATGGCCCGCGACCTTGAGGTAGTTGGGCACCGGTGACGAAGCCTTCATTTCCATGCGGACGTATCGCGTCCCAGTGGTCACGGTTGGGCGCGATCCCATGAGTCCTCTGGTGATGTGCAGCACCTTCCCGTAGGAAGAGAGTGCTTGTGCGAGGACTTCGCTGGGTACGCGGCACGGCAGGAACAGGACGGTCACTTGGGGTCCCAGGGGTACGATGGCGACGCGCTCTCCTCGGATGATAAGGTGCGACGCGTCTACGATTTGGGCCAGTGCGGCCTCACTGTTGACGGCAACTTGGTAGTTCCGGCCTCCAAAGTGCTGAACGCAGTACACTTCTTCAATTCCTACTATTGAAGACGTCGCGTCAACGACGTCTTCGGGACTAGTCACCTCGGGGACGACTACGTCGAGGGCTAGCGCCTTCTTAGCGCTGTGCAGTTCAAGGTATTTGAGAGTGCCATAAATTGTAGACTAAGGAAGTTTCTTTCAAAGTATCAAATAATAAACCCTGCTCAGTATGGTTTCCAGAAAGGAAAGTCCACTGAATTAGCCCTATTAAACGTAAAAGAGGTCATACTGAACAATTTTGAAAAAAGACTATATACAGTAGGACTGTTCCTTGACCTGAAGAAGGCTTTCGATAGCATAAAACATGACATTCTAGAAGAAAAATTATTTGACTATGGATTGCGTGGCGCTGCTCTTAAACTTATTACGAATTACTTATCTGATAGAAAACAATATGTTACACTCGGAAGCTTAGCGTCAGAAGCAACAGAACTTAAGCAAGGCGTTCCACAAGGTTCTATCTTAGGACCCTTGTTATTTATACTTTATATAGATGATATATGTAATATCCCATACACAGAAAAACTAGTCATGTACGCAGATGACACGAATGCCTTTTTCAGTGCTGATACAGTGGCCGATCTTCAAGTTACTGTAACTAATTATTTAAGACACCTGGAACTGTGGCTCCATGAAAACAAGCTTGACTTAAACGCAAGTAAAACAAAATATGTTATATTTAGGCCTCCTAATAAGCCATGCATTACTCTGAATTTCTCCTTTCAGGGCACCACGCTGGAATGTGTTAAAACGCAAAAATTTCTAGGAGTATGGTTTGAGGAAAACATGTCATGGAACACACATATATCAAAACTTGTCTCTGAATTAGGTAAAACTGTTGGCTGCATGTATAAGTTATCAGACCTTGTACCATTATGGCTTAAAAAGGCTATATACTACGCCCATTTCTATTCTCGGTTATCTTACTGCGCACTAGTATGGGCAAAAACGTCTGCTCAGAACCTCAACAAACTAGAGACGTTACAGAAAAAGGTTCTTAGAATATTTGAAAAATTTTATGGGCTTCCTAGCGAACTACGTACTCATCAGCTCTTTATAAATCATGATCTTATTAGAGCAAGTGACCTTTACACATATAAACTAATACTTTATATTCAGAAAAACAAACTTCATCAGCATTCAATTGACAGCTCCTGTCGATACGCTCTCCGAAATCAACTAAGACCAGTTCCCTTTTCTCGCACACGTTACGGAGAATGCCTTCTACACCACCAGATACCAACAATATTGAACAAATTCTTAACCAGTATCGACTTCGAACTGCCTGAACGTATATTCAAGAAACATGTACGAAGTATGTTGTTACACGCATAGGAATTGCTCAAACAGCACTAGCTATCTTTCGTTATCATGTTTTTTACATGTTTTCTTTCCTTTTTGTATAAGAATTGTTGTTTTGCGCATGTGCATACAAGATTTATGCGACCTACGTGAAATTATGTGTGTATTTTGTTCACTAAAAGGAAAAAGTACTACGCTCTCATTTTGGCTTATGCATGTACAGTGAATTACGCGATATTTTTGTAAAATGCCTGCTGCTCTGGAACGGGTTCTTGGGCTCTCTCAAGATGTCTCCGACATCTTTTCGCCTAAGGACCTCCGACTTGATGTTGTTGGAAATAAACTTGACTTGACTTCTTCGGGGGCTGGCTTGCCATGACGGGCGTCCGCCCGCCCAGGGACGCCGTGAGACGCTAACGACGACGTGAGACGCTAAGCTCCTGTGTTTAGAAAAAGTTTATTTTCTCATGGGACGCAACAAAGCTAAGGGACAAGCGTCTGTATAACAGGCACAATAACAAACAAAAGACAAAGCACAACATACATTACACATTTAAACAAGTGTCCAAGGATGTCCATCGTTCATAGTACTAATAACTATACATACACTACATAAATGCACTAATCACACTATGGATAATGTACATGATGATATATGTGCAGAATTTACAAGACTCGGTGAAGATGTTAGAAAATCTAAGCTCCTTATGGCGTGGCTTGGGCGGCCCTCGTATGTAACCACCAGTGGCACATACCCGAAATAAGTAAAACACTTGACCTCCAAGGTGGTGCCAGTGAGAGATTTCTTCTGTGCGTTGTTTAACAATAAAAAATAGTGCTCAATGTACATGCCAATGGCTGCTCATGGGGAATGAGAGACATGAGCATTCGGCTTTTAGTCAACGCGCACGCTGCGATCCCCATTAGCAGCCATTGGCATGTACATTGAGCACTATCGGACAAGAAAGGGATGCTACATTATACTCGCTGGGTGTAACCTCCTTAGCTTTAGAAAGGTTTAGCGAGCGTTGAGCCGCAGTGCCATGGATACAATGAACTTGTATACACCATGAATGAACTCAATGTGGTTTAAAATGAGAAGTAGATACGAAGCGCAAGCCGTAAGAAAGTAAAAGCCGAATTCTCCTGTCTCTAATTTCTCATTAGCAGCCATTGGCATGTAAATTGAGCCCTATATGACAGGGAAAGGTTGCTACGTTATACTCGCTGGGCGTAACCTCCTTGGTTTTCGAAAGGTTTAGCGAGCGTTTGGTCGCAGTGCCATGAATACAGTGAACTAGAATATACCATGAACTCGAGGTGGTAATGGTGGGAAGTGGACCCAAAGCGCAGGCCGTAAGAAAGTGTTCGTGTGCCACCTCTCGTTTAGTCCTTGGAATGTCCGCTCGATGGCGGTGCTTCTATATGGGGAATATATGATAAAAAGAAGCGAGATGGTGGGACTTGGAGTGTTGAATAGATGAACGAACGGACACACAAACAGATGCAAGGATGGACGCATGAACGGACGCAGGGGCGGATGGACGAAAGAACGCAGGGACGGGGGCACAAACAGACGCATGGACGGTCACACAGACGGACGCATGGACGGACGAATGCTTCGCCCCACTCTCCATCATTCACTCCGTGGATATGCTGCCATTTTTTCGTGTTGCACGTAGCTGACCAGGTCTATGACGCTATAAATTGATGACCGGCCACGGCGAAATCCCGTCATAGCTTGACGATAGTTATAGCACGAGAACAAAACGACGACACAGAGACAAGAAGGACACGAAAGACACGAGCGCTAACTTCCAACTGAGTTTATTGCGCAGAGCACGAAAATTAATAGAGGAGACAGTGACCATGTGATAACAACCATATGGCACAAGAGCAGAACATGAGTAAGAAAACCAAACCAAACGACACAAATACAAAGGCACTGAAAAACAGCAAAGAAAAACCCAGAAGAACCCGAAACAAAAAGGCAAAGCTACCTGCACGCACCGAATCCTTCGAGGAACCTGCGTTTCTTCTCGGACAAAGCAACGGAGGGCTTGCTTATACAGGGCACCTGTTCGCATTACCTGCCCGCACCGAATCCTTCGAGGAACCTGCGTTCCTTCTTGGACAAAGCCACGGAGAGCTTGCTAACACAAGGCACCTGTTCGCGTGCCATCTGCGCACCCTCGACAATGACCCGGGTGCTTACATCTCTGTGTTTGTACAACGTCGCTGTTTCCTCGAAGAGGGGAACACACTTGCACTCAGTGCAGTGCTGGGCAAGAAAACCATCTTTCCCGTTTTTAACATTGTTCGCGTGCTCTCTCAGACGATCTTCCAGACATCTTCCGGTCGTTCCGACATAACAAGCACCACATGAAAGGGGGGTCCTATAGACGACTTCCCGGGAGCAGGCCGCATACCTGTTTCGATGTTGAACTCTGAAATCTGTTGATGATTTCGTTATCAGGGGGTTGGTAGATTTGGTGAGGCTGATTAATTTGAACGGTGCTGAGAACAAGACACGAACTCCAACACGTTTTCCGATTTTTTTGAGCCTATGTGATATCTGGTGTATGTATGGAATCACGGCTATCCTTTCACGTTCTGTATCTTTCTGTTCTATATATTTCAGTGCTCTGCGCAATAAACTCAGTTGGAAGTTAGCGCTCGTGTCTTTCGTGTCCTTCTTGTCTCTGTGTCGTCGTTTTGTTCTTGCGCTATAACTATCGTCATGCCATACCAACTAGCCCAAGCTGCCACACTTCTAAGTCCCGTCATAGCATTCGGGTAGATGTTGTGATGCTCCAGGAACCATTCTAGCCATCCAAGTACTATCCTCTCCATCACTTTGCCCAAGCAACTAGCCAGTTCAACCGGGTGGTATGATGTTAGCACCAATGGTGACTTGCCAGGCTTCAGTAATGGAACCAATCGGCTGGTCTTCAAGTTAACTGCGAGGGTGCCCTCTCGCCACGAATCGTTGTATATCTCGAGGAGGGCACTCCTCGCACACTCACTAAGGTGACACAGTACTCTGTATGATATTCCATCAGGCCAGGGTGCTGATGTCCGCCTACACAAAGCCAGTGCTGCTTTAAGCTCTAAATAGAGAAAAATTGGTCCGTGTGGTGATTGTGTGATGTCGTGCCACCACATGAGAGCGCTGGAGGCGGAAATGTTGTAGGCCCGTGTGCTCAGATTTGGGTGCACGTTAAAGAACCCCAGGTGGTCTAAATTTCTGGAGCCCTCCACTACGGCGTCTCTCATAATCATATAGCGGTTCTGGAACGTTAAACCCCACATATCAATCAATCAATCAATCACGTGAGAGTGTGGAGATGTTGGGATCTGCGAGTTGACAAGATAAGTTGGCACAGAACTTTTCTGCCACGTCGACTTCTGATCTCTGTTGAGAGAGGGATAGAGCCTTGAATGGAGACCACTGAATGGGAGTCGTCCGGAGTCCTCTTATTGTCCTTCACAAGTGTGATAAAGGCTTGCGAGGATCTAACGACGCGCAGAAGGCGGCCCAACGTTGTGACTCTAGCTTGTCTATGCGGCGTGGTATCTTCTTCTGAAGATGTCTAGCGATTCGTAAATCGTCGATTGCTTTCGTGCGTCGGTACCTTCGTTCCGCACGCCGTCGGAGAGCCCGAAGTCGTTCTAATTTGACATCAAATTCGGTTACTCTCGAAGAGCATGTGAGGGTGCACAATGTGTCTTGCACTGTGGACTTGATCACCTCTTCTAAGTCAAATGAGGTGTTCTCTTGACAGCGTTCTTTCATGAGAGATTCCAACTTGGTCCAGTCCGCTCTTTGGATAGTTTCGCGTACCTTGCAAGGTGATAATCCTCTGATCTTGACATATGTGGGAATGTGGTCGCTTCCATGTGTTTCTATGTCCGCAAACCATCCGGCACATCTGACGAGACCTCCAGAAACAAAAGCCAAGTCAAGGCAACTGCTGTATTCAGGGCCACGTAAAAATGTTAGGCTGCCATCATTAAACAAGCACAGCTCGTTGTCTGAAGCAAATGTTATAAGACTTCTACCCTTTGGGCTGATCTTCGGGCTCCCCCATAGCGTATGGTGCGCGTTGAAGTCTCCGATGATCACCTATGGGCCAGGAGTAGACGATAGGATGTGTCCTAGTCTTCTGTAGTCAAATCTACTTGATGGCGACAGGTATGCACCGACAACAGTGACAATGGGACCCTTTTTCTTCACTGTTAAGCATATATATATTTGTTATCGTTGTCAGGTGGTACAGACCGAAGGATGTAGGTCCGCTCAGGTCGAACAAACAGCAGGACCTTGCTGTTTTCTCTATAACAAGCCGGCATAAGTGATTCGTATCCGAAGAGTCTGATAGCGCTCGATAAATTTGGCTCGCAGATGACGATTATGGGAAACATATTGGTGGAAACGAACCGACGGAAATCTGCAATGCGTGATTTCAGTCCCCGGGCATTCCACTGAAAAATTGTTGCTTTTTTGACCTCTTCCCCAAAAAACAGTGGTTGGTGGCCCATTCTCTACTCAAGAGCCGCCAGTACTGGACTCAGAGCGTCCAGTACTTGAAGTGTACTTCTGGCTGATGTTGTGCGCATGTTGTTTAACACCGTGCGAGTGGCATTAATTATGGGACGTAGAAGAGCAATCACTTGCTTATCCAAGTTCCGCTGTTTCTCTGTTGTCGCAGCTTGCTCTGATGAATGCGGCTTCTGATGCGGTTCTTCCACAAGTTGCGTGTGCGTAAGGGGCGGCCACTCTTCAGTAGAGATCTACTTGTTTTTTCTCTTCCATCATTTGCGTTCGCCGTGGTGTACCCTGCAGGGGGTGCCGTTCCCAGATGCGTTGACTTATTTCTTGTAGTTGACTTGTAGTGGACAGTCTTCGGAAGATCCACTGTGGGCACCTTGACGATTGGGGCACTTTAGTATGGTTGCGCTGCATTTGACCTCGGTTTGTGGTTCTGAGCATCGGGGGCACACTTCGGAGTTGGCTGAAGCAGACAAGGTAGCGTACGTGCTCAATGGCATTGCAGACGATGCATTCAACCTCCTTGTGTGCAAAGGCTGTTCCACCGTGCAAGATGTTATCTTGGAGTGCCGACGCTTTCAAGAGGCTAAAAGCCGTCGCATTGCCCACCACTTTACGTGCCTCCCTAACACTGCTGGGACGTCAACTTGCGAAGATCTCCGTATAGCGACCCAGCCCAATTCACACTCCGGTGACATCACAGGAATCGTACGCCGCGAAATCGAGGCCATATCACCCGCACCATTGAGAGCACTAGCACCGAGAGATCCTCAGCCGACCATATTGCTAATACAGGCCGTTGTTCGCCAAGAACTAGCCAACGCGGGTATTCATACGGTCTGTTCTGTGCACCGTACCGACGCTGACAGTTCATCTACCTCCAGCCACCTACAGCATTATCGCCGCCCTGCTCCACGTAAACGTGACCCAAATGTTTGGAGGACGGCTGACGACAAACCGATTTGCTTTCGATGTGAACGAGTGGGACACATTTCCTGCCATTGCCGAAGCACGTGGGCCTCACCGTATCGGGCAAACTCACGCTTCTACAACCTCCATTTACCAGCCCTTCTCTATGGCCAGGAACTACCACGGCGTGATGGCTCAGTTAATTACGACCCGACCACTACGACCACTGCCCAGTTCAGCCGCTCACCTTCACGTCGACGTAGATTTTCCCGGTCTTCGCCGCTGCCCCGTTCCCCGTCCCCATCTTCTGCCCGGCGGTTTTCTTCGGTAAACTGACGGCTACAGCTCCTGGAGGTGACGCTGCTGATACGACTTGCTCTCCAATTCCTCTGTTGACGCTTGCAACCAATCAGAACATGATCGAAGTTGAAGTGGACGGTTTATCTGTTAGAGCTTTGATAGACACTGGCACCCATATTTCTGTGATAGGCTTGCACATTCGTGACCGCTCAAAGAAAGTCCTTACTCCAGCTCCTCCACGCAGTGTTTATGTTGCTGATAGTGGTATGGCTTCCGTTATTGGCATCTGTACTGCAAGCGTTACTATCGCCGGCCGACAAACTTCTGTTCTCTTCAGTGTTCTCTCTCACTGCATCAATGTTGTGATCTTCGGTCTTGGCTTTTTGTACACTCATTCCTTCCTCATCGACTGTTCAGCTGGTACTGTGCAAATCGACCTACTGTGTCCGATTTGATCTGCCTAGTTCACCTCAAGCTCGTATATGCTCTGCTGAGCATGTCCGTTTGTCACCGCAAACTGTGAACTGCATCACCGTATAGCCCTCACCACCTGTATCCGATGGCGCCTATATGCTCTCGCACATTGCATCCATGTTTTTGACCAACAGTGTTACCTTACCACACACTGTTATTCAATTACGTGCAATCCGCGCCTTCATTCGTGTGCTCAACTTTGTTCTTTGTCCACAAGTGCTTCCGCGTGGAATTGCCCTCGCCATGCTTACTCCCTCTGACGAATACGTCATCTCAGCTCTGTCTTCGAACGATGGTGGACACTGCAGCTGCACGCATGCTCGATCTTCGCAAGAAAGCCCATCTGCTGACGTTAAAAGAATGATCGCGTAAGATCTTTTGCCGCATCAAGCTAACGCACTCCTTCACGTCCTTGAGTCATACTTGGACGTATTTGACTATTGTGATTGTCCGCTAAATTAAACCACTGCTGTAAAGCACCGCATTGTCACCGGCGATGACTCCCCTATCCATCGACGGGCATACCACGTATCTCCGACCGAGCATCACGTAGTTCAAGCAGAAGTTGACAAAATGCTCGCCAGAGTATCAAGTGAGCCATCATGTAGTCCATGGGCTTCCCCTTTAGTTCTTTTCAAAAATAAGGACAACACTTGGCGATTCTGTGTTGACTACCCACATCTGAACAAGATCACGAAAAAAGACGTCGTCTACCCACTACCGCGCTTAGACTACGCCCTGGATTGACTTTGCTGCGCTAAAAATTTTTCGTCCATTGATCTAAGATCAGGACACTGGCAAATTGCTGTCGACGGCATGGACCGCGAAAAGACCGCTTTTTTCACGCCCGATGGTCTTTACAAGTTTAAGGTCATGCCCTTTGGGTTACGCAACGCTTCGGCCGCCTTCGAGTTGATGATAGACTCTGTTTTGCGTAGGTTCGAATGGTCAATTTGTCTATGGTCAATTGGTCGACCTTTGAGACCCACCTCGACCGCCTATTCTGAATAAGGGCTGTTTTTCGCAATGGTGGTCTCCAACTGAACTTGTCAAAGTGCCTCTTCGGACGCCAGCAAGTAGCCATGTTGGGCCACCTTGTCGACTCCTCTGGTGTACGCCCTGATCACGATAAAGTGCGAGCCGTGCCTAACTTTCCCACCTCGTCCTGCACCAAGAAAGTCCGCAGCTTTCTTTGTCTGTGCTCGTACATTCGACATTTTGTGAACAACTTTGCAGAAGTCGCCCATACTCTCACAAGCTTAAAGAGAAAAGATGTCTCATTCACATGGGGTGCTGCGCAGGCTACGGCGTTCTCTACACTTATTGCATTGCTAACATAAACACCCGTTCTGGCCAATTTTGACAATGCCGATCCTACAGAAATCCGCACCAATGCCAGTGGCCACGGAATTCGTGCTGTTTTGGTCTAGCATCAAAGCGGCGGAGCCCGCGTTATCGCCTATGCCAGCCGTCTGCTCTCGCAGGTGGAAAGGAACTATTCAATCACCGAAAGGGAATGCCTTGCTCTCCTATGGGCAAGAGCGAAATTTCGGCCCTATTTGCATGGTCGACATTTCAACGTAATAACCGATCACCATGCAATTTGCTGGCTCGCATCCTTGAAGGACCCCACTGGGCGCCTTGGTCGACGGGCATTACCACTCCAAGAGTATTACTACTCGGTGTCCTACAAATCTGGCCGCTTACACTATGAAGCTGACTGCTTATATCGGAATTCAGTGCGCCCACCTGAGGTGTTTAAAGAAGCGCCATGTGTCATGTCTCTCTCCACTTTAAGCAACATCCGTGAGAAGCAGCACCGGGATCCGGTCTTACGTAACATCATCGAGAAGATTCATTCTGCGGCACCCCATCTGTCTACTAGATTTTCGTGCTTAAGGATGGCACATTGAGCCGTTACAACGTCCACCCTGATGGACACGAACTGCTCCTTGTGGTACCTTCTCACTTACGTGTGAGCGTGATCAGCCAGCTCCACGACGCCCCCACTGCCAGTCACTTCAGACTGTCTCGGACGTATGACCTTGTACAGCGTCAATTTTACTGACCCATCGCTCTATCCGCAGCTACGTCACCTCGAGCAACCAGTGTCAACTCCAAAAAAAAAACATTCTGTGAGCTCTGCCGGGTTCCTCCAACCACTTTACGTTCCCTTTGATCCGTTTTTTCGACTTGGTCTTGACCTTCTAGGCCTTTTCCCAGCGTCCACTTCTTCGAATAAGTGGATAGCTATGCGGCGGATCACACAACACGGTGCGCCCCATTGCATGGGCTCTACCAACCAACTCTGCCACGGACGTTGCCGATTTTCTCCCGCAAGACGTCATACTTCAACACGGCGCCCCACGCCAACTCCTCACAGATCGTGGGCGCTATTTCCTTTCCTGAGTTATCGACGACCTGCTTCGCTCCTGTGAGAAAAGAGATAAATTTGCGACAGCCTACCACCCACAAAGTAACGGGCTGACTGAGCAATTCAACCGGACTTAAACTGGTCTGCTTGTCATGTACGTATCGTCTAAGCACCAGGACTGGGACATTGCATTGCCCTTCGTTACTTTCGCCTATAATTCCTCGCGCCACGATGTAGCTGGTTTTTCACCTTTCTATCTCGTGTTTGGCCGTGATCGAACTCTACCGTTTGACACCATCTTTTCGACAGCCCTCGACTCGACGACTGAATACGCCCGCAATGCTAGCACCAGAGCTCGAAAAGCACGAGAAGTGGCCCGTCAGCGCCTTTTTAGCATCGGAAGATCAGCAGCCGCAGCGTTACAACTCCCATCATCGCCAAGTTTCCTTTACTCCGGGTTCTCTTGTGCTATTGTGGACTCCGACTAGGCGCGTTGGACTTTCCGAGAAACTGCTTTCCCGCTACTCGGGACCCTACCACGCATTGCGCCAGGTGACAGATGTGACCTACGAAATAGCTCCGCTCGATTATTCCTCCTCCTCCCCTTCACTGTCTACAGACATTGTTCATTTATCTCGCCTTAAGCTTTACCACTCGCCAACATCATAGAAAGCACCGAGACGGTGCTTCAGCATCCGGGGGTTATGCTATGAGGCAATGTGCCCCCTAAAGCGGTTAGATAGGCACCGAGAAAGACGACGTGATTTTGGTGTAGGACACAGCTTTTGCTCTCCATCTTGGCTTGCGCGTCGGCGCTGTGTACATATATCTTCAAACGCGTATTTCCGCGTGTGCCTTTACGTAACAATTATATGGCAAGGTAGCATCAATGCTTCTCGAAAAAGATAATTTTTACAAGAAATGTTGCACCACTTCCTAAAACACCTAGGGTCGTGTTTTCAGCGGCAATAGTTTCTAGTGACATGCTTGTTCATCTTTCATGCACATCTGGTCGAATACTGTGTTCTATTTGTAAGAATGTTCATAAAAAAGTCATCTAATAATACAAATTGATCTTTATGGTTCTAGTCAGCTGGGGATATTGGAATCACTTGATATTGTCATGGGGTCGCGACGCCCACGAAGTCTGAAGTCGACGCATGCAAGATGAAACTCCTTATTTGGCCGAACTTGTGGCCGCGAGAAGGCAACGAATATTACAGCAAGAAATGCATGCTGTACACCGATGTCAGCGCGCGGAGCGCCCGTCGTTGATAAACCGATAATCGCGGGGACAAGCTGTTTTTTATACATCGCACGTCGAGCATCCCAGCCTTATGGCTGGTGGTTGCACCAGCTCTGGAATACGCTTGCGGATCTCAACCACACGCTAATTTCTGCATGACTTCCGAGATCCGTTTAGGCATTTCGAGTACTCTGTACTCTACTAGGGGAGAGATGAAAGCCGTCCTTTGGTCTTGGGTGGGTGGTGTTAAAACTTTTTAGAGTATTAGGTACTCTGCTTTGGGAGGGCACAGAGTCGTCTGGTGGGCCAGGCGGTGAGAGGGCCTGTGTGCTTAGAAACATGTTTAACGATTTCGAGTACTTCGTACTCAACTATGGGAGAGCACTGAGTCGTAAGGCTAAAAGTCGCGCTGACTAGACGATACTGGAGTAAATAAATTGCTTGAGTCACAAAGCCCTGGTGCTAGAATATGCATTTTCGAAGAGTCTCCACCCTTGCACCAACTTCTTTTTAGTTTTCGGTAGTACGTATTACTTGCGATGATACGAAGCGCAGCATGAAGCACCACTCATAAAAAGCCTTCGTGTGTGCCGAATATATTTTATTCTTACGTCACCTAATGAAAAGTATGAAGCGCACATTTCTTAAACGAAGTGATTGAATTTTGAACAGCTACAACAGAAGACACTTCGCTAGATCAAAGCCCGCAATGAACCCTGGGGCCACATGTTTCGGCATATGCAATATTTTATCAGTGAAGGTAATAAAGCCTCCCCGCTCCCTTTGGCCGGTTCACGCTTGCGGCAAGCATGCCCTGACGGTGCAGTGCCGTAGACCATCGGCCAGCGCCGTCCACAGGAGAGCTGTTCGAAGCGCACGGCAAGCTTCGCCAGCAAGGCATTTTTGCCTCCGACAAACATGGCCGCTTTTTCGAATGCCGTTGTTGATCACCTCCAATCTATGAAGCGGCCACCGTGCGCCCTCTAGCTTATAAGCTCCGAAGGGACGCTTCCATTCGCTTCGAACTCGTATCCTTTAGCTTCGACAACACAGTACTCGAACCGATTTGGCGCCAATTTTGAGAGCCGTAATCAAATGGTCGGTGTTGTAGGCTCACGAACCTTCCTTCATTTCGGAGGACATATATTACACGTTTGTTAATTGCATAGAGTTTTATACAATAATACCTAGAGAAGAATCTGGCGCTGCGATCGTGTACCCTCAGGGTAATTATGGGAAGTACAGGCTTCGGATTGGATTGCATTAGCCAGTGAACTGTCTACAGGTCGGTTTTTTTGCCATTTCAGTTTTGTTGTTCGCGTAGAGTGGGTAGTGGGGTGGGTGCAAAGTAATGAAGTTGCGCCTTTGATGTTCAAAGAAGCTGAAAACTGCTATAGGCCTCTCAATTTACTGCAACGCTGGAGCTGTATAACTCGTGTTTGACAGCTTAGGCAAAGCTTCGCCTACTTACTGCTGCGTGTATGTAGCGTCCCATGCCAGTGCAGGATTTTACATTGAGTTCACGTTTGTCGTCAGTGCGTCTTACTAAAACTGGTTGAACCCAACTGCAAAACGATGGCGATGCGAAGTAGACGCACCGCCACGCACTTTTGGCTTGACTTCACAACAAAACGAGAGGTGCGTCGAGGGCAGACCACTCGAACAGACGCACCTGGCATTGCAGCAGACGAAACTTTGTGTGTCTCACTTATACTGTGCAGTTATTTCCACAAATAAATATTGCGTACTTTCGATGGCAAACCAAGAAAGTTTGTTTCGAAATGTTGTGAGGAATAATTTATTACATTTTGATGCCAAATCTGCAACGCAATGACAGAGCAGTTCAAATTTGGTGGTTAAATTTGTGCAGGTTTCACTTCTACCGCCTTGTCACAAGAACCGTTTGCAATATAGTTTGCATACAAAAAAATGAAGCTAGGTTCAATTTAATATAACTTTATAATACTCTGTTTTACACTCGGAAAAGAAGCATTGCGAATCTCAAGAACGTGATCCATCCGAAGCAGATCCGAAGCCTGTACTTCCCATTATTCCCATGCGGATACAAGTGCCGCTGGAGAAGCCCGCGTAGACACTAGCGCCATATTCTACACTAGGTATTATTGTATGACACTCTATGGTTAATTGTTTCTAACGTTGCAGAGCTAGCACTGTTACGTCGCGAGTGAACGGCTCAGTAACCAAGCAAGAACAAGGAAGGTTTATTTTGCGTGTCTCGCTTTTATGTGCTCGGCAATGGCGATGACGTCATGACATGATTGGCGACACGCTTGCATGACGTAGCACATCTCCCCCTTTTACCAGTTGAACCTTTGAGGTGGTCGTTGTAGCCTGTTGGACCGGCGAAGCGGCGGCGGTGCCTCAGGTTGGCTAGAGAGCGGCGACCCTGCCGGCGTGGAGTCAGCCATGCCGGCTGGCATCGGCGAGGTTTCGTTAGCGGTGGTGGTGGATGTTGTAGCGCCCCCTGGATGCGTCGTGTTCAAGTCCTTCGGAGTGCGCAGTCGCAGTTGGTTCGCATGACGACGTTGCTTGCCGTCCGGCGTAGACAAAGTCGCCATCCGAGCCCCTTGGGTACTGGTGACCACTCCCGGTAACCATTTTGGCCGGCTGTGGAAACTTATCAGCCACACCGGCTGTCCTGCACAGAACGGCATGGCGGAGGAGCGCTCCTCAAGACGCCGTTCCCCGCCTGCACTCGGGAGGCAACAGTCTAGCCTGGTCCGTAGCTGATAACCCAGCAGTAGTTCGGACGGAGACTTCCCAGCCTTTACCGGTGTCCGTCGGTATCGGCATGAAAAATGACTGAGACAGTTAATGAATGTGCCACCCCCTCGGCTTTTTCGAAGGCCTTCCTTGATCGTGCGAACCGCGCGTTCCGCCAGGCCATTTGACTGCGGGTGGTAAGGCGCCATCGTCACGTTGTTGATCCCGTTCATTCTTACGAAATTCTGAAACTCGGCTGAGACGAACTGTGGCCCATTATCTGAAAGAAGTGTATGTGGCAGTCCGAACCTAGCAAAGATGGGCCTCAACGCTTCCGCGGTGGCTTCTGATGTCGTACTCCGCCTCGATATGGCCTCCATCCACTTTGTTTCAGCATATACGACCACCAGTAGCATGTGTCCTTCGACGGGGCCTGCGCAGTCGATGTGCACTCGAGACCATTTCCGGCCCGTTTCTGGCCATGGCGCCGGAACCTGCGCAGAAGGCATTGCACTGGTTTGAGCACACCTCTCACATTCGCGTACCATCCTTTCGATGTCGGCATCCAGCCCTGGATACCAAAAAATGGTTCGAGCAAGGTTTTTCATTGCTGCCATCCCTGGATGTGTTTCATGTAGGAGCGTCAAAAGACTCCCAGCAGCCGCTGATGGCACTACTATTCTATGTCCCCAATAAATGAGGTCCTGATTCACCGTCAGCTCATCCTTTTTCTGGAAGAACAGCCGGAATCGCTCCTCGGACTCTGTCAGGTACTGCGGCCAGCCCTGCAGGATCCACTTTCGCACATGCTGTAACATAGCATCACGGATGGTTAGAACCGCCAACTCTTTGGCACTGATGGGTGCCGCGTTCACAGCTTCAGCGTATAATACATACTCGGCAGCGTCGTCTTTTACGTTATCGGGCTGCCCCCGAGGAATAGGGAGTCGGCTGAAGGCATCTGCGTTTACGTTTTCAGAATTTTACGATAGAATAGGCTGTACCGATATCCACCCAACAGCAGGGCCCAACGCTGAATGCGGGCAGCGGCCATCGGCGGAATTTCCTTGTCTGGACTGTACAGTCCACTTAACGGTTTGTGGTCGGTTATTAGTTCGAAGTGAGTCCCATACAGATAGTCTCTGAACCTGGTCACGCCAAATACGAGGGCGAGGGCCTTCTTTTCCAACTGGGAATAATTTTTCTCGGCTTTTGTTAATGTTCGTGACTTGAATCCGATAGGGTAGTCAATTCTTCCGACTCGATGCGACAACACTGCTCCCAGGCCTACTGCTGACGCGTCGCACTCTAGGCGAATGGGCTTGCTTGGGTCAAAATGCACCAAAAGTTTTTCTTTCTTCACTGCTTGTTTGGCTGCATCGAAAGCATTCTGCTGTTGCTGCTGTCTGTTCCAGACCCATTTTACGCCCTTTGCCAACGATGCGAATAAGGGCGCTAGTAAGGTCGACACATTGGACAAAAACTTGCCCTAGTAATTTAACAGAGCTAAAAAAGGTTTCAGTTCTCTTACCGAAGTGGGCTGGAGGGTGTCGAGCAGTGCCGTGATGTGGTCGCTTTTGGAACGTAGGCCGTCTCTGACGATGCAGTGTCCGAGAAAGGTGACTTGCTCGTGCCTGAACTTGCATTTCTCCCGTCGTAAGCGCAGGCCGTGTTCCCTCAGGCGCTGTAGCACTTGCTCCAGGATCCTGCAGTCGTTTGCCTTTTCCGATACAATTATGTCGTCCAGATATACCTGTACGCCGGGGATCCCGCTGAGCACGGCCTCCATGCGCCGCTGGAAGATTGCTGACGCTGACGACACTCCAAACGGCAGCCTGTTGAAACAGTAGAGACCCTTGTGCGTGTTAAAAACGACTAGCCTCTTCGAGTCCTCGTCAAGGGGCAGCTGATTATAGGCGTTCCTCAAGTCCAATATGCTGAAAACTTTTCCGCCGTTGAGGTTCGCAAATTTATCGTCAACCCGCGGCAGCGGATATTGCTCCATTATGGTAGCTGCGTTCACCGTAAGTCGGAAGTCGCCGCATAATCGCACCTGTCCATCTTTCTTGACTACGGGCACCACGGGTGTGGCCCATTCGACTGATGTTACCGGTGATAACACCCCTTCGTTTACCAGCCGATCTAACTCTGCTGATACCATTTGTTTGAGCGCATATGGCACCATCCGCGCCTTACAAAACCGGGGTCTTGCGCCTTCTTTGAAGGTAAGGTGTACCGGTGGCCCTCGAAGCAAACCCAACCCCGGAGCAAAGACATCACTGTACTTTGATAGCATGGTTTCCACCATTCTGTCTGCATTTGCCGCCTGCACACACGCCACCTCGTTTCCAGTGAGTACCGGCACGCCTGCCGTATTGAAGCTGCGAATAGTGTCACGGCCGCAAAGCATCGGTCCCGGACAGTCGATGACGAAAAGTTCGGCCTGAATGGTCGCGCCACTCATGGTCGCATTGAGTTGCAATTTTTCGATGATAGGAAGTGAGCCCTTGTAAAAAGACAGCTTCATTGTTGTGGCTTGCAAACGTGGCCATTTGCCTCGGTTTCGCTCGATCACTGACCACGGAATAACACTCACAGGTGAACCCGTGTCTACCAACATCGTGAGCGGCACTCCGTTCCAACTTATCTGGCGCAAAACAGGCTTTACGTGCGCGCTGTCTGTCACTTGATGCACAGTCAGCGTGTATAAAGCTTCGCAGTCATCCGAACTTTCTTGTGGGTCTTGCGAAAAGGCGTTCGCTTGTTGCCTCCGATTAGTGTCTTCGTCCGACGCTCTACACACTCGTGCCAAGTGGCCGCGTTTCCGGCATCGGTGGCACACTGTTCGGAGATGACGACAATCATCCGCTTGGTGCGAGGATGCACCACAGCGGGTGCAAGGCCGATGCTCATCGCGAGATAGCCCACTTGCTTTCTTCGACTTCGAACGTGAGAGGCCCGGCCGGACAAAATTCGTTGTGTCGGCTACCGGGGAGGACAGTGGCTGCATGTGCTGCGCGTTTTCCGCAGCAGCCTCAGCAGCCATTACGAAGTCTTCTGCTCCTTCAAAGTCAGGAAACCGCTGGTCAACAACAGGCGTCTTACGTCGTCGTCTCGAACACCACATACAATGCGGTCCCGCAGCATGCGGTGCAACATGTCGCCGAAATTGCAGTCTTCGGCCATGCGGCGAAGGGCGGCTACAAAATCCCGCACTCGCTCACCTTCTGCCTGTGTGCGCGTGAAGAATCGGTAGCTGGCTGCTGTTTCGTTGACCTGCGGCTCGTAGTGGCTCTGCAGATGCTTGATGACATTGCTGTAGGTGAGGTCGTTCACGCTTTTGGGGTGGCATTGTCCCTGAAGTACTTTGACGGCGCCATTGGACAGAGCCGCCACCCGCAGGGCTCCTTGTTTGGCCTCGTCTGTGATTTCCTGTGCTTGAAAGTATGCTTCCAAGCGTACCTTGTAGGTAGACCAGCCTCCTTCTTCTTCCGTGGATGGAGGCGCCTGTCCCGGCGCCATCGCTGCTTGTTTCAGCAGCTGCGCTTCAAAGCCTCCTCCCACCGCGGCGATTCGTGCCTCGTCGCCACTGTTACGTCGCGAGTGAACGGCTCAGTAACTAAGCAAGAACAAAGAAGGTTTATTTTGCGTGTCTCGGTTTTATGTGCTCGGCGATGGCGATGACGTCATGACATGATTGGCCACACGCTTGCATGACGTAGCAAGCACCACCTGTCCGGGTGCCAGTTTTGTGACACGCTTGTTTTTACGCTGCTCTTCTGTGATTACCGGAGAGGCTAAAACGCTCCATTAAGTGCTCGAATTGAGACTCAGAACAGCACGTATGACATCCACATTTATGGCGTGGAGGGGACTGGCCTGCTGGATTCCGAGCTGAACGGTTTTGTCACCTGCAATCTCCGACGCCAACGCAGCTCTCATCCAGTGGCCCGTCGTACGCGATCTCCTGACGCCGTATAGCTTTCGCCGAGTGGTGCCTCGTCCTCGGACTCCTATCTTGTTGACCATGTTTCCCGTCTTTCCCATCTGTTCTCTATTTCTGTCACTCCTATGCAGCGAGTGCTTTCTTTTATCTTATCCCCCTCTTCCTATCTCGTACAAGGCACTGGGCTCGGTCACCTATAGGCAGACGGAAATTAGGTGCAAAACCACGCATTCACTGCAGCGTGAAAACCGCGGAGCAAGAAGGAAGCAACTCGAAGTGTCCCGCGGCCCCGCCGTGGTGATCTAGTGGCTAAGGTGCTCGGCTGCTGACCCGCAAGTCGCGGGATCGAATCCCAGCTGTGGCGGCTGCATTTTTGATGAACGCAGAAATGTTGTAGGCCCGCGTGCTCAGATTTGGGTGCACGTTAAAAAAACCCCAGGTAGTCGAAATTTCCGGAGCCCTTCACTACGGCGTCTCTCGTAACCATGTGGTGGTTTTGGGACGTTAAACCTCACGTATCAATTGAAGTGTCCCACGACAGACGCAGATGATGCGGGGAGCCAAAAGCAGACGACGCGGCTCCCCCATGTCGCTCTTTCGACGCTGATTGGCTAGGTGACTCCTCGGCAAACGACGCGAAAAATGACTCTAGAACCCATTCTACAAACGGAAAAGAACAGCAGACGTGCGCGAAGAAAACAGGCGCGCATGGCTGCCGTCGAACGTCAAACGGTGAGGTAAGCTTGCCGCTTGCGGGAACCGGCCCTTCACTCCCTCAGCAATCACGTGATGGCGTGGTAGGGCGGCCTGCAGCGGTTCTTCGTGAGACGTCTCGTAGCAGCAATTTAGTTAGATGGATGGCTTCGAATACAGACGTCCCTAAAATACCTAGATAGCAGTTTGACGTTGTGATCATCCAGCGACAATGGGGAAGATGAGTAGTAGAAGAATTCACCTACTCTTCATTTTTGGGGCCAGCAAATCCCACTTGTGGCATCGTTTATTGCCGTGTTTCAGTTTTGTGTTGAAGAAAAAAAAAGTGCCCCTTTATACTGCCGGCGTAAGCTGAGCAGTGCAGTCACCCAAGAGGAAGGGGTGGAGCTGGGGTTAGGAGGATGACCCCATGGAGCAGAGGATTACCACGTAGAGGGGTAACCACGGTACTCGATACAGAGCCACATAAGGGGCAGTAGAAGGGTACACAGTTGGATGAAAACGATTGAGTATGTATAAGCAAGGAAATTGATTGGTTGCAACTTGCCGCGACGTGGCATCATCTGCTCTGGTAATTGAAAGATGAGAAGAAATATGTGTATAATGGCTACTGGGGGAGTTCTCCAGCGCCGCTATGTTGTTTCCTGGTTCTGCTTGTGCATCGTCTGGGTTGGACAGCTCCTTAAATGGTGCCCGGCTGGTCAGACGTCGAGCAACCACATGAATGTATTCGTTACCATGGAGAGAGGCGTGTCAAGGAGTCCAGACGACAGGCAATGGGCGTAATGCAGACGGCAAAACAGAACAAAGGATTCTGTGTGTATGGGCAGCAACAACTCCTGGAGTGAAGGTATGGGAAGCAGCTTGTGAGTCTGTCCTTAGGGTGACAGGGGAGCCACGTGACATTGTCGTGGCGTGTACAATGGTTGGAGCAAGAGCTCCCTTTTTATGAAACTATTGTCTGCAGTGCGTAGTGTGGCCTTTAATCCTCCTTGAGCGTAGCAGACGCCACAAGGGCGTGTGTGTCGTCCATAACGGCTAAACACATGGCTGAATTTTCTGGGTAGCGGCTGCATCAGTGTAGAGTACCATCACCAAGGACGTGTGTGATAGCTTGAGCTCAGGCACGTCGATGACCACGTGGTGGTGGAAATTCTTGTGGCGTGTATTTGGAGCCGCTTTGATAAGAGCAGGAACAGTAGGGGCGAGTGCGAACAAAGCTCGAGCATAATGAGCAAGCTCCTAAATTTTAACCATTCAGAGTGCATCATACTCTACTATGAGAGAGCGTAAAGCCGTCTCAAGTGGAAAAGGCAGATAGCACCGAGAAAGCTTCAAAGCCTGTGTTTTTTGTAAATATTCTTTAATGATTTAGAATTCTTCGCACTCTAGTATGCATGGGAGAGCATTAAGCCGTCCCGCAATGCATATTTGTGCTTAAAAAAATGTTCGATGATCTAGAGCACTATGTACTCTACTTCATGAGAGAGCGATAAGCTGTCACAGTTTCTCTAAACAAATGACATGTTGCATAAAAAATGGCAGCATTTCCACGGGGTGAATGATGGACAGGGGGCGAAGCATCCGTCCTTGCTTCCGTCCGTCCATGCGTCCGTCCATGTGACTGTCCGCGCGTCTATCTGCCCGTCCGTGCGTGCGTCTTTTCATGCGTCGACACGTCCATCCGTGCGTCTATCCATGCATTCACCCATGAATTCGTCCATGCATCCTCCCCTGCGTCCGTCCATGCGTCCATCCGCCCGTGCAGTCATCCGTGCGTCCGTCTATGCATCTGTCTGTGTTCCCGTTCATCCATTTAGCCAACACTCCAAGTACCACCATCTCGCATGTTTTCGTCATATATGCGTCCGTCTATTTGAACGTCTGTGCGTGCGTCTGTTTGGGCGTCTGCACGTCCATCTGTGCATCCGTCCCTGTGTTCGTCCATGTATCCGTCCAAGTGTCTATTCATGCGTCCATCCGTCCGTGCAGCCATCCATGCGTGTGTCCATGCATCTGTCTTTGTGTCCGTTGGTCCATCTAGTCAACACTCAAAGTATCACCATCTCGCATCTTTTCATCATATATTCCGCATATATAAGCACCAACATTCAGCGGACATTCCAAAGACTAAACGAGAGGTGGCACACACACACTTTCTAATGGCTTGCGCTTCGTGTCTACTCCCCACTTTTAACTACCTCGAGTTCACGGTATATACTAGTTTACTGTGTTCGTGGCACTGCGTCCCAATGCTCGCTAAACCTTTCTAAAACCAAGCAGGTTACGCCCAGCGAGTATACCGCAGCAACCTTTTCTTATCAGAGAGTGCTCAATGTACATGCCATTGGCTGCTGATGGGAAATGAGAGACAAGAGAATTTGGCTTTTAGGTAACGTGCACGTTGCGATTTTTCTATTGTTCAACAACGCACAAGAGAAATCTCCCACCGGCACAACCTTACAGATCAAAGCGTAAGACATGTTACGCATTACTACAAAGAATGAACTTGTGCCACATTAAAGAGCTTTGTCCCTAAAAGTACGTCAAGTATTGATCAATTGATAAGTGGGGTGTAACGTCCCAAAACAACCATTTGATTATGAGCGACGCCGTAGTAGGCGACAATATTTGACTTCGGCTTTTAAATACAGTGAGGCCTCGACTATCTGTGTGCTGGCTATGTTTCGCGACCACCGTAGGCGCCCAGGCTTTTCAGCCCAGATGGGGCTGTTACGTTTGGTATATAAATCTGAAGCCAAGCAGTGTAGCTGAGATAACGTATCTGCATCTTGCATCTTTTATGTATTGTCTCCATAACTTAAAAACAAATGAAACTTTATCTTTTTGTTATCTATAAACACAGCTGTTCAAGTCTATCTAAAGAAACTTGAGAGAAGGATGCGAGGTTTTATAGTGTACTGGTAACATTAGTGTTTAAATTTAACCTTCTAAAACCTCGAAATGATTCCGATGAGGGCTCCAAAAATTTTGACCATTTGTGCTTTTCTAACCTGCACCCATATCTTACTGCATGGGTCTGAGGCATTTTCTATTTAATCGAAGATACGGCCCCCGCTGCCGGTATTCGATATCGCAAAATAAGATTCAGCAGCCAAGCCCCATATGACGTAGTCACCGGTTCCTGAGCTCACCACTTCATAACTACATACTACACATCTGCGGCGTGACGTGATGACGTCACCACGCGATATATCGCTTGGTCAATAATGGGCCGATCTCAGAACACCCTGTATGAATTGTGAACTTACTTACAGCGAACACCAGAAAAAATACAGGACAGGGAAGGAGCAAAAGAGAACGAAAAGACGGCGCTGACTCACAACTGTTGTTTATAGAAAAGAACGGGGTGAAAAGTGTATATATAGGTACTGGCAGCCTACATCACAACATGCGCAGAATACGAGATGCACCGAGGTAGCGTTATCACACTCATGGCAATAAACAAGATTGGCCTAAATAACTTATCTCTTTTTCATGCAATGTGACGGATGGTTCACTAACGCACTTGCTCCCCCTAATCTTTATATTATATGCCTCAGCGATTTCTCTTGTTAGCTGGTTACGATGCTTGAAGATGATGGTGGTTCTCTCAAAAATGGGACGACAACCGCATGACCTGAAATGTTCCGGCAGATGAAGGCGCGCGATTCCTTGAAGAGATAACTCACGCTCCCTCAAACGAACATTGACACATCGTTTCGTTTGTCCCACGTACTCCCTACCACACGATAATGGAGTTAAATACACAGCTTTTTTTACGCATGCGACGTACTTGTTCTTATGATCCACCGCGCATCTCCCTTTGGCTTGTTTGTTCCTCAGCGCATGATCAACCATCGGGCAAATGCGACCTATCCTATGCTTGGCGAAAAAAATTGCCCGCAGCTTCCCTCGGGGGAACACTGAGGAGGATGCGGAGCATATAATTGGTTAACGGGGTGTTAAAGTGCGACTTACTTGGGTCGATGGCTAAATTGGTTAACGTGGCTGTGAAATGGGGTGTTAAATTGCGACTTACTTGGGTCGATGGCTAAATTGGTTAACGTGGTTGTAGGAGGGGCTGTTAAATGAGTGAACACGTACACACGTATGCGAAAGGGCGGCGCTGGTCAAAGGGACGTCGATCATTGTGTTTGTGGATTCGTTGGCATTCATTTCACGGCGACTTCGGACGTCGACGCGCCGTACAAACCAACGGACGAGCGGCAACTGAGCGAGCGAGCGCCGACCTTGAGTATATATACAGCGCGACGGCGCATGCGCTGTCAGCTGTCGAAAGTTCTCGAAGGAGAAGCGCGCGCGCGGCACAGATGGCGACGGCGCGACGGCGCATGCGCTGTCAGCTGTCGAATGTTCTCGAAGGAGAAGCGCGCGCGGCACAGATGGTGGGTGACGGCGCGACGGCGCATGCGCGCGCGTCAGCTGTCGAATGTTCGAGAAGCGGTGCGGACGGCGCACTACAAGGCGCGAGTATAAGATGCTTCCGCATCTAAAAGAACGTCGACACCATATCTTGAGCCTACGTTTTTCAGCCCATGCGCCAACTTGTGTACATAAAGAAAAACTGCCCTTTTTCTTTTTTATCAGTATTTTCTTGAGCTTCTCTGTGTTTCACGAGCTTAACGCTCCGAACCATTGACTCACACACAGCCGAAATCGCCTTGTCAGGATAACGAGCATCTACTAACCGTTTTACCTGGTTATGAAAAGCAGTATTCGACACATGCACACATCTTCCGAATCTTGAATCAATAAGAGTTGCTTCTATCTTGTGTTTTACCGTCTGCTGGTACACATTGTGGTACCCGCTTTCTTGCAATTTTGCCTTGGAATGTTGACAACATTTTTAAATTTTTTTTCTTTTATTGCTTTGCACGGCACCCCTACAGTAAGATATTTTTGTCAAGGTGGTTCGCTGACCTTAATAGCTCACCAATATTGCTGGCATCTGTTGTTCTATGTAATTTCAAAAATATCGGAAACACTTAAGCAATTAAGACATTGCTAACGTTTTTGAGGACAACAGATTTTTGTTGGAGCGGCTTCAGACTCGTAAAGGGATGTCTTATACTTCACAAGGCTGTTGCTCTGGTGTGCGATTTTTGTGTTGGTATGTGTAGTCTTCTTTTTTTCCTCTCCCTTTAATATTCTTCTGATTTCCCCGTCCCTTTCCCCTGTGTAAGGTTGCACATACCGATTATGCCCAAGTGCTTAACATCCCTGCTTTTCCTATTTGGCTCTTGTCATCGTTGCTTCTTTATTGTACTCAGATTAACGTCATAATACTAGAAATAGCTTCTCCAATTCTTCATTTGGCCGCATGTCGCCTGGCTTTCACTGCCACCTATACGCACTTATAAAGAGCTGACCAAGAACATCCCACAACGTGCTTGATTGTGCAGAAATGATTGCCGCGATGAAAACCTACAAGTCCAAGCTGTGTTGAGACCTTTAATGACCGCGATGCCCACTATTTTTAACAGAATAGCGATTCCGTCCTTTCAATGAACACTACAGGTTCGGGATCCTAAGAAACCAGTCCTGGCAAGTCCACTTTGTGATTTAGGATTCTACCCTATGTAAAGACAACCGCAGACGAACCAATCTCCAATACTTCTCGGTTTATGACTTGTTATCTCTTTCCTCCTTACTCTCCGTATTTTTTCTTCCCTTCATATTTGCCACCACGCAGGATAGTAAACCAGTTGCAACATCGTTAACCTCTCTGCTTTTTATTTGCCTTTTTTTGTTCTTGTCTGCTGAATTTCATTAAACGTGTGTCTAACAAACCTAAACTAGCCTTTGAAATTCAGTTCTTTCTTTTAGCTGAAGGTAATGCAGTTTTATGAACGCGTTTCTGCACCATAGAAGTTTAAGTTTCTTTGGAGTAAGAAGCCTAGAATATGCACGACACTATACAGTGACATTTTTTTAGCCGCTAATGTTTTTTCCAGATATATAATGCTACGACATCAATCGAGTAGGATTTTTGGCACTTTGATGTTGTCGACGCGTTAGCGTTGATGCTTGTGCCTGGTGTTCACAGCGTTGTACTGAATATTTTTTGGTCCCTTTTTTGTTTATTATGCACATCTCTGTAAAGCGTTCGCACATTAGAATATGTTTATTCCTTGCTGATGCTGAACCCATGCACAAAAAAGCAGTGCTAACGCATATCAAGTTGGACGCCGTCTATTATACGTGCCCCCCGTTGTCGACCACCTCACTCTCTAGATATTCAAAGTTAGATATTGCAGTCAGGAGTGACAAAGAACATTCAAGCGGAAGTCAAATTACAGCCTTCTCTGCTTCGAGGCTCCTAGACATGTCTTCAATACTCTGTAATTTCTCACTATTTTGTTCAACGAATTCTAACGCTAATATTCAGAGCATAGGTTTACCAATTTGTGTGCACCACGAAGTGAGACGGTGTGCGGGCAAACAAATGAAGCATGCTTTCTATTTTTAACATTTTCACCAAGGATTGCGTGGACTGAGTTTCATCCCTTTCAAGAAAGTGATTTAGGGTGTGCAGTGAAGCACGGAAGCCTCTCCGAACGGGACGAAATATCAGAGCTCCAAAGCGAACGAGGAAGTGCACTACAGAAGAAAGTATCTAACACTACCAAATTCGTGCCCAACCGAGAGTTCAAGCTTTCATGGCTGAATTGTCACGAAGGTGCAGCCACAAAGGAAGCGCCGCCAACGCAGTTCCTCCTATCGTTTAGCTCGTGGTATACTCGAGGTCGCTCTCACTGCGCGCCACAAAGTGCGAAACGCTGCATTCTATCGACCAGGTTGGCCGATTCTCAGAAGGTGTATGCACGGAAAGTGGACGAAGGCATTAGCAATTCAGATGAGAGATGCTGCAGCGCAGCGCTGCTCTTTTTCACGGGTGGTTTCTCGAAGTGTTCAACTTCGTCAGTTGGCTTGAGACCTCTCGGGAGCCAAGGCAGAAATAGCGAAACTTGCGCGATTCTTGCTACGTGTCACCTGTAAACATCCGGTGCTCTCAGTGTGCTCTAAAACATTTTTGTTTTTATTTTGTATATAAAGCAAATAAAGCCAATGCTGTCTCAGTTGCACTCTTTCCTCTGTATTTGCAAAAACTGAAGTGACCTTGCTTGAAAATGACTGCTTGTGTTAGTGCTTAAAAATACCAGTCATGGGAAGAATTTTTTACGCACACTAAGAGAGAGAGAGAGAAAGAGAGTAATATTTGAGAAAGGCAGGGAGGTTAATCAGAAATTGGAGCATCCTGTTTGCTAACCTGCACTAAAGGAAGGGAGATTGGAGAATAATGTTGGGAAAAAAAGCGAAAAGCGAAATAGATGCGCGAAAGAGAAAATAAAAAAAATTAGATGGGATGCTATAGCCTATTCAATAGGCCACTACTACACAAAAAGTTCAATAATGCCTTCACTGATTTTCTGTACCAAGACTGATCATGTCGCCTTTCAAGCACTGACTGTTCTGACAAAGGTCTGTCGTCAAGGCGAGCTAATGCAGCAGCTAGCTGCCTGCTTTGCACGCAGGGCAGTGACAGAGTACGTGCTCTATTGTTTCATCGCTGCCTCAAAAATTGTTAGCAGTATACCATTTTTTTTCCGAATTGACAAGGTGATTACTACACTATAGTAGGACCATCAATGGATGAAACCTATGCTTTCCATGGCCTAATTTTCGAGTGGATTCATTTGCTTGTTTGCAACAAAAAAAGAGCCTAGCCAAAAAATTATCTCTCCGTTTTTTTTCATGATGTCTATGTGTTTCATTTTCTGCTGCAGATTTTACCAGGAATTTGTTATTTTGAGAAAACCATTTAGGGTACAATATAACCTCAAAATTCGCCTTTTTTTAGCTGCTTGTGTTCTCAATGTATCCACCTGAGGGGGGATCTCATGACAGCTGGAAGGAGAAAAAAAAGCTTAAGTAGTCGCTTGCTATAAATTACACAAAACAAAACCTTCGCAAAACAGAGATAGGCTTGTGATAATTGTAATGGAGTATAAAAGACCATTCTGAGCTCTTGCTGCTTGAACAAATGTCTTGAAAAGTGCTCTTCAAAGCGTCACATACATGCGTCTAAATTTAAAGTTAAATTTAAATTTAAAGCTAAAGCTCCGGTGTGTATCGCGTACAGTTCAGGGAATCCTAAAACGTTGATGAGAAGGTTCAGGGCAATGGCGGCAGCCTGTCGGCTGGAACCAAATGTTAATAAATCTGACTACTTTCACTCATGATTTAGAAAAACAGATTGGGAATAAATACAATAACGCGGTTTTTTTAGAATAATTAATAACCAGTTTAATACTCCTCTCCTGTCTGTGATCTGCGTCAAAGTTTTTATCTGGCAAATCAGTGGATAGCTGTATTATGAGTTAGAAAAAAAAACTCTGCGATGTCGCTAACAAAATTGCCTTGATTTAGTCGGACGAAGAGGACATTGTCGGAGTGCCGGTGAATGAACAGGTGAAAAGGGAAAGTTACGCTGGGATATCTGAATGACAGAAATATTTATACAGTGGCAATATTCTTTATTTAGCCTATAATATTGAGCTTTTGCCATGAAAGCAAGACACGAGGTTATTTTCATAGCGTTTTAGTTCATTAGCCAGACGAGATATTAACTGAATTGCTGAGTTGCTGAATTGCTAATGTACACTTATGGTACATTAGCAATGTACCATAAGTGTACATTGCTAATTTCACTAAACCTAGTAATGTTCCATCCGCTGCTTACAATGAAGAAGGTTGGAGATTTGTTTCCAAATATGAAGCAGTTATACTGTTGTTGTATTACAAGTGTTTTAATTAACGAACTAAAACGTCATTCAACAAAAACTTTCAGATATGGCGTCTCATGATGTGCTTAACATTGGAATCACTATTGTTAACAACGGTAAATGGGAAAAGGGCTGGTCAGAAAATTTGTAATCTCTGTGGCTGTAAAATAATATATCATATGGAAAGCAACGCTTCGTTTTTAGTGTTTATGCCAGCGATCAACAGACTGGTGCAAAATATGCTAATGACATTTTCTGAAGGCTACACTGACCGCTATAACGCCGACAGTTAATGAAACTTATTAAAACTGAAAGTACATGAAATTTTTGCAAAAAGATGCTTAACTAGCTATTTTACTTCACATTTGTTTTACGTTTGCAGGAGAGACGGCTTTCAGCAACCATACTTTTAAAATATTTGTTCAGCCATGTACCCAAGTATTCTTTTAGCTTCGTCCCAGTATTTCTAAAGGAAGTACATAATGCGACAAACTTTGAGAAAATGTTGTTTAAGCGCTATAGTGCAAACTATATTACGCCAGGTCAACCTGTCATGGTTCATTGAAAACATTAGAGTAGTCTGTGTAACATTCTCTACAAAACCTCTTAAGCAAATATGCTTTTTGTCAGTTCAACTGTCCAACTTTTTGGGTGTAATTATGGAGCCACCACCAGCACAACCTCTTAAAGTTTCTGACAATATTAACATATCGGGATTGGAGCAAGACGCAATAAAATGCCAAAGCCCCAACAGCTTTGTCCGTATGCAAGCTTCTTTACAACATTTTTTTTCCTGCAGGATCGCAACCTTTTGTATGCCCCATTATCTCGTACTACCATTGACGAAGTAGACGTTTTGCAGAAAATAAGTTACTATCCCATGCAGTGTAGCAAAGTCCTTGAATAGCAAAGGCTCTGTTTTCCTTAAGACCCCATATAAAATACGAGGATATAACCTTCATTTCGCGTTAGTTCGTCCCCTTTTAAGACTCACCTTGTTCCGTGTGAGATATTATTGGTAGTCGTCAAAAAAGGCCTCTCACAATTATCATAGCGCGGTCATTGGTTTGGCGGCTGCTGGCATCGAAATGAAACGAATGTCCGAGTAATCATTCTTATGGTAAACATATGGACAGCAGCTGGTTACTCCGTATAAGAATCTCCATATGAAATACTGAAGGCACTGCAGCCGTGACCACCACGCGTAAATAACAAAGAGATGAAAGGGCTTCGTTCCTCAAAGACTCTAATATTTGAGAGGAATACTGAGTGGACTGCACTGAATGAGGGCTGTGAGATTGTATGAGTGCTTTGTTAAAATCAGAACTTTCGAACTTACCGAATACGAAAACGAAGACGATAAAAACGACCCAATAACAACGATTAAAATCAAACAAAAGCAAAAAGTTTTGGCCCCCGTATGGGAGCTTTGTTCACAAGTGAAACTCACTTTTCCCTTCTTCTTAACAAGGTTACCGTATGGGGGCCGTGTATTGCTTTTCTTTTGCTTGTAACCGAGGCCGGTGTGTTGTGTTTCTTGCGTTCATGTCCATTCCTGTCTCTCTCTCTTTCTCTCTCTCTCTCTCTTTATATATATATATATATCATCATCATCAGCCTTACTACGTCCACTGCAGGACAAAGGCCTCTCCCATGTTACGCCAGTTAACCCGGTCCTGTGCTTGCTGCTGCCAATTTATACCCGCAACTTCTTAATCTCATCTGCCCACCTAACCTTCTGTCTTCCCCTAACCCGCTTCCCTTCTCTGGGAATCCAGTCAGTTACCCTTAATGACCAGCGGTTATCCTGTCTACGCGCTACATGCCCTGCCCATGTCCATTTCTTCTTCTTTATTTCAGCTATGATATCCTTAACCCCCGTTTGTTCCCTAATCCACTCTGCTCTCTTCTTGTCTCTTAAGCTTACACCTACCATTTTTCTTTCCATTGCTCGCTGCGTCGTCCTCAATTTAAGCTGAACCCTCTTTGTAAGTCTCCAGGTTTCTGCTCCGTAGCTAAGTACCGGCAAGATACAGCTGTTATATACCTTCCTCTTGAGGGATAGTGGCAATCTACCTGTCATAATTTGAGAGTGCTTGCCGAATGTGCTCCACCCCATTCTTATTCTTCTAGTTACTTCAATCTCGTGGTTCGGCTCTGCGGTTATTACCTGCCCTAAGTAGACATAGTCTTTTACAACTTCAAGTGCACTATTACCTACCTCGAAGCGCTGCTCCTTGCCGAGGTTGTTGTACATTACTTTCGTTTTCTGCAGATAAATTTTAAGACCCACCTTTCTGCTCTCCTTGTCTAACTCCGTAATCATGAGTATGATTACGGAGTTTGAATATATATTTCAAACTATAATGTATATATATAACTAATATATGTATATATATAAATATATATATGTATATATATATATATAACTAAAATGTATATATATATACATTTGAATATATATATATATATATATATATATATATATATATATATATATATATATATATATATTCAAATAGACCGTTCGTGAGAAGTCACAATGTAGTTGATTTCTTTCGGCGTTTCAGCCAGAGTCCGGCCTTCATAAGGAATTCAACACTACCAATTCTGTCGACTCGCATTCCCGATCCAAACCCGATTCAAAGGGTATAACCGTATCGCCATTGCCATCGCGAGCTAGGACTGCCTGGTTCTGCTGCGACGCTGCCTGTTTGCCCGACCACCTCTTGCTGCTTCTGTCCTGACGCCGCTACCGCTTTCGCCCTGCGTCTACATTATATTTTGGTCGAGGTTTAGCAAACTATATTGCGCAAAAGCATTATACTTTCCGCGCCTTGCTCAAAAAAATTGATTCCACTAGCGAATATATCGCTTCGTACAGCCAGCGGTGAGCACGTCACGCCGGCCGCTGCCTGTGCTGCTTCCATTGCGATTGACGGCCTCATCTACGTCGTCGAATTGCTAGTGTTGGATTCCTGCACTCATGGCCTCATTTTAGGTTGGGACTTTCTCTCCGCTAATAAGGCCGTTATTGACTGCTCTCGCGCTGAGGTGGCATTCGAAGTTCTTGGCGATGCTCCGTTATTTCACGCTCTTGAAACCGGAGACAAACTATTTGTTGCTGAAGACGCAACAAATAGTTCCTCGTTCGTCGCAAGTGTTCGCCTCTACCTTAAGCCATTTTGGAACTTCGTGACTGCACCAGTAGATGCTCATCTCGAACTTCTTGTCACGTTCTGTAACACTGGTTCGGGGCGAGTACGTCAGGCGTGTTTACAGTCTCGACTCCGCTGCAATTATCGACATGCCGACTGGTCCTTCCGCCGAAAGCGAAGTCGCCGGAGTGACTTTTCGGGATGTTTCGGGACGTTAAGCCTCACGTATAAGTTAATTATTTTCTTTCTCATACAAACTTCAGGCCAGATCGCTTACTCTAGCTCTAGTTTCAGAGATATGACATATTTCCCAGTGCCAAGTTTTTTTGCCCTGCATATATAGGCAGCCATTGAATTGTCGTGTGCTAATGTAGAGTAAGCTTGTGATTAGCTATCCTTTGTTGGCAGTAAGCGCTATGTGTATACAAGTTGATTTGCGTTGCATATCAACAAGAACAATCTTCCACGTAGACCTATTATAATAATTGGATGAGGACGAATGCTTGACGACTTTTGGCTTTTCAGCGATAGTCATCAGGAAAGTGCGGGTCCCTGGCAATATTCCGCAGTGTTTCGTATACAGTCATACGGTATTTTAAATACTCATATTTAAATTGTGAGTGGGTGAATCACTGCAAAATACACGAAATGTTTCGTGAGGCGAGTTCACTTGGATTTACATATACGAAACTCCCCGCTTGAGATTTTCTAATTGCTAGATAATATTTTCTCAATCGAGATACCTTAATGGCCCTTGCCGGTATCGTACTTCAAGTTGATTTTATTTACCACTACCTAATCTTGAAAATATCATTTTTCCTTTAATTTGTAATCGGAACTTTCTCAAAATGCGTCTCTCGTCTGAACCACTAGTTGACGATGTTCCACATTACGAAGGTGCAATATTGGGCCTGTGATGACCTTCCTTTCGAAATAATGATAGCACACAATTTGTATTTGAACTCTCATTTGATGATTAGAGTTGGATATCAAAAGTTGATGTCACCCTAGCCAAACGCTAATACTTAAACCATGCTAACTCGGTTTTGTGAGTTAACGAGATTTAGTTTACACGTGGCACGAGCGAAACTCAAGGATGCTGTAATACAACCTGTTTGGAAAAACTATCCTCGACCAGCGCACTAGCAGTGCATATGGGCGTTCACTCAGGGCGTTCACATGAACTCAGCACCTGTTTGTCAAACAAAAAAAAGCCACATACGCTGGTAGTATAGTACGCACGGTGAGGCATATGTGGAATCACGGCACGCGTAACGCCCTAGCAATGTGCGAGTTAGTTGTTGCTATGGCTATGTGGTTCTCCACCCTTACAGGATGCCACCTTCAAGACACCGTCGTGCTCTGCATATCAATTATCTGGCGTTGATGATAGGAGAGGTCAGATGAAAAATACTCACGAAGTCTTCCACAAGCAAAATCTACAACCCTCGCTTGCCTATATTAAGCATGCTACTGTATTTTTGTGTTCATTTTTCGTTGTATCTTTCTTTTCTCGTGGTGGCATCTACAGCAGCGCTCCTACGCCCACTGTGCACTATCGTGTAAGTGATAGAGCAAATATTTTGTCAGCATCAGATGCCCTTGTGACGCAGACGTATGCTTAGTCCACTGTAGTCTTGCCTCGACAAGTCAGCCAAGTGGTCTCCTCCGTAGCGCGTTGTGTCTAAGATGGCCTGTAACGTAAACTACAGAAAACACAGATTTGTCAACGTTGGCGAGCTTGTAAACCTAACCCATTTAGTGACAGACCCTTTGCACCTAGTCTATTGAATTTAATCTATAGCAAATACTCCACTTACTGCCAACTTACTGGATCCGCAGGAGTTCATAACTGAATGTTAATGCCACATTTCGCTTGCTGATGTGGACATTGTTGGGTAGTTAGGGATCAATAATGTATCATGGTAATCATCCCTAAGTCATCTTAGCTATTTGACGCGTCCTGTTCCAGTTAGAAAAGTCATACAATGTTCAGTGTAACTTTAATTAAAACAAACCTAGAAGCAATAAATATGTCTTTGTCTGATTTTTTCTATCTTTTTCTAGGATAGAGGGGTCTTCTTTATTGCATTTTTAGACTTGCATGAACACTGTGACCCACACATTTTTGCCAGTGTTGCTTTGCAATAGACAAGCCAACTCTGTGCTACTTGCAAAGCAGTTTCTGCTCAGCCAGCTCTGTTGTACTCGCAGCACGCTCTGCCAAAGCGATAGTATCCAATAGAATACCTGGCCTCATTTTCCGCATGGAAGTCGTTGCTTCCCTTCGTTCCATTTTCTTGTGAAGGTGAACCAAGCCATCTCCATCGCTTGCCATATATCATTGATCGCAATGGACTCTCCTTCCGACATTCTCTCTTCCACATTGGCTGAAAAACTTTTGTTCTTTCCTCAGCAATACCATTATAGGGGCAACCACGCAACTGCTGCGTCACAGGAATCTGATTCTGGTATAGTCCCATACTATTGTATTGCTTTTTTTGCCATTTACCTAAAGTTCTTCAGAGCTGCTATTTCCTAACTGCTATTTTTCTTTGTCAATGAATAGAAGTAGACAAGAACAATGGCAAGAGAAACTTTGCTGAATACTTCATCTTGCCAAAAGGTGAGCTGCATCTGCTTGTTCAACAAAACAAAAGTATTTCTGTGAACATTAAAAAACATAGTTTCCAAAGCAAGACTCGTGTTCTCTCTCCAGAACTCACTACCTTTCTATAAAGCACCGGCAAAGCTGCTGAAAGGTGATTGGTTGGGTATGTCGTAGGGTAGCATATTGAACAGTTTGCTTGAACGCTATGATTTCAAGACGCATATATAGCGTTGTGAGTTCAACGTGCAAACAAGTTGTTTCTCTTCACTGTGGTAGAGCAGTAACAAAAGTGGAACTTACCGAACGCAACAAATTACTCTTCCTCGATCTAAAATTAATGACATACAAAAAATCTTTTATCAGCCTGTTGAGACGTGCATTTTAATAAACAATGACGCTGAAAGATACTGCAGAGTGTTTTCGAAAAGTCTGAAAACTATGTGGTCAAAGTGTGGTTTTGTAGAAAACTCAATAAGGGGCTGCATATTCATTATAATGGGCATTTCACTCGTGTGATACATTATCTCGACCCCCTTTTTTTATTCGTGTAAAATAAGCGACCAAAAATGAACACGCGAGACCTAATTTCAATCCTGGCTTATATGTTTGCACCAATCATACTTTTTAGTGTCAATAAGCGCCACTGTAATTGAAAACTGTACAATGCAGCGTTCAGCTTTCAAATATGCCTTACTTGTATAAACTTTCTTGTGAACGCGAATGAATGCACGCTTTTTGCACTTCGGTGCGACGAGAATTGAGGCTGCCGGTACTTTCCTTCCAATCTTTCCACACATACCAAATAGGCGCAAAAAGGGTGTTCTACAATTTGCAAGTGACATTATCTAAGGAATATGTGACCAGAAAAAAGAAACAAACCGCAATCGACACGCAGATCAACACACAGCTTGCTAACGCAGTGGCTTTATGCTGAACAGAAACGACCAATAATGAAAGTACTTCAAAAGTGTCTTATCAAGTCTAAATGGGAAAAGAAACCCTTTTTGTTGCTCGAAGAAATACAATGTTAAAAGCACGCAGTTTTCTCATTCCCTTCACTTTTGCAAACGTACAGCTACAGTTCTTGAGAAATTGATTTGATTCTGCTTCCACACCAAAGCCCTACATACTCAATAACCTTGGAGGAGGACAATCTATTTTGAATCACAATTTAGCTTTATCTTATAAACGATGCTCAATGTGTCATTTGTATAGCCAGAAATTTCATTCCTTTATATTTCAGGGCTTGCAAAGATATTTTCTTAGCCTAATTGAGGAGGCGTATATATGGTCAGCTGACGATAACAGGTCCTTACTTTTCTTCCTAGACCTCACAGTTCAGCCAGAAATAATCGAGGTACATAAAGCGCATGTTTTCTCCGTGGCTGAAATGAAGAATAAAGAGTATTGGAATATGTCAGAAAAATGTAGGGTTGAAAAAAAGCGCTATATGTTGTGACAGCAGCCTGGTGCGAGCACCAGGGCGGGAAAAGCCTCTGAAAGTTTGAAAGTAGAGACTGTGACAATCAGGGAATGGGTGGCGGAGGCTCTAGTGGACGGCAATTTCAAAATGATTACCCATTCCCTGTCGACAAGTTTCTTTGACGAGCCGGCTATTGTCGCCATCAACACGGCTGCTGCTGAGCGTGTAATCAGTGAGGCTGCTCAGATGACGCTTGAGAGGAGCGCGTAGGTAAGTAAGCCATCAGTTTCACTGCCAGAAAGATAGTTCTATTTTTTGGGGTGTGAGGGTCGACATAGCAAGCTCAGTTATTGTTGACGTGATTTTGTGTGTTTGCATCTGTCATCTTTTTATATTGTTTCTTTTTCTCTTCACTAGGTATATAGTAGCCTTCTTGTCAATGAAATTTCAGTTGGAAGGAAGTCAGCGCTTGTCGCGTCCTTTTCCTCTCTACCGTGTGTTATTTTCGCGCTGTTAACCTCAAGTTGCTAATCTGGGTGTTCCACGTCCCTTTCGTTTTCTTGACGGTTCGCTGACAATCTAAGGGCCGCTATACCAAACAAGCCGCCTCAAAAATTTGTTGCCGAATAGTGAGGTGATCAACATAATATATTTGGTTAGCCTCATTTACATCGGTGACTTCAGTGAAGTTAGGCATGATCCGGGCAAGGAAATTGCACTTTAGCACCTCTACAACAATACACTTTGGGTAGTGTCAGATAGATAACGACTACACAACTATATCGCGACGTATCGAACTGAAATATATTCCACCTAACACGTTAAACGCTGAGTTAGCTCTTCCTTCTCTCGTTTCTTTGAAAGCTTTCAATTCGCATTGCTAATTTCATGAGAAACTTTGAAAGTAGACAACAGTTTATGTAAAACAAAAGGGTACCTTTCCGCGCAGCTCAATGGCAGCATTGTCATGTTGACACTAGCCTCCCCCCCCTACATAACTTAAATGACAGTCTTTGAATATCCACTGGAACGCCAGTCACACGATTGCAGCAAAAGACGCCGCACAAGCGCATGCCCTCTCTTCAGAATAATTAGTTCCGGCACTGCTCCTGTCAGCTCAGTCCCAATACGTTGAAAATCTCATCGAAATTCCCCAAGTTTGACGTCTCTGACGCACATGAGGCAAAAAAAAGGTCCCTCCCCCCCCAACCCCCGCGCTTCATCTGCTTACAACATGAGGGCCTGCAGTGGCACAGACTATCACTACAAGGTATACGTCGTAAACTCTTCATTCTTCATAGTAGCTATTTTTGTACGGATAAAAAGAAGTTGTTTAGTATGCCGTAAAAAGTGCATAAATCGTGTGTCGACATGAGCTATGTTCTCCAATGAAGGACGTGTGGCACGTTGTCAGGCAAGGAAGACGCGGCAACGTTGAAAACAACGCTAAGTCCCCGGAAGTGTAAGGTAACTTTCGTTACCACAGCGTTCGTCACAATGGTTTATAATTTTAAAAGTATTTGCCAGCAAGATTTTACCCTTAATCATTTTTTGGGGGGAAAAGTCTGCAACGCAGAAGAGGACCCATAGTCTTCAATACAACCTTCCATCTTATGAACGTAGAAAGAGTAACTGACAGCTTTATATGGTATCCTTTCGCGGAGTCATTTGTCCAGTATTTTTCTTATGATTTGTTCTATTGCGCGAACATTTTCTTCAGCTCTACAGCTCACTCTATTCAGGACATTGTACATCTCAATATTTGAGCAAACAATGGAACGAATACATTGTGTTATGCCTAGAGAGCTATCTGGGCTTCACGAGGGGTTGGTGGTAAAATATTGTTTGAACTGCGTTGGGTGTCAGCTTTATTCCCGAATACAATGTGCGGCTAGAATCGTTCTTCAAAAAGATGTCGCTAGAATGTTCAGAAAACCACTACTTATGCTAGAACGATGAATGAACTAAATTGCACTATTACAAGTTGCTAATGTCATGCAAGCCTAAAAATATTGGTATAAAGCTTCTCAGAATCACCACGTAAAAATCAATGTTGTGAGTCACGGCTACACTTTCGTGGTCAAAACACACCGATTATAAGAATGCGGATTATCTTACACTACTGGAAAAAGGTGCACCAAGTTCACAGAGCGGTGATTTTAAGGCATTTGCTATTTAGGTAAAGATTTATATCTTCGGCCTCTGCCTCGATGTCTATATCAACCACCAGCGAGTGCGATCAGGAGCGCCTCCTGCACTTCACCTGTAACTGCGAGAAAACTAAATAACAATAAATTTCGGGCTTTAACCTTCCATAACCACCATATGACTATGAGAGGTGACGTCGTGGAGGGCTCCGGAAATTTCGGCCACCTGGGGTTCTTAACGTGCACCTAAATCTAAGCACACGGGCGTCAAGCATTCTCACCTTCTTCAAAAAAGAGGCCTCCGCTGCCGGGATTCGGCCACGCGACCTAAACGTCAGCAGCCGAGTGTTTTAGCCATCTTGACCACTGTGGCCGGTATACAACCAAGCAAACCCGCAGGTCACGGGATCAAATCCTGGCTGCGGCGGCCGAATTTTTGATGGAGACGAGAATGGTCGAGGTTCATGTGCTTAGAGTTAGGTGCATGTTAAATCCCTCAGGTGATCGAAATATCCGGAGCCACGTACAATGTCGTCTTTCATAATCATATGGTGGTTTCTGACGTTAAACACCAATAATAACTATTGAAAAACCATGTAATAATTACCAACCTGTCTACGTGCTTGCCAATAAAGATCAAAAGGAATTGACGAGCGGCAAAAAACCCGAAATGTTAGCTAGCTGGCACTGCTCCTCTGCGATATCCCGGACGCGTTTCTCGTTATCATTGCCAAAGCGTGCCTCATCAAACATAAAGCTTGACCATCGGCCTCCCGCGTCAACGGGGGGGGGACAAGTGATGCAAAAGACCATCACGAGATGCTATCCACATATGACGTAACAGTGGCGCTGAAGATCCCCAAAACTTGTGAAATTATTATGACATCACAGCGCGGTCACGTGAAGTAACGCCACATGAGGGCTTCATCACATCGCATCGTAGCTTGGTCGAAGGTGGCGTGAACACAGATGCAGTGAAAAAGCATGGTAGGTGACTGACCCTGAGGGCAATGTGAAACGATGTTATGTTCAGGAAGTTTTAAAAGGGTTTGTCATAAATACAAATGTTTGTCATAAATATAGTAACTCCTGCTTCCAAAACAGTCTTGTTTTATTGAACACCAGTAATGGCTTTTTTATCGGCATCAATCTATACTTGGCAAGAACATGCGTATTTAGTTTTGCAGGCCATTTATAGCACTCAGTAATTTAACGAGCTACATAAGGAAGCAACAGATTAAACTTGTTCATTATCCTAAAAACATGATACCACTGACAGTTGATGCGTGAAAGTATATGATTGCTGCAGTTTGACATCCCGCCAACTCTATGTAATCATAAAGCACGTTTTGTTGGGGTCTGCAATTAAACTACGACAAACTGGGGTTCTTTAACGTAAACACCAACATAACCTGACTGGTGTTGTTCACGTGTCGCCACCTTCGAAATGTGGCCGCGGCAGTGGGCTAGAGCCGAGTTCTGGTCCTCGAGTTATAGCGACGCGACACTTGCGGCTACGCTACCACGGCAGGCGAAAGCCTAAATGAAAATGAGTAGCAAAGTGTCACCATACCTTTGTTTCCCGGACTGTTATACATTATTGCGGAACGTTAAACTGCAGCCCCGGCGCGGTGGTCTAGTGGCTAAGGTACTCGGCTGCAGACCCGCAGGGCGCGGGTTCGAATCCCGGCTGCGGCGGCTGCATTTTCGACGGAGGCGGAAATGTTGTAGGCCCGTGTGCTCAGATTTGGGTGCACGTTAAATAACCCCAGGGGGTCTAAATTTACGGAGCCCTCCACTACGGCGTCTCTCATAATCATATAGTGGTTTTAGGACGTTAAACCCCACATATCAATCAATCAACGTTAAACTGCATCACAATTACATAATTATGAAGAACTCTTCCGCGAACTAGGCTGTAATTCTCAGTCGCATGCGTTTTTAATGACGCAAACCTGCACCGAGAATTAGGGCCGTATAATGCACGCGTGCAGTGTGTGTCTCTCATCAACAGGATTCCGCTTTGGCCAACGAAACTAAAGGGAAAATGCACTAATATTAGCAGCTGTGCGCTATGGGCAATTGCTAACACTTGCACTCACCTTTACGGAAAGAGTATTCCAAATTCAAACATCTCGTAACCACGGCGCCACAACAATAACAACACAGTTGTTTCACAATGACTGCAAGCTGACACGCCAAGCGAGTACCGGGATGCATCTGCAGCAGAGTAGTGCAGCACATTAAGATACTTTACAACACCTAGTATGATTGGTGTTCTTTTCTAATGTTCATGCGGTATGGCACTAGTTAATATTTACATGTATAATCTAGCTGCCGCGACACTAACACCCACCGACGCCGCTCGCGAAAGAACACCGTCCGGTGCGAGGTCAACTGGTCTTGTTTCTTCGCGTGGTCCTTGATGTAGCGTGCGTGTTGCGTGTACGCAACTGAGACGGCCGTTGCCGCAGCAAAGTAATAGAGAGTTTTAGTACTGCGGAATTGTGCTACGTACGCATCACGCAAGCGCCTTGCGTTACGGGGCGTCGTTTGCCACTAATCGGCTTTTAGTACGCCGTAGTACCCGCGAACGTAATGAGCGCGAAGCGTGTTGCGCCATCTGGTAGATCAAAATAGAAGCACATGTTGTTGAATGCCAACGTGAGCCAATCCAAGTGTTATAGCCAGATTATGGCCATAGTTTAGGCCACAGAGCCGGTCGGTGCTACAGTGTATCGGTGCTAGCCTTGGATGCCGCCATTTCGTAAAACGAAGTCTCGCGGCGCGATCACCTCATACGTACGCACGCACGCATCTCATGCGTGCGTACGTAGCGGCTGCGTACGTAATGCAATACGTGCGCGTTGCGGTCTGCGCATGCGCACTACGCAGAACGTGGCGTCTTTACGTACGCAACGCTGCCACGTACGCAGCGTACGCAGTACTAAAACTCTCTAATGTCATACATGGGCTCTAAGTTGTATAAATTGATGACTCACCGTCATACCAGTACGGAACCCTTGAAACAAGTATAACAGATGTTATAGCCACACCACTCAACAAAGTGGACGCAATGATAGCCAAAGAATCTGGCCTACACGTTGGGCCCTCCCTAAGTAACAACAAAAAGAGACATAAATAAGAACGGAAAAATTCATCTGTGATGGCTGTCTAGAGATGCCGCAACCATGAATAGTTCGCAATGGTATGAAAGATTCCTGCAGTTTGTTTTCGCAGGAACTTCATAAACTTCTGAGCTTCCTTTTTTTTAAGTGAATAGGTTACGCTGAAAGGGCCAAACAATCCTTCTAAGCCCGGCATGCATCCAAGAGACGCTACAATAACGCCGATATACAACCTCCATGAGTGCCCTGCGCAATCTCTTTTGAAAGCCATTGTATGCCAGCGTGCTATCGATCGCCGTGCTTTCTTTAGTAGCTACCCCATCACGCGTAGTATGCGAACACAACAACACCAGTAGCAACAAAAGACGCCTAACAGCGACAAAAAAAAAGGATAGCCCCGTTACTGCCATCGAGTGCTCCTTGTGCGTGTTGATGGTGCACACTGTAAACAGAAATAAGCCGAGATGGGAGTAAAGGACCTTGTCCTCTAGCGCACGCCCTGATGGGAGTTTTATAAACACCTCCGTTGGGAGTAAAAAATTTACTCCCCATCAGTAGGGGGTTTTTGCATGGTGCCAGAGGGATTTTATTTACATCCATTGGGGAGCTATTCCAGGTCAGTATTGGAGTAAATTTTTTGCATCGAGAAAGAAAAAAATTACGTCAACAGCCGTACCATGCGCAAGCGTAACTTTAATTACATAACATTTAATGCGCACAACAATGATTACAGTACACAAACATTATCACAATGTTCACGTTATATCACAACACTCGCACTCACCACAGCTTGCCACATGCAGTACACACCTACCATATAGTCACCAGGTATATATATGCACCACATTTTTACCTCCCATGTAGCCTTGGTGAAAGCCTTTTTTCGCTATTAATTAGGCAATAAATACGCACGGCGTAAGTATGAACTTGCGGTGGTCTGATGAAAGCACTTCAACACACATGCCTTTTATCCTAAGCCTGCCTAATATTTATTCTTTTTTTACTATAGCGAAAAAGTTTCATCAGTTGACGCTCTGTCGTACGGGCTGAATTTGCATTAGCAGTACTGTTTGTGGACCCGTAAAATGCACGGAATCATACACAAAGTGCGCGCGGCCTTGAATGAACACATTACCGAGGCACATTTAGCAGCTCCAGCGATGAACCGAGGTAGTCCGCCGCTACCACGTTCGACGACTAGGCCTCACTCACGAGTACGGCACGGTGATTCGATGAATGACAGCTGGCGATCCCAAAATGCTTGCTGATGTGCAGTTTACGTCTCGTTTTTCCCATGCACAGAAATAGGTGTCCGCTATCCACGCAGTTTAAGCTACGGAGCGATAGACTTAAACGAATGAGACGGTTCGCAGTCGCTGTTCCCGTTGCTCGCATGCATTGCATGTATAGCTCGCAGAGCTCGCCACGGCGGCCGGTGCGCAGTGCGAGCTCGATACGATGCCGGCTTGATACCGACGCCATAGCGAGGCCTTCTTACCGCTTTGATGTTGCAGCCGGTGAAATACCGGTGACACTCCGAGAAGCCACTATCGGCGGAGACGGGGCGAGCGCGTCGCCGGCGCAACTCTCAGACCGGTTGCCGGCCAGCCTGCCGTAGTCGAGCGAAGCCTACTTTGAACCGCTTCGAAGTTTTACGGTGCAATCGCTGACGATCGTACTCCGCCTCGTTCGGAGCTCGCCTTGTAGTTACTCATTGACAGCTGCGGTCGCAAGGCGCAGAAGACTGTTATACATCCTAGCAGCCTTCATTTTTTGTGAAACACATTCTTTGCATCGCCGGTGGTCGGTGCTAGCTCGTAGCGCTTGCCGCGGTGGCAGGTGCGCAGTGCGAGTTCGATACAATGCCGGCTTGATAACGACGCCATAGCGAGGCCTTCCTACCGCTTAGATGTTGCAGCCGGTGAAATACCGGTGACACTCCGAGCACTCACCATCGGCGGAGACGGGGCGAGCGCGTCGCCGGCGCAACTCTCAGACCGGTTGCCGGCCAGCCTGCCGTAGTCGAGCGAAGCCTACTTCAGACCACTTCGAAGTTTCTGATGGTGAAACTCCATGAGCAGCCGCTGACGATCGTAACAGCTTATTTTTGCTACCATTATTTATTCTTCGAAGTTTTTTGTTACTCGGCCCTTCGAAGCGCGGCATTCACGACATTTCGTTGAGGAATCGGACCGATGTGCAGCGTGGTTTAACGGTGCGAAATATATTGAAATGTTCCCAGTAAATACCAACCGGTTGTTGCTATTCTTCGCTGCACTTATAATTTCGTTGCCTGTTGACAGATGCTTACACGGTTAGCCACACAAAGCACATGTGTTTCACACCGACGTGCAAACATAAGACACACACACACACACACACATGTCACGCCCAAAGAAGGTTTTTAAAGCTCCTATAGGGAGTTTGTAACCACGTGACTTGAAACTCCCTGAGGAGTTTAACAAGGTCATGTCGTTCATAAACTCTGTGATTAAGGAGGGCGTTTTACGATGACATGTGCCGAGTTCACTCCCTACTAGGGAGTAAATAATTGGGGCAGGGGAGTTTTGTGGGCTCATGTGCTGGAGAAACTCCCATCTCGGCTAACTTTTGCTTACAGTGTGCTAGATACTCTCAGTGACCTGGCACGAACTGGAAAAGAACAATGACACCTCACTGCGTGAATACGGACATGCATGTCTTTGGGAAACGACATTGGGAAACACTGCTCTGGAAATGGATGTTTCGAAACTTTCCTTCTCGAAGCTGCTCAAGCTATGCGTATCCACTACGTATGCAAGATACTTAATACTTCGACGTATTTCTGTTACATCTCCTAGAAAATTTTCAAAGCTCTACAAATATTTCACGCAACATGTACATACCACTTTGTTTCATAGGAAAGTAATCAATGCCTTTGCCTTCATGTGAGCGAACAGTCGCCCCTTGTGGCTCGATAAAAGGTTTTCTCATTTTTATATCGCTTAGGCCTCTTGTAAAGCGATGCGCACTGCTTGTTACGGGAATAGTGGCAAATTGCGCGGAGATTGGCGCTGCTGTATTTACGGGAATATAGGTCTAGCTACAACGTAGAGTAATACGCTAAGGAAGCTAACAAGAAGCTATCCACCCAATCATCAAGCATGCTGATTGCCGCTAACACGGGAGTTTCTCTGGGCGTTATATGGTGTGCTTTCCTTTTTTTACGTTTTATTGAGGTTGTTATGACCACATTTCAAGAAATGCACAACACTGATTAGACCCATAGTCACAGGCTAGTAAGGGGTCTAACTGGAGAAAGTATACAAGCAGAATACAATTTGTATATAAGAAAAAAATCAAAACATCAAAAAAACGTTGACTTTTCAACAAACAAACAAAAATACAAGAAGATACACATTGTTGCACTTTGTTCATAATTAATGAAATAATCAAGTATAGACAAAACATCAAACTATGTGTAAGGCTTAGTACATGGTCATTACTATTGATCTACATGTAGCAAATATTTTTTCAGTGCGCTCGAGAAAACCCTAGAATCTTTAATCTGAAGAGGTATGTTGTTCCACACTTCAGCTCCTACGAACTGTAGTAGGCGTTCGCCATACACGTTTTTAGTAGGTGGAAGATCAAAATTCCGCAATTTCATGCATCTAGTGACGCGGGACGAGGAAGAAAAGATAGATATATCGAAAGGTACACTGTGTGCAATAAAATTGTTTATGGTGACTGTGGTTTTATGCTGCCGTATGTAATCAAAAGGTAGAATATCCAACTTGTCAAACAAAGACTCACTGGGTTCATTATATGCCGCGTAATCTATAATACTAAGTGCACGCTTTTGTAACATACAGATAGGATCAAGGTAAGTTTTAAAGCTCCATCCCCGTGAGTCTGAGCAGTATGATAGATGACTATTAACAAACGAAAAATAAAGGACTCTGAGAATATTTCTGCTAAAATAATTCCTAGCAGCCAGTAGCATACTGCAGGCAGATGCTAGCTTAGTACAAACAGAGTTAATTTGTTTCGTTAATTGTTCTTCGTTAGCTCTACATTCTAGATCCGCTATGTTATCGGCGGTAACTATTAAAGCTGTGTCATCAGCGTACATTAGCAACTCGGCCGATTTGAGTATGTATGGCAGATCATTTACGTATAGTGAGAATAATAGTGGCCCCAGGACGGACCGCTGAGGTACCCCTGTCTTTATGCTTAATAATGAAGACGTAAGATATTGCATGTTGACCATTTGATGACGTCCATCAATGTAGTTAGAAAAGAGGCTAAAACTATGCCGCGGAATCCATAGTGTTTTAATTTCATAAGCAGAATATTATAGTCGACGGTATCGAATGCCTTTTTAAAATCAATAAAGACAGTTGCCACAAGAAGGTTGTTGTGCAGTGCTTTGTTAATCTTCTGTGGTAACAATAACACCACTGTTGATGTGGAATGGTGTGATCTAAACCCATGCTGCTCCGGGCAAAAAGCATTATATTTTTCTAAGAATAGGCGCATTCGTTTTCCAAGAATATTTTCAAATATAATGTTTATAATGCTTATCACAGATATGGGCCGATAGCTTGAAGGATTATAGCGATTGCCTTTTTTATATACCGGCACAACTTTGGCATTTTTTAAACAAGATGGGTACGTCGACGTACGCAAGCAATGGTTCAATACGTGGCACAAGATGGAACTCAAGATATCAATGTTATCTTTCACTAAGCGAGCAGTAATATCATCTATTCCACTGGCTTTGTTCGTGCTTATACTGGCAACAGTGTCATGAATTTCATCCTCACTGATGTAGTGAAGATCAAACGTATTTGTTAAGGAGGTTGAAAAACATTTCATTTCTCTACTAGAGAATTTCGCGGCTAAGGTAGAGCCGATTTCAGTAAAGAATAGACTCAATTTATCAAGTATACGCGCATCGACTACATCAGGTGATACACGCTGTGTTGGTTCTTTACCGACAACTTCTTTTACAATTTGCCATGTTTTCTTTGAATCGCCTTGTGCTTGAAAAATGAGTCGAGAATAATAGACCTTTTTTGTTGACTCATTAGATTCACGGATTGGTTTCTTAAGTTTGAATTGACCTAAATAACATTTATTTTCTTTGTGCTGTCTCCACTTGTGGTACCAGACGTCTTTCTTCTTCAGCAATGCAAGGATCTCTGTTGTCATCCAAGGAGTTAGCGGGGTTTTATATGAGCGTGCGGACACGTGTGAACGACTGCGTTCAATGGCGTGGCGAAGGGCTTTTGTTATGTTCTCTAATTCAATGTTGGCGTCATCGTCATACAATGTTTCAAATTCGATGGAGAGAATGTGATTCCGTAATAAGTTGTAATTGATTTTGCTTGCATTGCTGAAAAATTGTACATTCTTGTTTGGAGTTTTCCTTATGGAAACAAAGGTAGAAAGGTGATCTGCTATCGGTTCATTATAAACACCAGCATTCACTTTCAATGATACGTTAGTTAAGATGTGATCAATCGTTGTTGCCGACGTACTGGTTACTCTCGTAGGGGTATGTATGAGATTACGAAAATTGAATGAACTAAATAATTGTAAGTAATGAGTGTAACTAGTGTTTGCGGTGTCTATGTTCATATCCCCAACGATGACTACTCGGTTCTGGTACTTAGTTGAAAGACAGAAAAGAATTTCTTCCATCCTATCGAAGAAATGCGTTGCATTGGAATTTGGTGGACGGTAAACCACGCCAATTATGCCAAAACAACGGAGTCTGATAAAAAGTGCTTCTATATCGGTAGAGCTGTGGTTCAGGAAGAATATAACTGTATATGCGCAGCCTTTTTTTACAAAAAGCGCCACTCCACCACCACGTAAACATGAGTCTCGCTGATGTGATATGGTTTCGTATCCGGGAATGTTGACATTCTCTCCTTTTTTTAACCATGTTTCTGTAGTTGCTAGCACATCAACGTGGTTTGTATGTTTAGATAAGAAAGCAAGAAGCAAATTTAGGTTTGTTTTTATATTGCGGATATTGCAGTGGAATATGTTAGTGTGTGTCTTCTCTATGAGCTGATCTACTTGAGTTATCGTGACAGCTATTTCTCTGAAAATTCTTGTGGCAGGTGATCAAGAAGAGCAGCTACACTAGTTTCGCGAGATCATCGTCGCATGTAACGTGAACTACCTTCGAGTTCTCAGACCTCCTAGCAAGAATTTTTTCTTCGGAAACCCAGCCGAATCTCCAGTTCTTATCTTTCTTTCTCTGTATAGCTTTACCTAATGGAACCTTATCTTCGAGACACAGATGTTCGTTCACGAACACAGGTTGATTTGTACTGAAACTAAGAGTTGACGTGTTAAGCCTGTTCTTTCTTGCTGACTTTACTATTAGATCACGTTTGAAGCGAGAAAGAACTTAACCCCAATATTTGGAACATTGTTTGCCTTTGTCGGCACTCTGTGGACATCAATATCTTTGGCGCTGACTTCAACACGCAAACAGTCGGCAATTTTTTCCACAATCTCCATTAGATTTTCCTTCTCAACATACGGAATGTCTTTCAATTCAATGTTGTTCCGTCTCGAATATTGCTGTAGATCTATCAACTGTTTTCTTGTATCTCTTAATTCTTTTTTAATTTCCATGTTTTCTTTCTGACACTCGATGCTTCGATTTCTCGCCTCATTCAGTTCCTTACGCAGCGACTTTATTTTAGTCTTTAGCTCGTCAAAGCTGTCACATGCGAAGCTTACAGATGCCCTGATGGATATCAATTCTGCCTTGATAGCATTGCACAATGAATCAGCAGTGTTCACATCTGTTTTGATAACAGAGAGAACGTCAAGAAGCTTCGTGTTCATCTCCTGCATTGCCTTTCCTATTTCCTTTACAGTACTTGGTGGTTTTACACCTAAGGCATTGGCGAAATCTGTCAGGGAATCCATTTTTCTTTTTTCGGCTCACACTTTGTTGACAAATAGCAACAACAAAATGACAGGGACATAAAGCAAATGCAAGTTCAGGGCGGATCGGTAGCCGTGAGTGGGTAGGATTTATGCTACGTTACACAAATGATCAGACTCCTGCCTGCGATGTGTAGAATTCACGGTTAGTCAGTCCAACCAACGTTGGCTGCCCGATCCGCTCTGAATGATGTCTATCCGGGGTTGCCTCTTTATATAGTCGATAGGGGCGTGCCCAACGGCCTGCAGTGTCACTGTCGACGCCTCGTGATCCGAAGCAGTCGGCACTTGTAGGAACAGAGGCACAGGTGCGCCTGTGCGTAGTACACTTGATGATTCTGCGTTGCCACAGAATGACGATCCAGGCAATCCGTAGCTTGTAGTTTTGTTACTGCGATGTGTAGAATTCACGGTTAGTCAGTCCAACCAACGTCAGCTGCCCGATCCGCTCTGAACTCCTGCTAATTAGTCGCCTTCGATTTAATATTTTTTCTGCGAAATGTTTTTTCGTTTTCTAGAAGTTTCACTCGATTATATACGACTTTTCTTTTAAATTAAAGTTGTCTGCCGAATCGCCTCTTACAAAGTAAAGGACCAATCAGTTCTCGACATTGGCGTACCAGCAGCACACAATATATTAGGAATATTGAGCACCTAAATATTTATTTTTCTCTCAATTAGGCTCTCCCGGCTCTACCTTCTCAACGCAGCTCACATACTGCTTATATTTTGGCTACACTTGTACATGCTGGTCTAAAAAGAATCATAAGAAGACCAGCTGGCATGGCCTGCGCACGCCCGAGACTCGAGTGCCGAGCTTTTATGACGGCTGAAACGTACTCTATAGAAGTAACATACCTTCTACACGAAAAGTTTCCATCGGTAACACGTTTTTCAATAAAAAAAATTGCCCGCAGCTTCCCTCGGGGGAACACTGAGGAGGATGCGGAGCATATAATTGGTTAACGGGGTGTTAAAGTGCGACTTACTTGGGTCGATGGCTAAATTGGTTAATGTGGTTGTAGGAGGGGCTGTTAAATGAGTGAACACGTACACACGTATGCGAAAGCGCGGCGCTGGTCGAAGGGACGTCGATCATTGTGTTTGTGGATTCGTTGGAATTCATTTCACCGCGACCTTGGACGTCGACGCGCCGTAGAAACCAACCGACGAGCGGCAACTGAGCGAGCAAGCGCCGACCTTGAGTATATATAACAGCGCGACGGCGCATGCACTGTCAGCTGTTGAATGTTCTCGAAGCGCGACGGCGCATGCGCGTTCACTGGAGAATCAGGAGAATTGTAGAATGTTCTCGAAGGGGAGAAACGCGCGCGGCACAGATGGTGGGTGACGGTGCATGCGCGCGTCAGCTGTCGAATGTTCGAGAAGGGGGAGAAGCGCAACGGCGCATGCGCGCGCGTCAGCTGCCGATGTTCTCGAAGCGCGACGGCGCATGCGCGCGCGTCAGCTGCCGATGTTCTCGAAGCGTGACGGCGCATGCGCGCCACATTATACAGCTAGCGAATGTTCGTGAAGAGGAGAAGCGCACGCGGTGTGTAGAGGAGGAAGAGATGCACAGATGGTGGAAGAAGGAGGAGGAAGCTTGCGGACGGCGCCGCACTACAAGCCTCGAGTGTTAGATGCTCCGCATCTAAAACGTCACCATATGCCAGATTCGTAGGTGCGCTCGCAATATTTCCGATGATGCAAACGACTACACAAAGCTTAACAATAGGTATATAACTTGGCCGGACTGCGTTGCAAAACGCCCTTTCTATGCCTGTGGGGACTCCACATGTACGCCGTAGACGGACCGCTCGCACTGGAATAGCCCGCTTTATTCCGCCCAAAGTGCTTACGAATTCGATGCGTTTACGCTGATATACGCTGATATAACTGCGAAATAATGAACGTAGCCGTTTTACTAACGGTGCATCTCTCGCTGTGGTGGTATACTGAGAGGCCTTTCCATTTTGAACGTCGGGATTCCTCTTTCTGTTGTGTTTTTTTTCTGCAACTCACTTTGTGTTCTCCTGAATCCAAAAAACCGTTTACAAAGATCACGAAGGGAGCCGTATACCTTGCGGCACAACCTTTATCGAATTTTCCGCCTAACGGTTCTACCGTTCGCATGGCGCATTCAGTACTGATGCGTTCGCAACAAGAGCAACATATTGAGATGGAAGAAGCCTCGGCTAGACGACCGGAGTACGGCAGAAGATTTGCTCCATGACTTCAGCTCATGCGCACGGCTTTGTTGTCCCGGGACGGGGTTACCGGCAGTCCTGCTGATACAAAATCTGGGAGCGCACACTGATTCAAGCAGGTTTGTGTGCGTCTGCCTATGAGGAAAAGAGCTTCGCAGACTTCTAAAGCTGTATGCATTTACTGTCCCCAAAAACTCCCCAAAAAGAGCCTCGTGAAAAATTGCCTATTGTTGCGGTCTCATATAACAGCTCTCGTTGTAAGATTGCTAAAAAGATCAGACAAACCGAAGCGCGAGACTGCCAATATGATTGCAGCTTTCGTCCTTATGTTTGCTTCAAAGATGCGGTGCTGATTTTTAGCACCGGACTATACGGTAGTAAAAACTAACCACAAAACAAGCTTCAATAGATGTCCACACTCTCGAGCTTAGAAAAAGTGGTGAACAATTTTGAGTACTTGGTACTTTACTATGGGAGAGCAGAAAGCCGTCCCGTCGAACACACACTTGATGAGGCCGTGTTGGCGAAAATTCTGCCACGAATAAGTTCGTGACGCTGATGTTTTCGAGACTGCTTGCTAGTGCACGAGGTAGAACACTGTGCATCTGAAGTGATTTTTGACTCGTTGAGTGATCCTGACCCATCACGAGTATATTGCTACCGTACACTACTTCTAATATGGGCTTCACGATTTTCCTAGTGCGGAGTCTTCTTTTTTTTAAATATATACACAGAGAAATGCTGCCAGCTTGAGCAAGAATCACTAAACCAGAAGTGACTCAGGTATTTTTTGTACCATTTACACTAACGTCCCGAAATGCAAGCACAAAAGCATCCATCTCTTAAATATGGCAATGCACAGATTAAATACCACAACAGCAGACGCTTCGATAGACCCCAGGTCCTGTAGCTACCGGCTACCCCCCTTAATCTTAGCTTGTTAACGTGGTGTGCGGTGATTTCAAATGAGCCATTCATAGTCGCACCCACTCGCAAATCAGGCGTCGGCGGTACACACTCACTGCGCATGCTCGCGTCTCGTGCCAACTGTCGCTCCCTTCTCCCTCTCTCGCCTCGGAAGGCCGACGCAGGCAGCGGCTGCTAGTAAAAAAGCCGGTGCAATTTCCCACGGTGAAAACTCGAGTAAATGCATCGTAGAAGGGGGGAGGGGGTTCACGTGAGTTTTGCGTATTTGAGTGTCATTTCGGAATACATCATTCTTATTTCGTGTATCATACTTTAATTTATTTATTGAACGAGTAGCGCTGTCTTCAACGTCAAGCAAAAGCAAAGACGCGCTCTACTGAATTCTGAACGCGCGATTCAGTGCGTATATACACGCACGGGGTGACCAGTGAATCAGTGCGCAGCACGAGCAATCGGATTTTACTCGCAGACGCTGCCTGCGTCAGCCGTACGAGGCAAAAAAAGGGGGTAGCGAGAGTAAACATGAAACGCGAAACGCAAGCATGCTCCGTGGGTGTCTCGAGGGCGCCACCGACGCCGCTTTTGCGACTGTAGGTGCGGCTATAAAATGCTCCGCATTTGAAAACTGGCTGCTCGCCCTGCACCACTGTTCACTAACACTGGATCGCGCACTCTGTATTCAGTTAAAAGCGTGTTTATTTGGCTTGACTTGACGTTTTTCTTGACTCGAGTAGATACTATAGAAGCAAAAGTACCTTCAACCAGCAGTGGGGCAGAAGTCCACACCAGCGTCCTACCACTCATTGAAGGCAACGCTTATGATTCATTCAATAAATAAGAATTAAAAAATGGCAACATATCCACGGGGTGAAAGATGGAGAGTGGGGTAGAGCATCCATTCGTCCATTTGTTTTTGCTTCCGTCCGTCCATGCGTTCATCTGTGTGACGGTCGGTGTGTCCATCCACTGGTCCGTACGTGCATCTGTTCGTGCGTCCGCACGTCCATCCCTGTGTTCGTCCATGCATCCGCCCTGCGTTCGTCCATGCGTCCATCTGTCCGTGCAGCCATCCGTGCAGCCATCCATGCGTCCGCTCATACATCTGTCTTTGTGTGCGTTCGTCCATCTAGTCAAGACTCCAAGTACCACCATCTCGCATCTTTTCATCATACATTCTGTATATAGAAGCACCACCATCCAGCGGACATTCCAAGGACTAAACGAGAGGTGGCACACGCACACTTTCTTACGACTTGCGCTTCGTGTCTACTTCCCAGCTTTAACCACCCCGAGTTCATGGTATATACTAATTTACTATATTCATGGCCCTGCGGCCCAACGCTCGCTAAACCTTTCTAAAACCAAGCAGGTTATGCCCAGCGAGTATAACGTAGCAATCCTTTCTTGTCAGATAGTGCCCAATGTACACGCCGATGGCTACTAATATCCACGGGGTGAATGATGGAGAGTAGGGCAAAGCATCCATCCGTTCATTCGTTCTTGCTTCCGTCCGTCCATACGTCCGTCTGTGTGACCGTCCGTGCGTCCACCCGCCCGTCCGTGCGTGCGTCTGTTCGTGCGTCCACCCGTCCATCCGTGTGTTCATCCCTCTGTTCGTCCATGCAACCATCCCTGCGTCCGTTCATGTGTCCATCCGTCCATGCAGCCATCTATGCGTCCGCTCATACATCTGTCTTTGTGTCCGTTCGTCCATCTAGTCAAGACTCCAAGTACCACCTGCTCGCATCTTTTCATCCTACATTCTGTATGTAGAAGCACCGCCATCCAGCAGACATTCCAAGGACTAAACGAGAGGTGGCACACGCACACTTTCTTACTTTCCACCTTTAACCCCCTCGAGTTCTTGGTATATACTAGTTCGCTGTATTCATGGCACTGCGTCCCAACGCTCGCTAAACCTTTCTAAAGCCGAAAAGGTTACGCCTAGCAAGTTTAACGTAGCCACCCTTTCTTGTCAGATAGTGTTCATTCTACATGCCAATGGCTGCTGATGGGGAATGAGAGACAAGAGAATTCGGCCTTTAGTTTAAGCGCGCACTGCGAATTTTTTCATTGTTCAACAACACACAGGAGAAATCTCTTACCAGCACCACCTTGCAGGTCAAAGCGTAGGTTATGTTACGCACTACTACGAGGCACGAACGGGTACCACTTTAAAGCGCTTCGCCCTTAAAAATTGGCAGATCCCACGTACAGTGGAAATCCATGATATGTGAAGCACGAATGAGAAATATTGATATCTCACTTTAAAATGAGCACAACGTTACAAGGTGAAGGTAAACGATGCCGTACTCTACTTCTGTGTCACGATTGTCATGTTTGGATGTGTCGTTGACCTTTGTCATCTATACGTGCACGATATGAGCGCGATATGAGCGTGTTAAATTGTCATGTTCTTACATGACACGCGTGTCAGGATTATAATGTTTGCACCAGTCATTTGTTTCGTCTTGCATTGACGTCGCGTAGCACCGTATTCGGTGTATGTTGAGCTCGAAAAAACGGCCGCGAGCGCATGATCAATGGCCCAGTATACTCCAATGTAGCTTTGACGCGCGCGCGCGCTGAGCGCAGTGACGCTACGTTAGCGAAATGCCAGCACCCTATATAATCTGACTCCAGGCGTGACCGGCGCGACCAGCGTCCGTCGGCGCGGCCCGATGGCAACCGACGCGAAATGCGGCATGTCGATTTTTGTACCAATGCGTTACCCAGACAACACAGTGTCTCCCTCGTTTCGTGACGAGGGACGCCGGACGTGCTGACAAGCACATGCTTCTAAGCAACGCAGTGCGGCGCGCGCCTGCGAGTATATAATAGGAGCGGCGCCTGGCGTGGCGACGCCGGCAAGCACACGCACCACGTAACGTCGAAATGCATTGGCGCCTTGCTTTTGACATGTAGTGATGTTCTCACATATGACAAACATCTCATGATTATCATGTATGCACCAGTCACGTAACTTCTTATTCGATTAGTGTCACGTAACTTTGAATTATGCATATGTGAAGCTAGCGAAACGGCAGTGAGCGCATCTTCAGTGTGGTATGTAGTCATGTTGTTACATAACACACATGTCGTGATTATGTTTCGATGTGTCACTTGCCTATGCCGTCCGTTCGTGTCGTGTAACACCAATTTTGGTACATGTGAAGCTAGCGAAACGGCCACCATCGCATCATGAGCGCGGCATGTAGTCATTTTGTTACATGACACGCATCTCACGATTATCATAGTTGCACCAGTCACATAACATTGTCATCCATTCACGTTCTGTAATGCCAAATTTGATATAGGTGACGCTAGTGAAACAGCTGTGAGCGCATCCTGAGCGTGGCATGTAGTCACGTTGTTACATGACAGAAATGTCATGATTTTCATGTTAGTGTGTGTAACTAGTGCTCGCCATGCAATCATGTCATACCATATAAGTTTTGCAACATGTCATGTAAACAAAACACCCGCAAAAGGTGCAGGACCATGAAATGTATATATTTACATTCATTACATATATGTCCTTTCTTCTATGTTAAGACCAGTCAAGTATGTTCTTCATACAGTCATGTTATGCCACGCCAAGTTTGGTATTTATACCATTGTCGAAACAACCAGGAGAGCTAAAAGTAGTAGGCGGCTAGATAGATAGATAGATACAACGATACGCTCTAAGTCACCGAAGTTCGCTAAGAAATGCTTCGCATTTAAAAAACGCAATAATAGCCATTCCTAAATCATACCCAATCACGCAACGTTCGAACGATGCTCCACCCTCTCTGTGATGCATTTGGTCGAGTTCCCCCCTGTGCCATTATGCGGCTAGAAATTTCTTGTAGAAGGTTTCGGTGCAAAAGCAACGCGAAGTTGGGCAGTCTCGCGTGGCAGTTCTGCGCAAGTGTAAGGAGCAGAGACGTCATATGGCGCACATCTGGCCTGCTGGAGAAGTTTGGGAGCTGGTGGAGTGGCACTCCCGTAATTTCGCTGACTGGCAATTGACTGTCAATTCATCTATCCATGGTTCGTTCGTCTGCACTTCCATCTTGTATTTCGTTTGTCTGTTAGTCCGTGGTTCAACCATAAACCCGTCCATCCGTACATCCAGGGTCCGCCCATTCGTTCGTGGTCCATTCAATCTTCTTCCATGTGTCCATGGTTTATCCATTGCTTCGTTCATTCGTGGTTTTTTCATTAGTTCACATATCCGTCCGTCCGTCCGTCCGTCCGTCCGTCCGTCCATCCATCCATCCATCCATCCATCCATCCATCCATCCATCCATCCATCCATCCATCCATCCATCCATCCTTCCGTCCATCCATCCATCCATCCATCCATCCATCCATCCATCCATCCATCCATCCATCCATCCATCCATCCATCCATCCATCCATCCATTCATCCATCCATCCATCCATCCATCCATCCATCCATCCATCCATCCATCCATCCATCCATCCATTGGGGGATCATTCGTTCATTCACCCATAGGTCACGCTACGTACATCTTGGCATAGCTGATATAATCCACTGCTACTTTCTTTTATGATTGCCTACATATACTCCGAATGTTTCAGCCTGTTTCCTAAACTGGCTGTCAAGCTCTTTAGCAGCAATGTTCGTCCTCAACACGGCGTTCGCTTTGTTACTCCTTCAGACAAAATCATTTCACGACAAAGAATGCACACGACACTTTGTCAGGGTAATGAAAATATTTTCATAACACCGTAAATCAGATACTGACAATACTAATGCAAATTAGCTAAACACTGAAACAGTGCTATGAAATCAGTTACAACGACTACGCATGTGCAAGCTTTCGTCCTTCGTAGAGTCACGTGTTTGCTTCCTACTCGAAGTGACAGGTATCCAAAAAAACACAATGAGATCGCCCAGTCAGGAAAATGTGTAAGCAAGCCTTAGGGTTGCCTATAAGCAGGCGTTTGGTGAAAATATTTAAATAAATGCTATGCGACCCACTCGACCAATCAAGAGAACCGCGCTACATAGAACAAAGAAGATGGTTTCAAAAGCCAAAACGGGCAAGTTCATTCTACAAAAGCTAGACAAAGGCCATCGCAGCAAGTGGAAAATGCCGATGTATTCGCGATGGTGAGAAATAAAATGAGGTTCCACCTTTGCCCCAAAACATGTACCCAGAACATCGCACCAGTAAGAGAAACACGAGGATCCTGTACTTGTAAAAAATTTCATAAATTGATAGGCTGCAGCATTCGTGTATGCGGCGACATTTGTGCGCAGGTTTAGCTACGTGGTCTTGGTGGGAGACAGCAAAGGGACATGAAAAACGAGCGTTACGGTGCAAAGCCCGAAAGATGGAGGTTATGGTGGAGGAGATGGCCATCGCTATTGAGGTGGCCATCTCCGACGCCGCAGTAGATTAGCCACTCGCAAGTGCAGTATGTAACAAGGAAGAAATGTTAAGCGGAAGGACAGGCAGGTTAGCCTGTTCTTAGACTGACTGGCTACCCTGTGGTGGGGAAGAGGGTAAGGGGAATAAAACAAGATAGAAATGAAATTTTGCAAAGAGAGAAAGAGAAATTATAAAATAGTGCCGCCATCTCCACGAAGTGAATGATGATAAGTGGGCAAAGCTCCGGAGGTAAACCTGGTAAACCATGAATCCTCCGTACATTTTGCCCAATCGATTTTATTACAACGCTCCCCCTAGTGTACGTCACCGCACTAAATCAAACGATTGCCTTCCACCAATGAGACGCGACTCATTTGTCACCATTCCTGTTTTATAACATCTGACAACTTTTATCATCACCTACAAGTACTGCCGTCTAGTTTATAACATCTAGCATCTTTCCATCATTAGCTACAAGTACCGCCATCTGGTGAACACTGCAAGAACTGAACAAGAGGTGGCTACATAAAGGGGATGGTACCGGCATCTAGTTAACACTGCAAGTGCTAAACGAGAAGTGGCTATACACAGGGGACGCACAGCCCACGCCTCAAGGAGTTTCGCCCCTAAAATAGCGAAAGGGGAACAGCAGCATCAAAGGGAATAAGACACTATAGTCTGTCTGTGAGGCCAGTTGTCCGCAAAAAGTCTAAAAAGCTTTAGAAGCCTTGTGGGCTGACGAAGGACTCGGCCAACGACCCGGAGTCCTGTGTTCCAACAAATGCCGATCCTCTAGTCTATTCAAAGCTTGAGTAAGTTCTTGTCTTGGCACGTTGAAATGGGTGCACTTACACAAATGGGTGCACTCACACTTTCGCAGCTGCTGTAAGTGCATGTAGAGAAGCTGGACATTTCAATGAGTCAGAATATAGGAAAAAGACAGAAATCCAAAGGTCAAAATACAATCGAAGAAGACGTAAATATACACTACCACACAACAAATTAACTTAAAGTAAAAGATGAATTAATCTATCTTTCTAACAATCGGTATACTACGAAGGTCACAAGTGCCTTCCAAGAGCAAGGTGAGCGCTTATTGTGCATGGTTCGCCACGGGGGCAAAGATATGACCGCAACAGCAATGAATCGCAATCTCACGCGAAGGATGGAAAGGAGCTTGATGCTTGAAGAGAACACATCAAGCTTAAAGTACTCACAAAATTAGCGTACACAGGAAAAGCACGCGTTAACAGGGCACGTGTCACAGTTCAGCCATTATAGCACGCTGCTCAAGCACAAAGAAAGGCGCACACAACAAACGCGCAAGTATACTCAGGATAAACGCGAACTTTCACAATTCTTCCTTCTTCGTGTGTGAGCAGCACTCTCCTTCCGCAAACGTGGCTGCAGCAGTGAGACGAGTGATCTTCGTGCTTTCTTTAACTCATGTATATTTAGGGCAAACTTCAGGTGCAGAAGCCCCGCCGTGGTGGTCTAGTGGCTAAGGTACTCGGCTGCTGACCCGCAGGTCACGGGTTCAAATCCCGGCAGCGGCTGCTGCATTTCCAATGGAGGCGGAAATGTTGTAGGCCCATGTGCTCAGATTTGGTTGCACGTTAAAGAACCCCAGATGGTCAAAATTTCCGGAGCCCTGCACAACAGCGTCTCTCATAGTCATATGGTGATGTTGGAACTTTAAACCCCCCTGTCAATCAATCATCTTCAGGGGCAGAAAGTTGACAACTTTCTGGGGCAGCATGGCCAAAGCTACGTGGGTAGAGCTTATGCACACGTGCACCATTCGCTACAGTTGACAAAAACGTGCTGAAGTTGCAGAGCTCTAAAGACCACCTAAAATATATGGTGTATATAAATTGCTCGCCGCTGGCAAGCTAGAAAACGTGTGCTCCGTGGCATAGTGGCTTCGCACCGCACATTGTGGAGTGTGAGGTCACAGGTTGGACGGCATCAGTCAAATTTTTTCTGAGAATATTTTTGTAATCTCTTGGTGTATCCTTTCAACACCATATCTATGACTGATCTACACCAGCGCGAAGTCTGGTAGACCTCGGCATAAAACACTTTCCTTTTAAAAAGCAAGCGGTTGCGTGGGGCAGCAGCAACTACACACCCACCCTAACCAAATGATTCTTCGTCTTTGTTACCCTGATCTATATTTAGGAGACAAATCCAAGGATTGTATTGGAGAGGCAACACTGGTTTACTTACTATTGGAAATGCTGTATGCTGGGATCCACCGTGACTTTGGGAACATATTTTCCTCTCGGATGTGACGTTGATGAAATGTTTGTTAGAAACGCAGAGGCACAGGAGGCGGGACACGTTGAAGACGTTTGCGTTCGCGTTCTTGGCTCACATCTCGTCGATGTTACCCGCGCGCTTCCCAGGCTTGCGCCTCGTCGATGTTGACTTCACCATTTGTGAAAGGATCGGCTTTGCTAACCCGCGCAACGTCGGTGACAACCGGGAAACATGCGCGCACACTAGCGGGAGGCATGCCACGACGGTGTCCCGCCCGTTGGCACGATTGCGCGGCAGGCAGCGGCACGCTGTAAACATTGTCGGCGCCGCGAGATTATCGAAGCCCGCTCAGCGCACGCACCCTCCGGCTCACGGCTTCTTCTCGCCGACAGATGGAGAGAGGTGGCACGGGTGAGATGATGCCCTTGGGAGGATAGGGCTGGAGCGTTGCGAGTGGTGGAGAGAGCGAAGCGAGGGAGAGGTAACACCTGGCGAGCACGCGGCAGGCGAGAGAGAGAGACGTCACCGCGCACTGCTAGGAAGGATTGAGCCACTTGGCACCACTCCAAAACCTGCAACGTGGAGAGCAGCGCGGACGGACGGACAGCGTTACACAGGCTAGTCAAAGAGCTGCTTCGCATCTAATATTCTCCCATGGGGAACTGAACCTAAAGGCCAACTCAGGTGAGTTTTCGAGGCTAATATATCTCAGTTAAATTCACTGTGTAAATTTCTTTGTACGTTACCGTAATTTATGCCACATTACAAGTTCGCGAGATGATTTGATTGTTCGCAAATGAATTTTAAAGATTGCCTCGAAACGGCTCACCTGGTTTGCCAGAGTTATTGGCAACATTGCCTGTGTTTCGTTACGTTTCGCATGTCAATGGAAGTGACGCCGCCGATGACATCACTCTTTGGCTGCTGCAGTGTTTACTGTGCTTGCGACAAGGCGATGGTGGCGGTGATCGGTGGTGCTCTACCTTCCTGCGTAGTGTTTGGCCGGCGCTTCGCTGGTTTGGCGCGCGATTTTCTGTTCCCTGTAGATGGGTGTGCGGTGATGATAGTTCGTGTTGCGTTGTGGGTTGCAAAAAGCTCTCATACAAGACGCAGAGTGTTCGCTATCACGGCTTTCTACGGGCCAGTGCCTTCCGTGAAAAGTGTATCAGTGCGATGAGGTGCGACGGATGAATAGCGAGCAGAATGGCACGCGCGTGTTCCCATCATTTCTCGCCGCAGTGCTATCGGGACAGCGTTCACTTTATGGTACCTTTTGGGTTGTAATTCCCTATGTAATCCCAGAACAGCAGGAATCTCTCGACAACGGACATTCTCGTTGGTGCGCGCTGGTCTGCAGTTACCACAAGTGCACCTCTGTAGCAACACCACGCTTGTTCATATAATAACAAAACAGTGTCTTATCATCCACAGGCAAGACTTACCATTCGTCGCCGTAGGGCAGCGCCAGTTGCTCGGTTTGTTCAGTGACTGGCCGTCGTGGCCGTGGCTCGATCAAAAAAAATGACAGCATATCCACGGAACCAATGACGATGAGTGGAGCAAAGCGTCCATCAGTCCATCCGTACTTCCACCCGCCCTTGCGTCCGTCCTTGCATCCGTCCGTCTATCCATCTGTCCATGCGTCCATCCGTCCGTCTGTCTGTCTGTGTGTCCGTCTCTTCCTCCATCTGTGTGACAATCCATCTGTCCGCCATTGCGTGCACCCGAGCATCCCACTGAGTGCTTGAGCACCGCGCTGAGTTTTTGGCAACGGTAGTATACTTCGCAAAGGTCACTGAAACTGGTACTTTATAAAATAATAAGTGTCTTTTCCTAGCGCGCATGTAGAATGGAAATCACAGAAATGAGCCCCATCAACTGTAGCACGAGTTATATGGCATATTCCTAAAGATCAAGAGCGTACCAATTAATGATTCTGAAAGTCTTACCAAGCAGATTTTTCAATTTTGTGCAAAAGACTGTTGAAATTATGGTCATTTCCTGCTTAAAAATGATGATTTCATCAATGACCACATAACAAAATGTAAAGATTACGCTTAGCTCTTCCACTCATCTTCTAAGCCCTGGGGGCTAGCCTGCAATTTGCTCGGCTCAACCTGGTAAAAAGAAATCAGTCTTAAAGCTGCAGAAAGAAGAGTAGACCACATTCACTATGTTCATTCCTTCTTTAGTTCTTGAGCTTCTAATCAAGTGATGGGCGTTCGGCGTTGCCTGCGGCAACGGGTGTTAACAAGCTGCACTTCTTCCTTTTTGCTGCTACTACCATCTACTACATTGCGGAAGCAGTGGTTTACGCAAAGCCTAAGGTGTGTCAACATAACCACAGATGGAAATCAATATCTTTTTCTTGTTGTTACATGTAATTGCACGTGAATGATTAAGGGTGGATTGGCACAACAGCCCGTATGGTTTCTAATGAAAGCAAGTTAAACAGGCTACAAAATCGCCCAGAGGAACGTTCAAAGCGAGATTAGAGGGAGAAAAAGAAGGGCTAAACATTTCTCAAGTTAAGCACCAACTCATGAAGGTAAAAACCAAAAGGAAACATTGGCAATGAAGGATGACTTGCAAAACACGTCGTCCAGTCTTCAATGCTCATCCTGCTAAGAAAGTGCCTGTTTCGACCTTATATAAAGTGGTACAGTTTTCCGCAAATTTCTACCCATATTATGATTCCCAAAGTGGGTAATCTCATCCTCCAATATTCCCAAAACTTGTCGACGCCATAATTTGTGAAAGACTGACTTATTCAAACCCTAAACTATTTATTTTTGATCCATGACTCTCAAAAGTATCCAAAACAATGCAAGATTGCCGGCGATAGTGCTGTTTTTTTAACGAAAAAGTTCGTTTCTTTGTATGTACTACGTTGCTGTCAACAATCAGTTCCTTCCTGATCTTTGATGAACATTGATCATATCGTTTCTCATAACATTTTGTAGTCTTATTGCTCATATTCTATTGCGATATTGTCGAGTGTCAATAATCAATTTCATCGAGTGCATACGTATTAAGAAACGAAAGCAATACCACTGCCATGACATTTAGAAATCAATGAACTTGTGTTCTGCAGTTTCTGAAGTAGAGTGTGAATGACAGTAAAATAAAGGTTGGCAGGATGCACTGAATTCGTCGGGACAATTTTGCACACTTATTTCGACCATGACAATTTATTACCTTTAAGGGGGTGGTGCCACCAAATTTCGAGGCTATGCGAAGCTTGTTGTGGGTTTCTTCTGTATGCTAGGACTCTCCACACGAGGGGTTGGACACAACAAACGAATAGAATATATTTTAGTTCACTTTTAAAAGTGCTACTGAATGTTCACACTCGCGATCTAGGCCCATCGCTTGCGCTGCAACGCTAACGTTTCAGAATAGGAGAAGCAACGGCAGTTGTCGCCCCGCCGCGGTGGTCTAGTGGCTAAGGTACTCGGCTGCTGACCCGCAGGTCGCGGGTTCGATTCCCGGCTGCGGCGGCTGCATTTCTGATGGAGGCGGAAATGTTGTAGGCCCGTGTAGTCAGATTTGGGTGCACGTTAAAGAACCCCAGGTGGTCAAAATTTCCGGAGCCCTCCACTACGGCGTCTCTCATAATCATATGGTGGTTTTGGGACGTTAAACCCCACAAATCAATCAATCAACGGCAGTTGTCGTGACGTCACACCAGATTAGTAGTGACGTGAGTGACCTCCACCATCTCCGAAACGAGCCGGCTGTTAGGAGCATAGAGTTTCCTAAAATTAACATATTAGGAAACTCTATGCATGGTTATCAGTGTGCTTGCGTCCCTTTCATAGACACTGTGTGCATCCGGGAAGGGCACTAGGTGCTTTCGCTCCTCCTTCAGCGTCTCGGCGTCTATAAAAGGCCGGCGCATCCAGCGTCGGGCGTCTTCCTCGTCCACGTTCTGAACATAATGCAAAGTAACAAAGTTGTAAATATAAACGTTTTGTTTCCTTCTGTCCACCTTTTGCCTTGCCACTGCCTAGATGCCGCTGCAGCTGGCTGTCAGCACGTTTGTTTTGCTGGCGCATATGTGGCACGTGTGTGTGGCCCCGCCGCGGTGATCTATGTGGCTAGGATACTCGGCTGCTTACCCACAGGTCGCGGGATCGAATCCCGGCTGCGACGGCTGCATTTACAATGCAATCGGAAATGTAGGCCTGTGTGCTCATATTTGAGTGCACGGTAAGAACCCCAGGTGGTTGAAATTTCCGGAGCCCTCCACTACGGCGTCTCTCATAATCATATGGTGGTTTCGCTACGCTAAACCTCACATATCAAATCACGTGTGTGTGGGAGCAGACAAAACTCAGCATGATGTACGTCACAGTCTTGTGTGGTCATGTGACCAAGCCACCTATGCGTTGACGTCACTGCCCAACTCGGCGCCACGAAACCGAAACCGAAATTGGTGCAGATAAGTAGAGCAATATTAAGTATTTAGCGAAAATACACGTATATTTGTGCTCGTATCATACTTCTTGGAGCTGAAGGAAACGCTTACAGCAAAGAACATACAAGCCACGAATTTGGTGGCACCACTCCTTTAGGTGTTGCTGGCAAAGTACCCATTTACTAATTCTTAACTGCGTCACTCAGAAATATCTCTACTTGTACTTATTTACTGAAGTCAATATAGACTGAGGGGAATATTCTGGCATTTCTTGGCCATGGCCAACCTTTAAGAGAAGAGATTATTTCAAATATAAAAAGCGTTTTCGCGTAAGATCAGTAAAGACTTTTTGCGTAAAGTCAGTAAATTAATAACGCCGTTTTTTCTGCGGACAATTTTCGGTATCGGTTTCTGGGCGCCGATATGGGCTGTGACGTAGCAGTGTACGTGGCATGATCACGAGATCACACAAGAATGTGACGCACGTCATGCTAGTGGTCGTCTACTCTCGCACATGCGTGCCACACAAGCATGTGCAAAACAAACGGGCTGCAGCCATGGCGCTTTGCCGGTATGAACGTGGCGCAGGTTCCGAACTTCATTCATCTCTTTACAAATGGCGTGGGCACGGAAGAGGGTGAGGAGGCCGCCACTGCCTTACTGTCCTATAAGGGAGTGGAGGGGGGGGGCTGTTGCAAACACAGCTCCACACAATACCATAATAAGGAGGAGGCGCTGTGACTTAAGGGGAGTAAGGGGTGAAGTCAGCACCATACATTTACAATATAGAGAGGGGGTGCTCAGCGATAAACCTTTGCCCCGCCCCCCAAGCAGAAACCTGCCCTCGCTTACCCTAACTATAGCTCTAGTGTGACATCATTGCAACTTCCGTTGTATTTTCTATAGAGCTACGACAGTTCTGGACGCACTTGGGACCATCGTTCGGGAGAATGAGCATTTGGAAACTATTTGGAGGTGCATTAAAATATATTGTAAGCATTTGCTCTCTCAGATTATGATTCGCGTGGAGTGTCCTAGCTTACTTAGAAAACCCACGAAAGGCTTATTTTAGCCTCGGAACTTGATGGCACCACCAATTTACAGTTTACTCGTCTTGGAAGCATAAGTGAGACTCTGACGTTAAAAATGCTGCTTTTTGAAAACCTTAAAAAAACTAGAACATGCTTTTCCACGAAATTTGGGGAATTGCAGCTGCACAATTTTTTATCGGGGAGCTTCGCGCAGTGACCGCTGGGAGCGCTGATGATTCGGTGTCGTGTCATCGTTGTCGTTCCGGACGGGTAAGTTTTCAGCTACTTGTACATAAAGAATATTGATACTAAATGGAAGAAGTGAACTCGAAAATGGTCAAGAAAGTATTTAGGCAACAGCAGAATACCTAGGCGAAAGAAAACATTGGTTAAGAAGATGGTGAAGGAAACAAAGAGGGAAATAACGTGGAAGATTTGAATGCTTACGGAATCATCACTGTAAATTTACCAAACTTTCAAGCAGGATATTGCAAAAGAAAATATCTAAGATAAGTGTCGGGGTAGCTCTATGCTGTTCTAGACCAGAACGGGGGTGTTGCGGACCGAGACGTACCGAGCCAAATACGAAAGCACAGACAATGTATGTAGCACCTGTGGAGAGGAGGAGGAAACGGCTGAACATTCAATAATATTCTCCAAAGTTCTCCACTCTATAGTCCAAGATAATGACAAGGAATTTTTTAGAGCATTAAAGTTTCAGGGACATTGAAGGCAAAGTTGACTTTAAACGGGTAGAAATAACCAGGAGGGGGCCAGCTGATTAGTGGCTGCGATCACGGGGCGAGTGAAATTCAATCCTTGAACACATAGTGATAGTACTTGACTTGATGGCTAGGTGGCGTGAGCCACCGCTCAATCTAAAGGGCATAGCCGAATACATTCATCAATCCATCCTTGAAAGCTGGATCTGTTCACGCATCATCAAGGTTCGGACGTTGCGAAAACTTAATACCAAGCTTATAAAGGTGCTTACGGGGTGCGCCTTCAGTGGGGCCGTTGCAGTTGATGAAGTATGCTAGAGCTTTGGCCATCAGTAATGATTGTTCCGTGAAGCACCATTTGCCATCTTCATGAAGAATGCTAGAAAGAAGGTGAAAGACGCAGCGCCAGGGCTGCCCGAAAGCGATATTCCTGGGAAGGCTACAACCAATTTTCTGATGGGGATAGCGAAAACGTGACTATTACGAAGGAATAGCTATGGCAATCTGCGGCTTTTCTACATTGGAAGAGAATAAGCACAGCTGTTCTTTTTTTTCTTGTTGGCTTAGCTGCACCAGCAATAAGACGTATAACATAATTTCGGAAATGTGCAATCTTCACGGGTAAGCAAGAACGCAGAAAGCCAACAAATAGGGCTCAGTCTTCACGGGGGCGTGCCACGTTTTTGTATGCTATCTTCCGGCGAGCAATTAATCTTAACATGCTCACTTTGTTCCCGCCCAGCGAATACACCGTTACATCCAATCGTTCCTTGCACTACCAGTGGGGTGGTTCATTGCTCTAGAGAAAACCTCGAAAGAAGGCAACAAAACGACAAGTCAGACACACGAACCATCTGCTCGAAAGAAGAATGAGGCATTGCTAGGCTTATATCTTTTTCACCCTTGAAGTAATTGCAATATCCGTGAAACGACTTTTTGAGGCAGCACAAGTTTCGGGAAGACAACATTCAGCTTCAAGCCAATATACCTCAACAAGTAAGAACTCCGCGTCTACTCTCCCAAGGTGTAACGTACTAAAAGTTAACTTAGCTATAAGAAATTTCACAAACACCAGCTTATGAGCGAAGCTTCAAAACAGAGCAGTATCTTTCTCGGCGCCATGTGTCTCTATGTGCATATGCATGACATAAATTATATTGCGTGTAAAATAACAGCAATAATATTTTCTAAGTACTCTCTGACCTCAAATTCATATCAAGTGGAATCAAGCAGAAAAGAATGCAAGGTTACAGTACTTACAGCCGGGAACAGGTGAACTCATTCTTGGTCCAGTTTATCGAACAAAGAATCACGTTCATGCGCACAAGGAGTGCATGTAAGAAAAATAGTTTTTTTTTATTCGCGAAATTGTTCGCGTGTTTCCATGTTTCGCTGCAAATGTCGTCAAAAGAAGTTGTCATCTGTCGGCCTTCTTTAGTGCATAGTGTCCTATTTTCAACGTGGCGTAAGAAACAGAAGGCTATTTAGAATTACCTATCTATGAATTTCTTAGTAAAGTATACCATGCCAAGTATTACCAATGTTGTAGTGTTGAGCCCCAGATGAGCGTAATATTGGCTTTTTGATCGAAAACGTTCTCAAGTATGAACGCAGCCACCAATTCAAGATGGCTGGGCATTCAGCGAGCGCTTAAAATTTGGTCGGGTGACTGAATTGTGTGACAGACAGACAGACGATAATTTCTGGTTCAAGTATCTAAACGTAGACTATCGTAATTGAAGAACGAAGGAATAGCTTTAGAGTCCACAGCGCCGTGACACCATTCTCTCGTTCAGCCAAGTATAGTTGAAAAACACTCCGGGACATGAAAATTTTTGTATTGTTTTTGGTTTTTGCCGTATCTCTCGGCTACATGGTAAAGTTTAAATCTCGAATGAACCAATTGGAAGCCTGAGATTTCACTTGTGGAAGCTACTCGGCTGATATACACATGCGAATGATGGATAAGAAAGATTTGTGAAGTTTATCCTCAGGTTACAGTGATAAATCAAAACAATGTGAGGCCCTCCAGCCATAAACGCTAATTGGGAAAACGTTGGAACTTAGGACTTTTCAGAATTGAACCAGCCTTTGCATCATATTTCATGATGGTCGATTGAACGTCATAACAAGGGTTTCCAAAGCAACAGTCCATGCAGATATCTAGTACAACAATTATCTAAAAATTCAGACTGGGAGAACGCTGTAGCAATCAACGACATTCAGTTGTTTGGTTATATTTGCTTTAGGTTTTACTTTCAACGTATGTGCATTATCTGCTCTATACTATGGATACCTGGTCATGCCTCTCTCAATGTTATTTTTGTCTCAATACATACGTGGATGCTCAACCTTACTAGGCGCGTAGGAAGTCGTAAAATAGTTTTCCTTCCGCGGCTTCATTTTTAAATTTTACCGAATACCTTGTCCATTAATAGCATCGTCCTGCACAGACTCGTTGGACAAGTTTAACTCTATATGAGCTTTCTGTTTGTATCACTCTATACACTTTATTGAACCCATTATATTTACATGTAGCATAAGATTTCCACCAATGGTTGGTGAATACAGAAAACTTTATCAGCTGGTGTTGTTGTACGAGAAGACGTTTAATGGATAATGGAGCCCCGGTGCTCTAAAACATAGGACCCCAGTTCTTCGGAATTTTCGAGATGCATTCACTACAAGTGCCCGTCACTTCTTGCATTTGCATCAACACGCCTGTGCTTCCATTTCATAGCGACTGCATGCAGAGTGGAAGGGCACGTACCGCATTCTTTTAACTGCGTCCGCGTCCCTCGCCTCGTGTAGGTCGGGTTCTGGTCCAGAAGTCATCCTCCCTGTGTTGCTCCCCCATCATTTTAGGAAACTATATAATGTCTCATCCAAGGAGTTTCAAAGAAATTTTTTAATCTCCTTGATTTCGCCTTAATCTATAGAGTTCCGAAAGCTTGCTCTGCACGGATCCCCTTACACAGGAAGCATTGCGTCAACTCGCTGCAAAAAAAAAAGCAGCTCAGCGAACAGCAGCAATGTTTGATTGGTGCGTTATTTTTCTCCCCGCTGTATAACGAAGCGCACACGTCGTGTAGCGCATCGTTTCGTGTTGCGAAGTACTTGTGTTATTTATTTATTATTTATTTATTTAGCAATACTGCTAGCCCCAACATGGGGCCATAGCAGAGTGGGTGTACATAGTACAACAAAATCAACAGTACAATACTGCAGTCAACACAGAACAAAGCACTTCAAACAACCTAAAAAATGTTTCACGTGAAAAAAAAACTAGTCAGATATAAATTTTTCAAATGCCTCGATACTGGCTGTTTCAATCATTTTGCTGTCAAGCTCATTCCATTCTATGGCAGTGCACGGAAAGAAGGAATACTACTTGAAAGTATTATTATTGGGCTGGAAAGGAACGACAGTGTGTTTGTGACGTTGTCTGGTAGAGTAACCGGAAGAGAACTTTAGGTATTCACCTGTGGTACTATTTATTCGACCATGAACTATCTTAAAGAAGAACAACAAACTGGAAATTCTATTTCTTTCTGAAGTCCGTTTGAATCCCGCTTTGGCAACTAATTCAGAGACTGACGTTGGGCCGTATTTCTTGAAAATAAATCGGACAGCCTTGCTTTGGATTCTATCTAGTTTATGAATATTGACATTGGTGTAAGGATCCCAGATAATGTTTCCATAATCCAAAATGGGTTGAATAAGAGATTTGTACGCCAGAATTTTAGTGTTATGGCTGCTTGGGTTGCATTCTCTAAGACCGTTTTTCTTGCTGCTCCCACTGCGCCTGTGAATACATCACACACTGTCTTATACAACAACGCCAATGCAGAAGATGCACTTCTTGACCCTATCGGTGTTCACAAACACAGATTTTGGATGACTTCCGGTTCTGTGTGCCGGCGTATCCTAGCAGCAGTATTGGCGAGGAACAGAAGCCTCAACAAGTAGCCAGTTAACTTTCAACAGTTTTCTTGCTGTGTCTTGTTAAGCATTTCAAATGCACTTTATTTTAAGCTAGATATAGCATTATAGGAGTTAGCCCTTAACTTTGAGTGCCTCTCTACCTGAAAGCGGAAGAACAGATTTTCCTTATTTATAGCACAACTTAGAACAAAATGTTTCTGTTTCGCTGTTAGAGAGTAATAAAAGAAGCGAGCGGAAATTTATTCGGTGGCAACACGTGCTGTTGCTATATTTATATTGAAACAAACCGAAAAGACCTCTATTGGCCTCGAGGACATACCGTAGCGCCACCTACGTGATGACGTCACTCATAGGATGCCGGGTTGACTTTGTCTGCTAGAACGCCCCATTTCCTACGCTTTTGGGGTGGACACCGTGTGTGCTTCTCTTTGTTTTGAAGCTCAGTGCATAAAAACTTGGTACGACCTGACATTACGGGCAACCAAACTATGAATCGGTGCCCCGGTGGCACTCTCGTGTCTAATTAGCATCGTAAAATTGCGACTAAGAACCGGTGCAGCCATGGGAGACGATGCAAGAGGAATCGCGAAATCAAAGGTGCTGTATTCCACAATTACGCATCTTGTCTGTGACGTTAAAACGATCGCAGCGCTGGCCTCTTTAGTGGAGGCGCTCACGGCCAATAGCAGAATAGATAGCTGACACAGCACTTCAGGGAAACGGTCCCCGTGTGCTGCTCGTATTCTCTCAACTACTAATGACATATTCAGCTGATTACCCAACTGTATTTTTCAAATGGGTAAATTGCGGGTAAATGAAGTGTTCTGAGTATGCGTAGTCAGATTATATAAAGTAAAATAGATTGAGGACAATAACACTGAAGAAATCATCGAAACGGGTAGGAAAGAAAGAATCTAATGCAAATATTTTAAAAATTGTTGGAATCGCACCAGCACACTTAAGGTGCTGCAGAAAGACAAAGTGGTCGCGTGAAAACGTCTGGCTTGTGCGTATGCTGTTAACTTTTCACCGAATTCGCTTGATTTGAGAAGCGCTGGCACGGTGCAAGCGGGAATTCGAAACGTGAGGCCCCCGAGCTCGTCGCGGCAGCCGCTCTGGCACACCTAATTCCCATAAGCACTTGCGCCCCCGCTGGCGGCGCTAGTGGGCTTAAAAATGGTCTAATTCCACGCTAAAGATAACAGATAAATACAAATATCTCGGCAAATGGATAAGCAATGGAACCGTGTACCTAAGAGAACACGAAATATACGTGAAGACTAAAGGTAACAGGAATGCAGCAGTGATGAAAAACAGGGCACTGTGGATTTACTATAGGTCTGATGTTGTGAGAGGGATATGGAAAGGGATCATGGTTCCTGGTCTGACGTTCGGCAATGTGGTCTTGTGCATGACATCAGAAGTTCAAGCAAGATTAGAAATTAAGCAACGTAGAATAGGTAGACTTGCTTTAGGAGCTCACGGGAATACACCAAACCAGGGAGTACAAGGTGATATGGGATGGACATCATTTGAGGGCAAAGAAGCTAGCAGCAAGATAAAATTTGAGAAGCGATTGAGAAACTTGGGGGAGAAGCCCTGGGTTAGGAAGGTATATACTGAGCTACTTGTACATGCAGAATGTCGGTACAAAATGGAGGAAGCGCACCAAAAATCGACTGATAGATACTCAGAAATCAGCAGGGGGCCAATCCAAAAAAAAAATTATCGGTTAAGCAGAAGAAGAAGGAAGCTTACACCGATATGTGGACAACTGGCATGATTAAGAAGTCCTTTCTAGAGATTTATCGAACTTTTAAGCAGGCAATTGGCAAAGAAAGGGTCTGTGATAATACTCGGGGTAATTCTCCACTGTTTGAGCCCAGGACGGGAGTATTACGAACCAAGACATATCGGGCCAAATATGAAAGGGTAGACACGGTATGCAGTGCATGTGGAGAGGAGGAGTAAACTGCCGAACACTTGATAATGTTCTGTAAAGGTCTTCACCCTGTAGTTAAGGAGGATGGCGCAGAGTTTCTCACTGGGATTTAGGGACAGGGAGGGCAAAATAGACTTTAAACGGGTAGAAATAACTAGAAGGAGGTTATCTGATTGGTGGCTAAAGTCAAGCCACGAGTGAAAATTAAACCCTTCACTACAAAGTAAGAGTTCTCAAGCTTATGATTTAAAATAAAAAAAAAAGAAATCTAGTTTTTGGTTCACCAAGTATTACTGCTTGGGGGCGTTAGCTACCACCCGATCTAAAGGGTACAGCGATATTCATCCATCCAATTCATCCATTCATTCATCCATCCATTCATCCATCCATCTATTCATCCATCCATCCATCCATCCATCCATCCATCCATCCGTCCATCCATCCATCCATCCATTCATTCATCTATTCATTCGTTCATTCATTCATTCATCCAATCCAACCCAACCCAACCAAATTCAATCCAAATACAATCCAAATACAATTCAAATCCAACCCAAATACAACCCAAATACAATTCAAATCCAAATCCTAATCCAATTCAATCAAATTCAATCAAATTCAAGCCAATTCAATCCAATGCAATCAAACCGAATCCAATCAAATCCAATCAAACCCAAACAAACTAAACCAATCCATTCATCCATCCATCCATCCATCCATCCATCCAATCCCGCCTGTTGCAACCCCACAACCGCCACCACCATCACATCCAGGTTAACGAGATCTGTAGATTTTCGGTATTCAATAGCGTTCCCGTTACTCTCATCTCCTTCTGCACACATGGCTGTGGTCATAGAATCTAGTTCCCAGAAACAGGTCTCAAGTCCACTTTGTTCAAATGCACCCGCAGTGGGCGTTGGTGGTTGGTATTTCGAGCGACGCTTTATGCGTAGTCTTCAATTATCTCTCCGCTTCCGCGTGTAGAAACTGATTTCAGAGTTGTCCCCGCCATTATTCCAATGCAAAACAAGCAGACCTTTGTGAATCCAATAGCCGTTGAAAGGCTGTATAATGGTGTCGCATCAGAGCGACCAATTCGCGATCACTCTGAAGTGACATGACACGATGAGAAGATTTCGGTTATGTCGAAAAATGGTGCTTGCAAACGCTGTTCCTTACATTCAACGAGAAGCGAACGCTGTGCTTGGTACTGTTAAAGTGGCTCGGTGTTAAAGTACCAGTATTAAAAGTAAAAGCCCTCAAAAGTCCTACGCAGCACTTCAACTACGAAAAAGCAGTTAAATGAGGGAGGGGGAAGGGGGGAGTCGAGCAGGTGATCACTTACGGCGCAAATCGACCAAAGTAAACTATATTATAGGCGACTTACGTTCGCTACTGGTGCGCCAAGACAGAATAGTCAAAAAACCAGTTGGATGCATTGAGGAAAGACGCTCTCACGGCAGTTTGTCTGCGTCGTAGCAATCCGGACAGAAAAGATGCAACTGTCCCGACTCAGTGGGTAGTAGTAAGAATTACAGTGGTGGCCGCAAAAGAGAAAACGGAAGCAATTGTGGTCCGCTCTGCCATAGACCTATAAACGTGGTGGCCGCTGCGTGTGACGTCGACGAATATATTTTGCACGCGCAAACGCCAACGATGATTTTCCCAAAGGGGGCACGCTCCTTTTTACAGCCGAAGTTTTTATTCAGCCCACTTTTAACCACATGCATCAAAAGTGAAAACTGGAACAAAGAGATATAAAAGCAGGACTTCCTTTTGCCGCGGAATGCATAAAGCGGATCATCCTGCGAGCTGCCAATACGTTTAGAGTGGGTCAGGTGGGCAAGATGCGTGCACTATGAGAAGGCGTTCAGGCTGTGGTATAATGTTGGTTCATCTAACTTTTTTCTTCTGATGTTATTTGTGTTTACGAAAAAGATAGAACAGAAATTAAAAGAAGCTGAAGACTTAGGGTACCAACTTTTAATGTTAATACCGCATTTTTTACCATGTTATTGACTAAGCTGGTGTGATGTGGATGTGCTTTTACTGAACGCAATTTTTCCATGAAACAAGGAAGAATCATCTTGATGATTGGCTAACTACCACTTGTTGCAGGTTAAAATAAAATTGATACGCTGTCATAAATTTGAGCGTATGCAACGGGATTTCGTTAAGCATGGCACATACAAATTTAATAATTGGATTTATTTCAATAAATAAAGGAATAATTATTTGGAAACCATTTCATCCGCCTCGAGGCACCATATTGAAACACACATATCTGTGTGTTTTATTCAGGAGCTGGGTTTCCAACGCTTCAAGTTTTGTCGCTACAGTTAGCTGCCACAAACTTCTGACAATCGAATCAGGTGTAAAAAGTTTGCAGCAATATTTCCCTGATGCCATTAGACGTCCCTCTTTTTTTAAATGTTTGGCAAACTAAGAAGCTTGAAAACAACATCGAAACTAAAGTCTCACGTATTATTTATGCTCAGGCCTAGTACATTAGATGTAGCTTTCTGTCTCAACTTACCTTTACATTATAGGCCTTCACTTTGGTAAAACGCTCGAAGACATTCACAAACGTGTGTGGGGCAATCCAGTTTGTTGTAACTTTTCCGAATCGCCGCTGAGAATTCATCCGTGCACGCACACCATTAAGAAATAGCGTTTTTTAAACATTCCCGGTGGCATTCCAGGTCATATCAAACCTAAGTTGTCTGGATTTAAGAAGAAAAACAAGAGACGCATCTTTCTGGACGTCATCGTCAGGTACGCGTGCTCCAGTTTAGGTATTTTCAAAGTTCATCACGTCAGCGACTGTCTGATATAACACATCGCACTCGGCATGCTCAGCTTCGGTATCACCCAGATCGGAGCCTATAGAATTCCGATGATCATAAACAGTAATTACTTTCAGTTCCTGAGTAATTTAACAATTCAGCATGCTATAAAATGCTTCATTCTCACAACCCTCCCATTCAACTGACCTCAAATAAATATTGAAAGAGTTAAGCAATAACGTTTGCCTCATTGCTCATTTTGATATAACTTTAGACGCTGCACTGTTTTTCGGCCCGGTTGTAGATGCTCTTCACTAATATGACAGCGACCTATATGCTCTAAAATGATGTTCATGTGAAATTTGCATTGTCTTTGAAAAAAAAACACCCTGCATAAGAGACCGGCCTACGTAAATTGCCATCAAAGAATAACAACATAATCCGCTCCTCTGATTCAGTAGTTGGTGTGGGGATTCAAACTAAAGCCTCACACCCCCATTGAGCTCCTTCCTGAAGAATCATTGCGCGGTTCGGCAATGCCGTATCTAGAGCCCCCGTCTTACTATGTCCAGCCCTCAGCACTGTGCTGGGAACATAAGATGTCAAAATTAGTGTAAAGGACAGTAAAGATTAGTTTTCATCGTGCTCTCGGACATAAAACGAAATTTTACTACCACCCACTTTTACTGCGTCAGTGCCAGCTGTTCTCTACACCCTCGCGTATAAGTGCTTGAGCGACAATTCCAGCAGAGAAAGGCTGGTGCCATAGGGCTATGCTTGCTTGAGTTTATTCGCTCGAGAGCAAGAATCCGCGAGTTGTTGGCACCGGTACTACCTGGCTTAAGACACAGCTGCAAACGATGAAGTCTAGGGAAACGTTTTCATTATATTTTCTCCTCTGGGTTACCACCAGTTCTGCACACACGTGTTCGCAGAAGCTAAATGAGGAAAAGCACCATATATTATATACACATGTGAACCACTTCTCCCATATTTCGTCTATGTAAAGTTCTGTTCTTTTTTGTACCAGTAAACACCTCCTGCCCAGAGCACCTTCTAACATTCGGTAACTCTAATGAGCCAAGAAACGGCTAAAAAAAGGGGACTAAAAAAAAAGAAACGAGGTTAAATTTCAGGACTAGAAAATTATTCGTGCCGTGAGATGCGGACGCTACTGCTCACATTCTGGAAGCCCATGTGTTAATCACGCGACTATCTAGACCCACTAGCGGAGCGTAGCACAGCCTTAGCGAAATGCTTTCTTGAACTTGCTGCTTAATGGCTTCTGAAGGCCAAAAAATGCAGAAAAAGCAACTCGTCTACAAAAAAGAGAGCACGAGACTATTGCGAATTCGAGAGACTTGCGTGTTCATGCACGAGACGCGAGCATGCGCCACGAGACGTCAGGGTGTGCAGTGGGGGTGTGGACGACACCACCACCATCATCAGCAGCATCATCATTATCACCACCACAACCATCATCATTTTATTCGTCATGAGCGACATCGTCATGGCATATTGCGGGTACCTTCCATGTACTGCGTCGTGATGGCAGACGGGAAATGTGTGGTCTGAAACGCGCTTGTCCTTCACCATCATCAGCATCATCGTCAGCGGCTGCTACAGCGAACACCCTCCCCCCCCCCCCGCCAACGAAAAAGCCTCGATAATAAAGAGCTTTGTTCCTAAAATAGAGAGGAAGTGCGATAGCAGCCTTACATTCGGACCTACGCTTCCGCTTCGTCACCGTGTGTGGGACCACTGTCAGCAAGTAGACCTCCCTGCAAGCAGAGCTCCCGCAGTACTCACTATGCGTGTGAGTTTTGTGGACACGTAATCTGGCAAAGGGTCAACACGCAAGGCGCGGCCCCAATTTCTAGAGAGATCAGCGAATGGACCACCCAGTAAGTAGAGAGCGACCCCACACAATGAGCGGGTGGGATGAAGTGGGAAGTTAAGAGGCGAAAAGCATAAAATAACTCTTCACCACTTTCCCTTTTCTCTATGTTTGCACTGCCAGAACAACGCATTACTAATGCTTGTAGTGGCCACTGTCCCCACTTTTCTCTGTGCACTTTCCTATAATTTCTTTTCTTTGTCTAAATAGTAGCGCTAGTCTGTTTTACTCATTTTGGGCACGCAATTTTTTTCCCTTTTCGATGTTGCCGGAGTATGCATTCTACTCCAGACACACGAGATTCACCACTACACACTCAGAAAATCCTGGATGTTTGATTGCACTCAGGACTCTGTTTACACGCAGGTGTAATACGCAAGCAGTTATGTCTCTTTCTCTGTTTTTTATTGGTTTTGGTAATATCAACCCTCCTACCACAGGCGCTCGCCTTATCCGGATAACAGGTACTCTGCTATCCTACGTAAATGTGTTCTGTGTGGTAGCGACACTAATGTTTATATGCGGCGCTACTGAAGAACAAGACACTGAACAGATCAAAGTTTCACTCTTGTCCACAGTAAGCTGTCTACAGTTATGAACGATATTAGAGTTGGCGGTGTGTGGAAAAACATCACCACAGGATCTGAGAAAACAGCTCGGCTGTAAGACATTCGGCGGATCACACGTACCTTGGTAATTGTTGTGATGCGAAGCATGCGGTGGAAAGGTTACTGTGTTGTAAATTTTTTATTGAGTGATATGCTGCAAAGTGGCGCTGAATATATGTACAAATGTTGTACGCACCAGCGTATCCTAAATATTAAAACTTCGCGCTTCATAAAAAGCGGGCCGGAGAGTGCATAGTTTTGAGTGTAAATAGATTAACGCTTGAATTAGTCATGCATTGAACGCAGAAGAGTAATAATTCGTAAGGCCTGCACGGCCTAACTTAAACATCACTGAACGGCTTCTGTGTGCACGTGCATGGTATACATCAGGGGCTCTGTCTCGCATGCATGCGCGATTCCCTACATGTATGTGCGTATTTCGGGGACTGCGAGAGATTAATCTCAGCATCGTTAATCGTGCCACTAGTGAAGCGTAGTACCCTCTCAGAGCATTGATTTCATATTATGCGGAAATTCGCAGGTAGAATTGTCTGAATTCATATCAGCAGTGAGAGAGTCAGACGGTTTACGGTTTCGAATTATACTTAAACACATAAAAGCGGTTGTAGATAAAACGCCGAGCACAGCAAATAAAACCAGTTCGAAAATGGAACTAGGACTTCAATCACAAGAAAACTAGAACTTCGTGATTGAGTCAAGAAGTCTCGCCTTCACAACGTTTCCTGTTGTCCTCAGGGATGACTGTAGGGGACGTAGCTAGAGATGAGACAAAGGCCAGTAATGGCACCATAGCTAGCCCAGGGTTCGTGGACGTTTGTAGTTTGACGCTGTTTCACTGTATGGCTGGAATGCTCGGTGAGCTCCGTTTTGTGACCGTACTGTGGGTAATAAAGTCCTGTAATGGTGTACGCTGATAAACGCTTCCTGTGCTTTGTTCCCGCAGTGCAATGGTGGGTTAAGAATGCCAACTCCCTCACCCGTTATTACGGAAGTAGTGTATGCCACTGTGGGTGACACGCTTTTTAGGCACGTTGTGCTGATTGGTGGGCAAAGGGCTTGCATTAGCGCTGCCGGAGATTTGCATGCAAACTTGCGTAAGCGCCGAATTGCATCACGTACACCGGAACAGAAGCACGCAGGAGGAAATTGTTTTACGTTATCCCGCTTCTTGACCAAAGCATTCTACATTGATTCGAGCTAACGATGGCTAACGTATAAAAACTCATCTCTCGCGTAGTTTCGGTTTTCAAATATGAGCAGTGCGTTTTTGATGGTACAATTCTTTTACAAACGTTAAATATTTTATTTTTGCAATAACTTGGCATATGTTGTCCGCATACACCTCAGCAATATTGTTTTTGCCTTCTAATATTGCTTGCAATAACTGAGGACATGGCACGAGTGCGTTCGTGCCTCTCCACAACTCACAACATGTCAAGAAGCATTTCATCACAACATTTTACTGCAACAATTCACGGCAACAATTCAATTTCATCACATTTTGTTGAAGAGACGATAAGCTTGTCTACTTCGCGTCAGGTAGCTGCTGTCAAGAAATATAGGAAATATTTATCGATAAGAACCTTTCGTGACCTCTACCCACTGCGTCACCCGCGGGATTTGTGGAAATGATGTGAAATCGGTGCTTTAGTTAGTCGTTGAACAGCCCGGCTAATGATAGATGGCGGCGTGGGCTTCCAACTGCGTTCGGGAGAATGTCATTCTATCACTTCCCTTTAACGGTCTGTGCAGGCGCCTACCGGAAGAGTGGAGGCGGAAGGGCTGTAAACACGAGAGGGGGGAAAGGCTAGGAGGGAGATGTCAATCTCACCGCTTGGAATCTCACAGTAGCCATTTTGTTGCTTCCTTTCACACCACCCAACCAACACGCTTTCTCACTTTTCTCCCCTTGAGTGCTGTTGGCTGCTTTCCGGATCGGTTTCCAATAGAAGGCCGGTTCCTAAAAGCACCGTAATGGACGCTCGTCTTCATGGGTAGCAGACGCGCGTCCCCCTTTGATTAGTACCATTGCTTTTATTTATATGGTGTGTGTGAGGCGAAAGGTAGTTGTGTTATTTTGGTATTGGTGTGACAGTGTTTTTTTTCTTTTTCCTGCAACCCAAACATTGAAGTCACCTCCGCTGATGACCAGCTTACTTTCCCAGGCGACATCTTCGGAACATCAAAGTATCACAAATCCTTTGTATTTCCCCTGTCCCTGCAAATTCACTGAAATAAAGAAAAAAACTACAAACGACTCAGTTTTAGCCCTTAAGAAAATCAGTGTGCAGTCGTGAAGCATTAGGAACTAAGCTCTAGTGTTCTCTTTTTTTTGTGTGCCGAAGAAATACGCCATTTTGCCTTTCAGATATTGGATCATAAAAGACCAGATAATCTTATTTTGATAGTTTTGGCCTTCTTAGCCTAAATAATTAGGATCGCAGCAATTTAATAGTGCAAGCAAAAAAAATAACGCCATGTTTTTTTTTCTGCAAGAAAGAGATGGAAAGGAAGAGAGGTTAGCCACTTTTCACATCGGCTGTCTTATCAATGTTGGAAAATCGAAGTACCCTAATAATATGAAAGAAATGCTCGAAACAAAATTATAAATGGAAAATGGCTGGCCCGACAGATAAGTCATATTTCCGGCCCTCTAACGTAGGTGCTAGTTTGGTTAGGTCTCTACTTTTGGCAACCTTTCTTTTGTTTGTTTGTTTGTTCTTTAACTGTGAAAGCGAATATCAGAGGCTACGTAGCAAGTCACAGGTAGTTCACATCTGCTCGGCCATGTGCCTGAACAATGTCGCCAACCCACAAGAAAAGCGTGTTGACTTTAAGTAGTTTGTTTAGAGCATTTGCAGTATCTTGACAGCTAAACTGCCCTTATAATGAAAAAACTTGTGCTCCGATATGTGTATTCAATATGACTCTCCCCGCCGCGGTGGTCTAGGGGCTAAGGTAATCGGCTGCTGACCCACAGTTCGCGGGATGTAATCTCGGCTGGATGGAGGCGAAAATGCTTTTGGCGAAAATTTTTGATGGAGGCGAAAATGTTGTAGGCCCGTGTGCTCAGATTTGGGTGCACGTTAAAGAACCCTTAGTGGTCGATATTTCATGAGTCCTCTACTACGCCCATTCTCATAACCATGTAGTGGTTTTGCGACGTTAAACCCGACATATCAATCAAATCAATCAATATGACTCTTGACTTTAGCCCGAACCGTTCATTACGTAGTGCATTTATTCCTTACAAAGCTTATAACAGCGAACCCCTTTAGAAAGTTATGCCTTTTTAGTCCACCCAGGATCTATCCATATCATAAACAGGTATCTCCCACAGACATGGTATAAATTTCACTAATGCCGATGGTCTGCTGAACATGATGAAGGAAACGTTAGCCCGAGAAATAATTCTTATCATAAAATGGTGTTTGTCAGAAAAATGGGGCTAATCCGGCTACTCATAAATGGTCCACTGAAAGAAGTTAATGTCCAGCAAAAAATGACTGCGAAACGATGGCGGCAGTATGAAGAACCTTAAGTAACTGCAACAATGGAGAACCAAGAGTATGAAAAGGGAAAAACGTACGGCTGCAAGGCCAGCTCGAAGCAACGGAGGGCTTACGCAAACGACAACGAGGCCATAGAGTTATGAACCCTTGGTTTCAGTGGTAGCTGCTCTCTCTAGACTTTGGGCACCCGCGTCATGTCTTTGACTGCTTCCCGTCTAACTGAAACCTCTCAGCACGGAGAATCAACGTAGAGGCAGCCTACTGTGACCTAGCTAAAGCCTACCAATAAACTAGAACTAGAATAAACTAAAGCCTACCAATAAACTAGAAAAGTTCGATTCACTCCTGTCTAAATCCAAACGCACCTTCTTCTCGTCGACACTGCCAGCTCTGATTCGCACTAACCCTAAGCAGTTCTGGAGAACCATTAACCCCAAACACGTAAACCCTACAGTTTCCTTGCTTGACTCCTCAGGAACTGCTATTTCTGACTGCAAGGTTGCCGAGTCCCTTAACCCCACATTCTGCTCAATATTTACCCGCGAGCTAGACGACGGCCCTGTGTCCCTTTCTACTAAATTGCACTCCATGATGCCCAGCGTTACATTCCAACCACACGGCATCTCAAACGTCATTGACTCCCTGAACCTATCTTCGGCCTCAGGCGTTGACGGCATAAATGCAAAAATTCTTAAAAACACCAAACACCTCTCTAGCATCATTCTTAGCCATATCTTCCAGCAGTCCCTCTCAACAGGTTCTGTTCCCCAAGATTGGAAAATAGGAAAAGTGGTACCTGTCCCCAAGAAAGCCTCAGATAACGCGTTTCGTCCAATCTCTCTTACATGTGTTTGCTCTAAAATAATGGAACATATCATTTACACGCACATAGCTAGCTTTCTGAAATCCGCAAAGTTCTTTCATCCCAATCAACATGGCTTCCAAAAAGGTCTCTCCTGCGACACTCAATTGGCACTCTTCCTAAGTGACATTAGTTCTAAATTAGACATTAACGTCCCCGTCGATGCTATTTTCATAGATTTCGAGAATGCCTTCGACAAAGTTCCGCACAAGCGTTTGCTATCTAAACTTTCACATTTAAACCTTGACTAACATGTATTTGCATGGCTTTCAAACTTTTTAACTAACCGACAGCAGTTTGTCTACGCTAACAACAGTTCTTCATCCTTATCTTCTGTCCTATCAGGTGTTCCTCAAGGGACGGTCCTCGGGCCCTTACTTTTTCTCATATACATCAACGACCTACCAGACAATATTTCTTCAAGCATTTGGTTGTTCGCGGACGACTGCGTCATTTATCGCCCCATTATCAATCACAGTGATAACGTAGCACTCCAGCAAGACCTAAGGAAGATAGACGAATGGTGCAACAAATGGCTCATGGTGCTAAACGTTCACAAAACATCCATCATGTCATTCCACCGGCGTCACTCTTATTCTACGTACAAATATTTCTTAAGTGGCTCCGCTATATTTCCTTTCTCGTCCACTAAATATCTAGGTCTTCTTATTTCTTATGACCTTACATGGTCATCCCACATAAATCGCATTACCAGTGACACGAATCGCGCGCTGGGCTTCCTCCGAGGTAACATTAACCTGGCTCCGTCCACAGTTAAATTATTGGCCTACGAAACGCTTGTTCGCCCAAAGCTGCAATTCGCGTGTGCAGTCTGGGACTTACCACAAGCTAACTCAAGTACCATCCTTGAATCCGTTCAGAACAGTGCGTCCAAATTCATCTTTTCCGATTATTCATACCACACAAGCGTAACAAATCTTAAACGTAAAGCTAAATTGCCAAGTCTCAAAACACGACGTACAGTAGCACGATTTTGCCTCTTCCACAAATTCTACAACTCGTTATCATGCGAAAGCCTCCACATAAAAACTGCTCACCACCCATTGAATCGCCTCAACCACTCAAAAGCAGTATACCCACCTCGTGCACGCACGACCGCCTATCTAAATTCATTTCCTGTTCTGACAGCTATCGAATGGAACAGCCTTCCTGAAAGTGTCGTCACCAAAACAAACCCGACTCAGTTCAAAGCTGCCGTTGAAAAACTTCTGTACTGATTATTTTTTTGTCATGTATGCGATTATCCTTAGTGGTGTTATCTGCTTCGCTGGTTGGCATTGTATGCTTCTTATGCTTCGTTGGTATGCTTCGTTGGTTGGCATTGTATGCTTTTTATTAACAGAGCGTGCTTGATACCCTTTCGTGATAAGCTCGCGCAGTTTTTGTTTTTTTCTTTTGTGTTTGTTGATCAGTTGTGTAATTTTCGTGCTTCAACACCCCTCATGTAAAACCCCGCTCATTGGGGTCTTTGAGGTACCTGTAAATAGATAAATAGAACCCCAGTCACCTAGCTAAGCTCTAGAAGCAATCTGTAAGTAACTGGAATAGTTTTCAGCATCATCCAGTGTTTGAAGCCTTGAGTAACTTTGTGGAAGCTTTGCAGTTTCTCTAATATTCGGAAAATCAAAAGTACTGGCGTGGAAGACAAAAACGTAACCAAAGAAAGAATAGCTAAAGAGAGAAGAAGTAAAAAATGAATAATAGGACATTGCTCCAATTGTGTTCCTAAAAACTGTATTGTGCATTAGAAAATTAGCATAGTTAGCTCTTTCAAAGCCTTCAGTGCCGAGGAGAACTTCAGTCACTTTTCCAGAGGCTTTACCTCCGACTAAGGACAGTTGTCAGCTCCGTTTAACGCATTTATGGAGTTCTTCCTTGCACGTACTGAAAAGGGAAAGTTGACGGAAAGATGGGCGATCTTTTTCTTGCTGCTACCATCTTCGAATTCTGGGCTGTTGGCCACTTCAGAGGTGTCAATGAGGGGACTGACTGCTGCTTTTTTGTCATTGTATTGCTTCTAAGCCTTTTATCAGTGTTGTCATCTTGGTGTCTATATACAAAATGTTCACCGGAGTGTAAACAATGTATCACGAGAAGTCGTGAGGAAAGCCGCTATTGCCTCAGTGGTCATGAAGCGTGAATCGTATATATAAATTTGAAAAGTGGGTGTATCTACATTCATTTATCAAGTCATTTTGGCGACTTTTTGAAGCTGCACTTTATCTCGTCAAGCGTACATCAAATTCAATGAAGTGTAGTACCCCACAGTACGATCATTTGCGTTTCTTTCATTCCTTTGCCCCTCCTCCACCTTCAACAAATACGGGGTACTTTAAAAAATACTAACACAGTCAATCGGATATGCAAATTGCATGTTTCATAGTCATGAGCGTCATATAGAGCACAGAAGTAAAAGGCAAAAGAAATGAGCAATACTTCGTTAGAATACTTCCTTTTTTATCGATAGCGAACGATAGGAAAGAAACAGGTGCAGCGTCTTTTCTCACTGCTCAAGCCCGAGCCAAATTGCTTCCGTTATGCGGTGCTCACTGCACGGAGCAGAAATAGAGATGTGAGTTTGATTTCATTTTTTCCCTCTGTTACTTTTGTAGTTCCCGGTATTTGTTCTTGTTTCTACATTCCAACCGAATGATTGTTGTTACCTGCAGGACAGTGTTGTTTTCCCCATTTAATGATGAATGAAAGGTTAAGAACGGTTTATACGGAAATTGCGAATGTTGTGCACGATACATTACAAGCGGAAGTGCAATAATTGGTTCATAAAATAAAAAATAAAAACGAATTGTATTCGTATATGCCTTAGGGTATGAAAGCAAAGAATACAACGCACTGAAGTTACCTTGTCTCGTAAGTTTTTTTTTTTTCAATAGCCAAAGGCTCGCCGACTATGCTGACGTCAGTGCAGCGGAACCTCCACTCACGTAAGAATGCACCAGTACGCTGCAATATAGCTATTTTCCCAGAAATAAACATTAGTAAAGCTTCAGCAACAAAAACTAAAAAATATTTTTTTAATTGCGGAAACTTTTGTTTCTAGAAATATTACAGATTTTAATTTTTACTGTGTGGGCTTCAACGTACAGACGGCGCTATTTTGGTTCGAGAAAGTGGAATAACATCTTGTAAAACATTATGTCATTTAGAGAGTGTTTGAATAGCACTAAGGCAAAAATGTTATTCTATAAACACCTTTCCTGTGATGTGGTTGTTTCCTGTGAAGTTGTTGAGGATAGCTTAGAAACACTCTGTTGTTCGTTCAGTTCCCACTACCTGCGTTCCTGTCAACATTGTTCGGTGTGCTCTCTATCACTATATATACTAACTGTATGTTTTTTTAATCGCTACTGGTATTTTGAGAGCGATAGGAACAATTCTTTACTCGGATATTCCCGATTGTGCGATCGCTGCATAATACTGATAATCTATGCTCCTTTGCCATTCGAATAAAATTACTTTGGCATTTCATTTCATGTAAAAAGCTGCCCCATTGTTCTTAGGCTACATTGGAGTGTGTTTTTGCACATATAAATATATGTGTTCTCGGGCAAATTTATTCTAAACTACGACTTGAAATAGCTATAACTCTAAGGTTCAAATATTTTAGTTTGTGCCTTAGGTAGTAAAATCTTGTCATTCAGTCAAATTTTCGTTTAAACCATGTAGTTGATGTCTTCACATGAGGTTGAGATTGCGGCTCTGAGGTATTGTTGTTTTTAGCATGGTCGTGTCTCCTGCATACGTAGGAAAGTAAGCACTATGGCACCTATTGTTAGTTGGAATTTTCAATTATGAATTCTGACACTAATATATTTGTGATGTTACTCTATCTGTGAGCACTGCTGCTCATACGCTAATTTAATCTCTGTTGTTTCCATTCCTTTCTTTTTCTATATTTCCACAATGTGTGCACATACCTCGTTTGAATATGCTAGCATTCGCTGCTGAAAGCCAGAACCTCAGGAGTCCGCGCATCGAACGAGCTAAATAATGCGGTGTCACCGCCATCAAGCATGTCAAGCATTTGAGTGTACGAGTTGTTGTGTATAATTTTAGATGCGGAAGCATCTCATACTCGCGCCTTGTAGTGCGCCGTCCGCGCCGTCCGCACCGCTTCTCGAACATTCGACAGCTGACGCGCGCGCATACGCCGTCGCGCCGTCGCCCACCATCTGTGCCGCGCGCGCTTCTCCTTCGAGAACATTCGACAGCTGACAGCGCACGCGCCGTCGCGCCGTCGCCATCTGTGCCAATCCAATCAAGGACGATTGGATAGTCAAATACATGGCGTCGCGACACTCGCTGAAACGCGCAACGCACGACGACTGCAAACACCACCAGCCGACCACCATTCGCGGAACCTGCATCGACCACGTCTTTGCAAATTTCGACCTACGACCGATGCAACCCGATCCACTCACTCTTTACTTTACCGACCACAAAGCCATCGTCCTCAAAGTTCGTCGCAATAAATAGAACACCGCCCTTTCGCATACGTGCCGTACGTGTTCACTCATTTAACACCCCATTTCACAACCACGTTAACCAATTTAGACATCGACCCAAGTAAGTCGCAATTTAACACCCGTTAACCAATTACATGCTTCCGCATCCTCCTCAGTGTTCCCCCGAGGGAAGCTGCGGGCAATTTTTTTACAATAGCTTTCATAATCAATAGGAGCTAATTTTGTGCAACTTTAGTTATTAGCGTTTTTCAGGACACTCGAATTGGAATATAGTACTATGGCACTTCTTGTGCATGTCACGTGATTCATTATTATAAAGACCTCACTATAACCGTCTTGAGGCCTTGAAGAACATATTGATTGCCTCACCGTGGTGGTCTAGTGGCTAAGGTACTCGGATGCTGACCCGCAGGTCACGGCATCAATTCTCGGCTGTGGCGGCTGCATTTACGATGGAGGCGGAAATGTTGTAGGCCCGTTTTCTCAGATTTGGGTGCACATTAAAGAACCCCAGGTGGTCTAAATTTCTGGAGCCTTCCACTACGGCGTCTCTCATAAGCATATGCTGATTTTGTGACGTTAAACCCGACATATCAATGAAGAACATAATGATTGCTAGAAAGTTTCCTACATTGAGTAATGACTTCAAGAGCCACAAGCGTTTCATGCGAACAATAAGCTTTAGTTCAAATAGCTGCAGCACACCACTCGCTCTGATCTCCGTGTGTTCGACGGGTCATCAATCGAAACGCACTTGCTCTGGGCTGTCTGGACGGAAGTGCTGGTTAACCTCAAGCTCCCTGTCTGAGAAGACTGCGTGGCCAGGAGATTTGGTCACAGAAGCGCTAATCAAACGACAAGTATATATTACCTCGTGGTCCCAAATAAAAAAAGGAAAAGAATGCAACGTGTACAAAGACGCTCTATCGTAAACAAGGGAATGTCACGCTTAGGCGGAACGCCCGTTCTCGCGGGAATTCGGCGAGACACCATGCTACCACCGGCGAGATGAGCCCATGATGACAGTCGCGTCAGCGAAGCAGCATGCGCGAGACGACCACACCCTCGAGAATAGTACGTTCCCCTCCGTCATACATCAGACTGAGTGTGACGTGCAAGCCGTCGGTCGACAAGAGGCAGTCACGGGAAGAATATAGAAGCGCTGTTGCTGGGCGGCCTACATTGGTTAGAATGTACAGATGGAGACACTTAGGGTAGCCTGACAGATATACGAAGAACTGGAAGCACGTCGCTGCCGATGCATTCCTCCAGAACACAAAAAATATAGGCGACACAAGGAAAAGAAAATATAGTATGGGCAACCTTGCCATCAGGCCTTGCGTATAAGTTGCGGTTTCATCTGCCTATATAAAGTAAATAGGGGGCGTTGAAAGCGCTAAACGTTGTCATGGCATCAAAATTGCTTCGAAGGGTTTTTAGATACATTAAAAAACTAAATTAAATTTCATAACATTGGCCAATTTTACGGTGAAAGCTGCTATGAGATGGCAAGAAAGACTTTTTTTTTTTGCACCGTAGTTTCCGCCGCTGCTGTCCATAACGACTATGACAATAAACTAAAAAAATTAAGTAAAAACGCCGAGATTCGAACACTGGCCCTCTGTGTGCCAGCCCAGCGAAGGGAAGGAATGAGCGCTACCTCGTGTTCACGCTCAACGCGATTTTGTATGGAAAGACGTCCACGCCGCATGGGTTCATTGGTGACGTGACCCTTGAACACGGAAAAGAAGCTATTCGTTTTCGTCATCTTCTTCGAGTGATGATGATTTCAATACAGATATTTATCTTGTGTCCGGAAGTGAACATTGTGATGGCGGTGAATGAGTAGCTCCACCGGTGATAAGGAAGATAGCTCGGCCGCTAACATTACGAGTACCCGCCAGCGAAGCCACTTTGCGGTATTCCGTGTTTAAAACTTTTCCACACAGCCCTGAAGCTTCCCGAGTTAAATACACTGAAGAGGTTTTGCCTACAGAATTGAAAAAACCTGCTATATTTGTAAAGCTTTTATTTATTAGCAGCAGGTAGCTGGTTTACTATGTATTGGTTAGATATGAATTTTATGACGTTCATTTGACTAAGCTTGCGGTAAAAATATGTTTTCAACATCGCCTAGCTACTTTTTAGTTTATAAGAGAATCGCAATGAGCAATAAATAAAAGCACCTTATTACTGGAAAAAATAGCGGGTAAGGGGTTAAAAGCTTTCAAGACTTAAGTAACGTTTTCCCATGAGCTTGAAAGAGTTCTGTGGCTTCGAGCAAACCTATGGTGAAGATAAAATTGCGATAAAATGCGCTTTCGAGTTCGTAATGCTTGCCACAAGTTTACAGGGCACCATGCTTCCAAGTTATATATCGGCGCATTCATTCCAGATGTGTATTCATGGCATGTTGCAAAACTGATATCACTAGCTTACGGATGCTTGATGCGGACTAGCAAAAATGGACAATGAGAGCGTGTCGGTAATCCTTTCATATAAAACAGTAGTCGATGCAGGAGCTTTCAAGTGCATATGTAGAATGCAGCTACGTCTTGTGCTATTTGGAACCTCAGTGGTCATGTACAGAACCTTAGTGATCAAAGACGCCACTCACATTTAATATTGATGATGCTGGAGGCAGTCGTTCGCCTCCCCCTTAATTATGCACCACCAGCTTTCTGTGGTATATTATTTATTACATGTGACGATTGTCCATGTTTCTTTTGAGAGGTGCGCAACTTTTCTGTCCGGTTATTTTTCTCCAGAAAAATGAATAGGAAGAGTTTCTTTTTGACGTATAGCAATGTTGAATGACCAAAGATGCAAAACCAAGAAAAAAACATACCCTGTCAAAAAACACACACAGAGGGCTTAGTCCACAAGGAGTATACGGTTTTGCCCTAATTTGGAATAAATACAGCAGCTTCTGAGAATCTATTTTTTTTCTTGCGTAATATGCAACTTAAACATCAGCAAAAAGGTTGCCTTAGCTTCAGGTAGAGGATAGGCTAGCAAGTTTTGCAAAGCAGTGTACAGTAGGAGCGTGAAGTGTTAGCTCGAACTATCGACAGTTTTGCAGTATATGCAATAGTTTGCAGTGGTAAACACGAATAATCACTTTAAACTTTACTGAGATCGTACGGAATAGGCAGCTTTATTAGAATATCAACCACAACAGTGACTTTAAAGAGTGACTTTATTTGCAACATACTGTTGTCACATGATTGAAAATGGCTGCGCGCAAAAATATTACATATGTAAGTCTAACCGAAGCCTTAATACTATATACATCTTCGTGGACATATTAAAGTAAGGAGCTAATTAGGTGCCGCATTCTGTGTACCACACATTAGAGCCAAGATGCAGTGGTAACAGAAACACGAAGCGCAAAAAACATGTAAGTACTGAAATGGGCCTTTGCAAAGAAAGTAAAAGTAAATACCGTATGACCAAGAAAAGTCATACGAAAATAAATGCCACGGTGACTTTTCACAATTTTATATAATGCTAATTGTGTAGCTGTAAGAGCCACACAATTACTACTTACTGACTAGCGAAGTAATTTTACTTACTACTAGCAAAGTTACTACTAGCAAATCTTAATCTTACTACTAGCAAAGTTTGCTTTCAGATGCCCATAAAAGAGTCATTGCTCATACATGATGAATAGTGTAAACTTTATGCTTCCTTCATAAAAAAACAAAATGATCGCATCTGATAAAATAAAATTATTTCAAGAAAGACTGCGATTTGAATTAGGAAAATAATTTTTTACTTTCCATATTGATGGCTACTTTTCTATACGTGCATACCACAGTTTCATTACTGAATTTACGCAGTGCAATATGATCGAATAGAGTCACAGCCATGAAGAGCAAACTCGAAATTCTTGTTTTCTTTAAAACATTGCAGTAGTGACAAAACGGTCAAAGAGCTGTCAAATAGAACTAGAAATAATTTTTTCTCTGCAGACAACATTTTCAACGCTATAGTTCCAACTCAAGAACTTATTCTTTGATTTTAATTTCTATACAAACACGGTTTTCGGAGGGAGCACCAGGTGGTATAAGTTCCGTCTCAACGTGGACGAAAAGTAATTTTTTATAAGCGGTAATGTTTTCTCATACTATCTAGAAACCAGAGCGATCTCAAATATTTTTATTTCATAATACATCTTCGCAAAAAAAGTATTCATTACTAAGATATGCATATATGCATAAGTAAAAAGTATGAACGAAAATTTTAGAGGTGTTTATGACAATGACATTGCAGTACTATTGTTTTTATCCGACCACCTTACTCTAACACTTCTGCCTAATATGTATTGTAAAGTTGTTATTCAACCGATAACGACACCCTCAGAATTCCTTTCCTCAAAAAAAAAAAAACCTTGAGACGACATTCTGCGAAATGCGGAAGGCTCCGACGTGACGAAAAGGTTCTCCTAATCGAAATACTTGTGTAGGCATTTTTTTCAATCGAAGGAACCAACCAGAACAATTTTTCGGAATACATTGCACATACCCGCGAAAATGGCAAGGTCGTATGGCGTACGATTCACCGCATTCCTTGCTGTGCCAGTTTGCATGCACCACCAGCTTTCTGTGGTATATTATTTATGACATGCGACGATTTTCCATGGTTCTTTTGAGTGGTGTGCAACTATTCTGTCCGGATGGATGGATGGATGGATGGATGGATGGATGGATGGATGGATGGATGGATGGATGGATGGATGGATGGATGGACAAATGGATGGATGGATGGATGGATGGATGGATGGATGGATGGATGGATGGATGGATGGATGGATGGATGGATGGATGGATGGATGGATAAATGGATGGATAAATGGATAAATGGATGTATAAATGGATAAATGGATAAATGGATGGATAAATGGATAAATGGATAAATGGATGGATAATTGGATAAATGGATAAATGGATGGATAAATGGATAAATGGATAAATGAATAGATAAATGGATGGATGGATGGATGGATGGACGGACCGACGGAAAAGAGTAAGAAGACACTTCCGGAAAAGTTCCCTCGTCCTGGCAACAAGGAGTGCGTTCTTGTTCGCCAAGGTCTGCCAAAAAGTGCGATAGACGGACGGACGGAAAAGAGTAAGAAGACGCTTCTGGAAAAGTTCCCTCGACCTGGCAACAAGGAGTGCGTTCTTGTTCGCCATAGTCTGCCAAAAAGTGCGACAACCACATGTAACGCCCGTAATTGTTACACGCTCTTGGTAAGCGGTAGTGGTGTTTTTCACTATCGCCACCTTAAGACAATAATATAGAACTTTTAAAAGACATTCCTGTGAGCACGGTTCCTGCCATGCAGTTACGAATATATCAAACCTAAAGAGAAAACAGCTTGCCATTGCGATTCTATTTAAAGTGATTAGCATAAACTTTATTGTCTGGTGTAGTTTCTTACTTCCTAATTCTAGCGAATTTTTTCACGCCTAATAATCAAATAACCAGTTTAAACGTGTACCCTACTGATTCATCAGTTTGTATCGGATACAATATTCTTTGAATGGGAACCCAAAACGCACATTTCTGTGTCGCAGGCCGCTTCCACGTGGGTACTCAGATGCGGAGCTCTCCAGCCAACTCGTGTGCTTGAAGCCATGTAAAACTGAAAGCCAAAAGAAAAAAAAAGCTGAACAAACAAAGTATGCACGAGCCATATGCACCTTTCTTGATTGCGTGCCTTGTACTTGTACTCATGTTTATTTATATTGCAACCCGTATACAATACTAATTAGCCCACTTGCCATCCTGTTACCTGGTGTCTCTACAGGATAGGGTTCATGCATAACTAATGCGCAACATTTTTACTTTGCTTGCAACGTTCACTTGTCAAACACACCTTTGGAACAGAAAGCATGGCATAAGGATATTACTTGTTGTTCTTTTTTGTCTTGAGTATTGCTAAGTTTTCTGCACATTAAATATTGACATCAAGCAAAGCGCTGCGCGTTTGCTGGTTCTACGAACAGCGTTGACATTATTGCACACGGCTTTCTTCTTGCTAAAAAAACGGGAATTAAAAGTGATTTGACAGGATCTAGAGAAAGTCAGCAAGGAAGAAAGGAAGGAAGGAAAATTGAGGGAAAAGAAAGGCAAGGAGGTTAACCAGCCCATAGGTAGCCGGTTTGCTACCCTGCGCATGGGAGAGGGATGGGGGAGATGAAAGAGAGCAGAGAGGGAAGATAGAAACAGCACATTCGGCAGCACATGCGCGCCACTTTCGCGCTGTGTGACATTGCTGTTACAGTCGCTTGTTCAAGTCGGTGTCGCGTAGGAATTTCAACAGAGCTTTCGTCGCCTTCTGTTGCAGTGTCTTCTCTCGGGCACTTGACAGAATAGTGTCCACAGACAATTGGCTGTTGTCAAAGTCAGCAAAGTGGAAGAAGCCTTCCATAGGATCCCGATTCTGGGTATGGTGAATCCGTCCCTCGCTCTATCTCGAAAGCACCGACAAACGAAGAAACACCACCTCGGTATGCCATGTTATTGTTGCTATCTTCTTATTCCTTCGGGAGGTTCTCTCTTTTTTCTTTGAAATGAGCCCTGCCAGAATGGTCTAGAAGCTCTGGTACTCGGCTGCGGACCCACAGGTCGCGGTATCAAATTCTGGCAGCAGCGGTTGCATTTCCGATGGAGGCGGAAATGTTGTAGGCCCGTGTGCTCAGATTTTGTTGCACGTCAAAGAACGCCAGGTGGTCGAAATTTCCGGAGCCTTCAACTACGGCGTCTATCATAATTATATGGTGGTTTTGGCACGTTAAACCCCACAAATCAATCGATCACTTTTATCTGACAGCCCCACACTTTGTTCCGGGAACGTGTCATGGTTTTCATAAAACGCAAACACCTCCCAGTCACAGCAGTGCTTAACTATGCTGCCAGCCTAAAGGAAGATTCTACTGTAGTTCCTTTAATGTTGATAGCTTGGGAAAGAACTCCTTATATTCTAAGCTTTTATTATTCAAATATTTACGGATTTCCGGCGTATTTTAAGAAGAAAGATTGGGCTGCCGGGCCAATTTCTCTTTGTCGTAGGAGTCGATGCCTTCTATGCTCGGCCTGGTCGGCTATTTGGAAGAATGCCAAGAAATGTCCCCTGTATACGTATTCTCAGCTTTATCTATAAACTACTGAAATTGCACCTTCTCTAACAATGCTTGAGGATGGTTTCCAAACAAACCTGCGCATATTGCGTAGCTTTAGTTTTTGCTAGGATACTGGTTCTGTAGCTGCACTATTGAGAGGCATCGTACGGCCTCTTGTCCCAACCAAGCTTTTGTAGATTCAACCACACTTAAAAATAATTGCTACCTAAATACATTTTGCATATTGTCGTTGTTCATCGTTAGCCTATTTGTTCCAGGCACCATTATGTTGTTTTTCACGAGATGTGGACCTGTGTCTGTTTTTACTTCGTCTTTTGCTGCTTTCCAGCTCTCAACAATACCTTAACTTTGACTTGCTGATTCAATGTTTAGACCTCCTAGAAATTCGTCACAGCAACTATACGTAATTCAGTACATGCTTTGCTTTCTTTATATTCAATTATACCAGACTTCATTGAGAGCATTCATGGTTATTGCTACTCACCAATATTCTTCTTGCCTAGTGGGATTCATCACTATAATTTTAACTATCAAAACACCCCCAAATGGTACGTCCCTTTATTAGAATACACACCGTAGGGACAAGCTTTCAATTTACATTTAGCAAAAGTAGGACACCGGAACAAAATAGATAGATTTGATGTTCTTAACACTCATAGGCTACATATTCTAACCACTTTCACTTACACTGTCTCATTGCAAAAGGCGACGGATATTATGCAGTAATGTAAACAAATGTAGTGGCTTGACTTGCAAAAAAAACTTGAATATACGACTTCTTTGTTTTTTCTTCTAACGTGCTTGATTTTTACGATTCAAAAGACTGACTTACTGACTTTTGGAGTAGCAGACATATAAAATCAGAACTCTTAACACCTAAAGCAAACAAGTTACACTCGTGGATAAAGTTGAACAACGTTCGGTGGAACGGTGCTCTTATCCATCCTTGAGAACTCTCACTGTGGCATTGTTTTTGAAAATGTTAAACAAAAGTAAGCACGTACAACTGCAGAAGGCACTCTGTGAGGTGCCTCGTGGGCGGGAACTAAGTATGGAGTCAGCTCTGAATAATTTTATCATGTATAAATTAGACGTACACGAGTGCTGCTTGGAGCGATTGCGATAAACTGCAAACGACATCCCTCTCCACCATTTTTCTCGTGCCTGCACACTGCATTTGTAAGCGTGAAACGAGGTGGATACTTGGTATAAAGAATGCACTTATTAAGAGAACGGCTGAATATTTCATTTTCTCTATGAATTAGTTAAGTTACACAGATGAAAGGACAGAAGGGAAGTGATTCCTTCGACTTACAGCTTTCAGATTTAAGCTTCGGGTTCCCATTAGTATGCAAAAGGAAGGAGCAAGACGCAGAAAGGCTCAGGTCTTCTCGCTAAGCAACAGAGATAAATTATAGGGCATAGTACGCTTGCATGTTTCTTGAGGTGTAATTTCTTACAATGTCAGGTGCGCCTATTGAACACACAGCGGAAGCAACCTAAACTGAGTGATTATCAGGAACAAAATATTTGTTCCAAAGTTCGCGAATTCACAAGTTCACCATGCGTATTGAGACACACAATTTAAACTGTGCACTTCTTTCGATGCACCCCCCGATATTCCTGCTTGACATGGCAAGTCCTGTTATTGATTGCGTGGACCTGTATTCGAACGGATGGTTCTGCAAGAAGAAAAAGACATAATTCCATGGCCCGCATCGGTGTTGTTGATCAGGAAGGCTTAAACTTTGTTGATTAGAATGTTGCTGTCGTACACAAAACCACGTTAGAATTATATTCACTATAACAGCAAAGGGAAATATGCTGAAGTAGCGCTTTAAGGAAAAAAAACATTGAATGTTTCTTAACAATCTCTCTAAGAGCAGTGGCTTTGAAGTTGCATGGAAGCGTACGGCCTATTTAGACACTTTGGATTCACTATAGATTAGGTATACGCAACATTTTTTCTGTGCCTTGGTGTGCCATGCGCGAACAATTATTTATTATACTCAAACCTCACATTGAGAGCTTTTCTGCCAACTTCTTTTGAAAGATGGCTTGAAATAATAAATTACAAATTTCGTGTTGTATCTTGCCTCCTCTTTGTATTCATGGCAGTGTAGCTTCAAGCTCAGTCCTCGGAACTAAAGAAAAAAAATTGGGTCCCTATTTTAATGCTACACTGCAAATGTTGCCCCACCGTGGTAGTCTAGTAGCTAAGGTACTCGGCTGCTGACCCGCATGTCGCGGGATCAAGTCCTGGATGCGGTGGCTGAATTTTCGATAAAGACAGTAACGTTGTAGGCCAGTGTACTCAGATTTGGGTGCAAGTTAAACAACCCCAGGTGGTCGAAATTTCCGGAGCCTTCCACTACGGCGTCTCTCCGAATCATATCGTGGTATCGGGACGTTAAACAACACATACCAAATGTCGTCGAAAGAACATAGTCTTGCATCTGGAGAGAAAGAAAAAAACGTTTAATAAAGACAATAGTCTTTCTTGGGGACTTTTGACTAAAATATTTTGGTCTGTCTGTCAGTACATTTGTCTGTTTGTCCACTCTTAACAGCATTGGGTATTCGAAACGGCCGACCTCATCCGCAGCACCAACCTATGTTGCTCAAGATTCAGCGTTCATACTTGTGCAATTGTCGATTAAAAAGAAATTATTGCGCTTGTCTGAAGCGCCATAACAACACGTATATATTCTGCATCTGCGCCTTTTACTAGAAAAGGCATACATAAGTAATTTTAAGGACCGGAGTGCTTATCACGCTGCGCTGACCATGCAACGCTTGCACGGAAACGTGAGTGTCTCTCCAATGGTTTGCTTAAACGAGACGGTGGTTGCACCTACCCGTCGCCTTGCGTTCTGCACCTTATGACCACTGAGACGGGCACGCACACCCTTCTCAGTGCCACGCACTTTGTTTTTGAAAAAAAACTGCCAGATGGCGCTCATGTCTCACATGTGACGTGACTCGATGCGCTCATTCGCCTCCGCTGCACGCTCGAAGCACTCTAACGGAGCGCCTCCAGAATACCATTCACCGATTTTCTTGAGCAGAACATCAAATAAATGTTTTGTTCACTCTCTCCACACGCGACTGTCGTATTTTGACATTTGCAGATTAAATGCAGTTTCGGGGCCGATTTTTCGGGAACGTTATCTTGAAAAACGAAGCGCGTGGCGTGCGTGCCCGTCTCGAAGGTGATAAGGTGTAGAACGTAAGGCGACGGGTAGGTGCCACCACCCTGTCGTCTTAGCAAAGCGTTGGATACACTTACCTTTTCGTGCAAACGTTGCATGGACGGCGCAGCGTGATGAACGCAGCGGTCCTCTGAATCATATATTGTCACGTTACTCTCAACAAACTTGATAAAAATGGGCTCGTTTAGTCGACTACTCAAGCAGCGGCTCAGAGAGATCGTTTTTGTCTTCTTTCACTCTTCGATCTCACCCAAGCAAACCATGTGGCAATAGTCCCTCCCTTTGAAAGCATCGACTCGATGCTCGTAAATAAAAAAATGAAGGTATACACACGCAGATATAGATAACCAAAAGAGGGAGAGTGCCACTACTCGCAGCGCAAGTGAGGAAGTTTCGCCAACGCTTGCGCCAAGCGCAAAAAAGGCATAAAAACACAGGAAAACACAAACAGCAGCAGCGACGCAATGTCACGGCATGTCGTAGCACGTGAAACTACAAGGGCTACTGTGTGAAGTAGGGCTTCAGCCGAACGACATGCACGGTTTCGGGCCGAAGCTGTCGACGAGAAGACGCTGCGCCGTCCGGAAATACCTCGTAGGTAAGATCTGTGATTCGTCTAAGAACCTTGTACGGTCCAAAATAACGACTTAGGAGCTTTTCGGATAAGCCTGGTCGCCGGACAGGGATCCACACCCACACTCGGTCCCCAGGGTGGTAGGTGACATTTCGATGGCGGAGGTTGTAACGTCGTGCGTCTGCATCTTGTTGGTGACTGGTGTTTATGCGAGCTAGCTGACGAGCTTCTTCGGCGTATTGAGTGTATTGCTCAGCATCTTCAGCAAGTTCATTGCTTTGGTCGCACGGAAGCATAGCATCGAGCATGGTTCGCACGTTGCGTCCGTAAACAAGTCGGAAAGGCGGAAATCGCGTTGTTTCTTGCGTTGCCGTATTATAAGCAAACGTGATGTATGGAAGAATCTCGTCCCAGGTTTTATGTTGTACGTCCACGTACATTGACAGCATGTCCGCTATGGTCTTGTTAAGCCTCTCTGTCAGTCCATTGGATTGCGGATGATAAGCCGTTGTTTTTCGATGACTTGTGCAGCTCAGTTTAAAAATGTCCTCCATCATTCGTGCCGTAAACGACGTCCCTCTATCCGTAATCACGCATGACGGGGCACCATGCTGTAGGACGATTTGGTGCACGAAGAACTGCGTGACTTCAGAGGCCGTGCCACGGGGTAACGCTTTTGTTTCAGCATAACGCGTAAGATAATCTGTCGCAACTATAATCCATTTGTTCCCAGAGGACGACAAAGGGAAGGGCCCGAGAAGGTCGATTCCCACGAGGTCAAATGGTGTCCGTGGTGGTGGGATCGGCTGGAGCAGGCCCGCGGGTCTCACAGGCGGAGTCTTGCGGTGCTGGCACTCACGGCAGCCTTTCACATATCGATGTACACTAGTTGATAGTCGCCGCCAGTAATACTGTTGGCGTACTCAGGCGAGAGTTCGCGAATAGCCCAAATGTCCTGACGTGGGCTCGTCATGGCACGCAAGGAGGATTTCATCACGCATGTCGGTAGGAACAACCAGTAGGAAGGCTTTGTCGCTACCACGGGCGTTTTTCTTGTAAAGAATGCCTCTTCTTAGACAAAAAGAGGGCAGTTCGCGAGCAATGTGTTAAGGGACCTGAGAGTTGCGGCCTTCCAGGGAATCAATTACTGGGCGTAATTCATCGTCTGCTCGCTGCTTTGACATAAATTCGGAGTCACTAACTGCTCCGAGAAAGGCATCTTCATCTTCGGAGCCCCTGACAGCGTTCCCCACAGGTGCTCGAGAAAGCGCGTCGGCGTCTTCGTGTTTGCGTCCTGACCTGTACACAATCGTAATATCAAACTTCTGCAAACGCCAACTCCACCGTGCGAGACGGCCGGATGGATCTCTGACATTTGCCAGCCAGCAGAGCGAGTGGTGGTCAGTCACCACTTTGAAGGGACGACCGTAGAGGTAAGGCCAAAATTTGGTCGTCGCCCACGCGACTGCGAGGCATTCTTTTTCTGACGTAGAATAGTTGGTCTCAGCTCGAGAAAGAGTACGACTGGCGTAAGCTATCACATGCTCAACGCCACCGTGTCGTTGTACAAGGACAGCGCCAAGTCCGACGTTGCTGGCATCTGTATGAATTTCTGTAGCAGCGTCCTCATCAAAATGGGCAAGAACAGGGGCCGTTTGCATTCTCTGTCGTAACTCTGTGAACGCTGTATCTTGTTCTGCGCCCCAAGTAAAGGGTACGTCATCTCGGGTGAGTCGCGTAAGAGGTTCAGCTATCTTAGAGAAGTTGGCGATAAATCGGCGATAATACGCGCACAAGCCGAGGAAACGGCGTACTGCTCTTTTATCTGATGGGACAGGGAAGGCGGCGACAGCAGCAGTTTTGTCTGGATCAGGTCGCACTCCATCCGCACTAATGACATGTCCCAGAAATTTCAGCTCTTCATAGCCGAAATGGCATTTTTGGGGTTTCAGCTTGAGTTCAGCTGTGCGAATGGCTTCCAGAACCTTTCTGAGACGCTTCAGATGTTCTTCAAAGCTCTCGGAAAAGATGACCACATCATCGAGGTAGACAAGGCAGCTTTGCCAGTTCAAGCCAGCGAGAACTGTGTCCATCATCCTCTGAAAAGTGGCTGGTGCAGAACAGAGGCCGAAGGGAAGAACTCGGAATTTGTGAAGTCCGTCTGGAGTCACAAACGCGATTTTTTCGCGGTCTCATTCATCCACTTCAATTTGCCAATAGCCACTCTTTAGATCGATGGACGAAAAATACTTCGCACGTCGTAATCTGTCGAGGGAGTCGTCGACCCGTGGAAGCGGGTTGACGTCCTTTTTTGTGACGCTATTAAGCTTCCTGTAGTCAATACAGAATCGCAGCGTTCCGTCTTTTTTCTTCACTAGAACGACTGGCGAGGACCAAGCGCTGCTGGATGGTTGAATAATCCTATCATCGAGCATCTCTTTTACTTGTGTCTGAATAGCCTCGCGTTCTTTGGCAGAAACGCGATAAGGCTGCTGCCGGATGGGGCGGACGTCATCGTCGGTAATAATTCGATGCTTCGTGAGCTGTGTTTGACGGACTTTAGAAGAAGAGGCGAAGCAAGATCTAAACTCCCTTAAAAGGTCGTGAAGTGCAGCCTTTCTCTCCTCTGACAGCGTCGAATTAATGTCGATGTGGTCTAGAAATTCCTTATCCTCATGCGTTTCCTCGGACGCGAAGCACTCCGTGACGTTGGCAACAGGTTCTCCATAAGCTAGGGTGGTTCCGCGGAAAAGATGCCGGTGCTCGTAATTGAAGTTCGTAGCTAGTATCGTTGACTGTCCATCACGGACGCGCACAACACTTCGGGCGGCACATACACCTTGGAGCAGCAGAAGTGATAAGTTGCTTTCAGCCACCACGTCGCCGTCTTGGAAGTCTTCACAAGTGACTTCGATGGGAACAGTTGCTCGAGGTGGCAGCGTCATACTGTCGTCAGCAACACGCAGCGCAAGTCTACGGCAGTTATCAGCGTCTCGATCTGTTGCGCCTTGAGTCGAGAAGGTAACGATGCGCTCACGGAGATTTATGATGGCACCGTATTCCCGAAGGAAGTCCATGCCGATAATCAGCTGACGCGAACAGTCGCGAAGAACGAGGCAGCTGAGCACAAACGTTGACGCACGAATTTTCACTCTTGTGGTACAGCGACCCGGCGGTGTTACAACGTGTCCTCCAGCTGTTCGAATTCGCGTTCCATTCCACGGCGTGATCACTTTCCTGAGATCTTTCGCTAGCCTCCCACTGATGATCGAATAGTCTGCACCAGTGTCTACCAATGCACTGACCTGAAGACCGTCAACCAGCACAGGTATGTCGAGTGACACGCGGTCACTAGGTTCAGATGCGGATGTCGGCGTTTCTTCGGCACCGCGATTATTCTCTGACGAAATGCCTTCGGCGTTGCGTGCAACCGTCGATGGGAGGTCTTCCGCACTTTGAGTCCCAGCGACCTTGCCCCCGAAGGCCGCTGCCTTCAGTTTTCCCGACGAGGGCTCGGGGAGCGTTCCCGTGCCGTCACCCCGAAACGTGGCCCAGTGGCTGCGGGTCTCCTCAGAGATGGTGACCGCGATTGTCGTCGTGTAAAGGGTGCACGCTGTTGCGCGAGATACTCTTCAATATCCCTTGGCCTTTGACCAATTCGGGGACGAGGGGAATTGACAGAAAATCAGCGCAGTCCAGGTTGCCGGTATGGGCATTCGCGGTGAATGTGACCAGCCTCACCGCAATGATAGCACAGGGGTCGTCTGTCTGGCGTACGCCAGAGATCAGGGCCCGGATTCACAAAACTCACTTACGAAAAGATTTTTGCGCAAGAGAAATTTTCTTGCGTAAGTCGATTCACGAAACGAAAAAACGTCGTAAGAGGCCATAGTTGTCACATCGGCCGCTGCAAATAAAGCGCGCTGTGACTGCCCGGGAACATGTCAGCGATGGTGATGCAGTTGCTATATTTGCTTACGTCACCGAAAAGTGCTCGTAAGTGGATTCACGAAGCGAAATTGTGCGTAAAAACAGCATGGCTGAGAGAAAATTCCAAGAGTGGTCCGGACCACTCTTAGGAACAATGTGGCTACTTAGAACCTGCTGCCGCAGCGGTATACTTTGGTGCCCTGGCTGGTTTTGAGTTAATTCACGCCCATCAAGGGCTGCCTGATGACTGCTGGTGTGTTTTTATTTCTTTCGGCGCTTTGAGCTTCGCGTGTTGTTTCCCTTGTACGAAGTGGATAGTGTTGACAACCACCATCGTCCAATAAGTTCGAAGTCGCAGTAATTGAAAAATTTTATTGGGCGTCAATGGCATAAAACTACGCATGTAAAGATTTGTGGTTGGATGAAAACCAATGTGATACGTAAATGGTCGGTGCATTCGAACGCGACATGGCATAGGATCAACCTTATTTGTTATGTTGTTGTGTTGCGCCCCATCTCATCCAATTAAAAGTGCGACTCGAGATCCTTGCCTCATTGGTGGAAATTACCACCAAAGAGGTTAATGGGAGCACATTCTTTGCACGCTATCGGAAATAAAAATGAGAGGAAGTTTTCTGTGAGTGGTTCCTAAAGTTTGTGCTCTATTGTACTTTCATTGGCTCTAACTGTCCAATGGTTGCGATCTCTGAAATTTAGCTGTCGATACACTTTGGGACGATCTGGAACAAAGCTTGCTTTGTAAACCAAAGCGTATTAGGGGTGCGCATGATTACGCATGGAACTACAAACAAATCATGCATCTTCACCTTCACTGTTCAGACACCGATATGGACCGTGATACCATGGCAAGCAATCGGAATGAAATGACCTTAGTAACTTTGTATGACACCAAAAATATGCAAACCCTGACGATTCTAGAGCAAACTTTGACTGAATTCATCCCTGCGTCAATTACCAGCCATTTAACTTGGCGAAGGAACATCATTCAAAGGTAGAGCGAGCCACTGACATGTATTTTGTGCGACGTAGCGACCACTTGACCTGAGAATAATAGCGTTGCGAAGGCGAATCCCCTGTCGCATGCTCTGATCGAAGCAGACGACAAACGCGAGCACACGACGGCTTGGCCGACAGGCACAGCTTGTGATTGGTTGTGAAGCAATACCCTCTACATCAGCTCACTTCGTGACGTTGCCAAAACACTTCTTTCATCTGGCACGGCTGTCCTGTTCGTCATATCACCCCCCTCGCACATAAGAAAAAATTTTTTCACGCCGTGAAAATAGTGCAAGTACTTTCTAAGAGCTCTCTTATCATCTTATGTGCTGCGCAGTTGTCGAAAACAACATGGCGTCGTAAACAGCATATCGGTCGGTGCGACTTTCAGCAAACGCTTCTCGCACGAGTTACTTCAGTGTTTGAGCGGATGTGTTGTGATTACAGCAGCTCTTTCGGTGCGTGTAAGCAGTGCGGAAAGCTGTGGCAGTGTAATGGGGTACGGTGATGCGCAGCGAAGCCTGTGCGTCGGTGTGGTTATCAAGCGGGGATCGGCGTCGATGTATCGACGACAAGTGGCACTCGAGAAGCCTGCAATGTGTGTTTGTGTGCCGGTAACAGTTCGTTCGCTTGACTTTCTAGTCTCTCAGTTTGGTGCTGTGCGCCATTTCAGATTGACAACGCTTTCACACGTTACTTGAGTGACCCCAAGTACGTACGGAAACGTATGAACTACGCGCTCGGTTCTTGCTTCGCGACTAGTTAGCCCGCACGCTTCTATTTACTTGAGAGCAATGTACTGTTCGGGAGTGAAACGATGTTCGTTGTGAACAGTGGTGCTGTGTTGACGTTCCAAGACTTGTGAACAAGCTGTGCTCGTGTGACCGAAACTTGAAAGACAGCGTTGATAACTGTTTTGCCCTGCGAAGTCGTGGTGGGGCAGCTTGGCGCTTTTGTTTGTTAAGTCGTCACTTCTCCTTTTTGTGATAACCATAGTCCTAGCGCTGTGATGTGATCAACCAAAACTGCGAGATGCTACATTCTGTTGTGGATTGTGTTACTTTGGAAGCGTGCCTAGACTGTTCTTCGGTAACAAATTGAGAGTTCTATGTGGCAGCGAGAGCCCGCGAACGTCAAGCTTCCCTCCAGCCCCCCAAAAAGCAAAGATTTCACCGGTGCCTTGCTTTGGATGAAGTTGTAGGCCAATATCGCCTAACTACAGGTTTCCAAGTTCGTCTGGCCATCGTTTTGCACGGCACTGGAGCCTTGACAACAGCCGGTCATGGCCAGTTCTTACACTTTATCAATGGACGTGCACGCCTGGCCAGCCCTTCATTGCTGTCATTGGCAGCTTCCAGTCTGCAGATGCCCTTTGCCTGTTCGCCGTACTTGGTTCCTTATGACACCGACGGCCACTAAATGCTGCCATCGGTAAGTTCACCTTGCAGAACTAAATTTCACCGGTACTATAATTCACGCAGTTCTATAACGTGTGCAAGTTTTTAAGCCCATCAGATGTAATGTTTTTCTATGGTAAGTTGAAGCATGAAAAATTTACTACCACTGTTATATACATACATATATTATGGAGCAAATACATAAAAAGTTTTTTGTGATTTGATACAAGTGAGCTCTTGTTTGATTATGAGGTTGGGCCTGTCAATTGACCACGTTTGATAGTTGGAAAGTTAATGTGAATTTCTTTTTCAGGAGCCAGGTTGCACTTAAAAATTTATGTTATTTTGGAAAGTTAGTTCTATAGACGATTACCACTGTGGTAGTACTATATTTCAGTAGGACATATATATGGCGGTACGTAAATTTTACATGAGGCTTCAGTTTATTTCAAAGTGATTACAGCAGACTTTGGTCACTTAACGAAGTGATAGCTTCCCCAAATAAGTATTAGAAGGGAGTGCTTTTAATGATTGTTTTTAAATATCTCGTTTTTGGCTCTTCACAGATCGCAGAGATTGGTTTGTTAAGGTTCTGTGATGCATCAGTTGCACATTCTGGCACATCAATCCTCATCATTACTTGGAGCACCTGTACAAAATAGGAAGGACACGTTCTCCCTAACTGTGCAAGCCTATGTCACTGCTCGGACTGTTATCATTCAGCGGATGTGGCATGGAAGCATGCATGGCAGCCTCATCTGGAAGGACTGCAATCTGCTTGGGAGCTTCGATGGCACAAAACTGCTTAACGGCTGGCTGCAAGGATAGTTTTTCTTTAATACAAACGATTACGTGAACACCACTTACTGTGCACAAATTGAAAACCCAAGCATGGTTGCTTTCAGTGGATACCTGTAATATTCTTACACATAATTTTTCTTCAACATTTATAGAACTAAATTGCAAGATAATTGAGAATGTTGAAAGCTGAAAGCCTGCAGCTTATGAATGAAACTCCAATAATGTGAGACTCAAAAGCTTGTGCTTTGAAACGAGCACAAATACTTTGATTCCTTATTGAGCTCTCCAGCTTGTGACTCCCTCTGTGGATCAAGTGCTCTGGAAGAAAATAGCAAGTGGGTGAAAATTGCCTGGCTGTTCACAACTTGCAAGGAGAAAGACCTATTGAAGAAGCCTCAGATGACATAAGGCCAGTAACTGCATTTTTTACCTAATGTAGCTTTTTCTCTCTCAGTGCTGTTGCTTGTGTTTGAGCCGAACATGTTCACCACGATTGCATAGTGATATATATTTTTCTACAAATTGTACCTGACCTAAGTATGCATTGTTGATCTCTAAAGGTGACGTTCAGTGTGTTTCAAAGCCATGGCTTCTAATTCTCTGACTGTGGCTAGCCTATTTCAGCAGCAGAGCGATGCAGCTAGCACACATGCAATCCAAGTCATGGAGCGCTCTTTGGTGTTCTGTGCAAGACACAGCATATCCATCCGGCAAGACACTGGTATCAACAATAATGGTGAGTGTTGGTGGCACCTGTAGGAGCCCGTTGTGTTTGTTGTGTATGATTATTTCCCCTGATGAAGTGCATTTTTGAAAGGTTTTCTTCATTTAGAATAATAGATGTCAGAAACAAGCACACTCATAATCCACAAGTTCTTTGTGTCTTCTAGACTGCCCATTTGCTCCTATATGCGGTATGGTGAGCTGGCTATGTTAGATAGCCTTAAAGTTATCAACATTGACTGTTGTGTTGTAATGCAGTCTAACTTGTGTTTCTTAGTGGACTTATTTGTGGTCTACTTCTCGCACCTAGTGTAAAGTCGAAATAAAAGAAACTCTATTGGCTTTTTATGCCTGTCAGAAGTTTCATGCCTTCATCTATAACATTGCGGTTTTGCTCTTGTATCATAATAAATATATTTTCAGCCTTCACTGTTTGTGTGTGTGTGTGTGTGTTGAGGCTTGTCATTGGCTTCTGAAAATACAATATCTGTAAATATGAGCACATAATTGACAACTATACACTCTTGTATGTAGCATGGTTGTAACAATGATCTGTATTTTTCTAAGTTTCAGCAGTAACAAGGGGTTCGGTGCTCCACGGTCATGTACAGCGTATCAAGAACAGAGCACAGAAGACCAACAAGTATAAAGGGACTGCCAGTGACTGTTCTCCTGCTCAAAGTTTACAACAGCAGAAAGAGCACATTGTGATGTCAGGAGCAGCCGCTGCTTAACTTCTTAGCAGTGCATTATTCAGCAGTTCCTTTGCTTGCATTCGAAATTATTTAAATTTTGCATGGAAGATACCAAACTATGGCACTAATTTAAAGGCTGCTGTAGTGTTGGTGGGCAAATATTTTTGAGCTGAAGTTTTTAACATGTGTGTTAAGTGCCTGCGTGCCTCTACATTTGCATGCCAGAAATCATAGCATCCATGGTCGCCAATGGTAACTGTGTTTGCATTCTTTGTTGTACAAGAAGTAAAGCCATGGATGCAGTAATCATGTACTTAGTCGATGTAATCCTTCAGTGTACACTCATTTGTATAGCACGAATGATGCCATGAGTGTATAAGCTCTGGGAAGTGAATCTATGTGGATTATTTTATTTGGAAGGAAAAGGATCATCACTACTCCTAGTATATCTCAACAGTAGATTTTAGTGCTTGGGTATTATCCCACTGCCTGTCCGTCCTTCAACAGTCTACTTATCTACTGTGTAAGTGTAACTTTTTAAATGTATACTTTGCTCGGATAGGTTTGTTCATAATGTAATGCAAGTAACTTATGATCTATGCAGCTCTACTCAGACTAGGAATAAAAGTATTTATTTTTATATGTAGCTATAGCATGCATTCACTTGTGTTTTTCTAGGTGCCTGTACAATTGTTTAGCCCTACAAAAGTGCTGGTATACTCTAATATTGAAACTGGCATCTTAGAATAGTTTGTTAGTGGAAGTAAGATTGTGTTTACAACCAATATTGCTATCCTCAGATGAACTGTGAAAACTCTGTGGAAATTTATTTACAGTTTTTGAACGTTGTGAAGGCAAATGTTATGTTCTTTTATTGTGGTCCCTGTTTCATGCAAATGACCCATAATTACTTGGCAGTGGCACAGTATTAGTTGTTATTTTACACATATGTACTGAGCAACATCGCAGTTGAGGCCAGCAGCAAGACATATATGCAGTGCACTGGAGCATCACCTCACATAGTGTACAGTCTTTGCTCACCAGTAAACTCAATATTTTTCAAGCAGACTAATAGACAGCTGTATGGGAACTGTGTTGGTGTGCAAACTTTGAAGTCTTCTTGAGGAGTGTTTTTCATCATTTTTGTCCAAGTGAAGTAGCTACCTAAGGCCACAACTGGTGGGAATGTGGTGGTTTCCTCTCTCCAAAAGCACTCCTACCAGCTGCCTCAATGTTAGCATGGGGTGAATTCACGAACTGGAAAAATAATTGGTCTTTGTTTTCTTGGCCGAAAGAGTCACTTCCACCGTTGAGCCACCACGACGCGCCAGAATAGAAACTTTTAGCTAAATAAAGTTGATTCTACTTTTGAGAAGTGTTTTGGGGAAACGAAATGGCACCTATAGCTGTCAATATCAACACTGTTTGCACCAAGGAGCTTAGTAGCTTATATTTGTATTATTCATGTATTGTCTAGAATTTACTCGCGCTGTGCCAACTTTCAGCCCAAGTGTCCTAACATGCTTTGTTAGTGGCTTGTGAATGAGCCAAGCTATGTAAATAGAGTGATATATTAGACATGTACAAATACATGTACATGTAGACAAATAGCCATTGATGCACAGCCCTTTTCTTTAGCATGACATTGTCAAGGGCTTTATTCTTGTGTTTTTTATAAAGAGTGCTTGTCACTGGGCATCAGCGGAAAACTATGCATCAAGCTTTTGCGAGATGGTTCGAGAAACACCGTGTTCAGACATAACAGTGCCGGTGCATTTCTCTCGTAAGTTACTTTCTGTAGTATATTCAAAATGAGTTTATTAGAATTGTTGTTTTATAGCCATTCATTTTAATATTTACACCTGAGTGTGTGTATGTATGTATGTATGGGTGTACATATTGCCACAGGCATTGAACGAGGTTTAGCCCTGCCAATGCGAGTATGTGCCATGGTGTGAACGAAGAAGAGGACGGTTGGTGTGTGCTCGTGCTCTAACGTTCGGTTCGGCTCGACGTCCAGTGCTGCTCCTGTGAACAGACGTTGGGGTCGTTCTGTGATCACGTGACATTTTCTGGTGGAGGTGCTGGGTAGTGTTGTATGCACTGCAATCAGCAGCAAGGTCCCGACACTAGCCACGACTTGGAAGAACCAGCTGACCTACGGCGTAGCAGGCGACAACTAGGCCTACCTCCTGAATTCGGACCATTTCCTCAACTCGGCAGTACTATGGCTAGTGCGGGAACGCAAACCCAAGAAACATCAACGCTGCCTCCTCCGTGGTTCTTCAACGTCCCGCGTACTCCGAAGCCGTTCCACGGTGACCCTTATGAGGACGTCGATGACTGGCTCGACGACTACAACCGTTGCGGCAGCGTCAACGAGTGGAACGAGCAGCGAAAGCTTCGGTACGTCTACTTTTATCTCGAAGACTCTGCGCGCACTTGGTTCGAAAACCATGAAGCCACTATGACAACCTGGCCAGAGTTTTGCAACCAGTTGCGAAATACTTTCCGAAGCTCTGACCGAAAGGAGCAAGCGGAACGACTCCTCAATTCCCGAAACCAGCGTCCGAACGAGAGTGTTGCCATGTTCGTTGAGGACATGACGCGGCTGTTCAGGCGAGCCGACTCTTCAATGACGGAAGAAAAGAAGGTGCGCCTCCTAATGCGTGGAGTGAAGGAGCAGCTGTTCGCGGGACTAGTGCGGAACCCTCCCGGCACTGTAGAGGATTTCCTTCGCGAAGCCACGACAATGGAGAGAATGCTAAGGCAGCGTTCGTACCAGTATGAACGTCCTGGCAGTCTTTCGTCAGTGTCGTCGGCCCTACAAACACCTGACGTCACGACTGTAAAAGACCTGACGGAGCTCGTGCGCAGTATTGTGCGCGAGGAGCTGCAAAAGCTGCACGTGGTGTCTTCTCCGCCCCATGTTGCTGCTTTAACGGATGTCGTTCGCGAAGAGGTCCGGCAGCTGGTGCACCCCATGACGACTCTGCGGGCAGCCGAAGTTCAACCCATGTTGGCCCCGCGTCCAGCCGAAGCTCCGCTATTAACGTACGCGGAAGCACTGCGTACTCCTGCACCGGCTGTCGGCTATCCGTCCCGTCCGTCCACCCTGCAGACGGCACCGTCGTTCTACTCGGGACCACCGCAGTACGGCAACCCACCCCTTACACGGAAATCCAGTGTATGGCGTGCTCCCGACAACCGGCCTCTTTGTTATCACTGTGGTGAACCAGGTCACATCTACCGTGAGTGCGCCTACAGGCGCATGGGTCTTCCCGGCTTTCGTCCGGATGCTCGTCGACCCAGAGATGGTGAGCGGCCCCGTGCTATCGCCGAATACTTGGCAAGCCAACGATCCTCGAACCTTCCACGTCGCCAATCCCGCTCACCATCTCCACGGCGTTCCACGTCTCCTGGCCAACAATCAACCTTTGCGGACGTCCTTGCAGGAAGATCACCTAGATCCACAAGCCCGCGCCGGGGAAACTAAGAACAGCGACCTCTGGGGGTGAGGCCGCTGTTGATCGACCGTTACAAGACCCTCCCCCGATTTGCCTGCCGACATCCGACGACATTGTTTCACCGACGTGTGCCATCGACGACAAACAGGTCTCTGCTCGTATCTCTGTTCTTCTCGACAACCACCCGCTGACCGCTCTGGTAGATACGGGTGCCGATTATTCTGTTATAAGCGCTGACCTCACTGCACAGCTAAGAAAGGTAACGACACCTTGGGGACATGGAACCAACCTCCGGACTGCGGGAGGTCACCTATTGACACCGCTAGGAATGTGCACTGCCCGCCTCCGAATTCGTGAGTCGACGTACATTGTTTCCTTCGTTGTATTGCGCGAATGCTCCCAAAACCTGATTCTCGGAATGGATTCGGAATGGATTCTCGGAATGGATTCTCGGAATGGCGAGCATGGAGCCATTATTAACCTTCGCGACCTGCTCATAACGTTATCCAACGACCATACAGCCCTACGAAAGGATGCAGTTGCGCCGACCACAACACTTCGAATTGCTGACGACACCATCGCACTGCCGCCGCGAGCCAGTATGTTGGTAACGGTGGAGAGCGACTGTGACAACAAGAGTAGTGGCATCGCGGAAACTAACCTCTCGGTGCTCTTGGCTCGGCAGATTTGTGTCGCGCGTGCTATCGTCAAACTGAGACATCGGCGGACTCAGCTTCTGATCACGAATTTCGGCGGCCAGTACCAACACTTAGCAAAGCGAACAGCAATCGCGAACTTTGAAGCCATCGATGACGCAGAATGTTCCACTATCGCTCCGATTGCCACTGCTGCCGAAGGTAACTCTGATATAGCCAGTACGGTTGACGTGAATCGCCAGCTATCCTGTGCGCAGCAACAGCAGATACGCATGATTTTACGTACGTATAGTGATTGCTTTGCGTCCACCTCCAAAATCAAGCAGACCCCAACCGTGAAGCACCGCATTATAACGGACCCTACCGAACGGCCTGTACGACAGCACGCCTACCGCGTGTCGCAAAAAGAACAAGAGGCAATACGTTTTCAAGTGAAACAGATGCTCGACGACGACGTCATCCAACCCTCGAACAGTCCATGGGCTTCACCCGTCGTACTTGTTAAAAAGAAAGACGGCACTCTTCGATTTTGCGTCGATTACCGGAAGCTCAACAAAGTGACGAAGAGTGACGTCTACCCTCTCCCACGCATAGATGATTCACTGGATCGACTTCGACATGCCCGATATTTTTCCTCAATGGATTTACGCAGCGGCTACTGGCAGATCGAGGTCGATGAACGGGACAGGGAAAAAACAGCATTCATAACTCCCAATGGCCTCTACGAATTCAAAGTGTTACCATTTGGATTGTGCTCTGCACCGGCAACGTTCCAAAGGATGATGGACACCGTCCTGTCCGGTCTGAAGTGGGAATCCTGCCTCGTGTATTTAGACGACGTCGTTGTTTTTTTCCAAAACATTTGAGCAACATTTACAACGACTTCAGTCCGTCTTCGTCGCTATTCGATCCGCAGGCCTATCTCTAAAACCGGAGAAGTGTCATTTCGGCTACGAAGAACTAAAGTTCCTCGGCCACCTTATCAGTCACGATGGCATTAGACCAGACCCAGAAAAGACCATGGCTGTTGCTGCATTTCCTCCACCTTCGAACAAACGGGATTTGCGCCGGTTTTTGGGTCTCTGCGCCTACTACAGGCGCTTTGTCCAGAGCTTTGCCAACCTCGCTGAACCCCTTACCCGTTTAACGAAGGAGGATACTCCTTTTGTGTGGGGTCCAGAGCAGAGAGCCGCCTTTTCCCAGCTTCAGCAGTGCCTTCAGAGTGAACCCTTACTAGGGCACTTTGATGAAGATGCCACCACCGAACTTCACACTGACGCAAGCAACATCGGTCTTGGTGCAGTACTCGTCCAGTGGCAAGACGGCGCTGAACGTCCCATCGCTTATGCTAGCCGCATTTTGTCATCTGCGGAAACTAACTACTCGACCACGGAGAAGGAATGTCTTGCTGTTATTTGGGCGATAACAAAGTTCCGACCGTATCTGTATGGCCGTCCATTCAGAGTAGTTACGGACCATCATGCCCTCTGTTGGCTGGCCAATCTCAAGGACCCTTCAGGGCGCCTCGCGAGGTGGAGCTTACGCCTTCAAGAATTTGAGGTTACAGTCGTCTACAAGTCGGGCCGCAGGCACACTGATGCTGATTGCCTTTCGCGCGCACCCCTCGCGACGACATCAAGGGACGATGATACCGATGGCCATTTTCTTTGTGCAGTCAGTGAATCCGACTTGGCCCAACAACAGTGGAATGATTCAGAGATCCAACAACTTATCAAATACCTTCAAGGTCGCAGCTCGAGTCCACCATCGGCATTTGCACGTTCAGGGTCATTTTGTCTCCGCAACGACATCGTCTACAAAAAGAACTTCGAACCTTATGCGACTGAGTACCTCCTCGTCGTTCCACCAGGGCTACGTGCTGACATTTTATCTGCCTGCCACGACGAGCCTTCCTCCGGCCACCTAGGATTCGCACGCACCCTTGCCCGGATTCGGACTCGCTACTACTGGCCAAAGCTCACCCAGGATATCAAGCATTACGTTAAAACATGCAATCATTGCCAGCGCCGTAAAGCCCCACCTGTGCGCCCTGCTGGTTTATTACAGCCTGTTGCACCCCCGTCACAACCATTTGAACGAATCGGCATGGACTTGCTTGGGCCCTTCCCGAAGTCACATGATGGCAACCGCTGGATCGTAGTCGCTACTGACTATTTAACGAGGTATTGCGAAACGAAAGCCCTACAACGAGGCACCGCCAATGAGGTTGCGTATTTTTTTATCAACAACATCGTCCTCCGCCATGGAGCGCCAACAGTTCTTATCACTGACCATGGAACAGCCTTTACAGCCCAATTGATACAAGACGTCACGAGACTTAGTGGAACAGCTCATCGCAAAACAACCGCATACCATCCACAAACCAACGGTCTGACGGAGAGATTAAACAAGACGCTCGCTGACATGCTATCCATGTACGTCGACCGTAATCACAAGAACTGGGATGCAATTTTGCCATACGTAACGTTCGCTTACAACACTGCGGTTCAAGAGACTACGGGTTTCACTCCATTCCGGTTGCTTCACGGCCGAGAAGCAATTACGATGCTTGATGCCATGCTGTTGCCTGACACGACCGATATTACTACTGATGCGAACGACTTTATCCGGCTCGCCGACGCGGCCCGCCAGCTTGCACTCAAGCGGATCCGAAAACAACAACGAATTGACTCGCAGAGGTACAACTCCCGTCATCGCCATGTCATTTACCAACCCGGTGATCTGGTCTGGCTGTGGATACCCGTTCGCCAAAGGGGCCGCTCGGAAAAGTTACTTCACCGCTACTTCGGTCCCTATAGAGTACTACGGCGCCTCACAGATGTCAACTACGAAATTCTGCTTGAAGACACAGCTCAGCGATCTCGACGTTCCCAACAGGCCGACATTGTTCATGTGTCACGGATGAAGCCACACTACCCCCGAGCCACCTGACACTGCTTCTTCACGCGTCTTTGTGCGTGTACGCGACTACTTTAACTTTTAATCGGCATTGGTCATCGGGGTGGTACTTTTTTTTTTCGAAGGGGGGGGGTAGTGCCACAGGCATTGAACGAGGTTTAGCCCTGCCAATGCGAGTATGTGCCATGGTGTGAACGAAGAAGAGGACGGTTGGTGTGTGCTCGTGCTCTAACGTTCGGTTCGGCTCGACGTCCAGTGCTGCTCCTGTGAACAGACGTTGGGGTCGTTCTGTGATCACGTGACAATATGTATATGTGTGTGCGTATATGTATGTATGTATGTATGTATGTATGTATGTATGTATGTATGTATGTATGTATGTATGTATGTATCTTTTAAATGAGATTCCGTTTATCATTGGTGAGTAAGTTTGGTAATGATATGGCTGAATTTGTTTCTAGTTATTTCTCTTTTGAGCCATTACATATTTCAATTTATTTTGTACTGCATAAAAATAAATGTAACCTTACACAGAATATGTGTATTCAAAGAAGTTGTTTTATTTACCAACCTACAGTCATGGGCAAGAAATTGGGTAAAATGGAACGGACCTGCGAAGATTAGTTTAGAGCATAGCTACTCTACATGGCACATCTCGTACACATGGCGTTGGTTGAATATGTCGATTTCAACCTTTCAATTTTAATCAGAATAAGCAAGCTATCACCCGTGGTTGTATATGTGTGTGATATTTATGCATACTGTGATACCGGTTCGCAATTACAATTAAGGTCACAAACCTAGTCAAGCTGAATACGCGAATTTTGTCCATGCACCTTTCATCTGCACTGGAACTGTTGTTAATAAAAATAAACTTCAGTTTAGAAATTTATTCTAGTAACCAAAAGCAGGGTATCTCTTTATCACACAAATCAAATTGTCATTGTTCTGTTCCATTCTGGACAATAGGGGACCCTCTCAGCAGAACTCGATTAACTGCTATAGTTCATTTTAACCATTGACAGCGACATTACACTGAAGCGTGCAGCATGACAAATAGCGGGAGAGAAGACACAAACTAATCACTCTGTTCGCGTCAGTGCTAACTGCCCGCGCTCTTTGGTCTTGCTGCATGTGGTAATGCCCACCAAATTAGCACGAAAGCGTGTCCCTACAAAGGCAGTCAACTTGGCTGCAAGCAGTTAGCTCACTGCATGTGTAGATTTTCTTCAAAACACCGTGAAGACTGATTGCTGGTCGAATATCCAAACACGTGAGTAATATACCAGGTATAATTTGGTATTTCAGCACTGGACACTTTTGCGATAAGAGAGAATGGAGGAAAAAATTATGAACCCTGAATTGTTTAATTTTTGAAGGAGCACAATACAGCGCTTTTGGGTCAAAAGGGAAGTGAAAGAAGCAAGTGCGAAAGCCTCCTTTTCAAAAAATTAGTACCCGCCACCACGCATAATGTCAGGCCAGGCAACCTCTTGAAAAAAAAAGTTCTCAGTGATTCTGCGAATCGAACCAAGTTCCTCGTAGATTGTAGTTGAGCGCTGTAACCGCTCGTCCACTGCACGCCCTATTGCTGATATATTGTCATTCCTTCGAATGAAGCCAAATGCAAAAACGTCCGGTGAAACTTTGTCAAAAATAGAAAAAAATAGTTAGAATGCGTTTGCCCAAGGTTACTTGAAGATAGAAACCGCCACGTGTGACTGTATAACCGTGCGCTATTAATTCTTGTACATTACTGTCATGACGTTGGGATAGCCGGCTCTAACGTAGGCTACCTTCTCATAGTTTGCCAAATATAAATAAGAAAATAAAAATATATAACAGCCTGTGACAACGCTAATCAACTATTATGAGTTCACTGTCACTAGTGTTACTTTCACTAGATGAATGCTCAGTTTGCTTTTATTATCGTTATTTAGGAAAGTTTTGGCTCATTAACTCAACTCTCCTAATTAGCAATGATTCTCACATCTAATGATAGTCACACTTCATCTCGCTTTCTGAGTGGCTGTCACTCCCATATAACGCGTACTCGTCTTTTTTATGCTCTCCGAGCATCTGACGCTGCTTTGCGGAGACTTTCCCTGACGTCTACTGGGCCAGAAAATTGTCTTTATTATCTATCCATTTCAAGCTTTCGCGAAGCCGAAACGAGAGTCTCTCTCTCTCTCTCTCTCTTCATCCTTTTCGCACGTGTGATAACGTCTCTCGACCTCAAGACTCGTATACACGTCCCTTGCTTTGTTCGCGCCCTCAAACAACGCTGGACGAAATATTTGCACCGTGTTTTGTGAAAAGCATTAGCACTGAAACACCTCCCGACGAGTCTCCCTCATTTTACGTAGACATATACCTAAGCGTAAGCGTATGCACGTTCTCGCATTCCGGCTTTATAAAAATGCCGCGGTGCATGGAACCAGTGAAATTGCGCTCACAATTTCATTTGATTACTGCTGTTATCTATTTTAGCACAATTCGTCTGCAGGCACCAAAGTCGCTCATGTGTCTTGTAATAAGAATATTGTAACAAAGGCTACCTTTGACTATAGGTACAAAACACCCTTACGTTCACCACTATACCGTGCTAGATTGCACGGAATTAGTTAAGTAGCAGCGCAGCTTCAATGAAATGTAAGGTAAGTGGTCGCTTTAAATAAGGGAAGACATTCAAGGCACATTTTCAAACATTGCATGCATCGATTTATGTGTGGTTTCATTTATGTGGTGCACCTGGAGTGTTGTTTACTTGTACTTGGCGAGATAGTGCATGGATTGCTCGGTGGCTTAAGGCCATCAAGCAATTATTTTTTTAGCTACAGTCGTTGATTAAAGGCGAGTGCTTGGCCTTGCACCGCCCACCAAAACGTCTATTACAACGTATGCGGCATCCCGTAAGCGCTGTAGCAGACGCTCGCGGAACTGAAACTTAGATGCAGCAAATCATTGACTATCATCGTATACTCTCGATGCTAGACGCTTTGCGTGCTACCTTGATATTATCGGCACACACTTCTTTCTTTCCTTGTCGTTTCATCGGCTATCGTCGGTCCTCCTTGCTCTCTTAAGTGCCGAATAAGTTAAATTCATACCCGCGCTATAGTAATCGCTCCAGATAAGAGAATTTTTGGCTAAGTAAATGCGTAGCCAAAGAGAAAGCTTTGTGAATTCGGGCCCAGACTTGCGCGTCGGTGCACGGCGACTATCGATGTCCAAATCAGCGTGCGCTGACTGAATCGCGACTGACGGCATCATTGTCTGGATCGGAACATATGACATTGTCTGGATCGGGACTTGCGGCACTGTCTGGGTCGGAACTCCTTGACCCGAAAGAGGAGTAGCAGATCGCAAGGCTTTCGCGTACGTACGACGGCGACTGTCAGTAGACACAGGAGCCGTTTGCGGATAAACCGACGTGGGCGGAAAACGATGGGCGTGCAGTACCTGCTGGACATCGTCGCGGATGACACTGCTGATAGAACCAACATCGATTTGCCTTGTCCCGTACATCTTTTCCATTTCTTCCCGGACGACAGATCGAATGATCTCGCGAATCCATTCGGGGCTCTTGCTCCCAGGTGTGGCGAAAATTTCGGGAGTTGAGGCAGCATTCACTTGATGGTCAAACTGGGCAGACCGTTGGTGCAGTACTCGCTCCATTGTTGCCGCTTCAGTGAGGAACTCAGCAACACTTTTGGGGGGACTGCGCACCAAACCAGCAAAAAGTTGTTCCTTCACACCACGCATGAGGTGGCGCAACTTTTTTTCTTCTGACATAGCAGGATCCGCTCGCTTGAAAAGCCGTGTCATGTCCTCGATGTACATCAAGACGGTCTCGTTGGGCATCTGTATGCGTGATTGTAGTGCACGCTCCGCCCGTTCGCGGCGGTCGGGACTCCTGTAGGTCTCCAGGGGGCGACGCTGGAACTCGCGCCAAGATGTCAGAACATCATCCCTGTTCAAAAACCACGTCTTGGCACCGTCGTTTAGGCAAGTGTACACGTTCCGGAGCTTCGCGGCATCATCCCAGTAATTGATCGCTGCGACACGTTCGAACTCACTCAGCCAGTCGTCAACATCTTCATGCTGCTCTCCGTGAAAGGGGCTAGGCATCAGCGGGTTCTGGACGGTACAGTAGATCAGCGTGGAAGGTGTGAGAGCTTGCATGGGATCTTGTATCGAAGTCATAGTCGCTGCGTCAGTGGTTGGTGTCTCAGGCGGTAGGCCTCGTTGGCGGCGGCTTACTCTATGAACAGGAGTGTCCACGGGTGCAGGGCTTGTGTTCCGGCTGCTGGACGGGGTCTTGGGCATCGGGTGGATTGTGAGACGTTGTACCCAGCAACTGCACCAGTCTTGTCACGTTACTCTCGACAAACTTGATAAAAATGGGCTCGTTTAGTCGACTACTCAAGCAGCGGCTCAGAGAGATTGTCTTTGTCTTCTTTCATTCTTCGATCTCACCCAAGCAAACCATGTGGCAATATGTATGCCTTTCTAGCAAAATACACACATACAGGATATTGACGTGTTGTTATGGTGCCTCGAATATGCGCAATATTTGCTTTTAAATTGACAATCGCACAAGTATGAACGTTGAACCTTGAGCAATATTGGTGGGCCCTGCGGATGGGGTCTGCCGTTTGGGGTATCGTCTGCTGTTTTTATGGTACCGTTAAGGGCAGACAAACAGACAAATGAACAGACGGACAGACAGACAGACAGACAGACATACATACAGACAGACAGACAGACAGACAGAAGGACCAAGATTTTTTCGTCGAAGGTCCCCAAGAAAGACTATCGTCTTTAAAAGGCGGGGGGAGGCGGGCGCCTAAATCATGCGACACATCATCGTCATTCCATTGTACTCGATGTATCCTAAAATACTTTTGTGATCACAGATTCGTGAGGTAATAAACTCCGATACTGTGGTCAGTTGATCTTCTAATAGAGTTCTTCAGGGTCACTTTGCAACAACGCCGTTATTGCGTGTCTGTGAGAGCCACGATGAAACTTTTTTGGAAGGACGTTTACTGACGTTTACACTGAGCTTTCGCGTTGATGCCTTAAAAGTTTATTATGCATCCACGAATGTGATCTGTCGATATGCGGAATGAATTATCAAAATAGAGCAGTGACGCCAAACCCGCCAGCTATGAGAGTCAAAGATAGCCTCGCTGTATGGTGCAGGAAAGGCTGGCCGTACCTAACAGAGGGAGTCCAGCTGCATTCTGACGTTTTATAGACTCAATTACTTTTCTGTGGGTCCTTTCACCAAGCACACGTGTTTTAACAATGAGGCAATTGTGCAAAGAGCAGCTGATGTAAAATAATGGTGGCTATGAAAATCTGCTTGCAAAACAATGTTCACACTGGTGCGCGAGGCTGCCTTGGAGTGCAAAGGCCCCACGCGATGTCGTTTGGCCCCTCCCACGCTTCGTTCAAAAGTCAATGCCTGGTAAATTTCTTCAGCTGTAACTGGCCGTGCCCACACTGTGCCTATATACCTTGGCACTTAACGGCTGGGCTTCACATTTTTGGCAGAGACACAATTGTTCCTGGCCACCTAATTACTATCTCGACTGTGAAAAGCTCACATAATGTAGCTCCCTTTACTTTCGCGAAAAAAAAAATGCCCGGCCTGCGCAGTAGGCGCAGAACAGTCAGAGCGAAAACTAGAAGAGCGGCCTTTCAGAGCCTTTTCAAAACACTCATTGGGTGACTACGGCAACTACACTTGCTTGGTACTCGCTAGGGCATTATGAATAAGTTCTTGGGTAGTAGGCCGCTATTTTTGTCATTTTTCTGAGAAGCGTGGTATCCACTAAACATTTGCAAGGAATTTTGTGCCAATTACTCGTGCAGTGGCTGACGACGACGAGGAATTATGGCTGAGGTGGGTATGCACCACAGTTAATAGGAAAATAGGAACAAGCTTTTGTAATGGATTGGAGCATTGGACGGCCCTCTCGTTACGCTATTCGCATTGTGCGACGACGGGTTGGTCTTTCGCTGTTCTAAAACATTTTATAGGTCGTATTAACGCAATTGCTTTCCCGATGTCAATTGCTTTCCCGATGTCAAACTTGCCTAAGGCAAGTTTGACAAGTCACAAGCACCGGTGTAGCTCAGCGATAGAATACTGGGCTGGCACGCAGCGGACCGGGGTTCGAGTCCCACTGTGCATTGGCTCTAGGTCATGCCTGCCTAAGCCAAGTTTGACAAAAAGTTACAAACACTGGCGTAACTCAGTGGTTGAATATTAGGCTGGCACCCAGCGGACCCAGGCTCAAGCCCCACTTGGTCATTGGTGCAATGTTCTTTTTCTAATTTCACGTGATGTGGTTATGGACACCAGCGGCGGCGGCCAACATGCAACTGCGCGTGACCCGAAAAGTGATCTCATAACAGCTTTCGCTGTAAAAAGACTGCATATTCCGTGTAGAGCAATGAAATTGAGAAGCGTTGCGTGACGCGTGGAATGTGACGTGTGGAGCATCTAGTAAATTTTACTAGACTTTACTACCGACAGTAACACATTTCTCGGTGGTATAAGACCTGAAAACACTGCATTGAGCGCACACTGTTTTAAATACTTGACGACTTTGTGGCAGACAAAACCTGAGGACGTTCTGAGAAATCATGATGGATCAACCAAAGGGTGTACGACATGAATAAGTGTAATAAAGAATGGTCTTAAAACGTCACTTGTGGCGGTATTGCTTGGTTGTTCAGTGAACTTAGAGCACGGGAGTAAACACAGACACAAAGGAAAGCGTAGGCACATAGCATGAGCCTTCTAGCTGTGTGCCTTCTCTTTGCTTTGTGTCTGTGTTTACCCCCACGCTCCCAGTTCACTTGTGCTGTGTGCCTCCTCTTTGATTTGTGTCGGTGTTTACCTCCACGTGTTCAGTTCACTGAAAAATCATAAATTACCAACAAGCCCACCTTACCATCCTATTGCGGTATTGCTTGTCGAACGTCAATTGTGGTTGCATGGCTGACAGTGTGCCTTAGCACAACGCAATAAAGTATGAATATTTACTTTTATTGATCATGGAGGTACTGTCTAGTGTTTTGAGTCTTCGCAAGAATCGGCTAATGGTTTGCATTTTCACTTCATTTCAATAGCAGTGGCATCTGGACTGTTAGGTCATGTGGAACTGCAGTGTTGCCTCGGATAGTGAGCTAACTATACAAACCATGGCAGTTAGCGAGAAAATAAAAGCCCGACATCTGTGTTGAAAGGTACAGACATCTATATGGAGGTGTTGTGTTGAAATCTAAACAAAAAACTCTTCAAAACTAACAAGGAAACGTATCCGCATTGTAACACTTGCTTCAAGGCCAGCAGAATATGGCATCGCTGAATGATTCGCGTAAAATTGATTCCTACAATGCATGTGAACTGTGGATTGTTTCGACTTCGCCGCGTTTTTCTGTGATAAATAAAGAAAAATACAAAAATTTATACGGTCCTACTCTTACACACAGACACACATCATAAATGATTTTATTACAGACGACCGGTGTTGTAGCGAAGGGGTGGCACATTGAGCCCGAGCCCCCTCCCCCTTTCTTCTGAGAACGTTTTTCGGTATGGCAATTGAGCGAGAATGATTATATAAAAGGGTGCCCACCCACCCCTGAAAAAAAAAATTCTGCCTGCATCCCTGCGGATGCCTGCATCTTTCTGCTGTTTTCACGTACGTCACCTGTTGTGCTCATGTGGGCTACAATTAAAACAATGCGCACAAGGGGTATGTTGCTTACACCTTCTGCGCGAAAATCCTCACGTCGCTATCGATTTTTGCATGATGAAGCCTACTGCATACATCAAATATAGTATCTTCAGGCTAGTGTAAACACAGGAGAGTGTAGAACACGACTGTGCCCTGAGAAATAATTGCCCCTGCATAAAAGCAAACAACTAATGCTTGCACAAACAATGAGTCTCCACAACATCGCGTGAGGCCCCTTCCCTGGAAAGTGTGCGGCATTCGTCACGCGAACAGTTTCGAGCACTTTCTGTGGACATATTCTCTGTCACAGCTCAGCCTCACTTTCTCCTCCTTTATTTTTCTCTGACAAAAGCATTTGCGTCCCAGCCTTTCGATCGATATTCGTTTTCCCGGACGCATCCAGTCGCCTTCCGACAGCCTCGCATACAGCGTCTTTAACAGCGTGCTCTGGGAATGCTCTACTTTGCAGTGCCACACTAATTAAAACTCGACTACGTCTGTGAAGACACATTTCATTTTCGTCTTATACTGATTCACAAGATGGAGGAATAAGGCTTTTTTTCTCAAGTATTTTTCGTCATGTGTTCGTATGCATTTTACCCACGTCATTCCCGGGACGGAAATGTCGTCTGTGTTGTCTTGGACGCTACCGTAAAACACGCCCTTCTTTAGAAAAAAATATGCTCATGCCACTTCTTTCTCTGCCTCTGTCTTCTTCTGAGCAAGCTCTTTTTTGTGAGGTTTGCTGCGAATCAGAAACTAGGACAACTCCGTATTCGGTGAAAACAGAGTGAACGAAGAAAGCGAACTGGAAAGAGAAAAGGCAGGCAAGTTAACCAGACATGGTTCCGGCTGGCTAACCTACACTGGGGAATAAGGGAAGGGGAAAAGAAAGACGAGAAAAGGAGAGGAAGGAAGAGAAGGGTGACATCCCGAAAAATGTCGCGCCACAAAACTATTCTGAAAGCTCACGTGTCGCAAAAAGGGAGAATTTGGTCTTAAGTAAGGCGACATTTCAACAACCCGAAAGGGAAGGAATTCCAAGAAAAACAAACTCGGACTCGAAAAGGTCCACCGGGACAGTTGGCGCAGTTGGCGGGTGAAGAAACGACGTACTTGAGAAATTTCTGGCAACAAAGGAAAAAAAGGGGGAGCTGTGGTAAACCGCCTAGCCCGCACAAGTGTACTCGGCATCGTTTTACGAGAGGCACGTGATACACTTTATACTCGCAAAGAGCGCTCCTCGTTCTTTCTCCTCGGTGGTGGCTCAAAGCTGTCCCAGCCAAATGCGCGAGGTCTCCGAATGAGAAGCCATGCTCGTGCCGATAGCTTTCCCGTATTTTCCGCCCTGACACCACATCTGATCTGGCACCTTGCAGATTCATTAAGAACAACTCACTATACTGTCACCCCTTTTCTCTCCCCAGCACAATCATCCATCCTAATTTTCGCGTGCCAAGTGGAATGCTTTGATCACGCACAAATTCAAGATATTGCTAGAAATAAGAAATTTTAGTATTTTTACAAATTCAAGTAATTGCAAATCAGTATATAGACGGAGGTCCCGGGTTCCAAATGTGAGTTGAGACCACCCGTACACAGTAAACATGAAAAAATCGGAATGTAGCATCAACAGTAAGGAAAAAAATGTAATATGCATTTTGAGAGCATGTCGCCATTATTGTTCAATGCTTTTTGTTATAAAGGATTACAAAAATACAAAAGTAGATTGGCAGATCCAACGTACAGTGGGAATCAATGATATGCGATGCGCGAATGAGGAAAATGAATATATGTCACTCTAAAATCAGCACAATCAATCATGGTGAACGTGAATTATGCCTTACATGACTTTCGTGTCATGTTTTTCATGCTTTCTCTTGGCATTTGTATTCGACGTCTATTCACGTCACGCAATAGGAAATTTGGTATATGTGGAGCTAGCGAAACGGCCGCGAGCACGCTATGAGTGTAGCATGTCATGTTTTACATCACACGCATGTGATGGCAATCATGTTTGGACCCGTCATTTACCTTTGTCGTCTCTACACATCACGCAATACCAAAATTTTGTATATGTGAAGCTTGCGTAATGGCCACGAGTGCATCAAGAGCACAGTATATTCTCATATTCTTACATGACACGCATCTCATAGTTACCATGTTCGCACCAGTCATATGCCTTCATCTTTTATTCACGTCACATAACACCAATTGTGAAGCTAGCTAAATGGTCGTGAGCGCTTCATGAGCGTCGTATGTAGCCATTTTCACACATGACACGCATGCCATGATTATCATGCTTTCACGTGTTATTTACCTCTATTGTCTATTCATGCCATGTAATACCAAATTGGTATATTTCAAGCTACCTAAACGGCCGCGAGCGTGAATTCAGCGTGTTACATTGTCAAGTTCTTACATGACACGCATGCAGGCTTACCATGTTGGCACCAGTCATATACCTTCATCATTCATACAGGTTCCTTAATACGAGATTTGTTATATGTGAAGCGTAGTCATGACTTAAATGACATGCATGTCATGGTTTACACGTCAGCGCCTGTCACGTATGTTAGCCAAGTAGTCATACCATACCAGTTTTACAATATGTCATGTTAACAAAGCCACCGCAACAGCCTCAAGACCATTACATATACATCATGGCATTCATGACATACATGCCATGATTATCAGGTTATCACTGATTCCTTATGTTTGTCACACAATGATGTCATGCCATACAAATTTTGGCTTAGATGTCATTACCGAAAAAAACAGGAAAGCTAAATGTCTTAGGTTCGTAGGTGGCTAGATCGGTAGATAGATGGACGGACGGGTGGTCGGGTGGTTAGGTGGACGGACGGATGGACGCATGGATGGATAGATGGATGGATGGATGGATGGATGGATGGATGGATGGATGGATGAATGGATGGATGGATGGATGGATGGATGGATGGATGGATGGATGGATGGATGGATGGATGGGCGGGTGGATGGATGGATGGACGGATGGATGGACGAACGGATGGGATGGGATGAATGGATGGACAAATGGATGAACGGACGGGATGGGATGAGATGTGATGGGATGGAATGGGTGGATGGATGGATGGATGGATGGATGGATGGATGGATGGATGAATGGATGGATGGACGAAATGGGATAGGATGGCATGGATGGATGGACGAACGAACGGACGGGATGGGATGGAATGGAATGGATGGATGGATGGACAAATGGACAAACGGACGGGATGGGATGGATGGATGGATGGATGGACGAACGGACGGGATGGGATAGGATGGATGGATGGACAAATGGACGAACGGACGGGATGGGATGGAATGGAATGGAATGGATGGATGGATGGACAATTGGACGAACGGACGGGATAGAATGAGATGGAATGGATGGATGGATGGATGGATGGATGGATGGATGGACGAACGGACGAGATGGGATGGGATGGGATGGGATGGGGTGGATGGACAAATGGACGAACGGACGGGATGGAATAGATGTATGGATGGACGAACGGAGGGGATGGGATGGCATGGGATGCATGGACGAACGGACGAGACGGGATGGCATGGGATGCATGAATGGATGGATGGATGGATGGACGGATGGACGGACGGATGTATGGATGGATGCGGAGCCAAAGCCACCGAAGCTCGCTAAGAAATACTTCGCTTTTAAAAGCAGCACTGTGCGGATAGCTGCTGCTAGCCTCGCTGAACGCACATAGATTTTTCAGCCTCTATAAATGCTTTAAATTGTCTTCACAGTAACCTATCGTGGTACTCGAAATAACTCCACGCTTGCACCATGACAATAGTCTTGAATCTCATGTTCTCAGATTTGGGTGCACGTGACAGAACCCCAGGTGGTCGAAATTTCCGGAGCTGTCCACTACGGTGTCTCTCATAATCACGTGGCGGTTTTATTGCGTCAAACCCCACATATCGTCACCATCAATAGTCTTGAAGCCCTCGGGCTATCAAATCCCGCGGTACGATGCGATGAGTAAGCACAGGCTGTTAAAAAAGGGAAATGGTCGCTTATGCGTTCGCCTAAGACGATTCAAAGGTGAAATCCAATTCCGGCGTTGTGGTTTCCTTCGCAGTTATCTATGCTGGCTCCGAGTGGCATTAGGTATCTTTGTTTGTGTTATCTCTGGAGTTTAATAATTGTCGGCGTTTAACGTCACAAAACCATCATAATTTAATCAGAAATGCCGTAGTGGAGCCATGTCCGAGTTTCGACCGCCGTGGGTTCTTTAACGTGTATCTAAATTTAGGAACATGCCTCAAGCACTTTCTCCTCCATCGAAAATGCAGCCTCCGAGGCCGGGATTCGATCTCGCGACCTGAAGTTCAGCAGGCGAATGCCTTAGCCACCAGGCCACCGTGGTGAGCACGTTATCTCCAGAGTTAGGCCGAACTAAAGTGGCATCCTGATGTCACGCCCAACTGATAAAAGCCGCATCCAAAATGTTTTAAAAACTGAAGCTGTCTGGGTCATAATAACGCATACTGTCATTTCGTCGCTACCGCAACTGCATTGTGTTGTCCAAAAAAGTGTAAGACCGGGAACATTACTGTGGCACTGGACATTGCACTGTGGAGCGCAAACACATTCAGCAGAAAATGCGCAATTTCAAACGGCTGTTCCCGGTTTCCGCAGCTGGGTTTGCGAATTGTGTGAACATCGGCGCAGAGCACAAGTACTGACGTATAATTCTACGAAACTACACACGCTACAAAACAACGCTTCTACAGCGACGCGAATCGAAAAAGTACCTGATACATAGGCACTCGTGCTTGATTTCCTCGCTTTGTACCGTGTGAAAACACCAACAAAATCGATGTTTTCCGCTGACTGCACGTAACAGCGCTTCCGAGAGATTCGCAAAAATGGACTTTACTAAATCAACCGATGGTTTTAAACGGCACCAACTGAATCCATGCGAAAGCCTCCAGAGATGGCGCACTGTGGATATTTGTTCTCTTCTAACCCACGGAAAAGCATTTTTAATTATTTTTTATTTTTTTGCGCCACAGCATTTCTGTGTATATTCTCGGAGTACATTACACCGTTCGTGGAGATACCGTTGAAGGCGGCCAAGCGAGCACCGATAGAACTGCCGCATTTTCCGCTCGACGACTCTGCGTCGATTCTCTGTCGTGAAGAATGGCGTTCTGTTGTATGGATCCACCAAGCTTTCGTTCAAGCCATGTTCCTCGCTCTTCTTCTATAACGTTTTTTTTGTAATGAGCCCTGAGTGACGCTATTGTTTCTGTTCATAGCACTATCGGTGTACCACTTCCTCCTGCTTTTTGTAACATCTTCAAATCTGGTAAAAATCACTAAACCATGATTCTGGTTTAGAATAAAAGGCATCTTAACTGCAAACAATAATCAAAGTTCAATTTTATTTGAGTTCCAAATATAGCGATGTTGAGATAACAATTGGATATTAGTGGAACAGTTTCACTGAAAGAATAATAATAATATGTAGGGCTTTACGTCCGAAAACCAAGATATCACTATTACAGACGCCGTAGCGGAAGGTTCCGGCAATGCGGACCACCTGGTGTTTTTTACCACGAATTGACATTGCAGAGTACACGGTCCTCTACCACTTCGCTTGCTTTGAAATTCAACCGACGAGGCAAGGCTCGAGTTCGCGACGTTTAGGTCAGCCGCTGAGCAACCTAGCCTGTGATTCATTGCGTCAGACAATTCCTGAAAAAAATTGTCACGATTGATGGATAGATAGATTATAGAAGTGTCCATTTCACAACGGGACTGTGAGAAGTGTGCCACCAGTCTCGATGAAAAAAAATCTTGCTCCTTTTTTTATGTTGACTGACGCTTTGTCTACCTCCATTAACTAAATATTACTTTAAAATAGGAATGTAAATTCACAGTGAAGTACTCTGTCCATTACTGCAAAATTTCCAGATTATCTCTACTATTGACTGTATTTTACTGTACTTATTTTTCTATCAATTTATTTCTTTATGAATTTATTGATAATAAATAAATAGTTTTCTGCTGCCAGAACAGTAAAGAGCTATTACTATATTGCTGGTATCTTCTACTTGCTGTTTTGTCACAGGCTACATGTCCAAATGTACACTTTGAATAGATTTTCCCACATTCGGTTAGAACATCGTCCGTCGTGTGCCTCTTTGCTTGCTCGTTCCTCTGATTTGGCTCCAACCACCTACGGTGGATTGGACGAGCAGTTAGTTGTTAGTGTGAGCGATAAAAATTGAGGCCAGTTCAAAGGAAAGAAATTGTTATTTCCTTTTCAATAGGACCTAATAATTTTTGGAGACATGAAGAAATATAAAAAAATCCCAGAGCACATACATTACTCTTTGTTACTAAATCTCCCTTTATAACTACGCGTTCTATACGAGTGAACCCGGTATCGCTTCTTACCGCAAAATTCTTCACCTTCAATTTCCGTAGAGTGTCTCTCTTGATTTTATCATCGCCCTTTCGGTAGTTACTCTGCGCCAGTTTTTTCTCTCTCGTTAGCATCCACTATACGCACACCTAGAAAGAGAAGAGGCCATGAACTGGAGAAAGTTCAAAGCGGGATTTATTTTCAACTAAAAAAATTCTGCGCATCTCGATCAAGTTAATCATGAGGAGACATTAACGAGTCATGACGAGACATTAATACGTGACATTACCCTTTCATGCGCGTAGATGAGTCACAACGTGTGCGTACAGTACGAATGAATGAATGAATGAACTTTATATAAAGACCGGCAGTTTTACTGGGCGAGGTGGGGAAGAGGAGAAAAACCCCTGTCCCTTCCCTTTTTCCGTCGATTATTATGCTGGTGGTGCCTGTAAAATTTGTTTTTGCCGTAGGGCTGCCACACACTACGCCCTCCACTCCGAAGTAGCAGCTCGTTGTTGTGCTGCTGTTTCGCCGCTGCCTCCCGAGCTCTCCCTTTCGGTGTTACCTTCTTTCTGCGTAGATGGTGAACCGCCGCAGCCCTTACGCTCCCCTTCAGAGTAGCAGCTTGTTGTCAGCGTTGCCGCTTCGCTTTTCATGGATGAGAGCACTTTCACGATCGTTTTTTTTTCTATATGGCAGAAAGAGAACGTGTCGTCTGGAACGCACATGCCCTTCGTCGCCATCAGCATCACTGTCATCTCCATGGTGTAATGTGGGTACACTGAGGGCTGTACTGTGGTGGCCGAAAATCACGGCTTATCCACGAAGTCAATGATAACGAGTGGGTGAAGCAGGGGGATCGTTTGGTGTTGATGTAAATCACCCGTGACAGTGACTGCTCAATCACGTATAAGAGTGACGAAGCGGTGCGCATTTATATACACTCTTTAGCAGTCACAAGTGGTATGTTGTGTTTAGTTGTGAATCTCGGCTTGCCTTCATTAATACTGCATCATGGTGTCGGATCTAAAGCCTGATGTTGACAAAGACGAGGTCTGCGCACGTTTCCCCGGTGAGTTTCGGTTGTTTAAAGTCGTACGAAGTGTATCGTAGAGCACGTAGAGAGGTCGTCTACTGCCCGAGCCAGGCGTTCATGATTATCCACGTCATCATCTTCATCGTGATCGTCATGGTGTACAGTGGGTATATTGCATGTACTGTGCCATGATGGCAGAATAAGAATGTGTGGTCTGGAACGTACACGCTTGTTCTTCATCGCCATCAGCGTGATCGTCATGGCGTGTCACGACAGTTGGCGAATTGGCTTGGCCCTAAGGACCTCCACACGTGGAGAAATAGCTGTCATTAAAGTGTGGTGCCGAAGGATAACTTTCTGCAGTTGTCCTAATCCTACGCAATAAACTGGAAATGTTTTTTTTGTTTTTGCAAGCACTTTTGCGTTAGCGTAAAACCAGGCTACTTCAATCGTAAGCTTTACATGCTCGTTGAATGGGCCACCTGTCTGGCCCAGATGAATCAGTCAAGTACCAATTTCTTTTTGTGGAAAGTTTGAAAATTCTACACATTTGCTTGCAAATAATGCAAATATTGCTTGCAGTATCGTAATTTCGAATCAGTTGCTTTTTCAAAATTTTCCCTTCAGAAACATTATGCAAGAAAAAAAAGAACATATTGATAACTGTGGTGCCACGAAGCGTCACACAATGTCAATAGCTTCATCCGGCAGCACAGTATTCTTCAACGTCATTAGCTTATAAGAAGTATTGTACATGCTAAAAAAGCTATAACACACCACGAAAAAAGCAGACTTCAAACGAAGCGCACACAGCCTTTATTGAGCGAAAGACCGAAAACCAGCTTTGAAAGCTGACAGAGCTAAAGAGCGCACAGACATCATAGAACGGGAATATCTTTTCCTACGTCGAAGATTAATCTTATTTTCCGGAAGCCTTATTGCTGTAATGCATTCCTTTAGCTGCTTACGGAGATACATGAACGTCTCTGAATTCTTCTACCGGAAATGGAAGTAAATACACAGTGAAAAGCATATACAACCCGCACAGCTTCATCGAGTGTGTGGGAAAGGACCGAAAATTGTCTGCAATAGGCTCGCCCACTCTGAGACCATATTTCAGAGCTGCGCTAGCGTTTGCTTCTGCAGTATACACACACAAAAGAAGAAACATTAGCCATTGGTTAGCACACAAATTGAAAACAAACAAAAAGTTTCAATTTGCTCTACCCAGCGATGAATAAGTTCCAACTCGGCCACCTTTCAGTTCTCCTTAAAAAAAAACGGAATGAATGAAAAAGTATGTATACGTACAAACACACACAGTCATAGCCAAAAAAAAAAACGCACGTCAGAGAATGCACTGCTCAGCTTCTGCCTTATTCTTGTGACGCAAACTTTTTCTTTTCTTTGCACGAGGTTAAGCAGCTTTACTCAAAATGATCCAAATGGGGGGACCAGCAGGAGGTAAAGGTAATATCATTGCAACTTCATTTAAGATGACCCTTGCTGTTTTGGTGTACTATCCTGGTCTTTGACGTATTCTTCAGGAAGTTTTGTTAGCCAATTTATGGTTTTAATTTTTTTATTTGAACATTAAAATTCATAGAGTCAAGGCCTTTCATGTGTCTTCAAGCTGTTATGCATAAAAAGATTGAAAGAATACAAAGCGGGCCATAAATCATAATATTCATGTCAGCACAACTTCAAAAAAAGTATATATATACAGCGTTTCCTTACAGTATCTAAAAAGTGGTCAACATCATGACATATATTAAAATATTTTAAACCTCTAAACTAAACGTATATTTGCATTATTGGCTTCTGTGCGCGGGTATACAATGAATAATTTTTAAAGCTTTTTGGGTAGGAATCTCTGGCCTGTTAACTTGCACAAAAATATCAATTACTTCTAGAAGGTCAGACGAGCGAGAAAATGGGATAAATATATACAGGGAATACAAGCTCTTGTTTACCCAAACAAAATTCGAAAATTGAGCGCCTATATTTTTGCAAGGCAACCAAATTATTCGGCGTACATGCACCTTCTTCCCCATGTTCATCTCTTCCGCGTTCTTCAAAGGCTAAGCTGCATAAGCCGAGAAGGATTTCTTTTTCGCGCTGCTTTGCGCCGCCAGTAGAAGCCCATTTCTATGCTACTTGGATTTTTAGCTTAGACGGTTTCTACAAGCACTTTATAGAACATTGCGCTGTCAGTCTTTTCAAAAGGTGCTGTACGCAGTTTAGGGTGCTTGCCTTTAGATGACCACCGACAAAACACACCTCTTCCCTGGTGGTATTTGTGAACCAGGAAATTTCCAGGAACCGCTCAGCATCTCAGTTCAGCGAGTTCACGTGGCAGAGTGTTTTTTTACAGATTTCTCAAGAAGAAGGTGCCGTCGGTTCATTTGAAAGGCGTGGAGAAGATTGGCAGTCAGCGCCCTAGTCTGTCGTGTTTCTGCTCTCGTATACCCGCGCTGTTTTTTATATTGTTTTTAACGATGGAAATGCGGAAAAACCACGATCATGTAATTCACAATAATGACTATCTTAGTGTACAGTACTAATGCGCAACAGATGCCGGAATTCCAAAATGAAGGTGCGGTGAAATTGTGAGAAAAACAACAATGTGGGCAACAAATGATCTCTTTATTACCTCAAGGGGACTTTCGTGTGCCTGTGAAAAACGGTAGCGTGGAGCAGGAATTCTCGACGCGGGAGTTTCTTCAATATGAACAGCAGTCCCGTATATGAAAAGGTGCGCTCAATGACGAACTGCTTATGAGGTCAAGCCAAGGAGTTTTTAAGAAATTGCTGGAGTGGAAGCTCCCGCAGCGCTTTACCAGCAGCAGTCCAGCCAGCTTTTGCCCTCCAAAGATCTCAGAAACATGTTTTTTTTTTCTGGTGGTGCCCACTTAGAGATCAAGTGGCTTTGATTTGTTAGTCTAAAGGCTACGTTAATTTCAATTAAAAGACAATTGTTTCCGAAGAAATATTCCGCAGATGCTAGTAGCGGTGACATAATCTCCAATGAAATTTGCCTTGAATTCGAGGCTTACCCAAAAAAACTAGCAACGCAAGGACGCACTTCGAACACTATGTGGCCCTAAAAGGTTGCCACGCTACACTCGGTAGACATGCGAGGAAAACGCTCCTTCTAAATCGCCGACCGTCAACAGCTCATCATGCCCCTAGTAAGATGGCAGCTGCAGCCGCCATCTTAAGGTTGGCACGGCTTCACTTGTGGGCAAGAATTTCCACTCCAGCGATTTTTCATAACCTCCTTATTCATTCCTAGGTTAGACTCGTCGATTTTACAGAATCCCACCGCGGAGTTTCAAATATATATGGGTGAATAAATACAAACACGTTTTCACCACGTGCCATATTGTGAATCAAGTAGTAGTAAGATGCAGATAATAAAACGCTTTAACAACAGTGAAGCTGAGTTCGAACACTAATAATTTGTCAAGATGTTCTGGAAATCCGGATATTTGACTATCGCATTCGTGAAGAATATAGGTGGTGTCATTTGGAAGATTTTCGGTGTTGTATGTGAACAAGCGATCAAGCACTGGTGTTACACCAACGTGCGATCTCAACATTTCTTGACGGCGGTCTCATGAAACGTGACCACCACGGGACGGTTAATTGCTCTCCCATAGTTGAGTACCAAGCACTCTATATCGTTAGCAACTTTTTCCAAACACTGCAGTGCGTGATTGTGACCACCAGCCCGGGCCTGGCTCAAGCGTCATTTTAGGCCTAAAATGACGCCAGGGCCACGCCTGGGCTGGTGGTCACAAGCAAGCACTACAGTGTTTGGAAAAAGTTGCTAACGATATAGAGTACTCTGTACTCAACTATGGGATGAAGCTGCTTCTAGTCTAACCTTGTCCTGCGTCAGGGGTAAAGTGCAGTATCAGACACAGTGACGGGCGGATAGACATACCGAGAGAGGGACAGATGGATGAACTACTAGTCTCTGCGCTCTATTTCTTCGAAACAACTATCTTTTAGTTTGTAATGGACGTAGTCTTTAGACTAACAAATCAAAGCCACCTGGTGTCTTAGTGGACACCACCAGAAAATAGCATGTTTCTTAGATTTGTGGAGACAAAAGCTGGCTTCACTACTGCTGGCAAGGCATTGCGGGAACTTTCACTCCAGCAATTGTATTCAAACCTCCTCGGGTCAATCTCACTCCCTTGACGTTTAAAGGAAATCAGGGAGCAAGGCCTGCTCGAAAATTTTCATAATTTACTTTTGAGTCTACTTTAACCTATTAGCGCCCTACTCTGACCTTATTGGTAGAAATTTGGGGTAAATGTAGTTGTGCTCCCCTTAAGAACAGGATAAAAACGTGTCCTACCCGTTCTCAGATTTTTAGAAAGAGCGTGAATAACCATACGACAAAACCAGTATTTTTATCATTACCCAAGCTTCAAATTTTTGCATACTATTTTTATCATTAGTTGAACTTCATTTTTTTGCATACAGGTAAATATTGTTACGAATCACAACGGTACAATTTTTTTTCTGAAGCAGAAACGAAAGGGGACTTTCTGAAGAGGAGCTAAAATAATACAGAAACGAAAATAATTTCAATCCGACACCCTGGAACGTGTTAGTGACACTTTCCTACGTAATTTACCAAAACATTTTCGTGGCGAATACGTCGTTACTGGTGTCCAAGTGGACTACCACATAAAATACTAAGTGTTTAAATAAGGAAACACACATTGCTGATTTTCCTACCACAGCCCTTTTTTGAGCATGGTTTGATTAATGTTTCTTGTGGATTCGAAACGAGGGCAAGTTCATAGTCTTTGAAGTTAAAGTGAGTTCTCGATAGCAAGGAAGGAGGCTGTTCTAATAATGTCTGTGACTCGGAGGCACTCTTTGTCTTTACGGTGTACTGCGATAGCGTATTGCTCTCCCATACTGAAGCACATCGTACTCTAACCCCGGTATTCAGAAACGTTGCTTCACTTGACTTGTCACCGACTTCAATGCTGCACAAATGTGTTTCGAACGCGCTGTCTTTAGGCGGTGCTAAGGCAGCACAAACGCACAGACGCGTTCCAAACGCGCTGCACTGAAGGTCGTTTCAAGTCGAGTTGAAGTCTAATTAAGGAGAGTTTCGGAATAGGGAGGTAAATAAATCATCGAACATTTCTTCCAAACGCAGCTTAAGCCTGTGTATCGTTCGCAGACGTGAAAGTCGTTTATGCTCTCTTATCATCGTATGGCTGTTCTATGATAGAGCGCATGTAGTGCCCTAAAGCGCTCACTAGTTATTCTAAACACATCAACACACCAAGAATGGCAAGAAGTCAAAGACACGAAAGGCAAATATTTGTAGTACGTGGAAATCCCGAAATGTCTTGCAAACAGCTGCCAGGAAAGGTTGCTTAAGCTGGCTGCCAGGTGAAGAAGAAGCGACCTCGGAACCTTTTCTGCAATAAATTCGTAGGCATGTGGTAACCATGTATCCCGCAGTGTCGTAGTCAGCATCCTTTAACGGAAGGTGCGAGGCACTTTATCTTCAGAGGCCACTCCTTTAGCCCCGAGGTGCCTTAGCCTCCCGGCTTGTCGGCGTGTCTTGCCGTCGTCGCGATCGAACATGAATAGGTGTAGACCGGAAAATGCTTGTAAGTGCCGCGACGCGCCACTGGTCCCCACGATGCAGATTATGACCTAAAGATTCGTCTTCACAGCCTAAAACATTGTTTTGGCTTGGCAGTGCTGTCCGAATCCCCGACAAAAGTTGCCGAGGCACTAAAGTATTTCGTCTAAATCCAGAGACAGAAACGTTTCTGTTTACATTAAAGTCATGTATTTGAAGTGCCACAAAGAATTTCGAAATATGTGTTCAAACAATAACGCGTGCTTCGAAACAGCTTTCTCTATGGGCCACGGATTCAGGCTGGGCATCACGAGTGTCTCATCACAGCTATATATGTCGAGGCAGTGTGCCGAATCACCTCAGGCAGGCCTTCCTTCTTCCATTTTCGAAGGAGGAGAATATGCTGTAGGCCCGTGTGCTCAGATTTAGGTGCACGTTAAAGAATCCCAGGTGGTAGAAATTTTCGAAGGCATTCATTACGGCGTCTCCTATGATCAAATGGTGGCTTTGGGACGATAAACCACACATATCAATCAAACATTTCGTAATCGAAGGTGGCTTGAACAAAACGATAAATACAGACATATTAAACAATCAATCAATCAATCAATCAATCATTGAAATGTTTAGTTTTTTCTCTAATTTCCTACGAACAGCAATTTCACCTTGGAAAGCACCGGTGAACAGCGCTGTTTCGCCCCTCGCGGACGTCACGTCAGTATAGAACTGAAACCGCTTTCCCTACATGATTCCGTTTTTTCCAGTTTGGTACGCAGCTCCCTATCGACACGCCGATAGCCCTCCCCGGTGTTCAGTTCTGCAACTTCCCATCCAATCTCGCACTATTCGGAATCGTCAGGAACAATCAACTCTACGGGAACTCTTGTTTTGTCCACAACATCCTCATTCTTCCTTTACGTGTGTAAAGTAGGTTGAAAACACATACCTAGCGTTCATTGTTTCAATGCTTTGCGTTTTTTTTACAGCAAAAGCTGTCAAAAGATCAGAACACGGGTAACGCGCGGCGCCATAGTTATCCATCGCCCCCATCACCGGGGTCCGTATAAAGCGATATCAAACAAAAAAATCGGTAAATAAAAACACCAATAAGACAATGTTGTCTGCTGCGTATCGGCTCAGTATTCTAATACTGAGCCACGCCAGTGCTTCGAACTCGGTAAATAAAAACCACCGATGACCCAGTGGGATTTAAACCCTGGTCTGTGGCATGTCAGCCCAGTATTCTACTACTGAGCTACGCCAGTGCTTGGAACTTTTTTCTAAACTGGCCTTAGGCAGGCTTGATTTCGGGAAAGGAACTGCGTTGATATGACTAATAAAGTGTTTTAGAACATCAAAGGAACAGCCAGGCGTCACACAATGTGAATTGCGTAACGTCTGGTCGTCCAATTCTGCAACCCATTAGAAAACTCGTTCTTTATCACTATTGACTGTGGCACATACCCACATACGGCATGTTCTTTTGATTGTCATCAGCCACAGCATAAAAAAATTGCACAAAACTTCAACAAGTGTGAAGCGGATACCACACTTCTTCATAGAATGACAAGGGATAGCATAGAAATAATGGCCTACCACATAAAAGTCATCCCCATTTATGGTGCAGTGGTTACCCGGCAGTACACTTCCAAAGAGTGTTTAAATAAGGCTCTGAAAAGCCGCAATTCTAGCTTTCGCTGTGACTGTTCTGCGCGTTACGCGCCGGCCTGGCGTTTTTTAAAGGCGAGGCTTCTTATAGCAGCACTAATTCGTCCCTCGTAGTAGTGCGTAACATGTCTTTCGTTTTGACCTTCAAGGTGGTGCCGGTGAGAGATTTCTCCTGCGCGTTGTCGAACAATAAAAAATTCGCGGCGTGCGCGTTATCTAAAAGCCGAATTCTCCTGTCTCTCAATCCTCATTAGCAGCCATTGGCATGTACATTGAGCACAATCTGACAAGAAAGGGTTGCTACGTTATACTCGCTGAGCGAAACCTCCTTGATTTTAGAAATGTTTAGCGAGTGTTGGGCCGCAGTGTCATCAATACAGTGGACTAGTATATACCATGAACTCGAGGTGGTTAAAGGTGCTAAGTAGACACGAAGCGCAAGCCGTAAGAAAGAGTGCGTGTGCAACCTCTCGTTTAGTCCTTGGAATGATGAATATATGATGAAAAGATGCGAGATAGTGGTACTTCGAATGTTGACCAGATGGATGAACGGACACACAGACAGATGCACTGACGGACCCAAGGATGGCTGCACGGACAGATGGACGCATGGACGAATGCAGGGGCCGATGCATGGAAGAATGCAGGGACGGTCACACAGACGGACGCATGGACGGACGAAAGCAAGAACGAATGGACGGATAGATGCTTCGCCCCACTCTCCGTCATTCACCCCGTGGATATACTGCCATTTATTTCTTATAGAAAGTGACTAGAAAGCAACTGTGGCCCGATGGTTACTTGCATGCTTTACTAAGCACGCGCGTTCAGCAATTTCTTTACGAAGCTTTATAAAAATTTGTTTATACTGACGCTTAGATGTATCCCAAGCAAATTTTCACCGGCCCTGCGATGTTCCAGATAAAGGCCGTGGCTATCCGATCCTGCCATACCATGTGATGAGTGTTCTCTTGTTATAAAAGTCATACGGCTATTATTGCGTTCTCATAAGACGAGTCGAACGCAAAGTGTTAAGAAAAAGTTGGAAAAATTTAAGAAATTATACGATTGTTGGCAACAATCACATACTATGACTTTTTAACAAACGCAAGCATATTGCCTGCTCCAAAGGTATATCCTGGAAACTTTCCAGCGACGGTGAAGCTTGCACTGAACCAAACTATTCCTGGACTAAACTACTGCTAAACTAAAATGTCGCATTTGTCTCGCTCGTGCCTTAATTCAGGTGGTGGGTTTTGCGAGTTGCGCAGGCACCACAGCACATTATAAGTATACTGCAATCCCCTTCGGTCATGAATTCAGATGGGCTGTCAAAAACGCATGAAATTCGCGTCGCATAATTACAAGATTCTCAGCATAACAATACAAGAAAAAAATGAAGGAATGTATTGTTTTGAAGGAGTTTCAGTAATTAAAGTTATCAGTGCATTTATTCACTCAGTGAAGCCTGCAGGAATGTACACACTGAGTGTCAGGTCGTTCGAAGAAATGCGCAGCATGTGACGCACCTTCGAATGTCCCGTACACAATTGTGTACGCCGTGACTGAAGGCCACAGCTATATAAATCTTATCTAGTTTCCGTGCAACAAGTTTGAGTTGTACTAAAAGAGCAATTCGTTTACAAAGTGCTCGTTTAATGTAAAATTGTAGTTTCTTTACAGAAACCACGGCATATCTATGGAATGATTGTTGACAAGTGGGAGTTTCGGAGTGTTCTATCGCCAAACTATGAAACAGCCGTCCGCTGACCTAGTTCGTCTGTCTGTCTGTCTGTCTGTCTGTCTGTCTGTCTGTCTGTCTGTCTGTCTGTCGGTCTGTCTGTCTGTCTGTCTGTCTGTCTGTCTGTCTGTCTGTCTGTCTGTCTGTCTGTCGGTCGGTCGGTCGGTCGGTCGGTCGGTCGGTCGGTCGGTCGGTCGGTCGGTCACTCAGTCGGTCGGTCGGTTAGTTTGTCTGTCTGTATGTCTGTTCGTTCATCTATCTGTCCGTCTCTCTGTATGTCCGTCCGTTCGTCTGTCTGTCTGATACTGCACGTTAGCCTGACGCAGGACAAGGTTAAACTGAAAGGAACGTCACCCCTAAAATGACGCTTGGGCCAGGCACGGGCTGGTGGTCACAAGCAGGCACTACAGTGCTTGAAAAAGTTGCTAATATTTTAGAGTACTTGGTGTTTTGAAAAAGTGGTTAATGATTTTGAGTACTTGGTACTCTTCAATGGGAGAGCATAATGCCGTCCAGTGGCGAACGAACAATTCAAGTGAAGGAACCTGTGTTTAGAAGAAGTGGTTAATGATTTAGACTACTAAGTACTCTACTATGGGAGAGCAAAAAGCCGTCCCGTGGGCTGAGCCGACGTCACCTGTGCATGTGTTTAGAAAAAATGTTCAACAATTTAAAGTACTTGGTACTCTACTATGGGAGAGCAGAAAGCCGTCCCTACTACATAATAAAATTCACAACATCGAAGATCCTGGGTCGGATCGATGGCGAAGCTTACCGTTAGTAGTGCATGAAAAGCAGTGCTTGATCGCTTGGTCAAATGCAGCAGCAACACCGAATATCTTCCAAATGACACCAGCTATATTCTTCAGAAATGTGACAGTCAGATATCTGGATTTCCAAAACATCTTGCCTCTAAATATTATAAACTTCAAATTGAGTTTTACTGTTGGTAAAGTGTGTTATGATCTGGATGTTACTATTACGTGATTCCTAATGTTGCTTGTGGCGAAAACATATTGGTATTTTATTCAACCATATATTTTTAAAGCTCCGCGGTGGGCTTCCATAAGATCAACCAGTCTTACCTTGGAATGACTTGGCAATGTGTTTACCCGGGCTAAGTGGCATTGATTGAATACGAATCATTTCTTGCAAAAATCGGCGATATTGAGCATATCTATCTATCTATCTATCTATCTATCTATCTATCCATTTATCTATCTATCTATCTATCTATCTAGCCCCCTAAGTCTCTTAGCTCTCCTGGCCTTTTCGATAATGGTATCGATAGCAAACTTGGTATGGCATAAAATTGCTGTGGTAAGAACATATTTGACTTGTTGTAGCATGAAAATCATGACATGCCTGTCATGAATGTCGTTATTTACATTTAAAGGTCCTGCAGTGCTTGGCGCGGTTTCACTCATATGGCATGTTTCAAACTGGTATGTTATGACATTATTGAATGGCGAACACAAGCGACAGACCCTAACATGAAAAGCATGACATGCGCGTCATGTAACATGACTACATGCCACGCTCATGACGTGCTCGTGGCCGTTTCGCTAGCGTCTCATATACCAAATTCGGTATTACAGAACATGAATAAAAGACAAAGGCATGTGACTGGTGCAAACATGATAATCATGAGATGCGTGTCATGTACTAACATGACCACATGCTACGCTCATGATGCGCTGGCGGTCGTTTCACTAGCTTCACTTATACTAAGTTTGGTATTACGGGACGTGAACGGATGACGAAGGTATGAATGATACTGGTGCAAACATGACAGACATGAGATGCGTGTGATGTAACAACATGACTACATGCTATGCTCATGATGTGCTCGCGGCCGTTTCGCTAGCTTCTGATGTACAAAACTTGGTAATACACAACGTGAATGGAAGACATAGGTAAGTGACACATCCAAACATAATATTAACAACACGCATGTCATGTAATAAAGTTACTACATGCCACACTGATGATGCACTCGCGGCCGTTTTGCTAGCTTGCCATATGCCAAATTTTGTATTACGTGAAGCCAATAGATGACGAAGGTATGTGACTGGTGCAATCATGATAATCATGAGATGCGTGTCATGTGAGAACATGACTACATGTCACAGTCAAGGGGCTAACATGTTTCGACCTAATTCCTAGTTCACACTGAAACATCCGCTTTCTACAGCGACCGAAATTCCCTGCCGCTGAAACACAGCGTCGTTCGCACTGGACGTGCCCCGCGCCGCCGAATATGTCATCTACTACGGGGCGAACGCGGGATGGATGCGCTGTCACCCGGTTGTTGTCGCGGCTCGCAAACGCTACTACGCTATCCGCTGGTGTATACTTCGACAATTCTCGTACGCAAGAAGCAAGAAAAGACAGTACTGCTTACTTTGCTGGCAAGTGGCCGTCTTGTAATGCACGAAGAGCAGAAAAACCACCGACGCCAGTGGCGTTGGCGACTTCGTTTTGCTTTGCAAGACCGCAACAAGCTTGGTCAGGCCAACAGCAAGCTCGGTCACCTCTTTCACGAAATACGGAGGCGAAGTAGGCACGGAGTAGGTTAAACTCCCGTTGGTTTCAACATTCAGTTACGTGCACTGCAGCATAACAAGTGAGTAGGGCTTGGCCGCCATTTTTCAAAATTCCTTGACTAGTGCTCCTATTGGTCCGCGGTGACCGATTTCGCGGCAGACGCCGCAAAAATCGGTCCGAGAGCGATCGGCGCGGAGAGGGCCCATTCGGCGGAACTCGCCGCCGCCGAACCGGATTCGGAGCACTTTCGGCGGCTGGAATGTTCAGTGTGAACGCGGCCTAACACGGTGCGCTTGCTCGCCGGCGGCCCCGCCGCGGTGGTCTAGTGGCTAAGGTACTCGGCTGCTGACCCGCAGGGCGCGGGTTCGAATCCCGGCTGCGGCGGCTGCATTTCCGATGGAGGCGGAAATGTTGTAGGCCCGTGTGCTCAGATTTGGGTGCACGTTAAAGAACCCCAGGTGGTCTAAATTTCCGGAGCCCTCCACTACGGCGTCTCTCATAATCATATAGTGGTTTTGGGACGTTAAACCCCACATATCAATTAATTGCTCGCCGGCGTTCATTTCGTCGCGTCACGGTGGCGTTGCCACGCCAGGCGCCGGTCCTGCCATATACTCGCAGGGGCGCGCCGCGCTGCGTTGCCTTGACGCATGCGCGTTTCAACTTTTCGGCGTCCCTCCGTCGCGAAAACAGGGAGACGCAGTGTTGTCTGGGTAACGCATCGGTGCAAAATGCAGCATGCCGCATTTCGCGCCGGTTGCCATCGGGCCGCGGCGACGGACGCTGGTCGCGCCTGGCGTCAGACTATAAAGTGCCTGCGTTTTGCTCATGTAGCGTCGCTGTGCCCAGCGTGTGCGCGTCAACGCTACATTGGAGTATAATAGGCCCTTCAAGAGCGCTCGCGGCCATTTTGCTAGCTCCACATATACCAAATTTGGTGTTACATGACGTCAATGAATGGCGAAATATATAATTGGTGCAAACATAATTCTTACACGCGTGTCATGCAAGAGCAAGAAGACATACCACGATAGCGTGCTCGCGGTCGTTTCGCTAGTTCCACATATACTATATTTGATATCACGTGAGGTGAATAGATGACAAAGGTAAACGACACATTCAAACATGGTAATCGGGACATCGAAGTTATGTGCGTCATAATTTACCTCCACTGTGTAACGTTGTGCGGATTGTAAAGTGACATATCAAGGTTTCTCATTCGTGCTTCGCACATAATCGATTCGCACTATACGTGGGATATGCCATTTTTTATCTGGTTGATTGCGTGAGCTATCAGAATGATTTTGTGTTTTTTTCGACTATCATTTTTTTCTTTTTTTGTCGCACTGCATAGGTATATATGAATGGTTTCAAGAATGAAGCTTTTGTTGTAAGTCAGCGCTCTGTATGTGTACTTCTTTGTCTGGTCTCATTTTTTGCGCTGTTTCTTTTTTTATATTGTCATTCCAACACGTTCAAGAAACCACTTTAGCTTCCATACTATTATATCATGGCCGCTGCAGAATAAAAATAATCACAGCATATCCACAAAGTGAATGATGCTGAGTGAGGCGAAGCGTCCAATGGTTTTATCGTCAAATCGTGATTCGCTCATCCGTCCGATCGTCTGTTCATCCATCCATCCGTCCGTCCGTCCGTCCATCCGTCCGTCCGTCTCTCTGTCTGTCTGTCTGTCTGTCTGTCTGTCTCCTTGGAACAGACGCTGCACCCCAGTCATCAATGACTTCATGGATATGCTGTGAAAACCACTAATGCTATCTACGTATTGTATTCCTAAAGACACAAACACACAACGCCATCCAAAGAGCAAACCATAAAGTAGAGTTGGCTACATAGTACTACTGCTACTTGACGGGGCGACGACTCATGGCGTAAGGAGCTTCACCCCTAAATCTTTTTTAGATGCGGAGCATCTAATACTCGAGGCTTGTAGTGCGGCGCCGTCCGCAAGCTTCTTCCTCCTTCTTCCACCATCTGTGTATCCCTTCCTCCTCTACACACCGCGCGCGCTTCACTCCTCCACCATCTGTGCACCCTTCCTCCTCTACACACCGCGTGCGCTTCTCCTCTTCACGAACATTCGCTAGCTGTATAATGTAGCGCGCATGCGCCGTCACGCTTCGAGAACATCGGCAGCTGACGCGCGCGCATGCGCCGTCGCGCTTCGAGAACATCAGCAGCTGACGCGCGCGCATGCGCCGTTGCGCTTCTCCCCCTTCTCGAACATTCGACAGCTGACGCGCGCATGCACCGTCACCCACCATCTGTGCCGCGCGCGCTTCTCCCCTTCGAGAACATTCTACAATTCTCCTGATTCTCCAGTGGACGCGCATGCGCCGTCGCGCTTCGAGAACATTCAACAGCTGACAGTGCATGCGCCGTCGCGCTGTATATATAGTCAAGGTCGGCGCTTGCTCGCTCAGTTGCCGCTCGTCGGTTGGTTTGTACGGCGCGTCGACGTCCAAGGTCGCGGTGAAATGAATTCCAACGAATCCACAAACACAATGATCGACGTCCCTTCGACCAGCGCCGCCCTTTCGCATACGTGTGTACGTGTTCACTCATTTAACACCCCCTCCTACAACCACGTTAACCAATTTAGCCATCGACCCAAGTAAGTCGCAGTTTAACACCCCATTTCACAACCACGTTAACCAATTTAGCCATCGACCCAAGTAAGTCGCACTTTAACACCCCGTTAACCATTTATAAGCTCCGCATCCTCCTCAGTGTTCCCCCGAGGGAAGCTGTGGGCAATCTTTTGTTATCCAGCGGCCATGAGTATACTAGTGCACAACATTTATATGCAATGAAGGGGAAGCTACGAAGGCGGAGCTTTTGTACAAGTATCACAACAAGAATGGTCTGGTATGCCATGTCTCCCATACCGCTGTGTAAAATAGAGGCTTTGCGCGATCTGTTTCATATCGATGCAGACGCTGCTTGGCGTTCGAGGAACACGTAAAAGGCACGGCTTTCTGAGGTGTTGAAAGAGGCGAAGTGGCAACGGATAAATTAAAGCAAATAAGAACACCTTGCTGGTATGAGCTGCCTTCTGTGTCGAGAGTGACATGCTAAATAAAAAAAATCACAATAGCACGATGATTTCGCTAGAAAAAAGTGATAGCATATTCTGGCGTGAATGATGACGAGTGGGCGAAGCGTCCGTCTGTCTATCTTGCTGTCCGTCAACTATACCAAATAGTCAACTACGAAAACCACTAGCGCCATCTAGTGATATTATTTCGAAGGAAGGATGCGTGGATGGATGGATGTATCCGGCCGTGCCCTTAAGATCGGGCTGTGGCTCACGCCACATAGCCATAAAATTAAGCACTCTCACTATCTTATTAAGGATTGAATTTTACTCGCACTTTGATTGTAGCCACCAATCGGTTGGCCTCCTCCTGGTTATTTCTACCCGTTCAAAGTCTGTTTTTGCCTTCACTGTCACTAAACCACAATGCTATGAAAAATTCCCCGCCTTTATTTTGAACTATAGGGTGGAGCCCTTTACAGAACATTATCAAATGTTCAGCCGCATACCGACATATACAGACAACGGCATCTATTGAGCAATTCATAATCTACAGGTGGCTACGTACTACTTCTACTACTACTACAGAGAACGACCCACACCCTAAGAAGCCTCGCCCCTAAAAATACTAGAAAGCGCTTCTCTTGTTATTATACAAATCATATTACGGCCAATTAAGGAGGTTTAAAAAATTGTTAAAACCTCATTGATTACGGCTCTTAATAGGGCAAGATTAGTTCGCTCTAGTATCAGCAAGAAACGAAAACAGTGTTCTTCATCGTTGTGAAAGCGCTGAATGCTTTCCAGTTACGGCTTTTGTCAGGTACTGCTGATTTTGTAAGGAAACAAAGATGATGACCTTATTGTTCATAATGAATGACCGTCTGCAGACGTTTGTGCCGATAACCTTCAACCCTTCCGCTTTGACCGCTAGAGCCAAAGGAACGGCGGGGTTCGCTTAGGCAGGAAGCTTTTGGTTCTGACCAGGTATCGAGCTACCGCTTCTGCCGTAGGTAGGCCTCAGCATCAGGAAAAGTTTTCGCTCATTCGAGATGGCTTGATGTGCTGTGAAACAATCTTTTTTGCGGTTCACTTTTTATTGCCTTGCATCTTCTTAAGTTTCCATCCGTTTCCTGCTATGCCACTGCCTATGTTACCGTTAACGCCTCAAAAAGAGTTGGTAGGACGCACACGTTATTTTAAACTGAACGCACCATCCTCGATTAAGCTAGCTTAGTCGCTATTTGCACTCTGTTGCGTAGCGGAGTTTCTGTAAAAAAAAACGCAGCTCATTCAAGTGACGTTCTTGGCTTTAAAGAAATCCAGTACGTCATATAGTCATTCAAATTTTTACCTGTCGCAAATGAGTGGCAGTTCTTCGTGTGTACCTTTGCCATGAGACTCAAATAAGCTTCAGAAAAGATAAAAAGTGTATCCCCACAAAGCACTAGTGCACAAAACAATCTTTTGTCAATTCGTTCCATAATAAGCGCTCAGAGACAAAGAAGCTGTCGCTGCACACATTAAAATTTTGACCCACTGAACGCACGTGAGTGCATTGAATTTTAGTTCAAAAAAGAAAAACTGATAATTCTGAACCTACCGCTTGCGGGCACCTAATAAATAATTAGACAGTGTCAGACAACAAGATAATGTGCTATACAGTAATTTCGTCGGTTATTATTAACCAATATTTACGTACCTGTTTTAACAGTAATTAAAAAAAACACGACAAGTGAAAGACTCGAGCATGCATAATAGAAGAATAAATATTAAAAAAACAAATATACTGTTTTTTTCGTGGACAGAAGTCACTTGTATTGTATACATGACCAAAGGCAAGCCATATTTTAAATATATTTTTTCTAATGATCTGTTCCGGTGAAGAGTTTACGTGTGCATTGTTTGAACTTGTTTGTTTTTCTTTCTTTTTATTATAGCATATGGGAAGATATATATATAGAGAGAGAAGGAATGTAGAAAAAGTAGGGAGGTTAACTAGACTATGCGTCCAGTTTCCTACCCTACACATGGGGAGGGGCAGAGGGGAGTAAAAGAGAGAGAGAAGAATAGACACATGTAACATCACACACACAATGCCGAGGTTCACAAGCCGTCCCTCAATGAAGTTGCTGTCAAGTATATCAGGATGGCTCATGTGGCTTTCTGTGCTGATGTGCTGTGCTACCAGGCTCCTGAGATCTTTGCTTCATTAAATGGCCGGTCTTCCAGTCTATTTAAGGCACGCTGGAGAGTCCGGCGATCTTCATCAAATTGGGAACAGTGGCACAAGAGATGTTCAGTAGTCTCTATACAGTTGCAGCTTTCACACATGGATGAATCTGTCATGCCAATGCGATGGCTGAATGACTTTGTAAACGCTACCCCAGTCCACAGCCGACACAGCATTGTAGCGTCACGTCGAGAAATCTTGGATGGCAGTTGTTTCTGGAGTGATGACCTAACATTCTTAGGGCGATAATTGGAATTAAGTGGAGAATTCCAGTGCGCAAGCGTGGCATTATGCGCGATGTGAGGAAGTTCTCTTGCTGCGTCTACTCTTGACAAGGGTATTAACAGAGTGGGCACTCTATCGCGGGCACATCAGGCAGCGTCGTCGGCGAGGTGGTTACCATTGATGCCACAGTGGCCCGACAACCATTGTAAAACAATATCGTGTCTTTGATCAGCGGCGCGATGACAAATTTCATTATTACGATACACCATCTGGTGGTAGTTTCCACCTCGTAAACCTCGCACGCATTCAAGGGCTGCCTTGGAGTCGCGGAAAATGGTCCATCTACTAGGGGATTCTTGCGTAACAAACTCCACCGTGGCTCGAAGAGCGGCGAGCTCGGATCCCGTAGACGTCGTGACGTGTGATGTCTTGAATTTGACGGTGATTGATCGAGATGGTATGAAAAAGGCACCTGTCGAACTTCCCGAGACTGAAACGTCCGTGTAAACATGAATTCGGTTAGCATATGACAAAGACAAAAGGTCCAGTGAGATCTGCTTGAGGGCTGCAGATGACAGGCTTGCCTTTTTAGATATCCCCGGCACTTCAAAGAGCACAGTCGGTCTTTTCGCGCACCACTCTGGAGATAGTGGTATGGTTGCGGGCGAGAATCTCCACGAGATAAAATTCTGGTTAGCCGCAACAACTTTGGAAAACGCTGCCTTTGAAAACGACAGCGAGGGCACTATTGTTTACTCAATGAGCAGTAAAGAGCCTTCTGACGACGACAATTTCAAGCTGGTGCTGAGCCGTAAAGCGAAGAGGCGGAACGTGAGAACATCTTCGTCATCGAGTACGTTGAACGACAGAGTGCCTAGGAGACCCGTGAGAAACACTATCCTTTTTGTCCTTGAGGTACTGAAGGTAACATGAAGCGCCTCAACAGGCAATCTGTTTCGGTGATGCTGGAAGAACTCGTGCCAAACGAGATCACAGACATTAGAGTGAACACGCGTAAGAACGTATAGCCATCGACGTTTTGCATGCTGCGGCACTTAATGTACTGCGCAACGTCAACAATTTGGGGGAATGAAAGTTCGCTCCTACATTCCTGTGAGCTCTAACGTCGTCACTGAAATCATCAACGATGTGGATACTGCCATTTTCAGCTCCGACTTCGATGTTCTGGTCAAACCGGCAAATGAAGCCAGCGTCATCGCAAAAGTTGTCCGTTCGGGAAACTCACGCTGCTTGAAGATCATGTTCAAGGGCGACTCTCTTCCTTCACACGTAAAGGTGGGCCATTTTCGGCATTCAGTGCGACCTTTCATACCGAAGCCTTTACAGTGTTATAAGTGCATGAAGATGGGCCACGTGAGAAGCGTATGCGAAAATAGGATGGTGTGTCCTCGTTGCGCGGAAGCCCATTCTGCGAATGACTGCGAAGTAACTACCCTCAAATGCTCGAATTGTCATGGGTCACATGCAGCTTCGTCAAAAGGATGCCCCACAATCCAAAGAGAAATAGCGGTATTGAAACAAATGGTCAGAGACAATTCGTCGCATCGAGAGGCTACCAGGACCGTCCGAAAGAGGCGTCATCGTCGCCGCAGTTCATCAGAGAATGCCGCAGACGCTGCATCGAAAGCACAACTCCACCACCCTTCTCTTCCACCGCCCTTGCCTCCCAGACCGAAGGCGGCCCCCGCGGTCAACAAACCAACGAGCAGCACTGTTGCAGATGAATCAGTTTGGCCTTCATTGCCGAAATCACAGCCACCTGCAAATCCCAAGCGCACATCGACAGTCACATCACTCCAGCCAGCCGCTGACAAGCTGCATGAGGAGGACACAGAAGTCATCAGAATGTTCCGAACACTGCTGGATGCCATGCGAAAGCTGTGCAGCAGCCTGAAGTCTCCACTCGCTCAGAGTGCACTACAAGTACTGGATGCTCTAAGTCCAGTATTTGCAAGTCTCCAGTAGTAACCATGGCTCAACCAATTTTCTCCTTTCGCAACGAGGTCCGACAGGCGTCGATAATGCAGTGGAACGCGAGAGGCCTGAGATCCCGCATCTCTTCGTTCCGTCAATATATATTCATGAATCGTATTGCTATGATAGTCATATGTGAACCAAACGTGCCACAACCTCACAAACTATCAGGGTATGAATCTTTCGTTTCTTCAACGTGCGGAGAACGCAGCAAGGTGGTTGTAACATTCGCACAGATTTCACATATGTGCATCATGCAGTTCAACCGCATGATGACAATCAATATGTCTGCTTACGTGTTAAAAAGGAAAAAGTGTCATTCACACTCATTGGTGTCTACATATCACCATCCGGACGATTTGAACAAGACCGACTACGAGACATACTGACAACAACTACGGGCCCGTGGGTTATAACTGAGGACTTCAACACACATCACTTAATCTGGGGTAGTTCGACAATCAACGTTAAAGGAAGAAACCTCGTGTCATTTGCTTTCAAGCATGACCTATGTTTCTTAAATATGGCAGTCCTACATACCTGCGGGGCCTTACGTACAGCAGTTGCTTCGATTCGACTCTGGTATCCAGAAACTTCCGGTCGCAAGTGCACTGGTTTTCAGACATCGAAACGCATGGGAGTGACCACATTCCAACTTATATGCGAATAAGGGGTCTACTAACTCCTTTCCTAAGACCACACTACGAAGAATTGATTGGTCCGAATTTCAGCGACAAATGGAAAATACATGTCGTGAAGACCCTGACCAGGACTTGACCAAAGAGGCAATGAGGGAAGCTTCCTGCTTCCTCCCGTTCACCGGCAAGCGTTCAGATTTCGACGTTGAACTGGAAAAACTGTGCGCGCTTCGCCGAAGGGCGGAAAGAAGATACAGGCGGACAAAAGCAATATGCGACTTGAGGCTGGCACGACGCATAGAAAAAAAAAGTCCAACGACGTTTAGACAAACTTGAACAGCAACGCTGGAAATAATTCTGCGAATCAATGGATCCTCGAAAGCCGTTGTCACGCATCTGGAGCACTATTCGTGGCCTGCGCTCGACTCCCCAACAAAGACATCCTTTCATGGCTTTAGCCCTACATTCAGGCCACACCCAACTTGAAGTGGCAAATGAGTTTTGTACGCGAATCGCTGGTGTGTCCGCCTTGTCCGCTGGCACCATTAGGACTGTTATCCCTGAACCCCGCATATACGAAATGGGCAATCTTTTCACTATAGAAGAACTTGACGCATCTTTGGCGGCTTCCCGACGATCATCTTCACCAGGACCCGATGGCATCATCTACGCCGCTCTAGCCAACCTTCAACAAGAGGCAAGGGGACAGTTGTTAAGCTATTACAACCACTTATGGCTGGCGGGCAATGTTCCCCAGGATTGGAAGATAAGTCGACTTGTGCCACTACTCAAAGCAGGAAAGTCACCGTTTGATTTGACATCATTTCGCCCTGTTGCCCTCGCAAGTTGCGTAGGTAAAGTCATGAAAAGAATGATACTTACACGCCTAAAATGGTACCTCGAGCGCTACAACGTATACCCAAACTGCATGACGGGTTTTCGGCGAGGTAGGTCATCTCTTGACAACGTGATTGATCTCACAACATTTATCCAGCAACAGAAGAGCCTCAAGCGCATACCACTGGCACTCTTCCTCGACGTCAAAGGGGCTTATGATAAGGTAACACATAAAGCCATCCTAGACTCGTTGGAAGCTGTTGGAATCGGTGGTCGGTTGTTGCAATGGATCCAGGATTATTTGACGAGAAGATCCTTTTTTGTACAAACCTCAGATGGACCTACCACCAATTACTATACTCCCGTGGCGTCCCTCATTGTGTCGTATTAAGTCCCACTTTATTTAACCTCGTGATGGTAGGCTTTCGTGAAATTTTGCCAAGTACCATCCTCATATTCATATATGCTGACAATATTTGTCTATGGACTTCGGCTGTAACTCGTCTACAAGTACGTGCAAGAGTCCAGCAGGCTGCCACCCTGACATGCTCATATCTCCGCAAGCAAAGTTTTTCCGTCTCAACGGAGAAATGCGCATTGGTTGCGTTTACTCGTAGAGCCACGACACAATACCCCGTTACCATCAATGGACAGAGTATTCCGTACCAGAAGAACCATCGCTTCCTGGGTGTGATTATTGACAGGGACCATTCGTGGAGTGCCCACTGCAATTACCTGAAGAGAAGGCTAACTTTTATCGTCCATATAATGCGGTTCCTCAGCGGATATTCTTGGGGTGCATCGATAAGGTCAATGATGCAGCTATACAGTGCACTGTTTCTGGGTTTTTTGCGCTACAGCTTGCCGTTACTGGCAAGTACGTGCAAGACGAACATACACACTCTCGAAAGTCTGCAAGGACAAGCACTACGCGTGTGCTTAGGATTGCCGCGATGCACCTCAACCTACGGGGCAATTATGATCGCAAGAGAGCATCCGATTCGAACATACATGACCACTGACAATTTGAGAGCCAACATAGGACACCTCTGCCGAGTTTCTGGTCACCATGTTGCAGTGTTGCCACTTCAAAGACCACACGCGATGTTTCCAAAGATGATTTATGCCCATAGAGAATGCCTTCCTTTTGGCTTCACTCCTGCAACAAGACCAGCATCACCCCCGTGGTGCCTACAACAACCACAGGTGTGCCTCACTATTCCGGGAATAACGAACAAGAGCCATCATTCAACAGTGGTCCTACGACAGGTGACATTGTCGCTACTCAACGAAAAATACGGCCAGAGGACCCACATTTACACCGATGGATCGGTCTCGGCTGACAGCTCCACAGGTGCTGTTGTCATCCCGGCGTACCAGGTCACTATAAAGCTCAAACTGTTGCATAGGACAACATCCACAGCAGCGGAGCTTGCCGCCTTACGTGCTGCTATACTTTATATCGCGGAAGCCCGACCTCAAAAATGGGCTGTGTTCTGCGACTCCAAGGCATCCCTTCAGAGCTTGCAATCAGCTTTACGACAGAGGGAGCATCAACAACTAGTGAATGAAATAAGAGAAGTGATTCACGTTGTTTTATCGAAAGGACATGACTTGGTGTTCCAGTGGTTAGCGGGACATTGTGGTATTGTCGGTAATGACCTTGCTGATAATGCTGCCCAATCCGCCCACGCGGACGCCCAGACAACCCCGATTCCATTGTAGAGAACCGACGCTTCAAGCGGCCTTCACTCGTTCGCTAATACCATGTCGGAAACTTGGCTGAGTGACCCCAGTGTCAGGAACCGCCGCCTACACAAATTGGACCCATCTAGAAAGTTTCAGGTTCTATCGGACCTCTCCCGCCAGTATGCAACTTTACTGTGCCGCCTGTGGTTAGGAGTAGCTTTTACAAAGGCGAACTCCTTTCGCATAGGAATGGCGGATAGCTCCCGATGTGAATCGTGAGACACTGACGAGACAATGGAACATCTCCTGTGTTCATGTGAACGTTTTGCGAGCGAACGCAACTTGCTACGCGAAACGTTAGAGACACTAGACAGTAGACCTTTTTCCGAAGAGAAGATACTTGGCTCATGGCTCTACGCGTCGCTGGCCAGCAAAGCGACGCGGGCATTGCTAAGTTTCCTAAAGACGACCGAACTACGCTACCGCTTATAAGCGTGCAATGGACAAGGTCACATCTACACACACGTTGCCCTTCACTTCTCTCTCTCTTCTCTTTTAATCCCCTCACCCCTTCCCTCAGTGCAGGGTAGCAAACCGGACGTGCGTCTGGTTGACCTACCTGCCTTTCGTTTCTTCCCTTCCTCCTCCTCCTTTTCCCTGCCTTTGGTCTTTCTAGTGGCAAGTTAGCAAGGTGGTGGTCAGGCACTCTGGATATGGAGGGATATGTGTCCGGAATGTGTCGACAGTTATATATGTCGTGATCGGATGGTCTTTAGCAATACCAATAGTTGCTAACGTATTAGCGCACCGAGGTAGCCCCAAGCATGTGCGAAGGACTTGGCCTTGAATGCTTTGCAGGACCCTGATGTTAGTTTTTCCGGCGTTGGAAAGCACGGGCGTGCTATACCGCAAATATCCCAAGAAGAGCGCTCTGTACAGCTGAAGCATAGATGACACTGATGTGCCCCACGTTTTACCGGCGAGAAATCTCCTCACGTGTGTGAATGAGCTGAGCCTCTTCTTCAAGTGCGAGATGTGAGCACTCCACGAGAGATCTCTGTCGATAATGACGCCCAGGAATCGGTGACGTATCGTATACGAAAGGTTCACGTTCAACGGTCGATGGAAACAGGATAATATAACATGGGCTTTCGGGTAAAAGGGACTAAGGTGCACTTCTCGGTGGTAATTATGAGGCCTCGAGCATGGAGGTAAGTCGACGTCATTCTCGCTGCTTTTTGGAGACGTGCACGTACCTGGGGTCGTGTCCCTGCTGATGCCCAGATGCATATATCATCAGCGTATATAGAGATATTGACTGATCGAGGTAGACTTTGTACAATGCCAATGATCTTGAGGTTAAACAGCGTGGGGCTGAGAACCCCGCCTTGTGGAACGCCACGAGCGGTGTAATGATGAACGGTAGGGCCATCCGCAGTAAGCACGAAGAAGGATCTCCTCTGTAGGTAGCTCCAAATCCATCGAAACATTTCTCCACCGATTCCAATGTTCGCCAAGGCATCTAGGATGGCATCGTGCATTACGTTGTCGTATGCACCCTTACATCGAGGAACATTGCAACCGAGATTTCTGTTGTTGCACAGAGGTCACGAGGTCGATGACATTATCAATAGAAGAGCGGCCTCTTCGATAACCAGCCATGGCCTCTGGGTATATATATAGCGTTCAAGGTGCCACTGGAGGCATGTCAGAACCATTCTTTTCATTATTTTCCGCTTGCAGCTGGATAGCGCAATAGGTCGATATGATGCCAGATCAAGCGGCGACTTTCCAGGTTTGCGGATTGGTACCAAACGGCTGGATTTCCACCTTTCTGGAACGACGCCATTGTTCCATGACTGGTTGTAGCATTTTAGTAACTGGTCTTAGCCGCGTCTTCCAAGGTGGCATAAAGCAGCGTATGTAATACCGTCCAGCCCAGGTGACGATGAACCGCTGCAGGTGGCTAGAGCTGCATCCAGTTCCTCGAGTGATAAAAGCATATTCAGTTCAGAATCTCGTGCTACAGGAACATCCCCGAGAACTTCGTCACTCATAATAACCACATTGCCCACAATCCTCATGCAGAAATCTTCAGAAACGTCAACCAGCAGGTGGCCTTGATGGAGAGCCAATGTGCTGAATGGACGTTGGTGTGGAGTCAAGCTAAGGCCACGCACCGTCCTTCATATATGGCACATAGGCTTGCGAGGATCGAGTGATTCACAAAATTTCTTCCACCGTTGGTCCTCCAGCTTGTCCATTCGACGTTGGATTTTATTTTGTAGACGTCGAGCGTCTCTGAGGTCATGAGTCGAATTAGTGCACCTGTACCTCCTCTCCTCCCGCCTACGAATCGTTCGTAGTCGTTCAAGTTCTATATCAAATTCTGTACAATTTGATGTGTATTTAAAGGTGCACGTAACCTCTTCCATCAATATTTTCATTACCTCCTCGAGGCCGCACGCGATATCATCGCATGCCTCTTCCACCTTTGTTTTGTACATTGTCCAATTAACCCTTCTGTTAGTGGATGAGGAGGAAGTTGCAAAACCTGTGACCTTCAGATACGTTTGAATATGATCACTGCCGTGAGTCTCAGTATCAGTGAACCATCGTGAATTGCCATGACAGCAATGCAAGATCCAAGCAACTGTTATATTTCGAACCACGCAAATACGTTGGACTGCCGTCATTTATAATGTTAAGTTTGTGGCGTGAGGCAAATTCAGCAAGTTTCCTGCCTCTGGAATCAATCATTGTGCTTCCCCAAAGCAAGTTATGAGCACCTAAATCATGAATAACTATCCAAGGTCCAGGTGTAGCGGTCAAGATGTCATGTAGTCTTTCACCATCGAACTGACCAGATGGTGATATGTATGTGCCGATAAGCGTGAAGGCTACCTTCTTCTTTGCAACGCGGAGGCATACGTATTGATTTCCTTTATGGTGTTGCACCAATTGTGGAATGTAGGTTAAATCTGTGCGGATATATATAGTTACTTTGCTGGGCTCACCTCAAGTCGATGAAGTGAAGGCTTCGTAGCCGGAAAGCTTTATCGCTTTTAACAAATTTTGTTCACATATTACTAATATAGGAAATATGTTGCGGGAAACGTACTGTGAAAAACCTGAGATACGTGATTTAGGTCTTCTGGCATTTCACTGTAAAACTGTCGTACTACGTACTTCGTCTCGGAATGAAGGCAGTGAAGGAGCCACTTTGCCTATGCGAAGTTGGCAAGCACTGGACTCAGGGCATCCAATACTTGCACTGCGCATCGTGCTGTAGGTGTGTTCGTGTTGCCTATAAGCGTGCGAATGGCATTGATGAGAGACTCAATCATCGTTAAATTTGGTGGTCACGCTCTGTTGCCTCATCTTCGCGAGATGCAGAAAGTGGTGCTACCTGTGCACGTTGCAGTTTTTCTGCAGAGGTTATCCTTGGAAGTGATGGCCATGCTTCTTCCAGAGCCTCATTTTCAGGGGCAGCAATCTCAGTGCACGTGTTCCTTCTGTCCGGCAGTGGTCGTGAGGCCGATTCAACGAAAAGAGGCTTTACAGAAGGCTTGATACTGTGGGCATGCTTTCTAGATAAGCGTCTGTGACGAGAACATTGTCGCATTACGACAGCACAACCGCTTCTCGGTGAGTCGAACGGTCCCTCACCATTTTCTTCAAAACCGAAATCTCCTGCCTTATTTTCAGACACTCTTTTGATGTGGCGTCGTGGGGCCCTTGGCAATTCGGGCAATTATAGGAATTCGCCTTACAGTTGTCGGCACAGTGCGGTGCACCACAACGCGAACATGTTGTAGGATTTCCACAGACGGTGCTCACATGACCAAATTTCTGACATTTTCGGCACTGAAGTGGCTTAGGGACAAATGGCCGCACAGCATGTCGGAAATGACCCACCTTAACACGTGTCGGCAGGCAATCACTCCTAAAGTCTATCTTTACACATCTCGACTTTCCTAGATGGCACACATGAAGTATTTGGGGCCCATCGTTAGCAGGCTTAATAAGAATCGGCAGATCTTCGTTCGAGATGGTCACATCGATGTCATATACGGCGCCTGTAGTTGGCTGATTTCCTAGCTGAATGATAGTGTGAACATTCATGCCACCAGGGACGGTGACTTTGCTCAGTGAATCTAACGCTGACGCTTTAGCGACGTCGACTGCTACAACATTATTCGGGGATTCACTCTGATATCCTTAATACTGTTCGGCAATAGCGCCTCGAGCTCTGAAGATACAGCTTGCCTGTTCAGTAGTCTCATGTTGATGGATGGTTGCGTAGGCAAGAATAGGATGATGTACCTCGGCGGGCTTTGCAGGGCCCTCCCAGCAGATGCGTTCATGGATACCCTGAGCATCCTCCACTTTGATTTCTGGCTCATGACGGTCACGTATTCGTCGTCGGAGCTGTCTACGCTCTCGGCAGTCTCAATGAGGGTAGCCTCGCTGTCACTGGAAAGGCAGTTTCGCTTCCTTGAGGCTGCCTGCGCTGTCGCCGGCAAATCTGGTGGGCGTGCAGATGAGTCCACTTCCATCGCCGCCGAAAATCCCCGTATAACTGCGAAAATAAGTGAAAAGCCTGAAGAGGTACGGCAAACACTCAGCTACAGCAACACTTCGTCTTCGTCTCTCCAGCAGTTGGGAAAATTCACCGAAACAATATATATCTTAAGGGAACCACTTGTCAATTTCTAAAGTCATTTTTCTCTGTTTACCGCGGTGGTGGTCTTAGTACCTAAAGTACTCGGCTGCTGACCCACAAGGCGCGGGATCAAATCCCGGCTATGACAGCTGCATTTTCGAAGAAGGCGAAAAGGCTGTAGGCCCGTGTGCTCAGATTTCGGTGCACGTTAATGAACCTCAGCTGGGGCAAACGTTCTGGAGCTTTGCACTACTTTCATAATCATATAGTACTTTTCGAACTTTAAACCCCACATAGAATCGACTATTCTTTCTCTCTTTTCCAAGCAAACATTCTCAAAGCTAATATTACATTTTTTCAGTGTCTCTTGCTATTCCACTGTATAAAACCTTTTCTTAGCGCTGTTTTGTTAAACTTCAAATATGCCGTAATAATATTTCTTGAACTCTGCCTTTTGCACTTGCTCTTGGGATTTAACTCACTAAAAAGCAGTTGAAATGGGGCATAACTAGCGACAAAATTGTCATCGCATTTGCAATCAGTTCTCGTTCGACAGCCTGTCCCTAGGGTAGCGAAAAACGTGAAATTATTTGGTGCTTTCGCTGATGAGGAACTCTCCATGTTTTCATTTCCTTTCTTTTGGCGCAAGACAGGCTTCAGAAACAAGAAACCAGTGATTTAATTTGTCTGGATTCAGCAAGAACAAAAGGAGATCGCACAGATATCTCAATTCATTAACTACGCAAAAACTTCAATTTCGTCCCTTTATTCGTATAGAAGGAAAAAGAACTGAAATAGCTCTAACCTGTTTTCAGAGCCTCAGCTTCAAATTGCAGCTAATTAAACATTGCGTGACGTAAGTACAACCTTGTCGTGTAATAAAGCACGCACTACCTGAAAACTAGGCGCACAAATTTGTAGCACAACATCAGTCCGTAGGATATTTAACGCTAGGATTTGTGTGAATTACCATGCTGAAGGCCCGTGTGCTCAGGTTTTGGTGCACGTTGAAAATTACAAGCGGTCAGAATTTCCGGAGCCCTCCACCACGGCACCTTTCAGAATCATGTGGTGGTTTCGGGACGTTAAACCCACATATGAACGGCATCGAATCCCGACTGCGGCGGCTGCATTTTCGATGGAGGCGGAAATGTTGCAGGCCCGTGTGCTCAGACTTGGGTGCACGTTAAAGAACTCCAGGTGGTCGAAATTTCTGAACCCTCCACTACGGCGTCTCTCATAATCATATGGTGGTTTTCGGACGTTAAACTGAACAAATCAAATCAACCCCACTTATGAAAGAAATGTATAGTGAAGTACCCCACTGCTCTATAGTAGAGAGGACGAAAAATAAGACACAAAAAACCGCATGTGCGTTTATTCGCACCTGCGCGCCACTCAGTATCTCGTTATAAACATTGTTTACGTCATTGTCAGTACTTCAGCGCCATTAATAGTGATCAGAATTCCTGGCGCAAGAGTTTGCGCTGCCCTAATTCCTTCTCCTTCTCGCGAGGGGGATGTGTTGTCGGGGTATAGACAAAAAATGAAAATAACAGTGAGAACATGAGGCATATGGTTGGCACGGCATAAGCGTCTTTTTTGCCTTTTGAATTTTTTATTTGAATCATCGTGTTTTCTATTTTAGGACAACCCGTTTTGCGCATTCAGTTTCTAGTGAAATTCTTCAATGGCACCATCGCTCCCTTGCATAAAAGCATACTTCCTTTCAAGAGCGGAGCTCCTTAAAAGGACACTAATACCCCTGTCACACGTGGCAACTTAAGTGCACTTTGAGTGAGTGTACTTACGTTCACGAAGTGTCATATTGGCTGTTCGCTGCTACACGAGAAAGCGAAGTGTACTTTTGAAATTATGGCAGTGGCGATTGACGGATTACTAGCACAACGTTTATTTGTTATTTTTGCACCTGTGTTTCATCGTCGGACCGCGCTGTCTTCGTGGAAGTAGCGCCTGTGGCACATGTCATCTTAAATGACTAGACAACAACTCACCCACATATGTTCAAGTGTACCTGGAAGTAAACAACGCAACAGACGCAGCCATCGCTGTACTTGCAGCCGCGTACCCCTAGCGGACATGGCCGCAAATGGCCGGACAGTGAAAGTAGCGAGGATATTGTTGTATTTCATGACTTGTTTTATTCGTAACAGTATCCATCATAACAAAAACAATGGTTTAAACATAGTATGGGTGCCGCTTTAGGCAACAGCGTCTTTCTGTACAAGCCGCTGGTACCGAGGCTACCCACTTCATCGCAGCCGTCACAGTGAAGTGAGGTTGAGGAACGCACTTCGCAGCGAGTGACGCTAAACTTGCTCGTGTGACAGTGCGCAAATGACACTCGCGGCTAAGTGTACTCACTCGTAGTCCATTTAAGTTGCCACGGGTAACAGGGGTATTAGGGCAACTATTAGGTCGACGTTGATTGCGAAAATAGGGGTCCAGAAACCTTGTAGTGTTACTTCTGTGACACGAAAGGGCTTATTTTGAAATGAAATCACGTTCTAGTAGCCCACATTTGGTTAAGCAACTTCAAATTGCGCGCCTCCAGAAGCGGACTCACTAACGTCCCTGTTTCCGTGCACAACGTCACCCGGCTTTACGGAGTATTTGCCGACCCTAGTAGATAGAACGAAAGCAGTGGGAGCCAGAACACAAACAACTGCCCTTATCTCCGAGATGGCAGACGTGTTTTGGTTCAACTGCGTCCAACTAGATGGCGTGACCAGTCCAATTTAACTACGTCAAAATTGAATTTTCGACACACTGGCGTATGCCCTGAAGCAACGTCCGGCGTTTTTTTTTTCATAAATCAAACAGAATCTAACAAGCAGCAATTTATTGCATCTCTTGATGCACAAAAGGTTCTTTATTCACAGAAGCTAGATCTATTAATAGTGATTAATTGTAGGCGGTTCGTCCTACGTCAACGGTATCCTTTTGAGAATGTCCTACTGCAGCGCATGCATTCTTGAGAATTTGCCCAAATTTCTTAATAAGTAGGGGACTGCTGTTGATAATATTCTCATTTTAGATGCCGTCTTAGATTCATCTTTCACTCTGACATTGTTATTTGACTTTAGTGTCCCTTGAAGCCATGGGTCCTGCACCCGCGATAAATGTAGTTGTATTTGTATTAGTAGACGTAATAGTAGTAGTAGTACTAGTAGTCATATTAGTATGTAGCATAGAGTTTCATACAATAATACCTACAGTTGAATTTGGCGCTAGTGTCCACGCGGGCTCCTTCAGCGGTGCTTGTACTCCCATGATAATTATGAGAATTACAGGCTTCGAATCTGCTTCGGATGGATGGCATCCTTGAGATTCGTGACGCATCTCTTCTGAGTGTAAAACAAAGTCATATGAACTAAGAGTTATTTGAAACTTGCTTCAATTATTTGTAAGCAAACTTTACTGCAAAACGTTTTTGTTACCAAGCGGCAAAAAAAAAAACCTGGGCAAATTTAATCATAATGAATGCATCGCTCCGCCATTGCGTTCAAGATTTGGCATCAAGATTTATAAAATTATTTTTACAACACTTGAAAACAAACATGCTTGTTTTTATCTCGAAAGTATGTATTATCTTCTTATGGAAATAACAGTACAGTTATAAATGATAAGTACTTATCGTTTTGTCTTCTGCGATGCTGGGTGCGTTTTCCCAGTGGTCTGCCCCCAATGCATCTATGGTATTGTGAAGTCGAGTCAGCAGAGCGTGGCGGTGCGTCTTCTCAGCTTCGTCATCGCTTTGCAGTCGATTTAGAACACCTTTAGGGAAGACGCTCTTGTGAAAAACATGAAACTCAAGGCGATACCCGGCACTGGCATGAGACGCTACATGTACGCTCAACAGTGAGTGGAAGACGCTTTATTTAAACTGACAAATATGACTCGTAAAGATCCAACGTCAAAGCAAATCAGGAGATCTAGTGCTCGTCAGCATCTTCGCACAACAAAAGCCCTGCTTCAGCCTTTTTCACCACACCCCACTACCCGCGCTGCGCGAAGAACGAAACTGAAAATGTAAAAAAAAATCCGTAGACAGCTCGCTAGCTAACGCTTTTCAATCCGAAGTCTGTACTTCCCACCATTCTTATGAAGGTACACGATCTTAGCGCCAGATTCCTCTCTATGTATTATGGGAAACTCTATGGTATGTAGCCACCTCTCGTTTAGTCCATGCAGTGTCCGCTGCATGGCGTTACTTCTTTATGGTGAATATGTGATGAAAAAATGCGCGATGTGGTACTTGAAGTGTTCGCAAGATGGATGTACGGACACATGGATAGACAGACAAGCAGACGAACGAATGGACGGGTTCGTGGACGGAAAGACGAATGGACAGACATACAGGTGTACGGACGGATGGATGGACGTATGCACGGACGCACCAACGGATGGATGGACGCATGGACGGACGGCTTCGCCCCCGCTAGGGCCCCTGTGAAAGCAGGCGTTTGGTGTGTAGCAACACCACGGACCCGAGCTGACGGGGGAGTTACGACTCCCTCCCACGCCTAGCCATGCGTGGCTCTGCCGTGCCCGGGGAAAAGGGGATCAGGGGGGTTAAGCCGACGCCGGGTTATTGGACCTTTAAGGCCCCCCGGCAGAGGCAACACACCCCTTTGGCCCCGGCTTCACGTAGACGGCACCCCTGAGCTGACCCACCCAGCGGAAACCGGCAGTCGCCTTTTTCTGTCTCTCCCTCTCTTCATCTTCGTCTTTCTTACTTTCAATCTCTCCTGTTCTCTTTTCTCTTCAATTCACTTCTTTTTTTCCTGGCGGCAAGGGCTAACCTTGTGTGACTATCCAAACTAGGGTAAACCATATTGGGTTATAGTAACTGCGTACTGCTGGCGTTGCGCAGACATGTTCACATGTTCTGCCACGTCTCCTTGTTGGACTCCGTCGTGGGTGGTAGGCGAGGTTACCGAAAAATCCACATTTTTCCACATGGAATCCTCAACCTCCTCTCTAACTGATCGTGCCTCGAAAAGGGTACGCACCGATGCAACTTCACTACTTTGGCCCAAAAACAGAGAAACTTTCCCAAAATACCATGTCCTCCACTGCGAACAATCATCTACAAAAGCTAAAGCAATCTCACCCTTCCTTGTGTCAAAGTGCTTGAGAGAGACCATTGGAACCGGTTATAAGGCCACGAAGATGGCAAGTGGAGATCTGCTTCTCGAATTAAAATACAACGAACAGTACAATAAACTCTCGCACCTTGTAGCCTTTGGTAACATCCCCGTCTCTGTGAGTGCGCACCGTACCATGAATACAGTGAAGGGCGTGGTATCGGACGAAGATTTGATGACACTGAGTGAAGAAGAGTTCCTTGATGGATGGAAGGACTAAGGTGTAATACATGTCCAGCACATCAAAATCAGACGTAACAACAACGAAATAGCAACAAAGCACTTGATACTCACCTTCAACTCAACCACTTTACCTGAGACTCGCGAGACTGGCTATATAAAACTCCATGTCTGACCCTTTATTCCAAACTTTAGGTGCTGTTTCAAATGCCAGCGATTTGGTCATGCATCCCAGAGCTGCCGAGGACAGCTGATGTGTGCTAAGTGTGGCACAACCGGCCACAGTGCTGATGAATGTAGACATGACGAGGTCCTCTGTGCTAACTGCAAAGGTATTCACCCCACATACTCCAGAGCGTGCACAGCCTGGGAAAGAGAAAAAGAAATAATAACTATAAAAGTCAAGAAAAATATCACATTCAGGGAAGCAAGACAACGGATCTCGTTATCATTGGCACTAAAAACACCTTTTGCCGAAGTGGTGCAACGAGAGGCGGCACCACAAAGGCCCTTGGCAGTTGTCCGGACCGCGCCTAGCGTGCCGAGGCCAATGCCATAAACTCCTACGGCGGGAGCAGCCTGCGCTGCCCTGCCCACATTCAGCCTGTCCACACCAGTGACCTCTACAAGCTCTGGCAGCAGCCAGGGCAATCATGAGGCCAAGGGAGCTTCATCGACCCCCAGCTCGGTGGGGACAAAGACTTCGTCGATCGAGGCGAAGTCTAAGCGACGCAACAGATCGCTCTGTAGAGCGGGCGTCCAGTGCCTTGCAAGAGGCTATGGACATCAGTTCAAGCCAAATGGCGCAGGAAGTGCCGAAGGAGCGGCGAGCTTCTCTCGACCGCCCCAAAAAGGAGAAAACGCCGATTACAGAGCCTGACAAAGGCCCTGTAAAATGAGCTAATCTCCGTCTTCTCTGCACACAGCACTTTTTCCCTTTTTTTCCCTATGGTCAAAATTATACAGTGGAACGTAAGGGGAATACTTAGAAATTTAGATGACGTCCAAGAACTTCTGAGAAAGTTTAACGCGAATGTGCTATGTGTGCAAGAAACGCACTTAACTCCTATGCACAAGGCCTTCCTACGGCAATATATTATTTCCCAAAAAGACTGGGGGGATGCTGTCGTACCATCTGGCGGTGTGGCCATTATAGCTGATCGAAGTATAGCAAGCCAGCACTTGAAGCTTCAAACGGCCTTTGAGGCAGTGGCAATTCGAGCTGTACTTTTTAATAAACTCATTACCATATGTTCTGTGTACATACCCCCGCATCAACAGCTACACAGACGTGATCTAGAATCATTATTAGATGAACTCCCAGAGCCGTTTCTGGTCCTAGGTGATTTTAATGCACACAATGTCCTGTGGGGCGATGCTCATTGTGATGCGTGAGGACGTCTCAATGAGCAACTCCTTTTCTCTTCTAGTTTATGTCTTGTAAACAAAAAAGAGCCTACGTATTTTAGCCTTGCAAACGACACGTACTCCTCCATAAATCTTAGCATTTCATCACCGTCCCTTTTACCTGTTTTTAATTGGAACGTGCTTAAAAACCCTTACGGGAGTGACCACTTCCCAATCATACTGAGTGCACCAAACAAAGATCAACTACCCCCGCAGGTTCCTCGATGGAAGATTGACTCGGCTGGTTCGGAAGGGTATAGAACTCTTACACACATGACATGAACTGAGCTGTCTGCCCGGACCATAGATGACGCTGTCACGTATTTTACAGCTTTTATACTTGATGCCGCATCTAAATGTATTGCCAAAACGAGCGGCATGTCTTCTAAACGGCGAGTCTCATGGTGGAACGACGCATGCAAGAAAGCACGGACCACTCAGAACAAAGCATGGGCGTTGCTTCGTTATTCCCCTACAGCAGAAAACCTGCAAAATTTCAAGCGGGTCTGATCGCAGGCAAGGAGACGCGTCGACTAGCTAGACGAGAGAGCTGGACAAAGTTTGTATCGAGTATCAACTCATACACAGATGAGGGAAAAGTGTGGAATAAGGTAAAGAAAATTAAGGCCCAACAAACGTATTCCCTTCCACTAGTAAATAGCCTCGGGGAAAGCTTGGAGGATCAAGCCAACTTTCTTGGCACACATTTAGAACGCATATCGAGCTCTTCACACTACTCCGAATTCTTCCAGAATTACAAGGCACGATCAGAAAAACAAAAGTTAGAAAGAAAGTCCGCAAGAAATGAGACATATAATGCACCATTTTGCTTAGCAGAACTGCGAACAGCACTCAGCTGCTGTAATACATCTACCCCAGGTTCTGACAGCGTAATGTACGCGATGCTGAAGAAACTACCCTCCGAAACTAAAGAAACCCTCCTCTCTCTTTATAATCGCATATGGTTTTCAGGTGTGATCCCCGCCTTCTGGAAGGAGGCTGTTATAATTCCAATTTTGAAGCAAGGAAAGGATCCCTCTACTGTATCAAGTTACAGACCTATAGCGTTAACAAGCTGCCTCTGCAAACAATTTGAAAAATGATTAATTGCCGCTTACTCCACTACTTAGAAACAAACAAATTGCTCGACCCATACAAGTGCGGGTTTAGAGAGGGCCGTTCTACCACCGACCATCTTATACGTATCGAGGCACACATACGTGAGGCTTTTGTTCATAATCAGTTTTTATTATCTGTGTTCCTCGACATGGAGAAGGCCTACGATACTGCGTGGAGGTTTGGAATATTAAGAGACCTCTCACCCATAGGTATACACGGTAATATGTTCAGTGTCATGGAAAGCTATCTGTCTGATCGTACATTCCGCGTTAGAATGAGCAATGTTCTGTCCCGAACATGTGTACAGGAAACCGGAGTGCCACAGGGTAGTGTGCTCAGCTGTATGCTCATTATTATAAAAATGAATTCTCTCTGTCTGTACATCCCACGTAATATCTTTTATTCAACATATGTCGATGATGTGCAGATAGGTTTTCAATCGTGTTCTCTTGGGATCTGTGAGCGACAGGTTCAGCTCGCCTTAACAAGGTATCCAAATGGGCTGATGAAAACGGGTTCAAACTGAACCCACAGAAAAGCACCTGTGTCTTTTTTTCACGAAAACGAAGCTTGCTCCCTGATCCTGAACTGGTCGTTAAGGGTGAGCGTCTACCAGTAAACACAGAACATAAGTTCCTAGGTATAATCTTAGATGCGAAGTTAACCTTTGTACCGCACATTAAACATCTTAAAAATAAATGCTTGAAAGAAATGAATACCCTAAAGGTGCCGTCATGAACAATGTGGGGCAGCGACAGAAAGTGCCTCATGAATCTGAATAGAAGCCTTATACGCTCACGCCTTGAGTATGGGGCAATAGTCTATCACTCTGGCATGCCAAGCGCTCTGAAAATGTTGGACCCTGTTCACCATCAAGGCAACCGCCTGTACACAGGTGCCTTTAGAACAAGCCCAGTTGAAAGCCTCTATGTAGAATCGGACGAGTGGTCACTCCATCTGCAGAGAACATACTGTTCCTTCATATATTTCCTTAAAGTAAATGCGAACAATGAGCAACCCGCATATTCCACCATCAACGACCTGTCCAGCTCTCAACTTTTTGCAATCGGCCCGCAATGGCACGCCCTTTCTCGCTGCGTGTTAGATACCTAGCTGAAGAAACAGATGTCCCGTTGCTTGAATACCACCTCAGCCCCCCCCGCTCTGCGGCTCGCGCCATGGCAGTGGCAGGTTATAGACTGTGACACATCTTTCGTAGCTGTCACAAAGCATGCCTCCGCTATACATATTCGGATGTATTTCTTAGAGCTGCAACATAAATATCACTGTCCAGAATATTATACTGATGCATCCAAACCCCAAACTGGCGTGTCCTATGTGGCGGTCGGCCCATCCTTCTCGGATGCCAGCGTTCTGTCTACCAGCACAAGCATTTTTACAGCCGAGGCTTACGCGTTATTCGTAGCCATTAAACACATCAAAGAATTAAATACGCCAAAAGTAGTTATATACACAGACTCCCTGAGTGTCGTAAAAAGTTGAAAATCTAAAAAAACACAGAAACTCTATAATTATGTCCCTTTATTCAATACTCTGCGCGGCCTACGCTTCCAAGCAACATATCGTCTTGTGCTGGGTGCCAGGACACCGCGAGATCGAAGGAAATGTGTTGGCCGACCAGCTCGCCACGTCAATTACCGGAAGAACTGCCAACTCTTCAGTTGCTATCCCTATAATGTACCTAAAACCTATTCTATGCAGTACTATCCATGTACTCTGACATGTCACACACGTTGCGGAACGCCAGATTGTTAACATTTTCTGAGCCCTCCACCACGACGCCTCTCATAATCATACCGTGGTGTTGTATTGTACACATCAGATATAATCATTTTTATGAGACCTTAGGTTTTAAAAAACCTCGCGAGTGAAAGTGTCAACAACATAGTCAATTCAAGCGGGACGTCATTTTCTCTCTAACTGCACTAAATTAAGTCATATATAACTATGACGTAAAGTTGGCAAAAAGGCACCTTGTCAACGGTGGGTACCAAACCTGGCAGCTTTGCCTGTCCGGAGTTCACCTGTCTGCTGAATACAGTTGAACAGTTTGCAGCTCTAGATATTTGTAGTTGCTATACAGTATTGTCGCAGGAAAAACGTTTCGCCAGAGTCTCTGCTCTCGATGTTTCCCAATAAGCGCGTCTGCAGCACTCGCGGTGAGGCAAGGCGGTACGCACTTAAGCGTTCAATGCTACAACAGGAGCACCATGAAATATATAGTTTTCGTAAATGCAGCGAAAGTAGCCAGAACGAAAGACTTGTTTCGCTACAATAACTGGTGTGCTACAAGACGCATGTGCGTGTCGTTGTGCGCCGTGAAGCAAGAAAATGCGGCAATTATTTATCGCCACAGCTCTTTCGACTGCTTTGTTGCGTCCGGCTGACGCTAGGTTCTGTGTGTCTTGGTATTCCCGCAAAGCAGCCTGTCAAGAACACTAGATGAAGACGAGCTATCAATGCTCCAAAGATGCATTCGATCAACGCAGCAGAACAAGTTTTCGAGGAATAGCTGACTATCTGTAGGCGAGTGTTGCGAATGTGGTTAAGAGTACGTGGTCACGTCTGGTCGAAGTAACGATTAAGCCTTTCCACACTGCATACAATCCCGATGTAATTAGAGCACAGGTGCGTCCTTGGAAAAGCACGCGTGGTAGGCTATCGGAATCTATGCATCTCGTAACAGTGCTTTGATACAATGCAGTACGATTTTATTGTTAGTGATTATTGTTAGTGATTGACGACCGCATTACAAAGCACCCGCTGTTTTTTTACACCAAGTTCTGGAGAGTTTTTGCATTTGGTTTTCGGGTGAAACATTATTACCAATACACTAAGATGTCAATCGCCAAACACCCAGCGTTGTGGTCAGAGTCATTGTATGTGGCACTGGCCCCAACGTCGATGAAAACTTTGGCTGATTTATTCGAGTGTGTAGTTAGGTTTCACTCTTTCAGTCATCGAGAACACGCCAAAAAGTTCCTCGCCATGCCAAAAACATGGTGTAATGAGATGGGCCTTATTTTAATACATAATCTCAGGTAATAAATTTTGTTACTGTTAGGACTTTTACCCAAAAGCACGACGCGAAATGGGCACTGGTTTTCAGAATTTACCTCGTCATAAATATTGTAACAATTTTGTAGGTGGCAACGTATTTATACAGATCGTATATGGACATGTTTTATCACGATGTGGTGCAAACGAAATTGAGTGTTTTGCAAACGTAGTTTAAATGTGCATACGAAAGTTGAAGGTGTATGAATGCAACGAGGTAAAAACAAAAGAAAACCAAGAACAATCTATCTAGTGATAGAGAAGCAAGCCCGGGTTCATCAAGTAAACATTCTTACCACTGCATGAAAAAGTTCACAAGTATGCACCAGAGGCAAATGTTGCTCATTGGTACAATGCTGTAGCGGCGCGTAGAGCGCATTTTTCGGACCAAGTTTGTGTTAAATAACTATTAGGACTTTTGATGTGGAGCAGCTTGTTTGACGTTTTATCGAACGCAATAAATGACGATACGAGAGCAGCGGTATTTTGAAAACTCCCAGCGTGCACGAACTTCAACAAGTAACCTATTGGACAGATGGACCGGACTGCTTCTAGTTCGGTCCCTGTAGACCAGTGCGCAACATGGACAACATTAGATAGCGCTTACCTAATGGATACGTAGAGGTACCTCCACGTATAGTTTAGCCGTGTACTGCATACAACCGAAACCACAAGCATCCACAATAGCCGTAAAAAAGCAAACCAAACGACCTGACATCGTGTTACCTTTTGAGTCTCTATATACAAGGCCTTTATCGCACTAATAGCTTTAAGGCCCCACATGTGTTTACCCGATGAACACTCGTTAGTTATTTCTCTTACTAAGACTCATTCTTCATATGCACAATCTTCATTATTCGTCAAACTAAGCACGTTCAGCTGCTCTATGTGCTTTAAACTGTAAACCTGTATTCGCTTGTTGTGTGTTGGTATAACGCGAAGTTTCAATCAGCGCAATCGCAGAAAATAATGATATGTGTAGTTCATATGAAACCTTGTTTACACATCATATCTATATTAGACCAAAGGTGACTGGCAGAGCTGCGGCTCGGTACTTATTTTGGTTAAAAAAATGACTTATTATTCAAAAAGATTTAATATTGCCTGTTTATGTCGTTCCTTACAGTAGATACAGCTTAAAAAAACAACCATCAGAGAGTTCTTTTTCATAAAATAATGTTACCTTAAAACAATGAATATCGCCTTCGCAGAACACGCGGGGTATGGCAAGACCTCTTCAGGAACATTCTGATTTCTACAAATCCGGCTAGGCAAAAACGAAATGTTACTTAGCTCGGTATTTACCATTCGTGCATCTAGCTTCTCTTGTGCTTAACTTTTTCTTTTACGCGATGGTCAAAAAAAAAAACTGGCCCACACTTTCACTTCAAGCCCCAATTTTCCTGTCCACACGAGTTGTGCGAGGAAGTACCGATTGAACGACCTGGTCTAGGGCGAGGTCCGAGTGAGCTTGTCCAGAATAATTGCTTACTGGAAAATAGGATTCAAGAACGCCACACGCCTACGGGAAGGCCCAGTCCATTTTGTTGAGTACCTGCGTTCTTGTTTACCCGTTACTACTGCACTTTCTTCAATTCCTCATTCACTATGGGGCGCTGGTGTACTTAAGATAATTCGAAAGAAGGAACGGTGGCTCCTATGCCCTTGCAGTTTAAGAAGTCCAGAGATTGCAACACCACAAGCCTGATAACGGGCCACTTGTCTGCTATTGCCAAGAAAACTTCATGGTTGCGGATTTTCAGGAACGTGGTGGTGGGACGGAACCGGCAAGGTATTTTTCATTTTCTTTCTACTGTTCAACAGTCTCTTCAACGGCCCTGCTGAATGCACATTAAAACCTCACTCAGCCACGTGTTCGCTATCATCAATGCCGGATACATGAAACATTTATGATGCGTAGAATCTCCCATGTCTGTCGGAAGGAGATATATGAGGGTGAAGAGGAGGGAAAGATGGGAGAATGGATAATTTTTTTTATGGTACACTGTATGATTCCATAGCCAAAGGTTAGAGTTGGCCCCATTTAGAAATATACATAACATAAACTGCAATAATTTTACCGGAAGTAAACAAGTAAAAAAAACAAAATATATTACCATGCAAGAAATAGCCTTCAGTGACTAGCAAGGTAAAGAGGGAAAAAAGCATGAAAGAGAAAGTGATAAAAAAGGAACAGGAAAAAAAAATTACGCACAGCGACAGACAAAGACATACATACATAGTGAGATTACAGAAGTAAATAGAAATATTTTATTACAAGCAATTATGACACAGAGAGAAAAATCAGAATGAGAAAAAACAACGGAAGGAAAAAAGAAAGAGGTAACCAAAGAGACCAAGTAATACCTCCCCACTTCTCACTTTATGCAGGCTTATTACTACAAGCGCATAGCTGGTTTTATTTTAGCATGTCAGATTTTAGCCGCACAGGAAATTAAAAAGAGGCTGCCCAGGGTGCGCCCGCTGTTCAAATAAGTAAGTTGCCCGATTGCGTGCTTTTCGAAGCCTATCAAGTGGCCGCCTCCTCATTATGGTCAGGACAGAGCAGTTATAATACCTCCCCACTCTGGTAGGGCGTACGCATCCTCAAGACAGGAATAGCTTTTATGTAGTCGTTGAGAGCTATCAGTCTTTTTTTTTTTGCTAAGGCAGTTTGTGACCTGTTCGATGTTCAGAATTCTGTGCAGTACTGTTGTATAGACCCATTCACTGTTTACAAACAAAGGCCATTGGTGACTTCCGGTTTTGTTCACCGATGTGCCTGAATAGCATAGGTGCGCAAGAAGAGCGTTAGAAGAGCGTTGGTTGAAAAACACACGAAGCCGAGAAGCAACCTTGAAATATTTGGAAGATGAACGCTCCGGTGCGAATCCTTGTCTAGAGTGAAATCGGGAACGCGGCTTGGACGTTTTGAAGCTTGATGAACGAGTTCCCCACCAGAACCGGAAATAACTTGAATCGCTATATAGCCATATATTCCGAAACCTGCCCACCTACAGGTGTCACGGCTTTGAGGTTGGCAAAATGAAAACTTTAGTGCGAAGACGAAGACTAGTCGAAGGAAAGTTGTTGGAACTCACAAAAATAATTAATTTCACAGTAAGACGAGAGGTCGTAACGCTGGCGTGTTTTTATTCACGGCGTACAAATATTTTACTAGAGTTATGTTGTTGGTATCGACACAAGTAGCAGCAATTTCGCTGTATAGTTCTTTCTTCATTTAAAAAAAATGCAGCGCCTGTTGATTTTGAAAACAGTTGAAAAGACGGAAAGTTGCCCTAGCTTGTATTGACCTTATTAGGATAACATTACTAGTGTGATTAGGAGACAGACATCCTGACCATTCGTCCAGGTCCCCTTAACGCTAATAATGTTTTTTATTGTTCATATATGTTTTTAATAAAAAATTCGCAGTATTCCAATAAATATACAATGTAACGCGTGGACAGTACTGAAATAACTTTTTCTGTTGCCCGATTTGGTCCATTCGTTGGCGGCGTTCTTGAGTTATTCTCATTGAATGATGGTGGTCATTTGCCTAGCAGTTTTACCTACTGTGGTGCTAGAATGGTTATGATTTGGGCATCTCACCTGAAATCCACACGTTCTCATCCTGTCGTTGTGAACACAATTCAATGCAGGCAAATGACTAGATGCCCCTGTATTTTAGGTTTAGGTACACGTTGAGTAACCTTAGTTTATCTAAATTCCGTAGCCCATGACTACGTCATAACTAACAATCATATGGTGATTCAATATGCGAAATCATAAGAATTGTCTGTTTAGTGAAAATAGTTTCCAAGATCGTTCTGCGACAACTGTTCCTTGTATTGCGCAGCATTTAAGAAGCATACATGTACCTATTTTTGCTCGCAAATATATCTACAGAAATTGTACAATGAAAGAGTCCTCAAAAACATTCGCATTGTTTGTCTACGTAAAGCAATAGTCTAGTGCTTCTGCAAAGCTATTCAACCGACATTACTAATACCTATATGAAGGTGCAAAGTTGTTTGCAGGAATATATTAGGCGGCGTCCATTTTGTTTACCATATACCTATGATAGAAGAACATTTATTTCCACAAATAACATTTAGGCCATGCTATAGGTAGCTGTTTGTGTAAGACGAATCGCAATATGTGCATTGCCTCTGTCAGGGCAAGCGCACTTGCTGATGATGATTGACGTCCAACTGTTCAAGCCTCCAACGCCCTTCAATGGAGTTGCCAGAGAGAAAGAGGGTGACACAAAATATGTACTGGCAGGCAGTTTCAATGAAGCTTGACTTGTCAACCTCTGAACCTGAGTGGGATGGTATGCGCATCCTCTGATCAAGCCTCTGCATCATGACGTGCTGCCTGTTTGAAACACGTTTTGCCTTAAGGGGAACGTTAGTTTTATACCATATTTTTGCGGCGGCTGCATTTTATATACAGCCGAAATTGGTCGAGACCCATTTATTTAGATTAAGGTGCATGATCGAGAACCCCAGGTGTTCGAAATTTTCGGTGCCCTCCAATACGGCGTCTCTCATAATTGTCTAGTGGTTTCGGGACAACAAATCCTAAGTAGTGTAAGATGGCGTCCAGTACCCTCAAGACTCTTCTTTATTGTCTCGAGTATGTGCCCCACAACCTAAACTGGAGTGGTGATGATGAGTATGTACAGATGAAAAGATGGAACGAGTAATGATGCTCACAATATTATTATTATCGTATCTAAATTTAATGTAGCAGCACATCCAGAAACAGTTTATACATACGGGCTGTAAACAGCGTTAAACTTATATTTTGTTTTATCATACGGTTAGTTACTTTATCCTGTTATGGCGGGTGCACTTAAAAAAAACGTGGCTCCCTATGTTGGAATAGGTACAACACGAAAGTGAGACGTGTCCTTAGAGAGGTAGTTGACCATTTATTAAGCATTGTTTTAGGAACAGCAACTAATTGCAAAGTCACGTTACGAACGGCATGCAGCTCGAATCTTAGAGCACTCACCTCAAACAGAAAGCACGCCCTAAATTAGCACACATAGGACGAGCGCAGAACAACAAATATCAGTGCTCAACGGTTAAAGCAAGCTGCTCAAACAGAAAGAAGAACTCACGAAACGAGCCTGCAAGTACACACAGGACAGCGCGAACAACTGTCACAATTCTTGCGTAATGTGTTAGCAGCGCCATCGTTTCGTAAACGCGGCAGTGGTGCGTGCAAAGTTTGCCTTCCCCGGCTGCGGCGGCTGCATTTCCGATGGAGGCGGAAATGTCGAGGCCCGTGTGCTCAGATTTGGGTGCACGTTAAAGAACCCCAGGTGGTCAAAATTTCCGGAGCCCTCCACTACGGCGTCTCTCATAATCATATGGTGGTTTTGGGACGTTAAACCCCACAAATCAATCAAAGTTTGCCTTCGACCTTTCCCGAATTACGAGCTTGATAAGTGTACGCGCAGGAGAGACTACGCTCTTTGAAGGCGGCGCTTAGCGGAGACAACACCCTACAGAGCGGACCCAACGTTTTACCCAACGCAAGCCTGTCGCGCCATCTCGCCACTGATAACAAAAACGTGCGAAAGTTTCAAAGCTCTGAGTACCGCCAAACGGTTAAGGGCGTATATAAATAACTTGCCGTTAGCGCTCCGGACAACGTACGCGCTGTGACGTAATGGTTAGCAGCACGCGCTGATAATTGAGAGCTTGCTGGCTCGATTCCGTGTGACGGATTCTTGCCTTCTGGATGTATTCTTCACAATTTCTTAGTAAATACTTTTCAACGTCACTTCCGTGATAGAAGTGCGTCAGCAGAGTCATGGTGGACCCCGTCATAAAACACTTTTGTAGTTAAAAGGGGTTATCTCCCAGACAGCGTTGAAACAAGTCTGACCACGGAGAAATTATTTGGCTGCTAGTGCGCCTATGTTAAACGACGCCCCGTATTGAATCATTGAACCCGTTTGGAGCTTCCCCATTGACCTCTCGTAAAAACGTCTCAATTCCGAAGGAAGTAAATGCGTGTGATAGCGGTCTCTTTATCGACCACGTTGCCGTGGCACTTGATCAAGATTCACACTAACAATTTATATTAGGGGAGGCTTTACACGTCCTCCAGTAAGCCACTTTTTTATTCGTCTCGAAAAGTGCCATGATAGTGGAAAGACATCAATGAGCATATTGCGGACCCACGAGCCAAATTGCTGGATTTTCAGTACGATGGTCGATCATCTGGAGCTCTCCCGTGATATATTTACACCGATACCCTTTTATCACGCGCTATCACTTGAGACAAGGTTTGCCCCGCCCCAGTGGTCTAGTGGATAAGGTACTCGGCTGCTGACCCGCAGGTCGTGGGATCAAATCCCGGCTGCGGCGGCTGCATTTTCGATGGAGGCGGAAATACTGTAGGACCGTGTGCTCAGATTTGAGCACACATTAGTGAACCCCAGGTGTTCAAAATTTCCGGAGTTGTCCACTACGGTGTCTCTCATAATCATATGATGGTTTTGGAACTTTAAACCCCTCATATCAACCAATTAAGAGAAGCTTTATTATAATACGTAGGAGTAGACGTAGTTAGGTTACTTAAATATAGAGAAGCCATCGTGCACGACGAGTATGAATGACACTTCAGAAAGTTTTAAAGTACGTGTCATAAGCTGTTTTGTTCCAGCCGCTGACAAGTGGTCGGTATGTAAAAATAAATCGTTATTGCAAGAAGGATGGGGGTGCGAAGAATTCTGCATTGCAGGGCAGGCAGGGAGCAAGGAAGCTTTTAACGCAGTGTCCTCCTTCTCCTCTGCCATTGGTCGAGTCTGTAAAAAAACAACTTTCCGATGAAGAATACAGTGAAAGTGAAGCGATCGAAGACGTGCGAATCGCACCTGCCTGGTTTAAAGGACGATAGTAAACAGTCTTGCATTAGAAGGGGCTCTTCGCGGCCTTTACCTTGGACTCTTAAGCATTCAAATCTACATTATCGTAAAATGCTTGTTTTAATTGTGGGATCTAACGCCCCAAAATCACTATATGATTATGAAAGACACCATAGTGGGGGAATCCGGAAATTTCGACAACCCAGGGTTCTTTAACGTGCACCAAAATCATCTGAGCACATGGGCCTACAGGATTTTCGCCTGCATCGAAAATGCAGCCGCCACAGTCGGGATTCAATCGCGCGACCTGCGGGTCAGCAGCCGAGTACCATAGCGACTAGACCACCACGGCGAGGCATCGTGAAATGCTTCAGGCTCGTGATGTCGATGTTCGTGTGCAGTCACCAGTACCCACTTGAACGTTGACGACCGGTTTCAAAGGTTCTCAATTCTCCTCACGCTGTGTTATTTCAATTTCACATGGCTTCTGAAACATTTTAAAAGAACATATGACAAAGCGGGCGATGTACCGTCACATTCTATTACTTTATCCGAATGCGGTCTGTAATTAGCAGTAGCAAGTCATCACGGATTCACTCCATCCGAATAATTATAGTGGTAAAAGTACATCTTGCACTGAAATTTTATGGTATACGTAATAGCTTGATTAAACCTAACATGCGAAGTATTTTGTGTCAGTTCTTTGCTTCAGATATCACTGCAGAGTATAACTTGTGCCTGTTTTTATTTAACTGGAACTTACCGTTTTATAACTTATATTTTCTAAAATTTATTCTGATACGCGTCTGCCAACGTAAGGTGGCTCTGCATTCAGTTGAAGCTAAGTCCGCCCATGCGTCCATCCATCCGTGCCTCTGTATGTCTGTCCGTTCGTCCGTGCGTCCATCCGTCCGCTCGTCCTGGTGTTTGTCTGTCTGTCTATCCATCCATCCGGCTGTCCGTTCGTCCGTACATCCAGTGAACCCTCCAAGTACCACCATCTCGCATCCTTTCATCACAAATTCATCATATAGACGTACTTCCATTCAGCGGGCATTCCAAGTACTAAACGAGAGGTCGCCACCTGCTATTACTACTACTACAACCAGTACTACTATTACTACATACATCAGGGATGCCTGACCCACGGCACAAGGAGCTTCACCCTTAAAACGTATACTGATGTAGAGTACTTGGTACGTCTACTATTGTATGGCAGAAAGCCGCCCCACTTATGTGATCTAGACGCCGGAGAAAATTGGCGCTCATGGAACAAGTGTGCTTAGAAAAAGGGGATGACGAGTGAGAGTACCAGACACTCTACTATAGGCGAGCATAAAGCCATCCCGTAGGTCGAACACTTGGTGATGCCCTGTTGACAAAAACTTGCCGTGAAGGACTTCACGACGAAATTGCGAGTTTCACGGGTTATTTAGAGAGGGCTGTGTTTTGAAAGAGTGTTAAACGATTCAAAGTACAAGGTACTCTACTATGGGAGAGCAACATGCTGTCCCACTTTCCAGATTCACGCGAAAACCACTAACAGTCGGCATAGAAAAAAAATGTTTATAGATTTGAAAAACCACATAGTCAACTATGGGAGAGCAGTGAGCTGTCCCTGAAAAATGCCGAGACAGATGGCCTGGACGGCGCACATTAAACGAGAGTTCGCATTTAACGGCACTGCTTTTGCAATTGTTGCAACGGAAGTGACCGTTTGTGCGCAGAAATTTTGTCTTTTGAGCATGAAATTTTTCTCGCAGTGTTTTTTCTTTCGTCTTTTGGAATTCGTATTTTGCTAACAGCATCTGCTTTTCTTTTCAACATATTTGATCGGTCGACCTCAAAGAGATCTGTGGGCTCGTTGGAATCTGTTGGTAACTAAAGACCGGTCTGCTATGCAGAAGGTACAATTCATGCTGTATATGGGCAATGCATCTTGTTATTCCAATTTCACTGGTCAAATAAGTGGCCCAAAAAAGGTTGCAACCACATATCATGGCATTGCGCTTCTATATAATTTAACTCTCCAATGTGTAACGCCCATGTTCATTCTCTCTTTACTTTGACCCACCTGTGCCGGACCCGTTTGTGCGGTTTCTTACTGAACGATGAACCTATCAGACAGAGATTATTACGCTGCTCCTTTGGCTAATCTGAGAACGGGTACCAGAAAGCGGTGGGCGCACCTACTTTCGTAGCCCCCGACAAACTGACCTTGGCCTAAACTATCAATGTACCAAGCTTGTTGCATTCAAAACTTCGACTGTTGTGAGCCGCGTTCAGACTGGACGGCGTCGACTACTGGCGCCCATTAACAGCAGGCGTTGCGGCCCATTAGGGTTCGGAGTGTGCGTTCGTCGTGCAGACTTCAGCGGCAGCGAAGCGCGCTAAAAGAAAAAAAGGCGAAAGATTGGTGCGGTTAAGTGAGGAAGGACATCGTGACCCGGTGGTGCAAGGGTAGCCCGTCTGACTCCAGAATCGCGCTAGAAGTTGACATGCTGCGATTGGTCCTTGTAGGAAACGCTATCACCCAACAAAGCAAATGTTTCTTTTGAAACTCTGTCATCATAAATGCTCATTCGCGTGCCCTTCTAAATAAAACGTCCAGTGAAATTGCGGAAACTTGTTAAGGAAGGTTGTGAAGCAAACATATTTTGTACAGAGTGGTAAGCGAAAATGCTGATCACTTAAGTAGTTTTTCTGGGGGGGGGAGATGGGGGGCGTATTTCAGCGTACCCTGGTACTGTCTGATGGCACTGCGTGTGTCAACAGACAAGGTAGGCAATAATGTGAAGAAAATGTTTTTTTTTTCTGGTGCAATTTGGAATCTAAGGCTTTATGTTGACCAAAATCAATCATTTGTTTGTTTCTGGGTTACTTTTTTTCTCATAATGACATATTTCAAATTTTGCGTGGCGGTCTGCGACACCCTCGTTCGTTACGTAGCAAAAAATGCTTCGCAGTTAAAGCATCAAGTCAGTACGGAAAGGTTGCAGTTTGCGAGCTGGAGCACAGTGGACGCATTCGAAAAAGAATGTGCCTCGTTGCTCACTCTGAGTGTGCCCACTGGGAAAGCACAGGCATCAAGCTTGCTTACGGGAAATCCATGTCTGGCTCGGGACATCTTAGTGGCTTTGTCAATGGCAAGCTTTAAATGTATTAAGGTTTGGCCATTAGAAGAAATGTAAGCATCTTGGAGGACAAAAGAACAACTGTCTGGGCCACATATTTTCGCATGCCATCAATAGATACCAATTGATCCCTCTGCATGCAGCCTGAAAATTCAGTTGCCGCACAGCTGGCATAACTGACCACTCAGATTCTGACCAGCCAGCCTGACTGGTCAGAAGGCTTCAACACATTGCTATATTCATGTTGCGAATGCCTGGAACCAAGCGCCTGTGTGCCCAACAATGAGGAGAAGGAGCTGTGAGCGCTAGAGCTCTGAACTCAACGAGTTCTCGCTCGAACCTACGCTTTAAATATATATGTTTTGCTTACAGTCTTTTTGAAAAGGCGCCTCATTGTTCAGGTAGCAATAAAATACATTCATGCAGCCACAAAACCGAAAGTCTAGTTAGAGGTGCCACAACCAGTGAACTGTGTGCAAGATCTAACACTCCAAGGCTTTTAGTTCACTGCACGTATGTTACCAAAGTGATCAAGACTAAGGACTCAAATATGACTGAGTTTTCACAGACACCAAAACCGAACATTTGTAGTTTGTAGGTACTTTTTAGTAGGAAGCACCTACATTCGGCGACACTACGTTTGGAAAATGCGATATAAAAAATGTACAGAGCAAATAATACAGCTTTTCCATAAATTCTGCGCTCTCGCGATGCATAGAAAGAGGTGGTAATTACTATATATCAAAAAATTTTTACAAATAAACGTCACTCACAAAAGAAAACCTTGAAATACCCGTGTGCACAACAAAGGAAAGGGGTGAGTGTAATGACATAAGGGAAGTGATGGAGATGCTGAAAGGAAGGCACGGGAAGCCGAAGGGTGGTGAAACCTTTTTCCAGAAATTTAGGGACACTGCAGGCTGCGCTGTCATAGTCCGAAACGATCCTATTAACCCTTTAACTGGTGGGTGTTTCTAGCCGTAACACACCCTCAGTGCTGGCCTGGTAGCGGTGATGTGAAGAAAGCTGGAGACGCAGACTAATGGCGCGTTGTGGAGTCAAGATGACAGATAGGGATAGAAAGGTAATAGAATGAACTCGTTTGCGGGTGATAGCTGCTAGTGATGATGCAGCGAGTGAGCGGAATTAGTGATTGCGTCAACTTTCACTATATTCGAGAGGCAATGGCAAGCGCTCCTTAATTTCGCTGGCTTCAGCAGAAGCGTTAAGAAGAAGAAAAAGAAAACGAGGAGCGGACGTGATCACTCTGTAGTCATGGTGAAATTATATCAGGCGCAAAACTTGGAACAAAAAGGGTCAAAAAATTATTACCACAGGCATCAACGCCTGCCGTCTACAGTGAAGCGCTACTAGGTGAAGAGGGGACAAACAGCCAAAATAAAAAATTCCGTATAATTTTTTCACAAATAGTCCAAATTTTACATATGCATAAGTGAAGTATAAATTTATGTTGTGGTTTACCTTACATTTCGTTAAATGGTTGATTGCCAGATTTTTTTTGTCTACTTCCGTAAATGGGTGCGTATCCATTCAATTCGCTATCAGGGCTTGTGCATGGTCAGATGATATGCGTTACGAAACTTGGAACGAAAGGTATTGAAAGCGTGTTGCTACAGGCACCAACGCCTGCCGACGACTGAGTTGCCGCATGTTGAGGAGGGGAATAAAAACAAAACTAAAAATCAACATAGATTTTTGCAGTAGTCGTATGTTATAAATCCAAATGATAGCTTTAAATTTATTTTGCTGTTTATTTGGCACCTCACTAAATGGTTCTACTCCTCAAATTTTGGTCAAGTGCCATAAATGTTGGGGAGGGGGGGGGGGCGTCTCCGAGCAATCTGCTATCGGAGCCTGTGTTCAGTTCGGCGCATTCCTGGGTCAACGAGACATCACTCAATTTTCCGTGATGGTATCGGGCGAAGCTTCTCCAGTTTATTTATTTGCTTACGGGCTGTTCACTGGGGTGACTTGTGAGAGCTTAACCGGGCCCTGCAATCTCGGCGCTCGTTTTGGTTACAGGAGACATGCCACCTTCATAGCGGTTGCCGGGCAACCTAAGATATGGTTGAGCGGATTGACGTTGATGTGAATGTTCGCATTTGTTGGCTTTCACAGGTTTTTGCATTTAAAAAAATTGATACAACGACGAATAGCTTCTTTGTTTATATGTCTTTTTAATCTGATTTTTCTAAAATTTAAATGAAGCGAAGCAGGGGAAGTGGTTGTCTTGAGTTTGTAGCGCTTGCCTCCACTCCTTCTTGCCACTCGCTTAGCGATATTACAAGTAGGATCGCACTCAGTTATGTCGCTCGATCGGCGTGTCAACTACGGGAAAGATAAAGACAGCAAGTTATAACGGAAGCCGCAGTAAGTTATATTGAGTAAGTCAAGCACGCGTTCGACGAAGATGGCTGAATTAGCCAACAGATGTTTTTCGCGGCTTTGCCGAGTGTTAACCCGGTCAATTCCAGCTCTGCGACAGTTTTTTATGGAAGTGGCAAAGGGAGAGCACGCGCATTTGTACCCATTATTCGAGCAGGTGTTGATTTCGGGAGAGCACATAAGTCAACCCAGTTATCAGCAAGCCTGACTGGACTTACAAAAGTGCAGTGTCGTTAGACTAATTGGTCAAGACGGCAGCCAAGCTGCTTTCGGCAAAATGCGTTCAGTGAAAGGTTTCAACTCGTGTTTGCTCGGCTACATAGTTTTTGCTTCTTCTCCATTTAGAATGTAGTTCAAATAATAAGTAAACATAGGCTCCTTCGTTGTCATAAAATTTATGTAGTAGCGGTTTGAAACTATTGAGTCTTTACTAATTTATCATTGAAACACATGCAATGAACTGAATGCTTCTCACAAATAATAGAGGAAATGTCGCTGGTATCACCATTTTGTCCAAATAACTTTTGTTCGTAACGCAACGTTGTTGCCCTGACGATGAAGCAGTCAACTTGCCGACACGCTCTTTCCAGTGACGTCCTTTTTGAGTATTTTCTGATCGCTTCAAGCATATCCGTGGATCTGAACTTCAATCTCAATTAGTACTGAAAATCTGCTACAATACTACGTACGTCATTCTAACAAACATGATCGAGCCAAATACGACGTGTCCTACTCATGATTATTGATAGCTTTTGCATTAATCTGATATTCCGGGTTCAGTGTTTGCTCTTATGTTCATATGTGAGTTGTAAATTGAAGCTGCTTTTAGAGATTGTTACTTTCACACGACGTGGTATGTCTCCGTTGTTTATACAAAAATCTAATTTTGTTTGTGTCGGTCGAATTTGGTCTTACTGAGAAATAAGTTGGGTTAACGTTTGCCACTTCAGAAAAAAATGATCGAAATAAAAAAATAAAAAAAATGTTCAACGAACGACCACGTCCCCCAAGTGGACCGCGGACCTTAAAGAAGGCCCGAACACATTCCGCTTGGATGTGAAGTGATGATGGTGATCAAAACTTTATTACTCCCAAAAGAGGGGACCGCCTGAAAGGTCGGTTACGCTGCTTCGAGGAGGTCGAAGTGAGAGAGAATAGCTTCCACGCCACTCTCTTCGTCTCGGTGTTTCGTCCTTTCATTCTATTTGGTGACCTCACCAGTTGCGCCATCATAGAAATGTTCTGTTTGTGATTCATTTGTTTAGTTCGATGCTCAGCAGCCGCCAATGATAAAAAAGGTGCTGCCACTGCGCATACCCAAAGGAGAGCACGTACGCGGGAGTTATGAGGAGTTTCCGTCTCCTGGCTAAACTAGCGCATATATTGTGTAAGTAGCCGCTTTAGTTGACGCCCACTGCATTCGCTTGTGCACAGCTGGCATCCCCTCACATTTGACGACGGTGAATGCGACCCTCTAAGCAACGAGACGCTGCACTCTACGGTTGTCAAATTGACATTCTCAAGGCTGTTGTCTCGGTGTAGTGGTTTTCCACGAGTGGGCGACCCGAGTTTTCGAACTATTACAATAGTATGCTCGCGAACAGTTGCGCCACAATTTCATATGCAAATATTTTGTTTCGTTAATAAAACAACCGTGCTTTCTTAATCTTTCTATTTGATCTTCCTCTTCGCTCGCGAAGAGAATCGGCGAGCCATAAAGCGGAATAAAATCGCGCATTTGTAACGGCACAATAAAAATCGGCCACGAAAAAAAATTGATTTCGCTCCAAGTAGGGCAAATGCATAACGTTGCTGCCGCTTTCGGTATTGACGTAATATTTTTTTATCTTTTGTTTGTTGATAGTTGTCCCCTTTATACGCAGATGGGGAAGGTGACAACGAGCGACCAAGTACTTAATACATGGTCATCCATGGAAGTTACGCTACCAGTTCACATATACCTTGCGGTAGTCACCAGTACACGGGTCAACAGAGCGAGCGACGAAAATATGTGCTCCAAGGTAGATTCAAGAGATGATACAATTACATAATCATGCGAATTTTTCTTTTGTTTTCATTTTCTCTTACTTCCTTTTCGGTGCTTCGCCACATGTTTTTCAAGTTATAAGAAGAACGTGGCGACATTTTAGTGACAGTGAAAGGGTTGAGAGTGCGTATATGCGCCAGCTTGGGGTGCGCGACGGCTACACACTCAAATCAATGTGATTCTTTTGGTTCCTCGAAGGAACCACGGAGTATGCAGAAGAGGTGCGATGTCTACCTGAAGAACGAGCAAGTGCTTCAGATAAGCCGTTGCTCATCGGTGTTAGCGCGTGGACTACAGTGCAGTGATGGCAATAGCTCAGAACACTTGCTTTCCTGGGATGCGTGCACGTTCGAGCACGTCGGCAACATTGGGACCTGTGATGCCAAATTCTATGAGGTTATCTTCTAAAAGCCACGCACATTGAACTGGGCATCGGCAATGCGTGGCTTGTGGTAATTTTATTTCTTTTATGGTCCATTGTGGAATTCTCCGAATTTCACGATAATATATATATATAAATAAATAAATAAATAAATAAATATATATATATATATATATATATATATATATATATATATGTATTGTTACGGTGAGATGCCTTTATTTACAGGAGATGATGAATGCGAGAGTCCAGAAATCTGGCCGATCACCGCTCATGCCAACCTCGTTCTCCTCTTCTTCCACGCGCCCCCTCAGTATCGTAGCAATTCCCCCTTTGCAGACGATGCCCACCGGGCGAGTTAGGCTTCGTTGCGATGATGATAGCGTTTTAGACAGGCAACATGAACGACGTTGGTCTTGCTTGAGTGGCGGCCAGTTGACAACAGCTGAGATATCACGTAAGTGACATCGCTGAGACGTTACAGGACAGCAAACGGACCGGTGAAGTTGGCCAGAAATTTTGGCAGAGGCCGCGCTTGCGAAGCGGCGTCCAAAGCCACGCCAAATTCCTTTTCCCAAACATTACGTGCCGGTGACTTCTGTCGTAACGGTTCTTGGAGCGTTTCTGGGAGACGAAAGTTCGAAGAAAGGCGATGCGCCGGGCCTCTTCTGCGCGGCAAGTGGTTTTGGCGAGAGTAGGTTGATTAGTCTCGGAAAAAGGAAGGATAGTGTCAAGAGCTGTGCGGGGTTAACGTGCGTAGAGCAGATAAAATGGACTATATCTCGTTGTTTCGTGCTGTGCAGTGTTGTAGGCGAAAGTTATAAATGGCAAAATCGCGTCCCATGTTTTGTGTCCAGATTCAACATACATGGAAATCATGTTGACAAGAGTCCTATTAGTTCGTTCCGTCAAACCATTAGCCTGCGGGTGACACGGGGTAGTGGGACGAAAATGGCACGAAGCAAGCCGAAGGAGGTCTTCAACTACATCGGCAACAAATTGCCGCCCGCCATCACTGATGATGACACGGGAGGATCCATGATCCATGGCGTAATATAACGTGTGACAGCATGAACTGGGAAACTTGATTGGCCGTTGCCGCAGGAATCGCCACAGTTTTCGGCGTAACGTGTGAGGTGGTCAACGCCCACAATAATCCATCGGTTGCCGTTCGTTGATTGCGGAAAATGGCTGAGCAGGTCGACACCTACGACGTCAAATGGTGAACTCGGGGGTACTATGGGATGAAGTAGTCCAGCTGGCGGAGTTGTAGGACGCTTGTGGCGTTGACATTGCTCACAGCTCGCAATGTATGCAGTCACACTTTTACACATCTTCGGCCAGAAGAAGCGTTCTTGCGTGCGATAAAATGTCCTAGAAAAACCCATATGGCCAGATGTTGGGTCTTCGTGCATTGCTCGAAGTACGTGTTGTCGTAGACTTGTAGGCACAACTAGAAGTAGGCGCGGGCCTACGCCGGAATAATTCTTTTTGTAAAGAACACCATCCTTTACGACGAAACCACGTTGATTGTTCGTTCCGGAAATAAAGGATGAAGCGAGACTGTAGTCATTGCGGTGCTCTGCTCGAAACGTCGTTAGGTCAGGAAACGGAGTATCCACTACAGCCAAATATTCATCAAAGTTGTCAGCGTGACACTCGGTTGTCAGAAGGGGAAGTCGTGAAAGGCAATCGGCGTTGGCATGACGACGACCGCTCTTCTAACAGACTTCAAAGTCGTGTTCTTGCAATCGTAACCCCCAACGAGCAAGACGACCAGATGGGTCCCGTAGTCCAGTGAGCCAACATAAAGAATGGTGGTCCGTGACTATCTAGAATCGGCGTCCATAGATATAAGGGCGAAACTTGTGCATGGCGAATATGACCGCGAGACATTCCTGCTCTGTGACAGTATAGTTTCGCTCCGGTTTACTTAAACAGCGACTGGCATAGGCTACGACGTGTTCAGCAGCTCCATGGCATTGGACCAAGACGGCGCCAGTACCTACACCACTGGCGTCGGTATGAACCTCTGTGATAGCAGATGGGTCATAATAGTGAAGTACGGGCCCTGACGTAAGAACAAACTTGAGTTGCGAAAAAGACGACTCGCATTCCGCTGACCACTGAAAAGGTGCGTTCTTGTTGAGTAGGGACGTCAAAGGGTAAGCGAGGTCGGCAAACCTGGGCACGAAGCGACGGAAGTACGAGCATAGGCCCAAAAAGCTTCGCAACTCTCGTACCGACTGAGGTTGTTTGAAACTGCTGACTGCAGCGACTTTCTGGGGATTGGGTCGAACACCATGCTTGTCCACCTGGTGACTGAGAACGAGAGTCTCACTGCTGCCAAAGGGACACTTCTTAGAGTTTAGGGTGAGCTTAGCTCTCTCAAGGCAGGTGAGAACAATGTCTAGACAATGGTTGTGTTCATCGAATGTACGGCCAAAAATTTTAATGTCATCCAGCTAGCAAAGACAAACTTCCCACTTTAGTCCACGTAACACAGAGTTCATGAAGCGCTCAAACGTGGCTGGAGCGTTGTATAGGCATAACGGCATTGCATTGAATTCAAATAGACCATCTGGGGTTATGAAGGCCGTTTTCGCTTTGTGATTCAGGTGCATGGGTATTTGCCAATAACCAGATCTCAAATCCACAGAGGAGAAGTACGATGCCGAATGTAAACAATCGATGACATCATCAATCCTGGGAAGCGGGTAGACATCCTTTTTAGTAACAGAGTTGAGCCCCCTGTAATCCACGCAGAATCGCCATGTACCATCCTTCTTTCGGACAAGAATAACAGGGGCAGCCGAAGGGCTACACGACTCTTGGATGACCCTTTTCTTTAACATCTACCTGTTGAGTATTGACCTTGATTGATTAATATGTGGGGTTTAACGTCCCAAAACCACCATATGATTATGAGACACGCCGTAGTGGAGGGCTCCGGGAATTTCGACCACCTGGGGTTCTTTAACGTGCGCCCAAATCTGAGCACACGGGCCTACAACATTTCCGCCTCCATCAGAAATGCAGCCGCCGCAGCCGGGATTTGAACCCGCGACCTGCGGGTCACCAGCCGAGTACCTTAGCCACTAGACCACCGCGGCGGGGCAAAAAGATACGCAGTAGACCGGATACGAGTAATGACCTTGCGCTCCACAGATGAGACATGGTATGGTTTCTGCCGGATAGGGTGAGCGGATCCTGTGTCAATCCCATGGCGAGTACGCGACTCGGGTACACCTATTTGCTCTTTTTTCTGCGCAAAGTCAAATATAGTAGCGGGCTTCACAAGGACTTCGACCAAAGCTTGACGTTTTTCTGATGATAGCGACTTGTTTACCATACTCAGAAAGTTGGCTTTTGTATGGTACGTTGCACGAATAGGATCTACTCTCTCGTCGCTTAAAGATGCAATAAAACGGGTCGCATTTTGTTCGAAGAGGGTGAGTCGCATTCCGCAGGGTAGCATAACAGGTTCATTTGAATAGTTCGACACACATAAGGCCGATCGTCTATCACTGATCGGCAGAACACAATGTAGAACGAGCACATTTTTCTTGGCGCAGTTGAGAGGAATGGGCTCCACAAGAACATCAAACTTTCCGTCGTCCGAGGCAGAGGCGTGAACGCGTACGGTCTTCATCAAATTGGGCGGCAAGACAACATCCTCAATGACGGTGATAGATCCTTGACAGCACCTAGGATCGTCAGTAAATGCCGATAGCATAATCTCGCCAGCACCGCAATCTACAGTAGCCCCGCACGTAGAAAATCAATCCCCAAGATGATGTCATGGGTGGAGCTGGTCAGGAAAGCGAATTCAGCCTCGAAGACCTTGTCACCCAAAGTGACACTAACAACACACACACTGATCGGGCACAGTGTCTCCCCGCTCACTGAACAAAATGATGCACAACTGTCCCAGCGAAACATCACTTTATGTCCTAGACGCAATTTGAAGTTAAGACTCATCACTGAAACAGCTGCTTCAGTATCTATCAAAGCCATCGTAGGAAGTCGATCAATAAGCACGGGGACCCTTTTTGCGTCATAAAAACGGGTGGAGGCATAGGCGGATGTAGTGAGAAATGTTCCGGTGACCTCACCTCCATGGCCGCACCACCTAGTTTCCCGGAGGCGGGGAGGTGACGCGTCGACCAGAAAATGGGGAACGGAACCGGCGTGTTGTGGGGGGCGTCAAGCTTCGCACGGAGGAAGGCGACTCGTTGCGTAAATTCCGGTGAAAATTGCGTTCTACATGTGTATCACTGTGGGTCGTTTGCTGGAAGCCGTCGCCAACGTAGGTGTCCCGCATAGAACGCATACCACCGCGCCAGCGCTTTTGTCGAGAAGAAGCTGATGATCCCTCGTAGTAGCGCTGCGGGGGGTGACGCCTTTGACCACAGAATCGAGCCACATGTCCACGGAAACCGCAGTTATAGCACACAGGGGCCTCACGTACGTCGTCAAACCTTCCACGAGGCGCCAAGTGCCCATGATCGTCCCACGAAGAAACCATTGTAGGTTGTTGGCGGGAGGCGTTCTGGAAACCACGGCGATGATGTAAGTTGTCGGTTGGGGGCTCTGGTGCTCTTGATTGGGGCACATCATATCGCGTGGCATCAAAGGCAGCACACATTGTGTCGTATGGCGCGGAGGTGTTGATAGCAGGTGCTCTAGGCGGGTTGATAGCATTACATCGTCCAAGTTCTTCGCGTACGATTTGCCTGATCATTGAGGCAAGACCACAGGAGGATGTTGGAGGGACGTCGACACTAGCAACGGTGGTGTCGTTGGCAAGCCTACCGAATTTGGGAGTGATGCGCCTAGCCTTCAGGGTCTCAAACGTGCGGCAGTGTTGTATTACGTCTGCTACAGACGCCAAGGTGTCCTTGCCGATGAGGAAATTGTAGACATCCTCAGCAACCCCTTTGAGGAGATGCCCTAACTTGTCATCTTCTTTCATGCGTGGGTCTACAGACTTGCACAATTTTAGAATCTCTTCAATGTACATTGTGCATGTTTCACCGGGGACTTGAGCACGCTGCATCAAAGTTTGCTAAGCACGCCTCTTCTTCATCAGTGGGTCCCCGAAGCAGCTCGATATTTCTTGCTCAAACGCTTCCCAGGTCGTTATTGTTTCTTCGTGGTTTTCAAACCACACCATCGCCGTCCCTTGAAGAAACAATCTGACGTTGGACAACCGGGAGGCCACATCCCAACAATTGTATTTACTCACACGGTTGAAGTGTTTCAGCCATTCGTTGAAGTCTTCTCCGACCCTCCCAAAGAAGCTTCGTGGCACTATGTGTCGGGGTTGCGTAGCGCCAGACGAAGAGTGCGTGGTGTCACCGTTAGCAATCGAATCCATAGAGAGTGGTGGTACACCAGCTAGTCAGCGGCTTCGGCGTAGTTCTTAAGGTAGCGCTTCCGTGATCGTTCGCCTGGGATCGTTCCGCTGTACCCCGCACCTTCCAGCAATCTTGTTACGGTGAGGTGCCTTTATTTACAGGAGATGATGAATGCGGGATTCCAGGGATCTGGACGATCACCGCTCGTGCCAACCACCTCGTTCTCCTTTTCTTCCACGCGCCCCCTCAGTATCGTAGCAATATATATATATATATACATATATATATATATATATATGTATATATATATATATATATAGTGTCGATAAACCTTGTCGAGAAGTGTCGAGAAAACCTTGCCCACGTTGTAGAAGAACTCCGAAAAATTTAGCTGGAAGTAGGCCACATATTTTTAGTTTTGAGACATGGTGAAGAGCTTGCTGGTTGAGCAAAAATATATCGCTAATAAAAACTGCAACCAAGATATTATTTCTGAAGGTTAGTCCGCGGTAAGTAGCTGATGTCAACCCCCAAGTGTGGTCACTAGAAGTTACCTACTAATACATGGATGCCTGAATGATTTAATAAGAAAAACTTTCATGGTAAATGATGCACTCTGTTACTACTTTCTAAGGGTATTTGAGCGAGAAGCCTAAATCATTTGTGGCGTATTTTTGTGATCATATTGCGATGATCTTGGTGCAGCCTTTAGAAAATTGCAGGATTTACGCAGTGGATTTTCTAAGCGTTCTTTTTGAGGAGTTAGCTTTCACATAGAAACAAAATTCTATTGGTCGGCAAAAGCGTCACCTAAAGCTAAAGCAATCTCTTTTATGTTAGTAAAATCACGATGATACATGGCGAATGCTGTTGAGCAGCAAAGTAGTTCAGTGTGGAACTCCGTAACCAAGCATAACAAAAGTGCACCAAAATTGTGGCTATATAATAGTAGTTCAACGAAAATATCAAAAAACTTCAAATGTGGTAAAATGGCCGCGGGCTATCTCATTGCGGAAGCGGATTGCACAGCTCATGTAGGGAGACGCCCGTGGTGTGGATCTCAGCGAGATACCGCAATGGCACCTCCTACACAAATCTCTACACACTCACACACACATCCCCCCTCCACAAACACGTTTTCTTCTCTCACTTGTTACGCTCAGCTGGATTCCTTCATTGTTATAAAAGTTTATTGGCTCTTATCATAACTAATGTTGGGCTGATAATGTCTTCTTATATTAGTTTTTTTTCCATTGGAGTTTCGTAACATGTCAACGCTTGACATGCTGTTGGCGGCAGACGGACGTTGGTGTGCTCTTTCAAATACACTATGTAATGAAGTGCTAGCACTGTAATAAACGTTTAATATTCAATGGATCATCGGCTTGCGTAAAACAGTGTCGGCATTCAGATTTGATATCCCAATTTCTCTCAGCATGGTACAACTGGATGCTACAATATTTTCTTTGTATTTTTTCTACGCAGGTGGATATCTCAGAGGAAGACTCACATGACCCAACTGCCTCTTATGCTCTGGAAAACTCATTGAGAGACATCCATGCCATCGTACGAAGCCACCTAGAGGCTATTTGAAAGGCTACACAGAGACCCGCTGAAGCCATCATCGCTTCGGGGTAAGTAGACGCCCAGCCTGTTCTTCCCTCCCATTTTCTCAGGTGCACATTTGAGGTGTGCGAAGAAGAACTGAGATTTTGACGACGGCATTGGCCGAAGAGAGCGCCAGCTAATGAACCGCACCCCCCCAGGGTGAACCCTGATTCGTTGTACCATGAAAGATAACGAGTACTCTCCCGAACGTGGCTGCCAGAGCGTTTATATGTTTAGAGCCCGACGCCACTGCTGACGTTTTTTTTTTTCTCTCGTTTAGTATAGTCCATATAGTCGTTACCACCTTCTCTTTTCTCGGGGCACTTTCTCATTCTTATATACTAGGATTGTTACTATGTTTTGTAGCGGGAATGACTAAGGCCTAATGTAACGTGAACAATTTCCCTGCTAATGTTGCAGCGTCCTTCTTGCACTCTGGACCCATGATGGAGTAAGCGTAACGTGCGTACATATTGATAATTTCGCTGAGCATTCTGTGTAAATCTCGTTGCTTTGACTCGCGACACTTGCGACCTCATTTTGGTGGAGGGAAACGGAAGAAGCGTCGGTGCAAATATTTCGCGATAGATGTTAAACAATGTACGCTGAAGTTTACGACCCCAATGAGTCGATTACACCGCACATGTCAAAGCCGCGACATAACTGCGGGACGTCTAACACTACCGTTCTACTAACACCTCTAGTTAACGCGCACCTCTAAACTTTAAAACGCCCTTAAAAAACACAGGTTGACGAAGGTTGCTTAAAGAGGTTTTCACAAAACCTTGTAGGAATAGTTTATGACCAAGAAATACTTAGCTTTAATTAAAATCATCTTTTAATGGTCAGCATATTCTTAGCACAATCGGAACAACCCACCTCCGATAACGGCGTCCTGATGTAACGTTTTTTATACCCGCACATCTTCATAGCTGCCTCTGCTACGCATTGTAGCAAATGTGCTTTAGGGGAACATAGGCTGGTGGAAACAAAACTTGTGCGCAGTTCTCAATAAAGATAGAATCTAATTCTCTCATGAACGCACCAGACCTAATCAAGCCTTCTTTTAGGCGAATTTTTTTTTTGTACAGCAAGGAAGCAGCAGAACGAGTACACGCCCACAAGAGAGGGGGCGCTGACAGACGAGTACCGACAACTGTATTTCTTAGAAGAATGACGCACGTTATATATGCCAGAATGAAGCATAAAAAAAGGGAAGGGATGGGTACCAAGGTCTTAGAATGCACAACTGCAACACCGCAATACAGCCAAACCAAGAATAAAGCGAACGGAAGCAATCTCAAGTTTTCTTCGACATCAAAGACCTGACACCCACATCCAGAGTATAAAAGTAAACTTCAAAGAGGGCAACAAAGAAGACGCTGATGTGCTTTTTAACAAAATTTCTTAATTTGATAGGATGTGTGACGCATTCAAACCGGGCCACACATCCTGTGGACTTGCTAACACACGCGCAACTAAGTGTGCGTGTACGTGTCACCTAATTTTTTACAGTGAAAGCTGTTATGCAACCACAACACGCCTCACGCGCAGCGCCGTAGTTGTCCGCCGCTGCCGCCGCTGCCGCCGGTGTTCGTAACCAATATCACACGAAATATAAAAAAACTCAAATAAAAAAACACCAAAGACGTGTGGTGGCATATAGTCAGATTCGAACCGTGTGCCAGCCGAACATTCAACTGCGGAGCCACACTGGTGCTTGGGACTCATTCGCAAACTTGCCTTAAGGAGGCTTGATGTCAGGAAAGAAATGGCGTTAGTATGAGTGATAAAGCATTTTAAAACAGCGAAGGAACACCCAGGCATCGCACAATGCGAATCGCGTAACGAGTGGGTTGGCAATGCTCCAACATATTACAAAACACACTTCAAGTGTAATTCTTTATCCGCTGAATGCAACGAAAGATGTGTTACAGGTGCTTAGCGGATACTATGCTTCTCCAAAGAATGACGAGAGATAGGATTGTGAATGCCGACCTACTATACAAAAATCGTGAATATTCATGGCGTCGTGGGTACTCAGCATGTCTGCTTCTAGCATTTGCCCGAATAGTGTTTAAAAGGGCTCTGAAAGGCCGATCTTTATGCTTTCGCTGTGACTGTGCTGTGCCTTGCACGCAGGCCGGGCGTTTTTGTAATTTATTTGTTTCCCTGAACGGTCATTGACACAGAGCCCAGCATCGACAACGTGAAACGTCGCACATGACATGGTGAAGCAGTACACCGCTACTGTGCAAAACTTAACGGCAAACGTGTTGTTGTTCTTCTGGCATCCATGTTCCCTAGTGTTGCGAATACAAGGGCACAGCTTCTCCAGAATATTCTCTTCACGTATTGGCCACATCATTTGACGAATACTAATATTGCAACCGAAACTGGCTGACCATTGTACTAGTTCACGTCCTCAAGCTATTTTTTACATCAATACAGTCTTTTTTTCAGGAATTGTGCTAGAAAACTGGCCCGAAATCCTCACGTCCCGTATAAACTGCGTGGTCCACATCAGAGGAGGTCGATATAGAGGCGTGGTCTGTGGGGCTCCCGTGGGACCCCAGTGAGCGCGTCCAGATGAATTGCTCGCCGGAAAATTGGATCCAAGAACACTGCCACAGGTATAGCTTAGTAATATTGGTTCTCGAACTACCTGTTTTCGCTGATTGCACTTTCTTAAAATATTCTATTCAAATCTACTTGCACACTGCACACCTAAGGTAACTGCCAAAAAAAACAATAAGACCTTTGCTGTGTTGATTTAAAAGGAGATAATAAAAGTCACAAATTGATGTACACTCGGCACACATGGCATTCGCTATCGCCCTCTAATACACTCTCTTGTGTTGAGGAAGACGATTGCGTCTGACGCGTATACCTTAAACGGGTAGAAATTAACGAATAAAATAGAGACATTACGATAGTGTGAAATATAGCAGCAGCGGGGTCTACTGTAGTCACAACTATGCGTAAATAGCAAATATGCGTAATATTTGCTTTTCGATCGATGTTGTTCACAAGTATAAACACAAACCCAGTCCAAGATGGCTGGACGTTCAACATGTGCTTAAACTCTGGCTAGGTTACTGAATTAGTTTAGAGACAGACAGACAGACAGACAGACAGACAGACAAACAGACAGACAGACAGACAGGCAGGCAGGCAGGCAGACAGACAGGCAGACAGACAGACAGGCAGGCAGACAGACAGACAGGCAGGCAGACAGACAGACAGAAAGACAGACAGACAGACAGACAGATAGATAGATAGATAGATAGATAGATAGATAGATAGATAGATAGATAGATAGATAGATAGATAGATAGATAGATAGATAGATAGATAGATTGATACGCTCAAAGACGCCTAATTTCGTTAAGAATTGCTTTACATTAAAAAAATTACCAGACCCCAAGTACAGTGGGAATCGATGATATGAGAAGCACGAATAAAAAATGTTGATAAGTCACTCTAAAATCAACACAACGTTATGAGGTGGAGGTAAATGATGCCGTACATGACTTCCGTGTCGTTATTGTCATGTATGGATGTGTCGTTTCCCTTCGTCATCTATTCACGTCACGTGATACCAAATTTAGTACACGTGGAGCTAGCGAAACGGCCGCGAGCACGCTATGAGCGTGGTATGTCGTCATGTTTTTACATGACACGCGTGTCAGGATTATCATGTTTGCACCAGTCATGTATTTCCTCATTAATTGACGTCACATAACACCAAATTTGGTGGCAAAGTGGCGGCGAGCGCATAATAAAAGGCCAATATACTCCAATGTAGCCTTGACGCACGCGCACGCTGGGGACATGGACACTAGGTTAGCAAAATGCGAGCACTCTATAGTCTGATGCCAGGCGCTAGCAGCGTCCGTCACTGCGGCCCGACGGCAACCGGCGCGAAATGCGACATGCTGTATTTAGCGCCGGTGCGTTACCCAGACAACACTGCATCTCGCTATTTTCGTGACGGAGGGAGGCCGGACGCACTCAAACGCGCATGCGTCAAAGCAATGCATAACAGCGTGCGCCTGCTAGTATAGGGCAGGACCGGCGCCTGGCGTGGCAACGCCGGCCTGACACGAGGAAGTGAATGCTGGGAGCACGCGCACCGCGTCATGTCGAAATGTATTGGCACCTTGACTGCGGCATGTAGTCATGTTCTCACATGAGACGCATCTCTTAATTATTATGTTTGCTCCAGTCACATACTTTCATGATTAATTAGCGTCACGTATGTATATGTGAAGCTAGCGAAACGACTGCGAGCGTATCATTAGTGTGGCAAGTAGTCATGTTGTTACAAGATATGTATGTCGTCATTATCACATTTGGATGTGTCATTTACCTATGTCGTCCATTCGCGTCACGTAATACCGAGTTAGTAGATGTGAAGCTAGCAAAACCGTCGCGAGCGCATCATAAGCGTGGCAAGTATTCATGTTGTTACATGACACGCATGTCATGATTTTCATGTTGGGGTATTTCACTTGTGTTCACCATGCAATCATGCCATACCTTACGAGTTTTGCAACATGCTATGCGAACGATCCACCTCAAGAGCTGCAGGACCATGTCATGTACTTTATAGAATTCATGGTGTACATGTCATAATTTTTTGTTATGAGAAGTCAAATATGTTTTTCATATGGTCATATTATGCCATACCAAGTTTCGTGTCGATGTCATTATTGAAACGAACAGGAGACTAAAAGTCGTAGGCGGCATGACAGATACATACGCTCAAAGTCGCCGTATAGTTAGCTAAAAAAATGCTTGGCATTTAGAAGTGGTTAACGCTTTAGAGTACTTGGTGCTCTACTATGGAAGAGCATAAAACGATCCTGGGGGTCTCTAATTTGATGAACCCATGTCTTGAAGCTGTGTTTCAAACAGGTGTTGGAAGATTCAGAGCAGGAGGCAGTCTGTGTTTAGGAAAAGTGCATAACGTTCTTGAGTACTTCGCACTCTACTATAGGGCTACAGTGAGCTGTCCCTAAAACAATGAGATCGTACTTTGCAAATTTACCCCGAGGAGGTGGTGCACAGATGGGGAGCGTGTCCAGAGAAAATCTACTTCATAGATACAGCGTTGAGTGCACTGTTAATTTACAAATACCATCGAAAATAACCGTCTTTACAGCGTTCGGGACTTTTGCAAATCATTTCTCAATATATGGTGTCATTTGTCGCGTATTTGCTTGCAATTGAGCCGCTACGGGGGAAATTCGTTAATTACGATCGACTTTTACATCAAGCCTCCCGGTATTCTTTTCAAACAGAAAAAGCAAGCTACAATAAAAAAAGTGGAAATTCAAGGTTTCGTATTCTTTTTTAACGGAATATCAAAGAGAACTAACTGACAATGATGCCAAAGAAAGCGTATAGAATTTCACTGGAAGTAAGCGTAATCTAAAAGTGAAGAATGAAAAGTGGACGAAGAGAGAATTCGCCGCAGGCTGGGACCAAACCTGCGACCTTGAAATAACACGTTCGAAGCTCTATCAACTGAGTGAAAACAAACGAAAACAAAAACAAGAAAGTGTTTTTTTTTTAGATGTCTGGGGGTCGTATGCCACCAATTTTCCAATGCCTTCCCGAGCGACTATGTATTTCTGTCAACCAACATCAGGATGTTAGTGCACTTCTACTTAATAAGGCGAAAGCCTTTAAAGGCCAACTCCGGCGATTTTTTGACCACGTCCTGGTTATGGTGCATTATGTTCCTGAGACACTCTTGTCATGAGTCCTATAGCTCAAATGCTCAGGAAATTTGAAAATCATTTTAATATAGCGAAAATGTGCAATACTGAAACGGCAACCCAACCGAGCACCCTGTCTGCGTATGACGTGAGATTTGGTAGACGGAGGCCACATACTGGTTCCGCCGGCGCGGAGTATGAAAACTGTGAAAGCCAGTGCAGCGAAGCACCGGCCGAACACCCCAGAGAAAGGAAGACAGCATTCTCGTGCCATACCTGGGCCAAGCACTGCCGCCGTCACCTTGTGGAAAGCACAATAAACGGTGTAGCGACGAAAGTAGTGATGCCATCAGCTGCGTCACTTCTGTTGACATGCCAAACATGACGTCACACAGACAGTGTTGCCAATAAATTTAGCAAGAGAGGGGAGCTTTTCAAAGCAGTCTTTAAAATTCATTTGCAAACAATCAGTGCGTCCCTCAAACCTGTGATTTGGCATAAAAGGCAAAAATGTGCAAACGAACATACCCAGTGAATTTCATTGAGATTCAATACCCTGGAAAAATCGCCGGAGTTGCCTTTAAGGTGGCGGTTCCGCTCTGTCCTTTGGCAATACTTCGAAAGAAGATAAGACGACGCCACTCATCCACGCTTCCAAAAAGCGAGAAAATTGCTCGCGCAAGAACGGTCAGCGTCGCCTCGCACGTGTCTTGCATGTCGCGCGAGGCGGCGGAAATCGGCCGATGAAAAGCAAGGAGCTCAAACGCAGACGACGTCTTTCACCTACAATCCGCGAACTGAGGCCGTTGTTTCAACGATACGACAAAAGATGTCCCAATGACTGCACAAAAATACGAAGTGGTACCACTAGCAGTTAGAAGTAACCTTACAACACTAAGGAGGAAAAAAAAGCATCTCGTAGTTAACTTATCCATGTGAAGTATTTGCTGACGTAATGCAGTTCTGTATATCTATTTTATTCAATGTGTGATTCCTTAATATACATTGGGTTGTGCCTTCAAGTATTTTTTCCCGCATTTTTGTCTTTTGCCTATGCGTTCAAAGTGTCCTTATAACTGTTTTTAGCAAACCTAAGGCACTTAGACTGTTCCTATCTATATATCTATGCATCTATCTATCTATCTATCGCTATATCGATATCTGTCTGTCTGTCTGTCTGTCTGTCTGTCTGTCTGTCTGTCTGTCTGTCTGTGTGGGTGGGTGGGTGGCTTGCTGGTCAGTCGCTTACGTCTTCGTGCTCTGCTGATCGTCTTCCTAATTTGTATGTACCAAAATCACTTTAGCCGGTGATCAGTGTAACGCAAGATGCCTGTTCCGCACGTGGCAAATCTATTTCACTTGGTCATGCTTGGCACACGCCGCATACAATTGTAGTTTATGATTTGAGGGTGTGCACCCCAAGAGATTCACAGTCTCAACGCTGTAACAGCGAACATGCACGTTAGACTAAAAACCTCTTATGCCATTGTATACCCTTTAAGTAATGATGTGAAAATGTTCTTTAAGGCAAAAAAATTGCTGATGAATGATAATGATCTAGATTGCAAATTCGGACGGATCCTAGACGTTGTGGCAATTAATCGGCGGCGAGGTGGCTGAATGGTTATGACACTCGAATACTACGATCATTCAGTAAGTATCACAGCTTTAGCGTAACATCAGTGGTCGTTGTAGCATAGATTATCCACTCTTACAGCAATTCATATTTACTATGGTAATGCTCTAAAGCCATAATATATAGAACTATTCATATTTATGGATACGTAAATAATATTCATGACCTGCAGTGGACCATCAGTGGGATCCTGTGTACAGAAACAGCTGGCGCATGGATCTCCAATATTCCATTTTGTCGGTGTACTGCACACGGTACGCCAAATCTTCACACTGTTCTTTACATTTTTTACGAGGCTAGTTTAGGAGCTTGTGCTGATCGAGAATGACGTCACCATTATTGAGAGCCGTTTTGTACATATAGATTACTCGGGTCACATATGCGCGGGTAGTCTACGAAGACGAAAAGTGTCATTTGTCTACGTAGCGCTATCCAGGTCTACCACCTTCGGTGGCCTATACATCACCAACAAAATACTTTCAGGTTTCGACATACTATCAGCTCTGTCTACAGACAGTTTGTCACCTAATGACCCGACTAAAAAACAGTCCTCTATAGACACTACCTTGGATAGGGCTACCACCTTCATAACCTGCCACTACTACAAAACTCAACTGACTTCCACCGCTCTCGCCTGAAAAACTCGCTCACGCACCACCTTGGACAACACTTTGCTGACAGAGACTTATGTGTCGGCATTTACTGAAACCTGGAGCGCTGAGTGAAGGGCCATCACGGGATTCTAACGTGTCGTTCACAGCGAGCTTCTTTATTGCAGCAGTAGCAGGTGCGGTAGTGGGGTTATACATAAGTACATGGTGGTGCGCAACTTCGACGTATACGCCACGTCACGATTATTCTCTTACCAGCCAATGATAACACATAGACGAGCAGACGAATCAGTGATGTCTGCGTTTCGCACATCAGTCACGATAAGAAAGACTGATTTTTCTGTCATCTACGTCAGCCCTAGAGCACCAAAAGATTCCGTTCAGCGGTTCTTATTGACACAAATAAACGGTTAGGCTAAAATTGGGCCCACAGTTTCAAAAATGACTGCCTAGAGGCGAGGATTAAGTCCGTCATCCATGCCGGCGAATCGTACATTGATGTGGTAAAAAAAAACACTGGTTTTTGCACCTAATAAAAAACATTTTATATGTAAACAATTCACCACGAGACCTCGTTTCCACGTGCAAGACTGGAGAATCGCTGATCATTGATCAGGAATTACTGATCAGCTGTACTACTACTTCACAACACAGACTCCTATCACCGCGAGCACAAACGGTTCCTTAACAAGTCCTCGTCACTTGGTGGTGCTCACTGATTACTGTGTTGAGAACCTTGCTCAAGAGTTAAAGAACAGTCAAGAACTACTTGCACACATACTCACAAGTGTTCGTGAAACGTGTGTGGATTCTCTGTCATATAGGACATTTAAAAACAGTGCATATCAGGTGGCCACTTCTGTTTAGGTAATGTAGTTAAATGCAGTGAGGACTGAAAACATTACTGTTAACAGAGTTTTAGAGATAGGTTCAGTGTATATCTGAGGATTATAAAGTTTCTTGGACTTTAAATATTGCTATAAGTTTTTCTGTCTTTTTTGTGTGTAATTAAAGGATGTGTGCTATACCTCCCAGCGATCTCGCTATCTCGAAAAGAGCCCCTCCAAAATCAGCGGCACATAGTTGGTGCAACCAGAAGCGTGCTGGCCTGAGATGGCTTGCACCTTATTCATTCATTTCTATGTTGTCCCCAACTATCGTTGTTTCTTATGAAAGATATGTTTCATGACGTCATATCTTTGAAGACCTTCGAGCGCTTTTAACCCCATCTATGCGAAACCAAGTGAAAACCACCTACATCACGCTGACTGCTCTCCGCCATTCATTTAAAAAACCTCATTTTAGGGGCGAAGCTCCTTAAAGAGGCACCCGTTTGTCCCTCGTAGCAGTCGTAGTCATAGTAGTGTGTAACCAGTCTTACGTTTGGACCTGCATGGTGAGGCCGGTGGGAGATTTCTCCTGTGCGTTGTTGAACAAAAAAAACTTCGCAGCGAGCGCGTTTACTAAAAGCCAAATTCTTCTGTCTCTCATTCCCCATTAGCAACCATTGGCATGTACATGGAGCACTATATGACAAGAAAGGATTGCGACGTTATACTCGCTGGGCGTAACCTCTTTGGTTTTAGAAAGGTTTAGCGAGCGTTGAGCCGCAGTGCCATTAATACAGTGAACTAGTATATACTGTTTCGCAGTTATATGGACCATCAGCAAGTTTCGCCCATACCTCTACGGGAGACCGTTTCGAGCAATCAGTGATCACCATTCATTGTGTTGGCTGGCAAATGTCAAGGACCCTTCCGGAAGACTTGCTAGAAGGAGCCTGCGTCTGCAGGAACAAGACATCACTGTGGTCTACAAGTCCGGTCTCAAGCACATTGACGCGGATTGCCTGTCTCGCGCACCTGTTGAGTCTCCATCATCTGACCAAAAACAAGACATCCCATTTCTCGGAGTTCTGAATGGGTAGGAGATGGCTCGTTTTCAGCGAATGAACCCGGAACTACGCTCGCTCATCTAATACTTGGAGGGTCACCAAATTAAGGTACCACGAGTTTTCGTCCGTGGATTAACATCCTATGTCTTCTGGAATGACGTCTATAAAAGCGCAACTTCGAAAACAGTGGTGAGACGTTCCTGCTTCTTGCACTATCATCACTGCGAGCAGAAATCTTAGAAGCGTGTCATGACGACCCATCGGCTGGCCATATGGATAGTAGTCGCACTTTGGCCAGAATTCACCGGAAGTATTATTGGCCAAAATTAAGAGATTAAGTGCACCATTATGTCAAGTCATGCCGAGATTGCCAAAGACGCAAAATACCACCTTCGAAACCAGCGGGTCTGTTGCAACCAATAGAGCCACCAAAAGGACCATTTCAGCAAGTGGGAATGGATTTGCTTGATCCATTTTCTCTCTCTTCATCGGGAAAGCGCTGGATTGTTGTAGCAACAGACTACATGACTCGATATGCTGAGACATCACCTTTCGCAAAAGGAACGGCAAACGAAGTAGCCAAGTTTTTCGTCACTCAGATTGTACTACGACATGGCGCACCGCAGGTTGTCATTACAGAGAAAGGAACAGCATTTACTGCCCATTTGATGCAGTCTGTTATGAAGCTCACCCACACCGACCATAGAAGGACTACAGCATACCATCCGCAAACAAACGGATTAACCGAAAGACTCAACAGAACTCTCACCGACATGATCTAGATGTATGTTGACGTTGAGCACCAGACACTGGCCAGTATTTTGCCTTATGCTTCATTCGCGGACAATACTGCAGTACAAGAAACCAACCACTTCACGCCATTTCAACTTGTTTATGGTCGGGCGGTCACAATGACCTTAGACGCGATGTTACCTGTCAACGATTCGAATGACAGTGACCCGCACATCAGCGACTTCATGGAAAGGGCAGAAGAGGCACGGCGATTGGGGCAAGACATCGTATTATTTTACAACAAAGCTCCGTCGCAAGTCGCTATAATCTCAAGCGGAGAGACGTACAGTACAACCCCGGAGACAAAGTGTGGGTGTGGAAGCCTGTACGCGCACCTGCCCTATCGGAAAAACCGATGCGGCGCTATTTCAGCCCTTAAAAAGTACTTCGCCGGTTAGGCACGCTAAACTACTAAGTAATTCCTGAAGGCCAAGTGTGCTCAACCCGACGCAGGAATCACCCAGAGGTCGTGCATGTAGTACGAATTAAACCGTACTACGAAAGGCACTAAACGAGACAACTGATAAATGTGCTCAAGCATCCCGTCATTACTGCTGTATAAAACTGTTCCACTTCAGCGTACGCATCGGGACGATGCGTTTCGGGAGGGGGACTAATGCCCCATGTTGTTAGGCACCTACTGAAGTCTTGCGCCGCTTCCTGCTCTTATGAATTCTGCCAGACCAACTGACAAGCCAAACGCGCCAAGCTATAAACGCGCCATGCCACGCTGGCTGCACGTGTCACGACACCACGCGCTGAAAAAAAGAAGGCTGGCGGTTTTTAGGGGCGAAGCTCTTTATAGCGACACCCGTTCATCCCTCGTAGTATGTAACAAGAATAACATTTTGACCTCCAAGGTGGTGCCGGTGAGAGGCTTCTTCTGTGCGTTGTTGAACAATAAAAAATAGTGCTCAATGTACATGTCAATGGCTGCTAATTGGGAATAAGAGACAGGAGCATTCGGCTTTCAGTTAACGCGCAGGCTGCGATCACCATTAGCAGCCATTGGCATGTACATTGAGCACTGTCTGACAAGAAAGGGTTGCTACGTTATACTCGCTGGGTGTAACCTCCTTAGCTTTAGAAAGGTTTAGCGAGCGTTGAGCCGCAGTGCCATGAATACAATGAACTTGTATATACTATGAATGAACTCGAGGTGGTTAAAAATAGGAAGTAGATACGAAGCGCAAGCCGTAAGAAAGCAAAAGCCGAATTCTCCGCCTCTCATTTCGCATTAGCAGCCATTGGCAAGTACATTGAGCACTATCTGACTGAAAGAGCTTGCTACGTCATACTCGCTGGGCGTAACCTATTTGGTTTTCGAAAGGTTTAGCGAGCGGTCGGCCGCAGTGCCATGAATACAGTGAACTAGTATATACCATGAACTCGAGGTGGTTAAAGGTGGGAAGCAGACAAGAAGCGCAAGCCGTAAGAAAGTGTGCATGTGCCACCTCTCGTTTAGTCCCCTAAATCTCCGCTGGATGGCGGTGCTTCTATATGGGGAATATATGATGAACACATGCGAGGTGGTGGTACTTGGAGTGTTGAATAGATGGACCAACGGACACATAAACAGATGCATGGATGGATGCATGAACGGACGCAGGGGCGGCTGCATGGACGAACGCAGGGACGGACGCACGAACAGACGCACGCACAGACGGGCTGATGGACGCATGGACGGTCACACTGATGGACGCATGGACGGACGGAAGCAAGAACGAATGGACGGAAGAATTCTTCGCCCCCACTCTCCATCATTCACTCCGTGGATATGCTGCCATTTTTTTCGAAGGAGCTGCACGCGGCGAGACGCAAAAGAGGTTGACGAGGATTTCTCTAGCGAGCTCAGGCCAACCCCTGTGTATTTAGTTGACGGCACAAGTTCGCCATCAATAAATAGCTGTTCTAGCTCCCGGCGTTGTATTTGTTGGTTACAATACCATGAACTCGACGTGGTTAAAGGTGGGAAGTAGACACGAAGCGCAAGCCGTAAGAAAGTGTGTGTGTGCCACCTTTCGTTTTGTTCTTGAAATGTCTGCCGGATGGCGGTGCTTCTATATAGGGAATATGTGATGAAAAGATGCGACATGGTGGCACTTGGAGTGTTGAATAGATAGACGAACGGACACACAGACAGATGCACACACCTATGCACGGATGGCTGCACAGATGGATGGACGCATGAACGGACGCAAGGGCGAATGCATGGACGAACGCAGGAACGGACGCACAGATGGATGTGCGGACGCACAAACAGACGCACGCACGGACATGCGGATGGACGCATGCAGGGTCACACAGACGGACGCATGAACGGACGGAAGCAAGAACGTACGGACGGACGGATGCTTCGCCCCACTCTCCATCATTCACTCCGTGGATTATGCTGCGATTTTTTCAATATTTTGTTAAAACGTGAATAAAAATGAAGCCACGTACGACCACACACCGACCTACGTAAGCCTTTTCCGGATGTTAATTGCGTCAGACACTGCTACTGTCATCAATAATGTCAGCCTGACAACATCATCGAAAGTCACTGCCCTGTACACCTGTTTGACACGCTTCAGAGAAGAGAGGCCTCCCCCGTCTCATCCACTTGCAACATAATGGCTTAATGACGTGAGCTGTCATTACGAGGCGCGATGGGCATTGCCCACAGAAGCCATTTTCGCACAAAGAAAATGCTTGTATAAGATGATATGGCAAGTGAATGAAGCCTGCTTATATAAGCGTCTGTTAGGCTTTCTGTATATTGTACCTGACACGTTGCCAGAGAAGGACTACACGGCAATGTTCAATTAGAGATGAGAACAGTAGCTGACAGCTGACGGTCGCTGACTACCGTCTCCAGGCAGAGTTGTTAGCTGGGCCAAAACGGTCGTGGCAGCTTTTTGGCCACCACCGTTCGAAACACCGGCAAATCAAGTTTACAGACCTTGCTATGCCATCAATGAAGTTGTTTCTCACTTGAGGCTCTTAGTATAGTGAAACATAACAAGGGCCTCAAACAACCACATTCAGAGGCATCCCAGTAAAGCCGAGGATCGCTGGGTTGTGTCACAGCGACGAAAAGCATGATGTGGCTTCAACACCCCTTTTCGCCATTCATCTGAGCTTTTTCAGTGAGGCGCCTGCACACTATAAGCCTCGGCTGTCAAGTGGCGTTGACGTGGGTCTTGCGCCACGAGTAGTCGCTTTTGACAGTGTGTCCACTTCTACGCGAAAGCTCTTGTTTCTTTTGTCTCTAACACTGCAAACAGCGCGATCTTCAGAAGCGGCCCCCTGTGCATATTTTACTGGCGCGTGTTAAGGTTATTACAAAGCCACAGTCTTAGCGAAAGCCTTGTTATTTCTATGGCGGTGTGGTGTGAGCGTAGCATGGGTTTCACGGCCTAACAAAACAACCTGGCCTTTATAGCAAAGCTGTTGCTGACATTTTCCATACTCCCCGCGTTCAAACGGGAAGCTACAGGTAAAGTGCAAGCTATAATGTAAAATGTCTCAGTAGTAATGTGCGTCAAGGTTCTTAGTGCCTTGAGGGTGCATCTGACTCGGGATAAAGAATTCCCTGGGCCAGTGCTTGAGTTTCAATTCTACAAGTGCGTCACAAATAGGCCTAGTCTTCTTTTCGTGCTTTTTTCGCTCTATAAGTACGCCGTCAGTTCCACTACAACAATTTGAACTTTTGCTCGTGTATTTGATGTTACACTGCTTGATACGGCACACCCCTGTTTATCGGGAATCTTCTAGTGCGGAAATCCCTTTTGTGAGTGCTCTCCATACCGACCACAAGCGATGCGGTTCTAGGGTGCTTTTCCTCGCCTCCCACTGTATCAAGCGTGCATCAGACTACTTTCAGTTGGTTGATGAAGTGAAACGTGTTCGCAAGGTTTTGAGACAAGAAACGGTAGAGGAAAGAGAGAACCTAGTACGGCACACTGATACTCGATCAATGCCCAAGCGTTTTTTTTTTGTGCGAGCTTCTTTTTGTTTTTCTATTTAAATCCCTCTTTGCGCGCAATTTTTTTATAGCGAAGCAACCCCGTATTAATGACAGTTCGGAATACGTTCATCAGGTGGATACATCTACTCTGATTTCGCCCTTTACTTCCCCATATTTCCTTCAGTTGAACGATTCGGATAAAAAGCCAGCGGATTCCTGGTTTTATATCAACATGGCAAAGGGTTCGTACATCAGCAAACATCGGCGGCACACGTCTTTAGTCATGATTATACCTTACATTCCGTACATCAAGTCGTAATAACAACAAAAGAAAAAGTGTAAAATTGAGATAAAATAAAGCCTTTCATTTTTTTACGGCGATTGCTCGCTTAAACTTCCGCGTTTCATTCTAACAATGCGAAGTTCCGAGGGGCATTTACCGCCTTTGGACTCCCCAAAGTATCCACGTCAATATGCTTAGTAGAGTGGCTGGACATGTATTGCAAGTGACATCTTTTAGCGCCCATCTATAGGAACGCAGATACTCATGCGTACACGTGAAAATATCTTGTTGAGAGTATCCTTGGTCTTCTTTATAAATTAGGTAATCACCTGTGCTGTGCCTATTGGACCAAAAATTGTAATTCACAACGAGCTTGTATATGCGCATGAATTGAATCGCGGTTCCTTATCCTCTGCCATTGTTGTGCGAAAATCACATGATCGAAGTTGCGTGAGAGAAACTGCAAACCGCCACACTTGCCCGCAAAATGTTGCAGGCCCGTGTGGTCAGACCTATAGGCACATGATCAAGGACCTCAGTTCATCGGAACTTCTAGAGCCCTACACTATATCAGGCGGCTCTCGTATGTTAACCCCCTCAGTTACTATTATTAATATTATTTGTTTTTATGCAGAAATGTTAGGAGAGGAGAACGAAGAAGAAAGGAAGGACAGAAAGGTTAGCCAGTTGCCTGACCAGCTGGCTACGTAGCTGCTCTCTCTCACTCTCTCTCTCTCTGTGTGTGTGTGTGCGTGCGTGCGTGCGCGCGCGCGCGCGCGTGTGTGTGTGTGTGTGTGTGTGTGTGTGTGTGTGTGTGTGTGTGTGTGTGTGTAAACCGTCACTTACACAGCGCATAGCTCGCCCGGCAACCGTCCATGATAACGCCATAATCTACCATACAGCTTGTAGCATGACATTCCAATGCAAACATTTCTGAGATGCTTTCTTCAGAAGGACATTTAAAGGAAGAAAAAATATTCGGGGAATGACTGAGCTCTTGTGCTGGAATCGGGGACCGTGTTAAGATTTTCTTTCTAAGGTACTTCGAAGCAGCTGTTCGCAGCTCCGAATCAAACATCAAACATCAAACCCAGGTCCCTCTTTTCACCGCCAATGCAGGGCGGCACGAAACCTATTGCTTTTGTTGCTTCCTTAAAGAAACCGCTGTAGCCGTTTTTTCATTTGCCGAAAATCGGAACTGTTGCCTTTCACAGCTGTACCACAATGATGGTTTTTGTGTTGTGCGCTGATAAAACCTCGTGGCCTCTCGTACACTGCCGAAATAGCAACTTGACAGATACTTCAGATTTTTTTTCAAAGATTTTTTCACTAAATGCATGAGTAAGTATTGTGCCATCACGTTGCTTCTATATTTCAAGATAAACAGGACATGAACTAAAAAAACAAGAAGAAAAAGGGTTGGCGCCTTGTGGTACAAACAACCTTGTTAAATGGGGCCTTGTGCTTGGTTTTTCTGGATTTCGTTTTTTGTGTTGTTTCACTTTCATCAAACCTTGGTACTTTGATAACTTTTTTTTCTAATTGACTTCATCTCTTGAGTGTTTCTCATTTAAAACATATTTCATTAGGTGAAGTAAAACGTGAATACCAGCCCTCCCTTGCCTTCAGGAACAGACTTCTACTAGCATCACATGAAAGAGCTGTCGTGCCCAA